>CM072997.1:229446735-230054985 GCA_037038555.1 Rhynchonycteris naso | reverse complement strand
AGGCGACCTCAGGATTTTAAACCTGGGTCCTCCGTGTCCCAGTCCGACGCTCTATCCACTGCACCACCACCTGGTCAGGCAAGGTTGCTTTCTTTAAGGTCTCTCTTTGTGGAAAAATCCTGAGGTCGCCGGTTTGAGCGCAGGCTCATCTGGTTTGAGCAAGGCTTACCAGCTTAAACCCAAGGTCGCTGGCTTGAGCAAGAGGTCACTCGGTCTGCTGTAGCCGACCCCCCCCCCCCCAGTCAAGGCACATATGAGAAAGCAATCAATGAACAACTAAGGTGCCACAACGAAGACTGATGCTTCTCATCTCTCTCCCTTCCTGTCTGTCTGGTCCTCTCTCTGTCCCTCTCTCTATCAAAAAAAAAAAAAAAAAGAGGAAAGAAAGCAACTCTGCTGACACCTTGCTCTTGGATTTCTAGCCTCCAGGACTGTGAGAAAATAAACTGTTGTTGTTTAAGGCACCAGTCTGTGGCAATTTGTTATGGCAGCCTCAGGGAACTAACACACAAGTACAATAAGGACTCTGGACCCCACGGCTCTTACTACCCCTTGCAAGTAAAAAACATACATCGTGATTCTAACTGTTCCATTTTGTCTGGATGTGTGCCTTTTCTACCCCCCTAAAGAACTGCCATCACTGAAAGTCAAGGAACTTCAACCTGACCAAGCGGTGGATAAAGCGTCGGACTGGGATGCGGAGGACCTAGGTTCGAGACCCCGAGCTCTCCAGCTTGAGCGCCGGTCCCACCTGGCTTGAGCAAAAGCTCGCCAGCTTGGACCCAAGGTCGCTGGCTCCAGCAAGGGGTTGCTCGGTCTGCTGAAGGCCCGCGGTCAAGGCACATGTGAGAAAGCAATCAATGAACAACTAAGGTGTTGAGATGGCAACGAAAAACTAATGATTGATGCTTCTCACCTCTCTCTGTTCCTGTCTGTCTGTCTCTACCTATCCCTCTCTCTGACTCTCTCTCTGTCCCTGTAAAAAAAAAAAAGAAAAGAAAGTCAAGGAACTTCAAAAATCCCTGCAGAGTGCTGGGCACATCATAGCTCTTAGTACATGCGAACTGAACTGAATGAATAAAGGAGCAACAGGGTGGAAGGAGCAGGAAGTACCCTTAGTTCTGTGAAATATAGTGCATGTTCATTCAACAAATGTTCATCGAGCACCTAACTATGAGCCAGAGTAACATCGATGAACAGGAACTCTCTTCTCTACCCTTCCCTACCCTCATGGAGTTGATATACTAATATGGGGGGATGGGCAACAAACCACATACACATATATGTAAAGTATGTAATACCGCTAGTCCATCGGCCCCAACCACTTATTGAACAGCTACTTTGTACCAGGAGCTGCCCCAGAGTGAACCAGGCCACCCTCCTCTATTCTAGCGATGGCCCAAAGCAGCCATGCTATTGGCTTCCTAAGGCTACCACTACAAAATAGGACAAATGTTGACTTAAAACAACAGAGGTGGATACTCACAATTCTGGAGGCCAGAAGTCCAAATCAAGGTGTCGGTGGGTGCTGTGCTCTTTGGAGGTCCTGGGGATGAGCCTACCTTCCTTCTAGTGCCTAATGTTGCCGGCACCCTTGGTGTTCCTTGGCTAGTGGATGTATCACTCCAATCTCTGCCTCTGTCCTCACATGGCCTTCTCCCTCTGTGTCTCTGGTCCAGACTTCCCTCTTCTCCTAAGGTCACCAGTCATCAGATTAGATCCCACCCCAGTCTGCTATGACCTCACTAGATCTTGATTACATCTGCCAAGACCCTAGTTCCAAATGAGGGTTCCATTTCACAAATACCAGGAGTTTGAACAAATCTGTTTGAGGGATGCAAGTCAGCCCACAACAGCCACCATCTTGCTTTGCCGACTCAGCGTGAGCAAGACGGAGGCAGAATCTAAAGGTCAGAAATATATGTCCACTCCATTTATGGAATCCAATTAATTCTGTTAATAATTTTTTAATTATTTTACCTGAGCTAGAAGAATATGACCCCAACAATATCAAAATGGTAGTGTCTCAAGATAACATCTTTTTTTTTTCTTTTGATCTCTCCCCTTGCTCATTATTTCATTATGACAATTTCCAAACATACAGAAAAGTTAGACATGTACACAGAACCCTCATGTATCCACCACCTGGATTTTCCTTTGAGAATTGATGGAATGCTCCATCTGCTTTGCATTATTTCTCTCTCTCTCTCTCTCTTTTTTTTTTTTTTTTGTATTTTTCCAAGTTAGAAGTGGGGAGGCAGTCTGACAGACTCCTGCATGCACCCGACCAGGGGGCGATGCTCTGCCCATCTGTAGTGTTGCTCTGTTGCGCTGGAGTCATTCTAGCACCTTAGGCGGACACCATAGAGCTGTCCTCAATACCCAGGCCAACTTGGCTCCAATGGAGCCTTGGCTGCAGAAGGGGAAGAGAGAGACAGAGAGAAAGAAGAGGGGGAAGGGTGGAGAAGCAGATGGGCGCTTCTCCTGTGTGCCCTGACTGGGAATCAAACTCAGGACTTCCACATGCCAGGCCAATGCTCTACCACTGAGCGAGCCAACTAGGGCCACATTATTCCTCTTTTTAACTCATCCTTCTGCGGATCTACATTCCCTTTAATCCCACATTGCTCTGGATTCATCATGGGCCACCTGAAAAGGCATGGGGCTGGAATTCGGGACCCAGCATGGTGCATGGAGGCTGGCTGTCACCAGGATCTGTTCATGCACTGATAAAAGGCTCTTGTGACACCCAAAAAAAGCTGTTTGTTTCTACAAAAGCAGAACAAGCAGCCAGTGAAAACTTCACAGGGACTCCCGAGGGGGCAGAAGGGGTCTGGGGCCAGGCCCTCTTCAGAAATCCTCAGACAGGAACGCCAAGTCCAGGACAAACTCGCTCAACTCAGACAACTGGCACGGGCCACCTCCGAACTCTTGGTTAAGCCTTTCCAAAAAAAGAAGAGGAAACAAGAATTGAAAAGCAGATTTTCTTCCCTTTTTTGACAACTTAAACCCCATTCCTCCTACAAACTCCTACACATAACCCTGTAAAAACCCTTACAAATATGCCCTTCAAACATACCCTTACACACACACACACACACACACACACACACACACACACACTAGGAGCTCCTGTCTTAGAGAGTCTTAGAGAAAGCAGTTTCATTGGGCTCTTTCCGTTTAGCTCAAATTTCATTTCTCCATTTGGGAAAATCACATTTTCAAAATTGCTTTTACTCAATAGATGGGAAGCCCCGGGAATTGGCCGAATCGCAGCCCCCGCACAGTTTCAACTGGTTTTATTTATTAACCCCCTCCCTCTCTTGCAAATGAGAAATTGCGAAATCCTTTTTAAACTAAAGGCTCTCACACCTCCTTAGCTGGTTTTTCAAAAGCAGAAACCACTGACCCACTCAGCGGGTTTCCTTTGATAGTTAGAGGTCAAAGATTAATAAAATATATTAAGTCCAGTTGTCACGCTTGTAAGGCACTTACAATTCTCCCTGCTCAGTGAGATCTGGCACCATCATTACCACTTTACAGATGAGGAAACCGACATTTAACCAAACAATTGTCAGGCTTGCTGAAAAGCTACCTGATTTGTCATTTACGAAACACACAGCACCCTGGGAGCCAGAGAATGAATGGTCAATGAGTTGTGATATAGAAATGCAACTTTCTTCCTTGCTCTATTAGAGGGACTGATTTAACCCATTTCAGGGAGGCATTCCCTCTCCTTTGGGAACAAAACACAGATCTTTGACCATCATTCCTTCAGGAGGGGAGCCAGCATTTCTGTTGGTGAGAAGCACTATTTATTGAGTGTGCCCAGAGTCAGACCTGGTTCTGAGAAATCTAGCAACCAATCTGGGCTTCTTACCTAGGGTCCACCCCAAAGGTCCATGTATAGTTGGATGGGGGAGGGAATTCTGTCTTTATTTTCACTAATTTCTACCTGAAAGTTAGCATCAGCTTCTGTTATGAATGCAGGCAACAAGCCACAGCACTACTGTGACTCCATCCCTCACAGAAACCCCACATACCACTGCATCACAGGACAATTGTTACAGAACCCTCCAGAGATATTTTTTTTTATAAGCATCACTACTTTTGAATTAAGGAAGTACGCTGACCAGCTGCCATCTGACTCCTAAGAAAGCAGCGCTATGTTACTACATCTTACATTTGCTTGATATTTTGGTTAATGAGTTTTGATATAGCTTTTTCTCTGTGAGGCACCTTTTTTAAACAAATTTTCACTTGTGGTAAAATACACATAGTATAAAATTTACCATTTTGCCCATTTTTTTTTACTATTAGTAAGTGAGAGGTAGGGAGGCAGACAGACTCCGCATGCACCCCAACCCGGATCCACCCGCCAAGCCCTCTATCGGGTGATGCTTTGCCCATCTGGGACCACTGCCCCATTGCTCGGCAATCGAGCTATTATAGCACCTAAAGCAAAGACATGGATCCATCCTCAGAGCCCAGGACCAACTTGCTCAAACCAATAGAGCCATGGCTGTGGGAGGAGAAGAGGGAAAGAGAGAGAGAAGGGGGAGGGGGAGGGATGGAGAAGCAGATGCACACATAGGGCTCTTCTCCTGTGTACCCTGACCAGAAATCAAGCCCGGAGCATTCACACACCAGGCTCTGCCACTGAGCCAAACCGGTCAGGGACCATTCTAATCATTTTAAGTGTACTGTTTAGTGACCTTAATTCAAGTAAATTCACATTCTTGTGCAATCATCACCACCACCCATCCATAGAACTCTTTCCATCTTGCAAAACTGAAACTCTGTCCCCATTAAATACTCACTCCCCATCTTCCCCTCCCCCAGCCCCTGGCAGCCACCACTCTACTTTCTGTCTCTATGAATTTGACTACTCTAAGTATTTCATATAAATGGATTCACAGAGCATTTGTCTTTTTGTGACTGGATCATTTCACTTTGCATAATGTCTTCAAGTTTCATCCCATTGTTTCATGTGCCAGAATTCCCTTCTTTTTTAAGGTTGAATAATATTCCATTGTACATGTATGCCACGTTTTGTTTAGTCATTCATTCATCAATGGGTACTTGGGTTGAATATAATGTTTTTTTTTTTTTTCTAATCCCATGTATTTAAAAATGTTATTTTGAGAAGAGGTTCACAGGTTTCACCAACCATCAGAGGGGTCCACGTGTAATGCACAAATGGTGAAGCCACCCCATGAGACAGACTTTAGGAAATGGACTCAGAAAACCAAGTCACCCAGCTAGGTTTCAGGCCCAGTTGAGTCACCAGGCCCCACCTGCACAGTCTGACTTCCCTTCCCTTTCTCTGCAAATTACTTTGAGTCTGGTTTCAATGAACATTTGGGGTTTTCCAGATGGGGCCTCCAGGAGCTGAAGATATCTCATGACCCAGCACCAAAGCCCAGGGTTTGTATGAGGAAGGTCTAACCCAGGGGTCCCCAAACTTTTTACACAGGGAGCCACTTTACTGTCCCTCAGACTGTTGGAGGGCCGCCACATACAGTACTCCATACACTGACCACCAATGAAAGAGGTGTCCCTTCTGGAAGTGCGGCAGGGGCCGCCGGATAAATGGCCTCAGGTGGCCGTAATTTGGCCCGCGGGCCGTAGATTGGAGACCTCTGGTCTAACCCCTTCCACACTCTCATTTCTTAGGCAACACCCACCATGTCTGGGTATTCACTCTGCCTCTGTCAGACTGCCTAGGGAGGACTCCAGAATAACTGTGAGACCCAAGAGGGCTAGACACCCTCTAATGTGTCTGAACCCCCAGATCTGGGACAGTGGAGGGTGTGCACCAACTAGAATAACCTCGCTCTCACTGGACAATATGAAGCCATGTTGACAAACAACCACAGGCTTTACTCCTATAGAAACTTGTTGGGTCCTGTGGTTGTTCTAGTCTAGTGGAATTTCCCTCTGAATAACCTACGTCCTGAAATTATTTATGCCACTGTCCTGGAAGACCCTCTGGAAAATGCTGGACTCTCCCATCCCCACGTAGTGGTGTTTTCCCCTTTCTCAGCACTGACAGTGTTAATAAGAGTAGCTGTTATGTGCTAAGCACTTTAATTCTCCAGCAGTCCTACACAGCAGGGGCTGGTAAGACTGTATATTACAGAGGAGGAGACAGAGGCCCAGAATGGTTAGCAATTTGCAAGAAGTCACATGACTGGTGAGTGGCTTGAACTTGGACCCCTGGTGGTCTGCACAGAGCACATGACACCAAGATCACTGTGTCCCTTGCTAGAACATAAGCCTCGGGTGGTAACAAGAGGGGAAGGCATGTATGTGTCTACCAATTTCTTTGATAAAATGTTTTTTTCACCTCGCATAGCAGATGTACTAGTTTGATTTCAAGGAGCAAATTAAGAGTGAAGAGCCTAGATTCCTGAAATATTCTAATTCACTAGATATCTGAGAAATGCAAATTAACACGACATCATGAGAGAGCACTTTACACTCATCAGAAGAGCAAAAAATTAGGAAGGTAGAAATGAGAGGGGTGGAGTGTTGGCAAAACCGCGCAGAGGCAGGAGAGCGAGGCTCAAGATCCCAGGTGCCACAACCGGTCCAGGCTGGAGCTCATGCCCGCGCTGGCATTTATGAGCTGGCTCCCTTATCAGGAAAATGGAGATGATGCTATCTACACCATGGAATTGTTGTGAGGATGCCAACGGCTGTTGACACCAAGCGCTGGGAAGGACTCCATGAAGACGGCCTTGGTGACAGTAAGCTCCCAGAGGACAGGGACTTTGCTGCTATGCTGTATCCCCAGCGCCCAGGATAACTGAGCACTCAGTAAGTGAACTTCTTACTTGTTGAATAAATGAGTGCATCCACAAATGGCACAGGAGGAAGGGAACAGCTCAGCACTATTTGATGGAATGTCAAATAACAAAAAATGAAAAAGTCTTAGAAACGGAGACAACACAGAAGGAAGGAAGATTAAGTGTGTCCACTCCACGTGGCAGCTAGGTCATTTAGCTGGACCTCAGAGATGGCCTCCACCAGCTCCTCCCTCTGGGTCCTTGGGTAAACCAGAGGACAAACAAGGGTCATTCCCAGCGGAACAAGCCCATCAGTGTGGGAGAGTCCCACAAGAGAACGCTGGGCAGCAGGGCAGCAGGGTGGTAGATCCAAGCAATCATCCAGAGCACGGCTTGGCAAACTTTTCTGGGAAAGGCCAGATAGTAACTATTTTAGGGTCTCTGCTGCCACCTTACTCTGTATGCAAATGAAGTGGCGTGGCCATTTCCAACAAGACTATTTATGGTTGCTGAAATCTGAATTTCATAGAATTTTAATGTATCACAAAATATGAATCTCCTTCTGATTTCCCTCCCCAGCCACTTAAGATTAGCTTCCAGACTATACAAAAACTAGTGCGGCCCAGATCTGGCTGACCCATGGGCCGTAGTTAGCTCTAGTAGTTCAGATGGATGTCTATACCAAGAACAAATTCTAATGAAGCCAGTGATCTCAGGCAGAAAGAGGATTAAAGGCAGACAAATGGCCATATCTCCTCGTTCTCCAGGAACAGACTAGTGTGCCACATGCTGTCCCAGGAATTAATAGCCCCCCACCCTTGCACTCTCAAAAGTTCCACGTCAGGTGATGAATTATGCGCACCTCCCTACATTAAACCATCATTCTTTTTATATAAATTAAAAATGTATTCTCACCAGTGTACCCCTGACCTCTAGAGCGGGGGTAAGCAATCTTCTTCCTGCAAAGGGTCAGATGGTAAGTATTTTTGACCTTGTTTTGTACAATCTGCTGAAGCAGCCCAGGAGCAGCCAGAGACAACACATACATGAACGAGTGTGGCTGTGGGCCCGAAACGTATTGATGGACCCTGAAAATCAAAATTTCATATAAACTTCACAGATCACAAAATATTACTCTTGATGATTTTTTTTTCAACTCATTAAATAGGTTTCAAAAAAAAAAACATTTTTTTTTTAAGCTTGTGGGTTGTACAAACTCTGGCCCCAAGCCAGATTTGGCCCCAGGGGCTAGTCCATCCCTAGTCTGGAATAACACTGGGTGCTGCAGCACACGCTGCATAACTGCCTGGTTTTGCTGAGACACGCACAGATAGAAGGACAGAGAAACGCCTGCATGAGGAGCTAGGGGAGGCATGGGAGGGCACAAGATTTGGGAATAAGTGGGGGGAACAAGGAAATAACAGAGACTTTGCCCAGACTGAGTAGGATGACAAACCGTAAAACCAAGGAGAGTAATGAACTCAACTCCGCTCCTGAGGCCCAAAAAGAAAAATATTTTTAAAAAGAAAAGTGGGGCCCTGCAGTCAGAGACCCCAGACCTGAGATCCTGAAGCTGCTCCCCCCAACTACCCGGTGACCCTGGGAAAGTCTAACTCCTAAAGGTTCTCGGTCAAATGGGGCTAAAAATCGTGTAGCAGCTACCTCATAGGACTGTTGTGAGGATTAAACAAAGATGTCCATGTAAAGTAGTTGGAACAGTGCCTAGCATTTAGTAAATGGTCAATTAATGTTATATATACATCATGGTTATTTTACATAAAGAATAAAGAGAGACTTGTTCCCCAGGGTCCTAAACAGGGCGATCAAAGAAATAATTAAGAGGATAAATTCTGGCACCAAGAACCCCAGCTTTACCATGCACAGGCATGTGGATGTCCCTAGTTTGATTCCTGGTCAGGGCACACAGAAGAAGCACCCATCTGTTTCTCTACCCATCCCCCTCTCACTTCTCTCTCTCTCTCTCTCTCTCTCCCTCTCTTTTTCTCTTGCAGCCATGGCTCCACTGGAGAGAGATGGCCTGCAGGTGCTAAGAATGGCTCCATGGCCTCTGCCTCAGGCACTAAGAAGAGCTCAGTTGCTGAGCAATGGAGCAATGCCCCAGATGGGTAGAGCATCGCCCTCTAGTGGGCATGCCGGGTGAGTCCCAGTAGGGGGCATGCAGGAGTCTGTCTCTGCTTCCCCTCCTCTCACTGAATAAAAATAAAAATTAGAAAAATTTATAAAAAGGGGAAGAAACAGGCAATTATTAACACTGAGAAAAATAAAAAGTTGCAAGACAAAGTATACTTACTGGCTCAGTATTGGCTAAAATTTATGTAGACATACTAATGAAAACATTGAATGTGTACTTAACCAAAAATTGTGATATAAGTCTAGTAAGAGGATATAAGTCTAGTAAGAGGAATGATAATGGAGTATGTCAGCTAAAAACCCTTACTGATTGTAACAATCTCTAAAATGGACAAATCAAAGTATCACAGAACAGATTTATTATTTTAAAATATGTAGGTAAATCCATAAGGAACAACTAAAAAAATGATTAGGTCTGAGAGGGAACAGGAAAGGGCTGGGGAGAGCAGGGGCTGCATTTCTGTTGTTGTTATTGGTGTTTTTGCACTAATTGGCTTTTTACAAAAATAATTTTTAAAATCTAAGACCTGGGCCAACTGGTGGAGGCATATCTTAATTGTGGCACGTTCTAAGACACTTAAATTAAAAGGAAAGTAAATCATGATGCAATATAAATACCTTTCAAAAATGCTTGTGACAACCAATGTAGCAATGAGCATCCCTAGTGCCCTGATTCTAGGTTCTAAATGCCTTTTCTGACTCAAAAGAACCGGAGCTCTTTACAGGAATGCCTGATTCCAGGTGATGGGCCTGAAAGCAAGGATATGCTCAAACACTAATGGGGACACATCAAAAAGACCCAAAACCAGTTTAAAGGGTTTCCCAAGGCCATAATTAGGACATTCTGATCATGAAAAACACTAACGACTGTAACCTATTGCAAAACATTGAAGAAATAAAGTCCAAGAGTTCAGTGATGATCAAAAAAAAAATTTTACTTAAATTAATTTGTTACCATTGGAGGTGACGATTACGTCAGCTTATTCTGAAAACTGATAAAATGTTAAGTATTGAGGGGGAACTGGAGCTCATCCCCAGTTGATGAACGTTCTTTACAAAAGAATGTAGAAGTAATGATAGGATTTTCAAATTTGCTATTTGCTACCCCCAGTGTACCAGACAAGGATCACTTGTGGATGCTAAAACCATTCAGAGAAAGGTTGTAAGGAGACCGACCGGACATGTGTCCTGTGCTAAAGCATTGCCCAGAGATAATCATAAAGAGGAAAAATGTACCGTCCCTGCGGAGGGAACTGGTGGTCACTGTCTTCACCAAGAGTTCAAATTTAGCATTGCTGAAAGTGATGTAACCGGGCTGACCTGTTCCTGACGGGGTATAATGAGACATACAAAGCTTCACCCACAAAGTGTTCTGGCCATTGGGTCTAACCTGAACGTGATCGTGTGTTTATTTATTTATTTTACAGGGACAGAGAGAGAGTCAGAGAAAGGGATAGATAGGGACAGACAGGAATGGAGAGAGGTGAGAAGCATCAATCATTAGTTTTTCATTGCTGTTGTGACACCTTAGTTGTTCATTGATTGCTTTCTCACATGTGCCTTGACCGCGGGCCTTCAGCAGACCAAGCCACCCCTTGCTGGAGCCAGCGACCTTGGGTCCAAGCTAGCGAGCTCGGGGTCTCAGACCTGGGTCTTCCGCATCCCAGTTCAACGCTCTACTCACTACGCCATCACCTGGTCAGGCGTGGTCGTGTCTTTAGACCCAACTTCCAGTGTGCAGGAAAAGCAGGGAGGAATGGAATGAACTAAGTGATGCCACAACGATCCAAGCAGATAAATCCAGACTGTATGTCACTCCGTGAACTATCTAGCCTAATCTTTTTTAATAAATCCGTATCTTGGATGGGGAGATTATTCTGGATTTAAAAAGACTAAAAAACAGAATAGCCAAATGCAATGCATGAAACGTAACTGGATGCTGGTTCAAGAAAAACAGCTGTAAAAAACATGCTGGGGAATATATGTGGGAATTTGAATATGGACTGGATATTCAATGATACTAGGAAATGTTTGTTCTCTTGGGTGTGATAATGGTATTATGATTATGTAGGAAAATGTCCTTATTCTTAGGAAATGCGGGTCAAAGTTTTTAGGGGTAAAAAGTCTTGATGACTGCAATTTACTTTGAAATGGTCCAGCAAATATATATATATATATATATATATATATATATATATATATATATATATATATATATATATATATATATGGATAGCTAGATAGATCAAGCAAATACGGCAAAACAGTAACAACTGTTTCATCGAGGTAGCAACAATCCCAAGGTTCATTGTATTGTTGCCCAATTTTATCATAGTTTGAAATTTTTCAAAATAAAATGTTTAAATATTAATCATTGAAGAAAACCAGAAAAATCACCATTTTGCAACCATTCTAGTAATAACTAATTTGGCAAGGGTCAACGACAGATTCTAAAATTTTTGAAAATTTGAAGACAAGCAGACTATTTGGGATAGTCTCCGTACATGTACCTCCAGATGATTACACAGTTCCACAAGGGGGACACAGTGATTTTACTTGGAGAATAGTGGCAGACCCCACTTAACCAGGAACTGAAGGCAGACATCATCAGTCATGGGACCAACAGAGGCCCTGTACCTCCTGATGTGCTACACTAGGAGGGTGCACACTGCTCCCGCGGCATGCCTGCCAAACATTTGGAGCCCGTATTCTATAGCTGTTCAGGTTCCTGGGTTTGATAATGGTATGGTACTGAGATATATATTATTGTTATAATCTCATATGTTTGTAGAGAGGAGGAATGATAAAGTAAATGCAACAAAATGTCATCCATTGGAGAATCCGGGTGCACAGGAATCCTTTCTACTATTCATGCAATCACATATTAGAGTAAAAAAGAAATAATAATTTAAAAAAAAATCTAAATTAGACCTAGACCAGTTGGGGAGGCAGCTCCTAATTTTGATGGGACCTAAAAAGAGAAAATCAAATTTTGATAAAGTGTCTTGGTATTTCCTTCCGTTCTCAGGAATGCTTGTTCCCTTTACGGGGCTGGCCGAGCTGGGAGGTGCTGGGCGGTGAGGCGGCATGCTCCGGCTCTCTGTCCAGTATCTCTTCTTTCCAGCTGAGGATCCTTATCCTTATGCTGGAAGCCAGTCTGTCCCCTAAAAGAGAGCTGTTGGAGAACCCTCAGTCTCTCAGCATCTGCCCTGCACTGGCACCTACATGCTTCGTGCCTCTGGGACCGTTTTCTAGTTGTTCTCTGTCCATGCCTTCCTGGCGTACAGCCTACTTCATCCAAGCTGTGGCTGGCTTTCATTTTCCTCGTAGTCTTTACACTGGAGTTTCAGCACAGCGCTGCGTTAAGGGGCAAAAGCTACGCAAATTCTTTATGATCCTTTGTCTCAGAGGAGCGGAGATGGGGAGAAGGAGACACTTTTGGGCCCTCAAACAACCTTCCGGTTTAATGTGCAAGGGATGTGAACCTACAAGCAAACAAACCAAGAGAACTTAAAAACACATTTCAAACAAGAAGAACTTTGCCCGTCAGCACCGTGAAGCTGTGCCCTGCCCCTGTGTGACCTTTCTCCGTTTCTGCATACCCCGCTCTGCCCACTTGCAGCAGGTACCCAACCCCCATACCTGGGACAGCCATTTATGGCCTCAGTGACATTCTTGGGCAAGTGTGTGACCTCAGGCAAGTCACATGGCCTACAAGCCTGGTTTTTTTTTCTTCTGCAAAATGGGGATAATAAAACTGACTTTCCCCCCAAAATAACAATGTGGATTGCAATGACACAGACCTCCCTGCTTGGTCCAGTGTTTTGAAACATGAGTGACCGACCATCAGGGGCTGTCTGTCCAGCTATATCACCTGTATGTAGGGCTACCCTTGGGGAGCTGGTAAAGGTCATTCAGTCTGTCTGCCTCCATTCCCTCCTCCATAGCTCTCCAAATTGGTTCAGGCATAATTTGTTTAACATGAACAGTAGGCATCAAAGATGGACTTGAAGAACTTAATACAGATTCGCTAGGAGGCTGGAAGAACCAGGAGGCCCCCATTACAGAGCCAGACTGCCTGGTTCAAAATCCCAGCTCCACCATTTACTAGCCCGGTGAGCTCTGTGCCTCAATTCCCTCATCTATAAACCTGAAATGATAACAATGACACCTCCCTCATAAGGCTGTTCTGAGAATTAAATGAGTTAGTACATAAATATAGAGCACTTTGCTATTACTGCATCTCATTAAAGCTGATACATTGATACACTACAAAATTAAATTGCTGCTGGTTAAAGTAGGACACATCATCTGTGGAACTGGAACTAAAAACACATATTGATTTCAAGACTGTAAAACAAGCCCTGGCCAGGTAGCTCAATTGGTTAGAGCATCCAGATACACCAAGGTTGTGGGTTTGATCCCCAGTCAGGGCACATAAAGAAACAACCAATGAATGCATTAATAAGTGGAACAACAGCCTGGCCCGTGGTGGCATAGGGGATAAAGCGTCCACCTGGAATGCTGAGGTTCCTGGTTTAAAACCCTGGGCTTGCCTGGTCAAGGCATATACAACAAGCAACAACTAACTACTAAATTGATGCTTCCCACCCTCCATCCCACCGCCTTTCTCTCTCTTTCTCTCCTCTCTCTAAAATCAATAAATAAAATCTTTAAAAATAAATCAGTAAGTGTAACAACAAATCAGTGTTTTTCGCTCTCCCCCTTCCCTGTTCCTCTAAAAATCAATAAATTTTTAAAAAGTCGAAACACAATGTGCGTCTTAATATAGACGAAGTATAATATTACTCTTAGAGTAAGGCCAGGAGAGAAAATATGTTAGCATTAGGTTTGGGGTTCAAATCCCAGGTCCACCACTTGGGTAACAATATGCAAGATACCTGACCTCTCTGTGCTCATTTCTCTTCATCTTTACATGCGGACCGTGTCAGTAGTACCTACCACACAGGACGGCCGGGAGAAAAATCAACATGCAAGTACAGTACTTAGAAGTCACCTAGTACATAGCAGGTGCTATCATTGCTGTTATTTAAACCAGAAGTTACTCCTTCCAGGTGTGGAGGATGGCTATGGGAGGTAGAAGAGGGCACAGTCAGATAGATGGCTTTACAGACATAAGACCCCAGCCTCTCCTGCCCTCCCAAGCTGCACGAAGGTTAGGAGGTAACGGGACCTCGCGTTCCGCCCCTGCCAGGACCCGCCCACCCCCGCCAGGCCCCACCCCGCCCTTCCTCGCTCGGGCCCCTGCTCTAGTCTCGCGCACTTTAAGTGCGCGGCTCCGACCGAGACCCGGGGCCGACAGTTGGTTGGGCGAAACCATCTGTTACGCTACGTGGGGGGGCAGTTAAAAGCCTACGCCTCCATATTTTTCCAATTTTTAGCTCTTCAGACCCAGATCCTGGTATATTTTAGCCTTCAAACCTCAGACATATGTTCAGGCTCCCAGAAGGGAGCCTAATTCTCTAGTGCGAGGAATGTTTTGTCTCCGAGTGGCGCTCTCCCCCTGCTGACGGGGAGCCTGTGAAAGTGGACGACGGCCGTCGGGGGTAGGAGGCGGCCCTAGCGCCATTTTGTGGGAACGAAGCGGTAGCGGGGTTGCTACTGGATCCTTGGCTGCTAGAGTTTCCCTGTCGGGCTACCTGTCAGCGGCCTAGCGGGTGAGTCGCGGACGCTGCTCACTGAGGACGGCCTGTGTGCTTCGGCACCCTGTCGTTGGGCCTACGGAGAACCCCGCGGCTTCGCCCCGGGCCTGCCTCGTCCTGCCTGAGCGGCTTCGCGCGGGAGCGTCGTTAGGGCCTGGCGCGGGTGACAGCGGGCTGTCGCAGCGGGGACGCTGGGCCCGTGGGGCCGCGCAGCCTATGGCGGAGGTGTGGCCTGTCTGCGGTACCTTTGTGCCCTTGGTACTTGGCACGGGGGACACTGCCAGCTTAGGCCTTGTGCCCCTGGGGCCCCACCCCGGGCCCCGCTCGAAAACTCCTACCTCGGCTGTCACTCTCTGGTTGCCGGGACGTGACGGCCCGCGTCGCCAAGGACTTTTCTCCGCTGTCCTTGAGGCTCCAGTTTGGAAAGCTCCCCGGAAGTCCCCAAATGAAGAACTTTGCCCTGTTCACCCCGCTCATTGCTCCCCATTCAATCCTAAGACATTCTCTGCATCGCTTCCTTATGGAGACTGCTTTGATCCCCTCCTCCCACACACCTCTCAACCAGCTTAGGTGGTTTCCCCCCGGGTCCCAGGATCACTTACGATTGTCACGACTTATTTGCTGTCTTTCTGTCGCTTACTCTCATCCCCACCTCGAGTAAGCAGCGTGCCACCCGAGACTGTTGGTTTCCCAGTTGTAGTTGTAGCACCAGATGCGTCATAGGCACTCAGGAAAATGTTTCTTGAACGAATGAACTAACAAGGAATCACATTTAACTAGGAATTACTATCTTGGCCTCCTAACGTTTCGGGGATCATCAACACGCATAAGAATCCAAACAGCAAGGATTTTTCTGGTAGTCGTAGAACAATGACTGGTATGGTAGTGGTATTAATCAGCTGATTATAAGGAAACAGTTCCTTTGACACGGGTGTTGGTCATTCATTTCTCTCTTCCATTTAAGAAATCTAGAAGATGTCTGAATATATTCGGGTAACAGAGGATGAAAATGACGAGCCCATTGAAATACCATCCGAAGATGACGGGACCGTGCTGCTGTCCACAGTCACCGCCCAGTTTCCAGGGGCGTGTGGGCTGCGCTACAGGAATCCGGTGTCTCAGTGTATGAGGGGTGTCCGACTGGTGGAAGGGATTCTGCATGCCCCCGATGCTGGCTGGGGAAATCTGGTGTACGTTGTCAACTATCCCAAAGGTTTGTTGCCACTTGGTTTTGCTAGTTGGATTTGTCTCATTGTAAGTGGTAGATCTAGTCTCTTTTGTTGATGTAGTGTCTCCTAACCAAGTTATTTCTTTAAATGTTACTATTAGATTAGTATGTAAGACCACTAGTTTAAATTAGTGAAAACTGGAAATTACAGAATATTTTTGAAAGTGAAAACTAGGTATTTAAATAAATACCTGAACAAATGTTGCCATGTCATTTAGATAATGATTTATCTGGGTAGGTTCATGGTTTGTAACAAATGTATCACCCGGTGGGTTATGTTGATAATGGAGGAAAGGAAGCATGTGTGGAGGAAGGACACTACTACATGGGAAATCTCTGCCTTCCTCTCAATTTTGCCCTGAACATAAAACTGCTCAAAAAGAAAAAAGTGTTTTTTAAAAATGTCACTTAGTTCCTCTCCTCTTCCCTTCCACATTTTGTTTTTTAAAAATAACGTAAGGTGTTTTTTTTTTTTAATATTACAAAATTAATGTGAGTTTATATTCTAAAATTTAAAAAAGAAAACTGAGGTCACTCTTTTTTTTTTTTTTTTTTTAAAGGCAGACTGATTTTTTTTTTTTTTAATTTCTTTATTTTAGAGAGGAGACACAGAGAGAGAGAGAGAGAGAGAGAAAGGGGGGAGGAGCTGGAAGCATCAACTCCCATATGTGCCTTGACCAGACCAGTGCAGGGTTTTGAATTGGCGACCTCAGTGTTCCCAGGTTGACGCTTTATCCACTGCGCCACCACAGGTCAGGCGAGGTCACTCTTAAATCCACAGCTAGAGCTAAAAGTTGCTGGCTTATTTGGCATATAGCCTTTAAGTTATAAGCATTAAAATAATTAACCAAATACTTATCAGTAGGCAAAAAGATGCAGTCACACATTTTTAACCTGGAGTTTTCCTCCTTAATATATTTTAAAGTCAGAGTGAAGAATTGTTTTTGCTTTCGTATGCCTTTTGAGAAGGGAGAATATGTGTCAGTAGTCCTGTGCTACTGCAGAACGAGAGCCACGAGTCCCTGGGTCTGCCCCGGAAAAGCACCTCAGCCGCTTAGTCCCTACTCTGGCCCTGAGAGCTCACATCACTCTTTACGAGAAGTTGACACACCTTAGGTTCTTCGGATCTTTTTGCTTCTCCCGTCTAGATGTAGGAGGCAATGTGTTGTAAGGTGTGTTAAATGAAGAGTTCTAAAAGGTTTTTGCTCGTTTTGTTTAGATAACAAAAGAAAAATGGATGAGACAGATGCTTCTTCAGCAGTGAAAGTGAAGAGAGCAGTCCAGAAAACATCTGACTTAATCGTGTTGGGTCTCCCGTGGAAAACCACTGAACAGGATCTAAAAGAATATTTTAGTACCTTTGGAGAAGTTCTTATGGTTCAGGTAAACTTTAATTTTATTTTTTACTTATTTTTAAGTTTTTATCTATTGGTTTTAGAGGTAGGAAGGGGGAGAAGGAGAAAGAGAGACAAAGACAAACAGTAACATCCATCTGTTCCTGCATGTGCCCTGACTGGGGATTAAACCTTGGCTTATTGGGATGGTTGGTTGCTTGAAGCAACTGGGCTACCTGGCTGGGGTCAGCAGACGATATTTTTAATTTAAGATTTGTAAACATTGGATCTAGTTTATCTTTGCATTCTAAAACATTTTGTTGAAATTCTATTATGTAAAGGAGTTTTACTCTGTTATTAATAGGGTCTAAATTCAACACTAACCCTCCTGTTACTTTTACCTCAAGAATAACTTGGTTTAAGTCAGTGGTTCTTAACCTTTTTGAGGTACCGAACCCACCAGTTTCATACGCACATTCACCGAACCCTTCTTTAGTGATAAATAAAATATGATTATTTTTCCAAATTCAAGACATAGGTATATGTTTTTTTACTGGCGCACAAAATGAGCCGTGCATGAACATCACCTTGCTCAAAGAACAAAACCAACAAAGTGCATGAACTCACAACAAATTATGGTATTACTTTATTCTGGCCTCTGCGGCAGAGGCTTCTCCGAACCCCTGAGACCGACTCATTGAACCCCTAGGGTTCAATAGAACCCAGATTAAGAACCACTGGTTTAAGTATTAGTGAAGGTTCTGCATCCAGTTGAAGCCATTCACACTGTCAAGGAGTTCTCATTTAATTATGTGTTGAGTGTGCGTGTTGTTTTCATAAATTTAAATTATTATTTTTCTAGGTCAAGAAAGATATTAAAACCGGTCATTCAAAAGGGTTTGGCTTTGTTCGATTTACGGAATACGAAACCCAGGTGAAAGTAATGTCCCAGCGACATATGATAGATGGACGATGGTGTGACTGTAAACTTCCTAATTCTAAGGTACTTTGCTTTTTCTTTTTTTCTGCTTTGGGTACTTTTGCTGATAGACTTCCTTAGAAGACACTATGAAATAAAACGTTAAATACAATTGGAAAAAGGTAGTGTCAGGATGTGTCCCTGAAATCTGAATATTTTGTGATTGTTTAAAACATGTAATTTATTATTTATTACTCCTCTACACTAAACTTTATTCTTTTCTAACTTTTATTTCTAGAGAGTTAATAATTTCTTATCAGTTGACACGTTAAAACATGGAAGTAATCAGAGTACAATAATCTTGTTAAAGAAGCCTGACTTGTTCCAAGTATAAAAGACTTGCTTATTGGGAACATTATTATTTTTGCCAGAACATTGTCCAGTTGTTGACTTTTCTAGATCCAATATACTTTCATGAACTTTAAACTTTCATGAACTTTAAACTTAAAAATTGTATTTGTCGTTGAAGTCTTATAAGAAAGAGGAGTACTAATGTCAAAAAAAGAAAAGAGAAAAGAGAATGTACCTACTTTTTAGTGACTCACCTAATGTAAAAGGCAGATGGGTTTTGTTACATCCTCCACCATAATACCCTTTTTGTTGCTCATAAAATATTTCTGATGTTTTTCCTGCCTTTGAATTCGATCAGCAAAGCCCAGATGAGCCTCTGAGAAGCAGGAAGGTGTTTGTTGGGCGTTGTACAGAGGACATGACTGACGATGAGCTGCGGCAGTTCTTTTGCCAGTACGGAGAAGTGGTAGATGTCTTCATTCCTAAACCGTTCAGGGCTTTTGCCTTTGTTACATTTGCAGATGATCAGGTATTTTTCTCTTAAATAAATAATCTTGTCCCAGCTAGTTAGGTAATTTCTCTTGATTTTTCCCCATCCGGCTAATTTCCATTTTTAGCTCAGTTTTTTGATCTTGTAAGCTATTGGGGTATACAGACTTAGATATTTTTGATAAACACGTTAATATTTTTCAGTATGTGGTATGTAACTGGGAGTGTTATGTATCTTTAGAAAGTAAACTGAAAATTTTCTTGTTGCCCTTCTAAAGCTAAAGACTATTTTGAGTTTAAATGAAATGAATGTTCATTGTTTATTTTCCTCTAGTTTAGATAATGGCTTAAAATCTTTTTTAAGTTTTACTGCTACTTTGATGTACAAGTCAGTGGTTTAGTTGTCTTTATTTACACCCCTTATTTTCTTATAGGTTGCCCAGTCTCTTTGTGGAGAGGACTTGATCATTAAAGGAATCAGCGTGCATATATCCAATGCTGAACCCAAGCACAATAGCAATAGACAGTTAGAAAGAAGTGGAAGATTTGGTGGTAATCCAGGTGGCTTTGGGAATCAGGGTGGATTTGGTAACAGTAGAGGGGGTGGAGCTGGCTTGGGAAACAATCAAGGTAGTAACATGGGTGGAGGGATGAACTTTGGTGCTTTCAGCATTAATCCAGCGATGATGGCGGCAGCCCAGGCAGCTCTGCAGAGCAGCTGGGGTATGATGGGCATGTTAGCCAGTCAGCAGAACCAGTCAGGCCCGTCAGGTAATAACCAAAGCCAAGGAAACATGCAGAGGGAACCAAATCAGGCCTTCGGTTCTGGAAATAACTCTTACAGTGGTTCTAATTCAGGTGCAGCCATTGGTTGGGGGTCAGCTTCAAATGCAGGGTCAGGCAGTGGTTTTAATGGGGGCTTTGGCTCAAGTATGGATTCTAAACCTTCTAGCTGGGGAATGTAGACAGTGGGTGATGGTTGCTTGTATAGATGGGTGGGTATTCAAATTTTTCTAAACTCATGGTAAGTATATTGTAAAATACATATGTACTGAGAATTTTCAAAATTGGTTTGTTCAGTGTGGAGTATATTCAGCAGTATTTCTGACATTTTTCTTTAGAAAAAAAGGAAGAGCTAAAGGAATTTTATAAGTTTTGTTACATAAAGGGTTGAAATATTGAGTGTTTGAAAGTGAACTGCTGTTTGCCTGATTGGTAAACCAACACACTACAATTGATATCAAAAGGTTTCTCCTGTAATATTTATCCCTGGACTTGTTAAGTGAATTCTTTGCATGTTCAAAATGGAAACCATTGATTAGAACTACACACTCTTTTCTCCTTGTTTTAATTTGAACCCCACCATTTGGATTTCTTCCTTAGGAATCTTAGGGTCTTCTTTTTGGAGATCATGTGTCACAGTGTTTGGTTCTTTTGTTTTTGTTTTTTAACACTTGTCTCCCTTCATATGCAAAAGTACAATATGAAGCCTTCATTTAATCTCTGCAGTTCATCTCATTTCAAATGTTTATGGAAGAAGCACTTCATTGAAAGTAGTGCTGTAAATATTCTGCCATAGGAATACCTCTGTCTACATGCTTTCTCATTCAAGATTTCGTCATCACACTGCACAGGCTGCGTCTTTGACGGTGGGTGTCCCATTTTTATCCGCTACTCTTTATTTCATGGAGTCATATCAACGCTGTGAACGCAAGGCTGTGATATGGAACCAGAAGGCTGTTTGAACTTTTGAAACCTTGTGTGGGATTGATGGTGGTGCCGAGGCATGAAAGGCTAGTATGAGCGAGAACAGGAGAGAGCGCGTGCAGAGACGGTGGTGCAAAATGGATATTTTTTAACTTGGCGAGATGTGTCTCTCCATCCTGTGGCTTTGGTGAGAGAGTGTGCAGAGAGCAATGATAGCAAATAACGTACGAATGTTTCTTGCATTCAAAGGACATCCACATCTGTTGGAAGACTTTAAGTGAGTTTTGTTCTTAGATAACGCCCATTAGTTGAATGTGTTAAGTGAAACGATACTTGTATTTCCCCTACCCTTTGTCAACTGCTGTGAATGCTGTATGGTGTGTGTTCTCTTCTGTTACTGACCTGTAAGCGTGGTAATGTGAACTGAAGCTGATGGGTTGAGAACATGGACTGAGCTTGTGGTGTGCTTTGCAGGAGTATTTGGAAGCAGAGTTCACCAGTGAGCTGGGGGTGTCTCCAAGAAGGGTGGAAGTTCTAATGTCTGTTAGCTACCCCTAAGAATGCTGTTTGCTGCAGTTCTGTGTCCTGTGCTTGGATGCTTTTTATAAGAGTTGTCAATGTTGGAAATTCTTAAATAAAACTGATTTAAATAATATGTGTCTTTGTTTTGCAGCCCTGAATGCAAAGAATTCATAGCAGTTAATTCCCCTTTTTTGACCCTTTTGAGATGGAACTTTCATAAAGTTTCTTGGCAATAGTTTATTTTGCTTCAAATAAACTTATTTGAAAAGTTGTCTCAAGTCAAATGGATTCATCACCTGTCATGCATTGACACCTGATACCCAGACTTAATTGCTATTTGTTCTTGCATTGTCCAAAGTGAAATTTTTTTTTCTTTTTAAATCTAGTTTTTAATAAGTCTGGTGACCGCACCTAAAATGGTAAGCAGTAGCCTCCAGCTTTTTCTTAGTGCCTCTGTGCAGTTTGGTGATGTTCTATTTACATGGACTGTATAAATATCCATTGGGAAATCATGCCTTCTAAAAATTCTTATTTGAGGGAGTGGGCAAAACTTAATTTTTTAAAATGCTTTGTAGCAAAGCATATCAATTGAAAAGAAGGGAATGTCAGCATCTTTTTAGTTTGGGATTTGAAAAGTGGAATTAATTGCAATAGGGATAAAGTAGAAGAAACCACAAATTATCTTGTGCCTGAAATCCATTAAGAATCTTGATAGCTTTAAGAACTCGCAGGGTGGTGGGTTGGAAGTATTAAGTGAAATGGGCTTTGTCCTCCAAAGGTGGGGGGAATAGAGTCATGTTGAATATAATCGTTTACAAAACTCAGATTAGACTCTCACCATGCATTGTTAAGTATGTAAAAGCAATAACATTGGTTCTCTATTGTACTTTCTATGTAATTACTGCTATGAAAGTTGAGCTTGTTTTCTAGTGAAAGAATGTAAGTTTTTGTGTTGATAGTTTACCTAATGTCCTTATCTAATTAGATTATGATAAATAGGTGTTTTGCACGTTACATGTTTTAAATCTTTATAAGTTGAAGTCATCCTTTAGATGTGTGACCGTCGCATTGTTTCATTATTCATTTTCCTCTTTAAAAGGATCTTGCTTGTTTGATTTATTTTTTTTCTGCACCTAAACTGCATGATTTCCAAACCCTGTACCATCTGAATTTTGCATTTTAGCACTTGCACTGTTACTCAGCAGCAGTAATATGGTAACACTTAAAATGGTATTCAGGGACCTCCAAAGACTAAACTGACAGCCTGCGAGGAGCCCGGGGTAAGTTCTCTTGTTGATGGCATGGTTTTAATCCCTTATTTACACTTGTGTAAGTCTAGTTACTGGTCTTGGGAGGCTTTCATTGTTGAGTAGCCTTCTGTTAACATAATTGTGGTAATACAATAGCTATGGGTATTTAATTCTACCCTAAATTTTTTTTGAAGTTTAGAAGTAAATTATTTGGCAAAGATTTGTTTTTAAGTCTAATTGGTCATCTAAATGCATTCATTCTAAAAAAATTTTTGAACCAGTTGAATAAAACATTTTGTTGCCACCACAGTTTAGTGTCTGGAGTCTTACTGGGAAAACAGTTTCCTTTTTCTATGTGACAAAGATGCTGCAAAGTTACCTTTAAAAAGTGAGTCTCAGGAAGTTACACTTGATGTGCACAAGAAAAGTTAGGCCATAACTCACAATGAATTTTTAAATATAATGGTAACTCTGGCTAGAATGAAAAACTTTGTTAGCAATCAAGACTTTTTAGGAAGGACTAGCCAACTAAAATAAAAAGAGAATTTAAGTTTAAGTTAGAGCTTAAATTTTGGCCTTAGGAGAAGGAGGTTAACTACTTAATTCAGAAGATGTATGTGATAATTAGAATAATTTCTTTGATGTTGAGTACTAGAAAATTTGCTCTTAATTGTGTATTCGAGTTTTATGCTCAGGTATTGTGTGATCTGTGATCTGTTTGGCTAAGTGTGCCCCTGTATTACATGTTCATTGTAAGAAGGAGAAACTACAGGTCTATCTATAAAACCACCATTTATTTCTGATGTATTTCGTCTTGTGGAAATGCCACATTTGATTCAATCTTTTGAACTGGAGCATTATTTAGGCTATTTCCAAGTGCTAGGATCATCCTCATGGATAAATTAAATTCTTCACATTGGAATTACTAGGTGAAAGACAATGCATGCTTTTAACGCTTTTAAAATATATTGCAAAATTGTCCTTTAGAAAACTTATGTCTTTGATGATGTGAATAGTGCTATTCCATGTTCTTTTTGTCTGCCAATTTGATAAGTGAAAAAATTATATCTCACTGTTTTGTGGTATTGGTTTTTAACATGAAAATTAGTACCTAAGCTAAGTATTGATGTTTCCAGTTCATCTGCAGAAAAATTCATGACTCAGGGTTATTCCTGAACCAATACTGCTATAACATATAAAGTTCTCTTAGAGATCAATAAGAACAAGTCCAGAAACAGTAGAAAAATAGTCAAAGACCATATTCAGGCAACTTTCAGAAATGCAAACAAAAAGGCCAGTACAAAAAGATACTGGGCTTTGTAAATAACTTAGTGCAAATTGAACCAGGGAATTTCTATTGCTCTGACAAAGATGAATGTCATGGTTTATGCCCCCTTGAGTCAAAGCATAAAGGGTGAAAACTGGCAAGGTGCACACTGCTAGTTCACAGTAGTTTGGTTTTGATTTTGGGGGGGGATGACAATGGCTTTGTTGTTTCTCAGATCACATCGCTGCTGAGATATTTCACAGGTATTTTTTTAAAGGAGTTATTTACTGATTGGAGACATAAAAATTAAAAGTTACTAGTTATTTTCTTGATCCAGGGGATATAGTTAATGACTTTTGTATAGACACCATACATTTGTTCTTCCCCACAATTAATGGAGCCCCAGGATACTATTCCTCCCACAAACCACCTGTGTGTCTCATTATCTAGGAACACTAATGCCCCTCCACTGTCACCTCTACAGCTGTCCTTGCCCCCACTTTCAAAGCCAGCACAGAGCATGTTATCAGTTACCCTTGCCCCGGCTTGGGGCTTCTTCTCATACGCAGCAGCACATTTCTGTTGGTCAGCGATCGGTATGTCAACAAACATTAGACTTCTGGCAGGAACACCCCTTTGGGTTAATCCCCATCCAGATGCCGTTCCAATGTCATTTATCTGCATGAAGGATTCAGCTTCTCTTCTTGGCAAGCAAACAGGCATGATGTTGGTATTGATTACAACTTTGTTCTTCAATTTAATCAGTGCAATGTCGTTATCAAAACCAGCATTGTGGGTGTAACCGTCATGTATAAAAATGGCCTCTGCCCAGGCTTGTGTGTAATGAGGCGACAGTCTCTTCAGGGTACCCATTCGGATGTTTAGGGAGGAGGCATCTTCTCTCTGCCCATACACAACGTGAGCAGCTGTGAGGATCCAGTTGTCATACAGAAGGGCACCTGCTCCTATTGAGTCACCCAGTAGCAGGACTTGCCACGGGAAGTCACCAAGCTTTGCAATCTGCCCTCCATATATCCGACCTCCTGTAGCACGGGCTGATAGGCCGCAGACTGGGGGGAGAAGCAGATACATGGAGCCTTTATGGGAGCCCAGTGATTCTTCCTTCAGTTACCACCTGGGGATTGGGAACGTTTAATGTCCACCCAACACTGCATCACAGGAACTGTGGGTGCCCGCCTGTATAGGCAAGTGAGCCTACTTTAAAACAGCACTTGCTTTGGCAGCATGTGCGCTAAAATTGGGGCAACACAGAGAAGATTAGCATGGCCCCTGTGTGACTGGGGGAACTACTGAACAGGGCAAGCAGGAAGCGCACCGATGCCCTGGGCTATGTGACTAGGAAGTGAAAGGGAGCGCACTTTCACTGCCACTGTTGTCCTTACAGAGTGGGGGGTTTGCTGTGTGGTTCTGGGAAAGCAGAAACCAAGGTCACTGTCAGAGGATTGGCAAAGTTGCTTTCACCTTTGGACATTTAAATGTTAAAAATTAGAATGTTGCCATTGTAGCCAGGAACCTTCAGATTCAGAAATTATTTTTATCTAGTTGATTCTTTCAAAATAAGTTTTACTGTATACTGCTAAGGAAATACATTCATTAATGTAGCAAATGTTTCCTGTTGTGGCAGAATAGCATTGAAACTTATAAATATTGTGTCAGCTAAGATAAAATAACTAATTTAAGCCAAATAACATAGTGGTAATGAATATAGTATTACCTCTGATTTTTTAAGTCTCTACTCAACTAGATCTTCAGAGCCAATTCTGTTTTTTTTTAAAAAAATTTAAGCACTATTAAAAGGCAAATTGCATTAATGTTTAAAAACTAGATGTCATTGAAGACAATTGCTTAGGGAAATAATGAAGTTATTAGCTTTGGGTTTTAATAGCATTTTTAACAGAGAAGAAAAGTAACAGAGGAACTCATGTTTATAAATGTATAAATGGTTCAAGATAATTTTTAAAATTAATTTTTTATGCTTGCCTAGTTGTAAGGCCAAAATAATCAAATGACTGATGCAGTAAGCCCCTAACAACCTCTCCATATGGAAAGGGGATAATGAGAACATATTATTTGGAAATAATAACTTGGTCTAAGAGCCAAGTGCTGAAGTTAACATTTCTGCCTACCACAGCTAAAGCTCTGCTTATTGTCTCCTACCCAGTTCTCCTTTCCATCAATTACGAATCTCCTATAAATGTATCCATTACCAGGCTCACAGACTGGGAGTGATTTTTCTCCTTTGGAGCTCGTCCAGAATCCATCAGCCTCACACACATATTTACCTGCAAATCATTGGAAAAACAAAAATGTTTAACTGCATGTATAAGGTGGTTGTCATTTGCTTGAATACCCCCTTGAAAAATGTTGATTCTTGAGCATCAGTGGGAAATAGAGGTGTCTGAATAACCGTTTTACATGATTTCATAAATAGGAGGTCTCTGCATTACCATGTTTGCTTGCAAAGTGGAAACCTTTTAGATGTGTAACTTGAATATGTATCAAGATCTCAAGTGCTTAATGATAAGGTTTTGACTTGTTAAATTAAACCATTTGGAATATATTGTGTGTTTGTAGTAGTCATTTACTAGATAAGATCTGTTTTCGGATTCTTGCAAATTGACATTCAAGTCATTTCAGCTGTAATATTTCACTTAGCTGGTGAGAGAAGTGCTTTTAATCTTTTGTCTAGCCTTAGCCAAAAATGTTAGTTAAAGTTCATTTTCAGATTGTGAGGGTTTATGTTCCAGATACCCGCTACCCCCAACTTGGAACCATTTGGTTACCATCATTTCTTCTCATTGTGTAGAAGGTCTCATTACAGCGGTACTGAATCTCAGCTTTGTATGTGGTCACTTCGGGACCTGTGAGATACTCCACTTGGCCATTGGGCAGATCATCAGGAGGGCCACAGTCAACAACTAACAAACACAGGAGAGGCAGGAGTCAGTTTCTGCATTAAATTCTAACAAAAAAAGGTCTAGAGACTGACAGGTAATTGTGCCATGTGATGCTATCAAAACCATATTCCCTTCCCCCTGTATGGTGGACATCATTAATTTCATCTCAGAGAATGGAGAGAATCGCTTTAGTATGATTTGAAAGCATCACTCAGCCCTGCTCCTAACTAAATGAATAGATTGAGGTGGAGTCCCCGCGGGAGAGGTATGATGCCTTTTCCAAAGGAAGGGAATCTGAGACCACGGGGACTTCTTGGTGCTCTCACTTCTGACCAAGGTCTGTAACGACACCGACAGGAGAAAACCACAGCCTACACATGCCTACACAGTCTGGTTCCACGTAAAAGGGCACTTGGTTTATGACTGGGCTGGCCTTAAACGTGGAAAAGGACACAATACAAAAGTGACTTTCAGCTTGTCCTTAGGATCCTTTTCATAAATTGAACTTCTTAGATGACCTGGGGCCCTGGCCAGGTAGCTCAGTTGTTTAGAGCATTGTCCTGATATGCCAAGGTCGTGGGTTCTATCCTGTCAGGGCACATACATGAATCAACAGTGGGGCCTGACCGGTGGTGGTACAGTGGATGGAGCATTGAGCTGGAATGCTGAGGGCCTTTCTTCAAAACCCCAAGGTTACCTGTCTGAGCCCAAGGTTGCTGGCTTGGGCAAGGGGTTACTGGCTTGGCTGCAGTCACCCCCCACCCCGGTCAAGACAAGAAGCAATGAACAACTAGGGATGCAAGTAGGAGTTGATGCTTTTCATCTCTAAAAAAACCCAAAAAACAATGAGTGCGTAAATAAGTGGAACAAGTTGATGTTCCTCTCTTCCTCTCTCCCTCTAAAATTAATTTTAAAAAAAGAGCTAGAGGTCTTAGAATTTGTATTAGAATTTACACTTGGGGCATTGCTAATATGAAATGACCAGTCTGTAAGACAGTGCTATCAGTCTAAAAGTTCACACAATTTTTTTTTTAAGTTCTCGACACAGTAAACATCTAAAAATTGTACAGTGTGTCCGTAAAGTCATGGTGCACTTTTGTCCTGTGACCGGTCAAAAGTGCACCATGACTTTATGGACACACTGTATTTCTGTGGATATTAAAAGATTCCATTTATTGACTTGGGGTGGTGAACACACAGTGCAGTGTACAGACAATGTTTTATGGAATGGTACATCTGAAACTTACATGATTTTAACAGATGTCACCCCAATGAATTCAATTTAAAAAATAAAAATAAAAGATTGCATTTATGCCGTTTTGAAACCCTGGGTTTGCCCAGTCAAGGCACATTTGAGAATCAACTACTATGAAGTTGATGCTTCCTGCACCTCCCCCACTTTCTCTTCTCTCTAATTAATTAATTTGATCAGGCGGTGGCACAGTGGATAGAGCATCGCCCTGAGACTCTGAGGACCAAGGTTTGAAACCTCAAGGTTTCGAGTGTGGGCTCCTCCACCTCAAGGGCAGTCTCACCAGCTTGAGCGTGAGGTCACTGGCTGGAATATGGGATGTTAGACATGACCCCATGCTCGCTGGCTTGAGCCCAAAGGTCACTGGATCTGCTTGAGTCCCCCGGTCAAAGCACATGTGAGAAGCAATGAACAACTAAAAGTGACACAACTACAAGCTGATGCTTATCTCCCTATCTGTCTGTCTAAAATATTTTTAGTAAAAGATTGCATTTAAATAATTTTCAGCACCTTAATATCTGTGTGCCTGGTTCTGTGCCAAGTGCTTTGCCTACATTGTCTTGTCTATGTGTAAGATACCCATAACTACCCAACAAAAAATGGCCAAGTTGGGGCTCACACCCAGACCTCCCACTTCCAAAACATCAGTGCTTCCTTACTGCTTTCTTAACTAAACGAATTGTTGTAAATTTATGAAATAAAAACATTGCCCTGGCCGGATAACCCAGTTGGTTAGAGCATCGTCCCAAAGTGTAGAGGTTGCCAGATCGGTCCCTGGTCAGGGCACGTACAGGAACTCTCTTGTTCTCTCCCTCTCTCTAAAATCAATAAAATAAATATTTTTTAAAACATAAAAATATTAAATTCCCCTAGGCATCCTGTAGAAGCCTTTGCATAAAATATTCAGAAATACATGTACAGGGTTGTTAACTAGAGCAGTGCATGTAATAGTATAAAACCGGAAACAAAAGAGACCAGCTTGGCCTGACCTGTGGTGGCGCAGTGGATAGAGTGTCCACCTGGAACACTAAGGTCACAAGTTTAGAATCCCAGGCTTGCCCAGTCAAGGCACACACATATAACAAGCAACTACTAGGAGTTGATGCTTCCTGCTTCTCCCACTCTCCTCTCTCTAAAATCAATAAATAAAATCTTAAAAAATAATCAGATTGAATAAAAGCATTGTGTGATGAGGTACTGTGCAGTGATTAAAAAGAATGAGTGGCTCTATTAATACTTAGACTGATGTGAGAAGATAGCCCGACAAGATGGAGGGAAAAGCAATTGCAATCAGAGTAAGTATCCTACTTTGGTTAAAAAGCATATAATGGCGCGCTCTCCCTCTCGAAAGCACGGTCCGTGCCTTTCCCCTCTCCCACTTCTCCCCACACACACACACACACCTGTGCATTCCCTTTGCCTTTCCACTGAGCTCCAAGGCCCCTCCTTCTGCTTAACTTCTTCTTAGCACATTTCGTCTAGGGCTCACTTTTACTTCCTCTGTAACTTTCTAAATAAATTTCCTCTTATAGTTTGAAATAAAAAAGCATATAACACTGAAATATGTTAGTATATATAGCGTGAGAAATAAATAATATGAAGGAGTAGACCCCAAAGTCTTAGTGGTAGTTTGGAGATTTGGGCAAGAGTGACTTTAACTAATATTATATCTTAGAGAGGGTAGAAGGGGAAGAGAGGAAAACATCAATCTGTTGTCCCACTTATTTACGCATTCATTGGTTGATGCTTGTATGTGTCTTGGCCAGGGATCAAACACGCAACCTTGGCATATCAAGACAACTCTCTAACCAACTGAGTTAGCAGGCCAGGGCCTTACTATATATTTTTGTAAATTTATATATTTTCCAATTCACCTGACTCGTAATTGAAAAGATATTAAAAATAAGATATGTGATTCTTCCCTGACTGGTGGTGGCGCAGTGGATAAAGCATTGACCCGGAACGCTGAGGTTGTTGGTTCAAAACCTAAGGCTTGCAGAGTCAAGGCACATACAAGAAGCAAGTACAAGTTGATGCTTCCTGCTCCTTCCCCCTCCCCATTTCTCTCTCTTCTCTCTCTAAAATCAATAAAATCTCTAATACATATATATTTTAAAAGATATGTGAGTCTTAGTTCACAAAATGGTGGGCTATTGCCTCAGTATGGTGTGTGTGCATGTGTATACAGTTACCCCATCTCTACATACAGTAGCCTGTACATGTGTACACGTGTGAAATATACGTGTAATTGCAGGAAAATACACCAAAATAGTAACAGTGATTAGACTTGTACAGTGAGATTGCAGGTATTAAAATGTCATTTTCTGGCCTGACCAGGCGGTGGCGCAGTGGATAGAGCGTCGGACTGGGATGCAGAAGACCCAGGTTCGAGACCCCGAGGTCATCAGCTTGAGCGCGGGCCCATCCGGCTTGAGCAAAAGCTCATCACCTTGGACCCAAGGTCGCTGGCTCCAGCAAAGGGTTACTCAGTCTGCTGAAGGCCCCCAGTCAAGGCACATATGAGAAAGCAATCAATGAACAACTAAGGTGTCAAAACAAAAAACTGATGATTGATGCTTCTCATCTCTCTCCGTTCCTGTCTGTCTGTCTGTCTCTCTCTCTCTGTAAAAAAAAAAAAAAAAAAAGCCTGACCTGTGGTGGCGCAGTGGATAAAGTGTCGACCTGGGAAGACTGAGGTCGCCAGTTCAAAACCCTGCACTAGTCCGGTCAAGGCACATATGGGAGTTGATGCTTCCAGCTCCTCCCCCCTTTCTCTCTCTCTCTCTCACTCTGTGTCTCCTCTCTAAAATGAATAAAATTAAAAAAAAAAAAAGTCATTTTCTCTATTTCTTATCTTCTATAAGTATTTTATACTTAGAAAAAAATACTTTTAAAGATCACACTTCTTGCCTGACCTGTGGTGGCGCAGTGGATAAAGCGTCAACCTGGAAACACTGAGGTCGCCAGTTCAAAACCCTGCACTGGTCTGGTCAAGGCACATATGGGAGTTGATGCTTCTAGCTCCTCCCCCCTTTCTCTCTCTCTCTCTCTCTCTCTCTCTCTCTCTCACTCTGTGTCTCCTCTCTAAAATGAATAAATAAAAAGAAATAAAAAAATATTAAAAAGATCACACTTCTTTAGGAGGGGAGTAAAGAGGAAGAAATATACAGTGACAGAAAATGATTTGACTTTGAGTGATGGGCACACAACACAATCAACAGTTCAAATTATATAGAGATGTTTACCTGAAACCTATGTACTCCTATTGATCAATGTCACCCCATTAAAGTTAATTTCTAAATTAAAGAAAAATCACACTTTAAAAAAAGCAAATAATTATCCTACTAGTTTGGTTTCATTTTAACCTCTTTAAGAGTGCACTGAGAGCCTGGGGAAGAGAAGCAAATTTGGAATTCAAGCCCTAATAAATATCCTTTTTTTTTTTTTTTCTGAAGTGAGAAGCAGGGAGGCGGAGAGACAGACTCCTGCATGCACCCAACCAGAATCCATCCGGCAAGCCTACTTGGGGGCGATGCTCTGCCCATCTGGGTCCATTACTCTGTTGCAACCAGAGCCATTTTAGCACCTGAGGCGGAGGCCATGGAGCCATCCTCAACACCCAGGCCAACTTTGCTCCAATGGAGCCTTGGCTGTGGGAGGAGAAGAGAGAGATAGAGAGAAAGGAGAGGCGGAAGGGTGAGGAAGCAGATTGGTGCCTCTCCTATGTGCCCTGACCAGGAATCAAACCTGGGATATCCACATGTGGGGCTACCACTCTACCACTGAGCCAACTGGCCAGGGCTTTAAATACCATCCTTTTTAAATAGACCAGAAGAAGCCCCGGCCCAATAGATCAGCTGGTTAGAGCAACATTGGATACACTAAGGTTGCGGGCATGTTTAATCCCCGGTCAGGGCACATATGGAACCAATAAGTGCATAACTAAATGAAACAACAGATTGATTTCTCTATCTCTCTCTCCCTCTCTAAAATAAATAAATCAATAAAACTTTTAAAAATATTAACAGGACCTGGCCAGGTAGCTCAGTCCCAGGTAGACCATGGGAGCATGGTCCCAATATGCCAGGGTTATAGGTACGATTCCCGGTCAGGGCACATCCAAGAGTCAATCAGTGGATGCATAAAAGGGTGGAAAAGCAAACTGATGTTTCTCTTTCCCCTTCCTCTAAATAAGAAATGGTATAATTGTGTTTTTTTAAATAATAACAGAAGAAGCAACAGGAGTGAACGGCAGCAGAAGCATCCGGCTCAGGTGACATACTGCTGCATTCTGGCATCGGCTGGTCCCAGGATTTATCTTTTTGACAGACTGCGGCAAATGATTTCAGGGGCAAATGACCCTAAAGGGGAACACAGAAAATATTAATTTCCTTGTTTACATCAGAACCCCCCCCCCCAAGCTATGCCCTTACAGTAGTTCCTCTTCCAGTGGTTCCCCAGATGCTCGTGAGGGAGCAATGTGTGCACATAGCTTGGTGCACCACAGACCAGGCCTGCCTCCGCGCGGGTGCGCAAGTGCCGCGGGGACTGCTCCTCGCATGGCATGGGCTACACAAGCCCTCGCTCAAGGTGTGTTGGCCTTGTAGGAATCACATTAATGACTTTTCTTTTTCTTTTCTTTCTTTCTTTCTTTCTTTCTTTCTTTCTTTCTTTCTTTCTTTCTTTCTTTCTTTCTTTCTTTCTTTTTCTTTCTTTCTTTCTTTCTTTCCTTCCTCCCTCCCTTCCTCCTTTCCTTTTTCTTTCTTTCTTTCTTTCTTTCTTTCTTTCTTTCTTTCTTTCTTTCCTTCCTCCCTCCCTTCCTCCTTTCCTTTCCTTTCCTCTTTCTTTCTTTCTTTCTTTCTTTCTTTCCTTCCTCCCTCCCTTCCTCCTTTCCTTTCCTTTCCTTTTTCTTTCTTTCTTTCTTTCTTTCTTTCTTTCTTTCTTTCTTTCTTTCTTTCCTCCCTCCCTCCCTCCCTCCCTCCCTCCCTCCTTTCCTTCCTTCCTTCCTTCCTTCCTTCCTTCCTTCCTTCCTTCCTTCCTTCTTTCTTTCTTTTGTTTTTTGCTTGCCGTGCTGCCTTACTCTGAGAACACATCTCAAGTTCCCTCTGGTATTTCCTACCATGTCTGTTATAGAGCGTGCAGAAGGGAGGTGGTCAGAAGTGTGGGGAAGGCCACCTGCCCGAGATACCGCACGAAGGTATCTGGATGTTCCTAGCCTGTGGTCCTCGGCTGGATGATTGTGACAAAAGACGCTTTCCCAAGATTTCCATGGGGGTTCTCAACCAGTTTTCATTGCCGATACTGCTCACAGAGGAACATGTCGGACGGACTGAAATGCTACTTCTCTAAAAGCAGACTCAAGGAGAGACACAGCAGCCCGACGCTTCAAGCAGGGAGCATTTTAAAAGCTCATCCCCTGAACAGGTTTGCAGCCCAACAGGACCAGGAAGAGAGCCCGCCCCAAAACAAAAGTTCACAAGGTGGAGAAGCGGCTCCCTTTTCGGCAGCGCCCCTCTGCAGGCCTGGGTCGCACAGCTAGCTGTCGTTGTACTGTTATTACTTTTTTACCACTGGGATTCAGTGACAATTTTGAAGAACATAAAGAGGACGTGTTAATCTTCTACCTGAACCCCTAAAGCAACACACTAAGCATTTTTTAAAATTATCCTCCCTGTCCCTTCACAGTGGCCACTATTTATAACTTTGCAGAATATACTATTTCCCAACGCCCTTTAATTTCTTTTCTGTGGGCCCAGGAGTTGCATGTAAAGGTCATCGTTTGACCAGGTGGTGGAGCTTAATTGAAAGTCCGATGACAACCCGCCTCCCCCCACCCCGTGCGCTCCCTGAGGCCGATGTTCCCAGTCTCCTTCATGGCTCCCATGCTCCCCAAAAAGAAAGAAGAACGCGACGGCGTCACGGACCACCCAGCACAAGGAGAGCAAACTCATCCTGTCCGTTCAGCAGCTTTACAGAGAGCTGCTGCCATGTGTGAACCGGGAAACTTGTCTGCTTTAATCACTATCTTTCCGGAGTAGCTTTTTTAGGCTTCCTAAGAATAAAAACTGCTCCATAGCCATCCTTGTCCTCAGCAAACTGACTGTTTCTTTGACATTTATCTAGTCACCAAGAAAAAAAAAAACCCACGATGGTGGCAACAACTGTTTCCCCCCCTTCCTTTCCCGTATTTGCTGACGCCAATACGTACACATTTAAAAACTATCACGATCATGGTGCACTAAACCGTTTTTGCGTTCACTTACGTGCAGAAGAAGCTCGTAGCCAGTCTCGCAAAAGACGGAGAAGCTGTCTTTCAGAATGTACTTGGCTTGCACAGGTGAGATGTGGCCATTAGGTGGTGCCACCGGATCAGGGCACGGCTGGGCTGCGCAGAGGAAAGCAGGCTGTGGGCTCTGAGGGGTCTATGGCAGGTGAGTCTAAACTGAGTGAGCATTGGAAGTTCTTGGTTTATAAGTGAGACACTTAATATGTATGCAAAACGAGAGCTCCACAAGTCTGGTCAAGTTCTCAAGATTTAAAACCGAAGGCAAGATAAAACTCTAGGTTGAGTATTGTGCAAATTAGGACAAATTGGCCTTGACTAGGCTTTGACTCACACTCTATAAGAAAGCCAAGTGCCTGACCTGTGGTGGCCCAGCATCGATGTGGAACACTGAGGTTGCTGGTTCGAAGCCCTGGGCTTGCCTGGTCAAGACACATATGGGAGTCGATGTTTCCTGCTTCTCCCCCCTTCTCTCTCAGGCCCCTCTCTAAAATGAATAACATATTTTTTGCTCTATAAGATGCACCTGACCATAAGACACGCCCAGAGTTTTGAGGAAAATAAGAAAAAAATATTCTGAACCAAATGGTGTGTTAAAATATTTAATAAAATACCGTATTTTTCACTCCATAAGATGCACGGGCATTTTCCCCTCCACTTTTTTTTAGGGGTGGGGGAATGTGTCTTATGGAGTAAAAAATATGGTAAATAAAATTCTTTAAAAAACAGAGTCAAGCAACCTGACCCGTGGTGGTGCAGTGAATAGAGCATCAACCTAGGATGCTGAGGTCCCAGGTTTATAAACCCTGAGGTCATCATCTTGAGCTCAAAGTCACCGGCTTGAGCAAGGGGTCACTAGTTCAGCTTGAGCCTCTTGGTCAAGACATTTATGAGAAACAGTCAATGAACAACTAAAATGAAGCAATTAAGTAGATGCTTCTCATCTCTCTCCCTTCTTGTTTCTCTTTCTCTCTCTAGAAGAAGAAGAAGGAGGAGGAGGAGGAGAAGGAGGAGGAGGAGGAGAACGAAAAGGAGGAGGAGAAGAAGGAAGAGGAGGAAGAGGAGGAGGAAGAGGAGGAAGAGAAGGAGGAGGAGGAGGAGGAGGAGGAGGAGGAGGAGGAGGAAGAGGAGGAGGAAGAGGAGGAGGAGGAGGAGGAGGAGGAGGAAGAGAAGAAGAAGAAAGAGAAGCAGGAGAAAGCCAGGCATGCAATAAGATAGGAGAATCACCACTCCGGGGATGCCTGCTCCCTGCCAGGGACTTCACACCCACTTGAAGGGGAAGGCCACATGTTGCCTGGGTTTAAGTCACAGCTCTCCATTCCCTATGGTAACTGTAAACTGCTCTGTGCCTCAGTTTCTGCAGCTGTAGGGTGAGTGTGATGAGGATGGTTGCTCACCGTCCAGGGTTGTTATGAGGATGGAACATGAAGCACCCAGAATAATGGTTCGCTAAGTGCTTGGAAAGAGTAGACTGCAGTGAGCCCCCACACGGGAGAAACCCCAGGCCTGGATCCAGACTGGCGCGTGGGAAGCCACGTGCCTCCTCTCGTGAGCACCCACCCACAGTGCTCAGGCCCCCAGGGAGGCTGTCTTCCGCTTTGCTCTCCAAACCCTGGCCTGCTAGCAGCCCAAGGCCTGCACCTGTCCCCTGCGGCTGCCCCTCGGTGTGTCCTCGTCATTAGCTGAGTGTCCTCCTTCCTCCCGCTGCTGGTCTCTGTGTCCTGGGGTGGCTCTCACTCCCTGGCAGACCCCCGAGTCTTCCCTCAGGGACGACCCTGGTGGCTCTGGAGGGTCCCAGTGCTCCCTGAAGCCACCTAATACCCAAACCAGTGCCCTGCTTACACCTCAAGGCTAGGTCCTGGCCCTTCTCTCCCACCAGCCTGGCAAACCTGACTCTCCCAACTTGCTCTAACACTGGAAAATCCATTTAGGGAGTTTTATTACTTTGTGGGTGAAAAAAAGGGGCCCATGGAAAGCAACCTTTTAGGGTGGTTTGATCAGCAAGTCCTACCTGCATCCATTGTGGTGAGTAGTCCCTCCCCAGGCATACAGTCTCTTTAGTACAGGGCTTATCTTTGCCACAAGCAAGCCCTGTCCGCTGTTTCTGTCCATCTAGGTTAACGCACCTTTGCCCCCTTTCAGGCCATTCTAAAAGGTGACACCTTCAGGAGAGCACCAAGTCTTAACTACACTGTCATCCCACCCAGCCCTCTTTCTCCCACCTGCATGCAATCTGCCTTATGTTCCCTCCTTAACCTGAAATGCGTCAAAGAGACTGCAAGCCGTTCTTCTCTAGAGCATCTGAGAGCTTGCTCCCCGGTGACTATCCTCAGTTTTGCCTCAAATAAACTTATAAAAATTCTCTGCTAGAACAGAAATAAAGATAAAGAAAAGAAAAATTATTTACAAGTTTAGTCTTCCTTACAGATGGATAGATGGGTTAATGGGGAGGGTGCGTGTTAAGAAAGAGTCACCCAAGATATGTTCCTGGGATGCAGATCATTTTGAGCTAAAGGGAATTGTAACCATGCAGAAACCTTATTTTCTTTAATCTAGCCTTTTGTGTTGTGTTTTTCCCCCCTTTAACTCAAACTGGCCTCACACAGCACCCTGACTTCCTCACCTCCTTCTCCCTTGCTTAAACAGTCAGCGCTCAGGACAATGAGCTTCTGCTGGTCAGCATCCCCTAGTCTTAGAAACAAGGTCCTGGGTCTATTGACTATTGAGACAGAGTTTTCAATCAAACTAACCATGACATCTTGGCCTCAGCTGTGTGTTAGCTCTGGATCCAGAAAAGCAGAATGATCCCGCAGAGCAAATCTTCAGAACCAAATGCAACGATTAGTTACCCCTTACCCTAGCACCGCCCAATCAGTAGAGACCACACCCTCAGTCTATTAGTCCTGTGATTAATGATTTTTTTCTCCCCCTTAAATACTCCAGTCCCTGGAAGCCCAGGGAGCCAGCCAGGTGCGTGGGCGCAAGCTGCCTGTGCCTCTGGGCATGGTACCATCTTTTTTTATTTTTTTTAATGTTTTATTTATTTATTTATTTATTTTACAGGGACAGAGAGAGAGAGTCAGAGAGAAGGATAGATAGGGACAGACAGACAGGAAATAGAGAGAGATGAGAAGCATCAATCAGTAGTTTTTCGTTGCCGTCGCAACACCTTAGTTGTTCATTGATTGCTCTCTCACATGTGCCTTGACCCCGGGCCTTCAGCAGACAGAGCCACCCCTTGCTGAAGCCAGCGACCTTGAGTCCAAGCTGGCGAGCTTTTGCTCAAGCCAGATGGGCCCGCGCTCAAGCTGGCGAGCTCGAGGTCTCGTCCCTGGGTCTTCCGCATCCCAGTCCAACGCTCTATCCACTGCGACACCGCCTGGTCAGGCTGGGCATGGTACCATCTTAATAAATCCTTCCCTTCTTGGCTGCAAACCCCTGTTCATGTCTTACTGGGCTTTGATGTGGACAGGCAAATAGACCCCTTCAGTCTGGTAACACAACTCTAGCTGCAGGCTCAAGAAAAACTTAACTACCTAGCACTTGCATGAGGAGCCTCACCCATAATAAGAGATTATCAGATAAAAACTGTTTTGACCTACCTATAGGCAGGGCAAACTACCAATTACTATACACATGCTCTTCTTGCAATGACCTGCTGAAGCCGCAAGCTGCCTCCCTCATTCCAAGTTCAGAATGTCATATACACCCCTGTTCTCTTTCTGTCGGAACCTCTTGTGCGCATGGGGGTCTCGAACTCTCTTCCGTGTGCGGGATCCTCGTACACACGTATGTATTTAATTTGGTCATTTCCCCTTGTGAATCTGCCTCCGTCTCTTTGATTATTAGACCAGCCAGATGAACTCTGAGGGTCAGAGGGAAGTTTCTTCATTTTCCGCCACTGGATGAATGGCATTTCCCCGGAGGGCCCCCTTCCCTCACAAACCAGCCCATTCAGACCTGGTCTTTCTGATGGAGTTAAGGACCCTACTCTAAATATGACACCTTGGAAGGCGACTGAGAAAAAGTCAGAAGGCCACCCTGACCTTCCCCACCTCGCCCTTCTCCCCGAAGCGAGTCGTGGGACCCTTCTGAGAGGGGCCCTTCTCCTCGCAGGGAGGGGGCAGCCCGAGCTCTGAGGTGGAGGGGCAGGGAGGCTCTGACAGGCTCCGCCAGTTACGTCACTCCCCTGGGTCCCCTGGGCCTCCCCGTGCCTCTGCGACTCTCCCCCTCACTCCAGCCCCAGCACGAACCCACGCTGCTCTAGCTATTTCCCCAGGTTTTCATTTCCTTAGGAAGGCTCCTGTACCACATAAAACTTACAGGAAATAAACATGTGCTTTTCTCCTGCTAATCTGCCTTTTGTCAGTGGGCTTTTCGGACCCGTCCCGTGAGGCTCAGAGCACCAAGGAAAAGTGTTTCCTCTCTGACCTTTCCCAGGCCTGACCAGGGGGCCTTCTGTCCCTTGTGCCTCCTTGACGCTTCAGGAAGAAACAGGAGCCCAGCTTCCTGCCAGCCTGCGCCCCGCCCTCACCTGTGCTGGTGTAGTTGACCTTCCAGCCTGTGTGGTCCCCAGACTGATCAGTCATAAAGGTCATGGTCACAGAGTTGCTCTTGGTTTCAATCCTACTAGGCAATGTCTTCCCACAAAAGGGGCCATATTTCTTTTTGTCTGTTTGAATCTGAAAGAAGAGAGGCCATGGTCACCTCAGGACATGCAGGAGCCAGGACACGACGGGGTGCCCGGGAACCAGACCTGGAGGGAGTCGTAGGGGCACAGGCTCTCGGGGTGCATTTCCACGTCGAAGGACTCCATGAAGTCCAGGATGACACTGAAGCCCTCCTCCAGGCGGATGCTGTAGGTGCAACTGGAGAGTTTGGGGTACGGCTGTGGGTACTCAGGGCTGCTGATCACCCCAGACCGCTCGGTGAAGACCTGGCCTGAGCACAAGGCTGAGAGGAGGGGACAGGACAGGGTGGCGTGAGCCTGGTGCAGACAGCATGACCCAGCCCAGCCTGCACGTGGCCAGCTCCAGTGGGGACAGGACAGGGCGGTGTGAGCCTGGTGCAGACAACGTGACCCAGCCCAGCCTGCACGTGGCCAGCTCCAGAGGCACCTCTGGGGGCCAAGGACCCCTCCCCAGCAGCTGAAGGGACAATCCAGGGAAGGAGTGTCTTCAGCTCCTAGGACTTAGCTAAAACAGGCAACACTTGGATGTACATCTTCCAGGGCCCCCACTCACACCCCCGGGGAGGGGAGGCCCTAAAGCTGAGGGTCCTGGTGGTGGGAGTCCTGGGCCAGAGTCCCAGAGTGAAGTAAGTGAGGCCAGGCTGTGCTGAGGGGGGAGGAGGCACCAAGGTCGGGCGGGGGGGAGCTCCTTATTTTTCAGGATTTGGAGGGGAAGCAAGTCTCCTCAGGTTGACAGAACCTGACTCACCCTGACCCCAGTAAGTCCCAAGTTTATCCGCTCTGGGGCTCCCCCTCCCCCATGCCCAGCCAGGGTCAGTCCAGCCTCCCCTGGGTCTGCACCTCAGCCAGCCAGGAGGTCAGGAAGGGTCTCCCTTTGCCCACCTTCCCTGAGCCTGGGCTGTGTCCTGGGTGACAGTTGAAGGAAGTGCAAATCCACACTGATCATGAGCTAGTCTGGTACTCTTTTCCCTTGTTGGAACAGCTAACCCAGCCCTAGCGAGCATTCCGACATTCACAAAGGGGCTGTCCCATACTCCTAGGCCACAGAGGGGGATGCAGGCATGAGCTGGGGGTCTTCTAGGAAGCCCAACTCCACCTTTCTTTCTCCCTGTGGCTGCTCCTCCCCAGGGCAGAGGGAATTGGTCCTGGTTGCAGGGACCAGACTGTCCGCCCAAGGCCACCGCCTTGGGCTTCTCTGCCCCGGGTCAGGCTTCCCCGGCCCAGCACACACAGGGCCTGGGCTGCCCTGTGAATGGGAAGTGGTCCAGGGATGCTCAGAGCTCCGCCCCTGCACACCTGGTGGTAGGTGGGGGCAAAGAAAGCTGTTGCCGTGTGAACTCCTCCCTTCTCGGCCACTTCCAAATAGGGATAGGGAGCCCTTCAGGCAAGGGAGCCTGGGGTCCTGGGGGGGGCAGGGCACCCACCGACTAGGCTCATCCAGACTATGATGAAGGGAGGGAGAGAGGGGAGGGTTCAGGGAGCACACCACCATCTGCCCCTGCTTCCCACCCCAGAGACACGCAGCCACAGGTGGAGGTGGAGCCCGGTTTATTGTTAGTTCTGTGCCGGGGGTGGGGGGTGGGGTGGGGTAGTGGAGGGGTAAATGAGGGGGGCTGCAAGCAGCAGCAATCTCGCCTGACCCAGAGCTACAGCTTGCTGCAGACCGGAGCTGGAGGGGAAGCTAGAGGCTCTGCTCTGGAAAAGAGAACAGAGAGACGGGGAGAAAAACGAGGGGGAGGAGACACAAAGCGAGTGGGCGGGGAGGCAGGGTCAGCACCAGTGGGTGGGGATCCCCACTCCCCAGGGCACCAGCTGATTTTCTGTCTTCTGTCCAAGTGTCTGGCGTGGGCAGGAAGGGGCATCCTTGGGCAGTGGGGACCAAAGGGTTTGACCTGTTGGGGGCTGGGAGCTGGTGACTTTGAGCAGGCCCTGCCCCTCATCCTGAAGTTTTGTGGACAGGAGTTTGGGTGAGCTGAGCTTAGCCCCCCAAGCCTCCACACTGGGAGCCTCTCCAGAGGGGTGAGGTAGCCGTGTATGGGGTCCCAGAGCCCAGCCGGGCTTAACACGTGCTAGTTGGTGAATGTGCTGGAATGAGAATGAGCCATAGATGAAAGGGGGGTGGGAATTAGAGAATGTGGAGAAATGGAGAGATGGAGAGGTGGAGGGATGGGGAGATGAAGAGATGGAGGGATGGAGGGATGCAGAGATGGAGAGATGGAGGGGTGGAGGGGTGGAGGAGTAGAATAATGGAGGGGTGGAGGGGTCAAGAGATGAAGGAGTGGAGGGATGGAGAGATAAAGGGATGGAGAGATGGAGAGATGGAAAGATGGAAGGATGGAGGGATGGATAGGTGGAGGGGTAGAGGGGTGGAGGGATGGAGGGATGGAGGGGTGGAGGGGTAGAGGGATGGAGGGATGGATGGGTGGAGGGGTAGAGGGGTGAAGGGATGGAGGGGTGGAGGGGTAGAGGGGTGGAGGGATGGAGGGATGGAGGGGTGGAGGGGTAGAGGGGTGGAGGGATGGAGGGGTGGAGGGGTAGAGGGGTGGAGGGGACGGAAGAGCAGAGAATGGCTGCAGCCTCCAGACCCAGGAACAGAACAGCATGGCTTCAGAAGGGTTGGAGCTGGGCCACGCCCAGGGTCTCCCTTGAGACCATGGCTCACCTGAGCAGGTGCGCTTGTTCTGGTGGAGAACATAGCCCGCACGGCAGGAGCAGTAGAAGCCGCCCAGATGGTTATGGCAGTGGTGGTCGCAGATGGGTGCCTCTCCAGGGGGCACTTGGCACTCATCAATATCTGGGGGAGGTTGGGCCAGGCAGGTGGTCAGCAGAAGTGGAACAGCAGTAGGGCCGGGGCTCAGGGGCTCAGGAGACTCCCCCCCCCCCCCACACACAGCTGACCTGAGAAGAGCCTCCTTATGGCCGAAGGTGTCTGGCGCCCAGCCAAGCACCAGGCACCTAGGCTCATTGCCACCTCCCCACAACACATGAAGGGAGAAGGAAATAACACCTCTTGAAAATCCATGACAGGCTGTGTCCTGCTCAAGGTCCCCAGTGAGTGAAGGGAGCAGCTGGCAATGGAACCCAGGGGCAGTGGGCGGGACTACCATACAGGTTCACCCACCATTACAGCAGCCTCACAGCTGTTCCCTGCATGAGCCAGAATCTGAAATCAACGTCAGACTCGAAGCCCACGCTCAGACACGGGGCCAAACTCTGTGTGTCCTCAGCTTGGGCTGGTCGAGCTTCCTGTCTGTCTGTGAGTCCCCCCACCCCCAGGCCATGAGGGTGACCTGGTCTCAGCGCCTGCACAGCAGGGAGTCGGGCTCAGTCCCAGAGCGGAGGTCTGGCTGGGATTGCTGTTTGCATTGCAGGTGGTGTCAGAGGAAAGAGGACTTCTCTCCTGCTGGACTGGCAGGAATCCAGCCTGGGATGTGGGGACACCGCAGGGACAGCTGGCCTGGCCTATGACGGTGCTGTACCCCGCGGTCATCTCAGCCCCCGGGCCTCTCCTCAGCTCACCCTCAGCCGCGTAGAAGGCCTCAAAGCCCGTGAAGGGCTTCTCGTTGGAGTAGTCGGAGCGGAAGGTGACGTCCAGGCTGGGGCCCAGCGAGTAGAAGGTGTCGTTGCCGGGGGCCCGCTCTGTGTCTGTGCTCTCCCAGCCGCACAGTGTGGCCAGCACCGTGGTTCCTGAGCTCAGCTGTGGGGGCAGGTGTCGCTGGGAAGGACAGCGGGAACCACCGCCTTCCGGCTCCCTGAGGCCAGACCCACTGCCAGGCGTTCGTCCCTGCCCCCGGCCCCAGCCCTGGCCAGCTCTCGGGGCCCCTGCCCTGCTGGCACCTTGACGAAGTCGTACTCGCAGAGGTAGGAGAGCTCCAGATGGAAGTGGGTGAAGTAGAGACGCAGGCGGTACCCTGGGGGGGCCGTCAGGGTCCAGCGCTGCTCCTGGTTGTCTGCGTAGGTCCCCGGGAAGCCTGGGGATGTCAGGCGCCCGAACACGGGCTTGGGCCACTGCGGGCCACTGGGGGCGGCTGCCGTGCCCCACAGCAAGCTCAGGAGGGTCAGCAGCCTGGGGACAGCACAAGGGTGGGAGTGAAGGCTGAGGGGCCTGCAGTCACCTCCCCCTGCCGGTGGGGCTGCGGGGGCTCCCACCCACCTCATGGTGCGCCCCTCCAGCTGGCCAGGCCCGTCTGTATTCGCACAGTCTCACCTTTGATCTGTTTGTCCAACACCTGGCCCAGCCCTGCAGCAGTCTGACCCTGGAATTCTGGGAATTGACCCCATGGCTCCTGACTGCCCAGACAGCAAGGCAGAGGGGATAGGACACTCCAGGAGCCAGGAGCTGGACCGGTCACCCTTAACCTTTGTGTCTCCTCCTTAGTGGTGACCTGTGGCTGCCCAGGTGTCCACAGTGATGCTCTAGGTAGGGATGGAGGAACGCACCCTTGCATCTGCTCTTGCTCCCTCCTGCAAATTTGCTGTAGGACACCTGAGTCCACGAGGATGGCAAACATGGGAGAGGAGCCAGCACCAACATTCTGGAAGCTGGAAAAACAGATGGACCGGTAGAAACAGCTCTCTGGAAGGCAACTCCGAGTTGGCAGTGGGATCAGGAATCAGTTTGGGAATTGGCAACACCAAGTTCTTCTGGAAGTGTTAATTAAGAAGCCAGCCAATTCTTACTTCCCATCCTCTGACCCCAGAACAAACTTGGAAACTGATTATCCCCTCACTGCTTTTTTTTTGCAAGAGAAAATCACAAAATTCAATACATACATATGTTTGGGGACCTGTGAGAGTAGTCAGACACCACATGCGTGAGAGGTTCCTGGAGACTGATTCTTTTTTTAAAATAATCATATATATGTATATATATATATATAATATATATATATATATATATATATATATATATATATATATTATATCTATGTTTATTCATTTTAGAGAAGAGAGAGAGAGAAGGGGGGAGGAGCAGGAAGTATCAACTCCCATATGTGCCTTGACCAGACAATCCCAGAGTTTCAAACCAGCGACCTCAGCGTTCCAAGTTGATGTTCTATACACGGTGCCACCACAGGTCAGGCAAATAATTCTATTTTAACTTTTAAAAAATGTATTTATTTTAGAGAGAGAAAGAGAGATAGAAACATTGATCCATTCCTGTATGTGCCTTGACCAGGAACCAAAGGAATTGAACTTGCAACCTTTGCATATTGGGACAATGCTCTACCCAATTGAGCTATTTGGCCAGGGCTGGGCACTAATTCTTTGTCCTGATGCTGTCATTTTGGGGTTTTATTACCATGTATGTGTAATTCTCATTCTCTATTTTATTTTTTTAAATTTATTGATTTTAGAGCGAGAGAGACAGAAACATTGGTCCGTTCCTGTATATGCTGTTACTGAGGATCAAACCCCCAACCTCTGTGTGCCAGGGCTGATGAGTGATTTTTTTTAATTTTTTCCATTGATTTGAGAGAAAGCTAAAGGGAGAGAAAAGAGTGAGGGGAAAGCATCAACTCATTTCACTTAGCTGTTCCATTTAGTTGTGTACTTATTGATTGCTTCTTATATGTGCCTGGCTGGGTGAATGTTGAACTCACAACCTCCGGTGCGTCGGGTCAGCACTTTTTCCCTTGATCTACCCAGACACGGCTTGGAGACTGATTCTTTTTTTCTTTTTTTTTTTGGAGACTGATTTTTAAAGGGAGTACAATGGGGAGGTCCAGCATTAACAAGGGCATTAAGCAAATAGATTGGATACTGAGAGTCCCAGCCTACCTCCTAACTCGACTCCTAGAATCTGGCTGTTATCCACGCTTCTTCTCCCTCTTCTCTAGGAAGTGTGACCAGCCCAAGAGGAAAGACCTAAAGATACTGACTTTGAAGGGTCTACATGCAAGTGGCTCAGCCGCCATCGCCCGCAGGAAATGTCACTTGACAAGCCTCAGTCAGGTGCTTGAACTTTTTCATCCCCTCTCTGATGCAGGAGAACATTCAAGGAATACCGAGGAAAACTCCAAACATGAAGAAAGATTTAAAAAAAAAAAAAAAAGTCAAGCAATTGACCAAAGAATACAGAAACAAAGCAGGGAGAAGAAAATGCTCCAAACCAAAGTAAAACAATTATAAATACCTTCAGAGGAAAAATAGAAGAACAGGATGCTATTTAAAAAGAGAATTAAGAGCCCTGGCTAGGTAGCTCTGTTGGTTAGAGCATCGTCCTGATACACTAAGGTTGTGGGTTCAATCCCCAGTCAGGGCACATACAGGACTCAACCAGTGAAGGCATAAATAAGTGGGACAACAAATTGATTTCTCTCCCTTCCTTTCTCTAAGATCAATAAGTAAAAAAAAAAAAAAAAAAAAAAAAGTTTGGAAATTAAGTTTGAAGAAAATCTTCCAGAAAACAGAGTAAAAAGGAAATGAAAAATATTAAAAAACTTAGAAGCCCTATACATTATGTCAAATATACAGTAATTCCTGGCTGGGTGGCTCAGTTGATTAGAGCATCATTGTGACATGCCAAAGTTGAAGGTTCAATCCCTGGTCAGGGCACATTCAAGAATCAACAAGTGAATGTATGGATGGGTGGAATAACAAATCAATGTTTCTCTCTCTTTCCCTTCCTCTAAAATCAATCAATAAAAATTTGCCCTGCCTGACCTGTGGTGGCACAGTGGATAAAATATTGACCTGAAATGCTGAGGTCGCTGGTTTGAAACCCTGGGCTTGACTGGTCAAGGCACATACGAGAAGCAACTCCACCTACCTTTTCTCTCTCTCTCTTAAAAAAAAAAAAACAATCAATAAAAAATCTTAAAAAAAAGTTAGCCCTGGATGGATAGCTTGATTGTTTAGAGAATCGTCAGGATACACAAAGGTTGCGGGATCAATCCCTGGTCAGGGCACACACAGGAACAGATCAATGTTTCTGTCTCTTGCTGTCCCTTCCTCTTTAACATCAGTAAATAAATTTAAAAACAAATAAACAAATAGAAATAGAGTATCAGGAATTCCAGAAAAAAATATAATAAAGAAAACAGAAGAGGAAATTTTGAACAAAATAAGAAAATTTCCCAGAATTGAAGAGAACCTGAGTTCGCTGATTGAAAGTGTCTCCCTGAAAAGAAACAAAAAAGAATTTTTGAAAATAATTTTTAAAAAAGACAACAACAAAAAGGATAGAAACGAAAGTGTCCTCCTGAGTATCCAGAATAATATGACAAAAAAAAAAAAAAAAAAAAAAGAACTTTAGAGAGGACGGGAGAAAGAGAAACATCAGTTTGTTGTTTCATTTATTTATGCATTCATTGGTTGATTCTTGTATGTGCCCTGATTGGGGATCAAACCCGCAACCTTGGTGTATCAGGATGAGGCTCTAACCAACTGAGCTGTCTGGCCAGGGCATCTTAAGAGCTTTAGAGAATTTGGTAAAAAGTTTGGGGTTATATCAGTGATAAATTTGTTGAAAACTAAGTGAATGAAAATAATCCCCAAAAAACCTCCAGGGAAAATGAAGCTGTGCAGAAGAGAAAGAGGTCTCTATACTCCTGCCTCCACTATGAGTGGCATTTATGTAGCTGCAACAGTGTAACACTGAATATTGAGCTAAGCAAGATTACCATTTAATTGTTGCCAGTATGGGGTAGGGGCAGGGAAGGAACAAGGGAATCCTCATCTTCCCTAGTGGAAAATTCAACAGATCATGAGTAGAAGTGACAGGTTGGGAAGTAATAATACAAGCAGAGACAGCAAGGAATATGGCCGCCTCCAGGGTGGGGAGGAAAGTAGGCACGGGACTGCCTGCCATTTTTCTCCTAACAATTTACGTGGAACTATTCAAATTACTGAACCCTTAAACCAGGGGCATGATTAATTTTGAAAAATAACATGGGCCCCCTCTTCCTCTGCCCTGAGAAGCCATTCTGATTTTTACTAGCATAACGAACACCAAATGAGAGATGCAGAATTCTTAATGAAGCTTGGATTAAGTGAGGACCATCTCTCCCATTTTACAGGTTGGGTAACCAGATCAGGAGTTGAGTGGCTCAAGTCACTGGAGTTCAGATACAGACCCGGGTTCAGCCCTCTCTCCTGTGTCCACCCTCCCTGCTAGCATCCCTCCCTGGGTTGCCCTCAGGATGGACCTTCCTGGAACATGGTCAGTAAGAAGGGCTAGTGGGAGGGACCCTGAGAATGGACCTCTGGTTGGATGTCCCTGATGGGAGCCCAGAGTGCTAGGGCTGAGCTGCAGAACCAGGCAGAGCTAAACAGAATGGAGTGGCTTTTGGAAGGCCACCTGCCTGGTGCATCCTCCCTTGCCTGCTCATGAACGTGTCACGTAACCTTCCTGTGTAGGTTAATAGTAACTTCCTCACAGGTGATTGTGGAGGTTAAAGGAATTGAGGCACATGATGGGTCAGCACTCCATAACTAGCCACTGCATCTTCTTCTGATACAAAAACCACGGCCCAGGTAAGTCCAGACTTGACCTGGTCTTCCTGGAAGTGGGAAGACCCTGGGTCACATGTGATATTGGCTCCCAAGCTGGGATTTGAAGACTGCCCTGGAATTTGAAGATGGAATGGGGATGGTAGCTTGGGGCCATACTCGCTGACCTAGGTCATGTGTCAGGTGCTGAGTCCAGGGAGTTAGTTCATGGGGGCGGGGTCCAGGTGTGTGGAGGTCAAGGAGTTGGCTAAAGCTGCCTGCTTGCTCCTCACCCCCATGAGGACTGTATTCCCAGCACCTGCTGAATGGGGATCAAGGTAGCTGCCCAGAGTAGGGATGGAGCCAGGGACTATTCTAGCACCACCAGCAGGCCGGGGCTACTCCCTTGTCCTGCTCCCTGCCCTTAAGCCTCCCAGTGCAATGCATCCTGAACAGCATCTCTGGGTTGGTGGCTGTGGGTCCTGAGACCAGAGCAAGCTACAGAACCCCTCCTCCAGCCTGCACCCAGTTGTGTCAGCTCCTCTGCCAACACCAGCCTAAATCCTGACCTTCAGGAGGCGGGGAGGGCTGGGCCCAGGCCCAGGCCCAGTTTCAGCACCATGGAGAGGGACCGGTCCTGGTGTGGCCACCTACACCTGCTTTCTCAACTTCTCAGCACTTGGGGGGCAGCTTCCAGGAATCTAGCAGCAGGGACCCAGGAAGGGGGCAGGCAGGATTGGAACCCAAGCTGGAATCCTGTGCCACATCAGGACGCCTGATGTGCTTAAATAAACAGGCCCAAGTAACTGGACCCAGACCAAGCAGCTGCCCACAGGAGTCCCCTCCAGCCCCCACCCCAGGGTGGAAACTGACAGTCAGTCCTCCCATCTTCCATGAACACTGCAGGGCGGTGTGAGAAGGTACAGCCCCAGAGCAGCCCCACCTTGATCCTGTCAACCCTACAGCCCTGACCCCCAGGCTGTCACCATCCACATGGGGCTGGGTAAAAGAATGACTAAGGCAGCTTCTCAGGACAGATTTGGGTCCAGTTTGATGACTGCTGTGTCGCTGGTACTGGAGAACAAGGGCCAGGCCTGCTTATTGGCACACACTTGGAGGACAGACCCTAGGTGCAGCTCAGAGCCTGGCACACAGAAATGCCCAATAATGTCTGGGGCAGCCCCTGCCAGGCCCATTCAAGGTCTGGGAACACACAATTCAGAACTTTGTTATAAATACATGTGTTTGGTGGGTGAGGGGAGACAGAGGGCGAAGATGGTGCTGTACACAGCTGGTATAGGCTTGGAGGCTGAACACCACAGAAAGAAAAGACAGACAGACAGACAGACAGTCCGGCCAGCAGCAGGCCGGGCAGCATTCTGGGGCCTGTAACACTTGGTTGGCGGGTGTGCTGGCGGGGGTCTTGTCCAGGGCTCCCCAGAGGCCTGAGGTCCCGGCGATGTTGGTAGCGGCTCCTGGGCTCAGCTTACATCATTCAGGGCCTAGTGGGACATGCAGCCTCGTCAGGAGAATGCTGGGTCATGTGGGGGCCGAGGCGGGCCTCTCAGGACGCCTGGGTGCCCCCACCAGGCCTGCCCCACCAGGGGCTCACCTTGCGGGCAAACTCGGGCAGGACGAAGGCTGCCCGGTGCACGTCAGAGTTGTAGTATCTCAGCTGCATCTGTTCGACCTGCTTCTGCGTCAGCTGCCTCACCGGCTCCTGAAAGTTGGTGATCTGGGGTGGGGGCAGGGGCAGGGGCATCAGGGGAGTGCTCTCCATGCCCATCTGCCCCCTCCCACCATCAGGACAGCCAGAAGCTCACTGGGTTTTTGCTGCACAGCATGAAGCCGATCTGGCCACTGGGGTAGGTGGGGATGGTGCAGTAGGCGTAGGCCACCACGGGGAAGAGTGATCTGCAGAAGTGCTGCATGTCCTTGATGAGGTCCAAGTGCAGCCACTGGCACTCGCCTGGGGGAGGCAGTGTCAGTGTTGGCCCAATGGCGGCCTTACCCTGCCCGCCCGCCCGCGATGCTGGACTGCTCCAGGCGCTCACCCTGGCAGCAGAGAATCCCGTCCTCCTTGAGGGCCGTCTTCATGAGCTGGTAATAGGACTCCTTGAAGAGGCTCTCAGCAGGTCCTACGGGGAAAGAGGAGTGAGCGACAATGAACACATTCTGGCTGAGACCTCCAGAGCCTGGCCTGAGGGACAGAGGCCACCATCACCCCACTACATAGTCCTCCCCGCCACCCCCAGCTGCCAGGCAGCAGAGCTGGGACTTGAACCCTGGTCTGTGGAATTCAGTAACCAACCGTGAAGAGGATGCTTTTGACAGGTACAGAGGCCACTATCCCTGCATCCCAGGCGGTTCCACACTGCAATCCCATTCCCAGGGGATTCCCATTGGCATTGCACAGGGACACCCCCACACTGGGCCTTGGTTTAAAAGGAGAACCCTCCCCGACCCTGATGCTGGCCTGTCAAGGGCGGAGAGGAGGCTAAAGAGGAAACTAGGAACTCAATGGGCTGAGGCCAGAGTCCCCCTCTCCTCCAGGTCCCCAACCAACTGTGAACTCTCAGCAGTGGCCTGGGCCTCCTACTCTTCTGAGCCATGTTTTGGGGGAAGGGGACAGCTGAGAAGGGAAAAGTGCTGTCCTAGCTCGGGGTCCCCTTAGTCTGCAACTCAGGCCTGGGGTGCAAAGGGGAGGCTGGCAGCTGCTGGAGGGTCCAGCGCACCCTCTGCTTACCCATGGGGTCCGAGGAGTCAGTGATGATAACGTCAAAAGCGTCCTGGTTCTGTTTCATGAACTCAAATCCGTCACCCACGTGAAGGGTCAGCTTTGAGCTTGAGTAGCCAACAGCCATGCTCGGCAGGAACTTCTTAGAGACTTGAATGACATCCTGGAGAGGGGACAGGAGGGACCAGGCTGGAGACAGATGGAGTCATGTGGGACTCCCAAAAGTCCCTTTCACAGTCTGGTCACCCTGGGCCAGCTGTTTACTTTGTGGAACCCCAGTTTCCATGTCTATAACATGGGGAGTGCTCTGGGACATCCTTCAACTCCTCAAGGGGGGTTGGCCCTGGCCTGCTTCTCAGCTGAACCTCCACCATTCCTGCTCCCACCCCCCAGACTGACCCGCCCCATCTCAGGGGCTTTCAGAGGGTGGCAATTTCAGCCTTCACTGGGAGAGCCGTTTCCTGCCTCCATGTGGTCGGAGGCTTCTCATTCAGGCTGCAGCTCAAACCCACCTCCCAGGGGCCTGCCCTGACCAGCCTCCACCTGCCCTTCATGCCTTTATCTTATCACCCTTTGCCATCTCCTTTAGTTCAAATATCAGTTGGAACTGATATTTGAACTAAAATATCAGTTCCAATAGGGACTGGAGCTACCTGTTCACCATTGTACTCCATGACCTAGAGCAATGGTTGCCACATAGTAGATGCTCATTAAAGTGGTTGGAATGTACCTGGGCCTTGAATTAAAAACCAGCACCCGGTCTTACTAAGAAATAGCATCAATGACACACCTACTATGGGACAGGCCCACTACTGCCCTACTAAATCCTATATATATATATATATATATATATATATATATTTTTTTTTTACAGGGACAGAAAAAGAGAGTCAGAGAGAGGGATAGATAGGGACAGACAGCAGACAGGAATGAAGAGAGATGAGAAGCATCAATCATTAGTTTTTCGTTGCCGTCGCAACACCTTAGTTGTTCATTGATTGCTTTCTCACATGTGCCTTGACCGCGGGCCTTCAGCAGACCGAGCAACCCCTTGCTGGAGCCAGCGACCTTGGGTCCAAGCTGGCGAGCTTTAGCTCAAGCCAGATGGGCCTGCGCTCAAGCTGATGAGCTCGGGGTCTCGAACCTGGATCTTCTGCATCCCAGTCCAGCGCTCTATCCACTGCGCCACCGCCTGGTCAGGCTGAAAAGACTTTTTCTTTTATTTCAGTACTTTTTTGTTTGTTTGTTTTACAGGGACAGAGAGAGTCAGAGATAGGGACAGACGGACAGGAACGGAGAGAGGAGAGAAACATCAATCATTAGTTTTTCGTTGCCGTTGCGACACTATAGTTGTTCATTGATTGCTTTCTCACATGTGCCTTGACCGCGGGCCTTCAGCAGACTGAGCAACCCCTTGCTGGAGCCAGCGACCTTGGGTCCAAGCTGGTGAGCTTTTGCTCAAGCCAGATGGGCCGCGCTCAAGCTGGCGACCTCGGAGTCTCGAACCTGGGTCTTCCGCATCCCAGTCCGACGCTCTATCCACTGTGCCACCGCCTGGTCAGGCCCTATATATTTTTAAGGTGAAAAAAACAGGCCTAGAAATATTAAACGACTTGCTCAAGGTTACATCGCCAATTCAGTGCAGAACAGGAACCTGAACCCAGACCCTGGCCCTGTGTGGGCACTCACCTCATCAATCTCGCACTGGACCACGGACTCCACAGAGGAATGCTTCACCACCTCCCGCAGGACGCCCCCGTCCCCACCCCCGATGATCAGCACCTGGCAGGGGGATGGACAGTCAGGAGAAGGGCCAAGCCCCATCAGGGCCTCGCCCAGCAAACACGCTCCAGCAGGACTCAGTGGCCTGGTCCTGCAATGGACAGACACGCTCACACAGAACCGCCTGGAGTGAGGGTATGTGCCATAGCTCCTCTGACCCACAGACCTCATTACTTTATTTTCTACTCAGAAACCTCCTTCCTGAGCTCCAGGCCTCAGCCAGCACTGTTTGCTCCTCTCAGACTGGGTCAGCTGCCACCCTGTGAAGTGGGCTGCTTTCCCATTCGTTCTCCTTGTCTTGGCTAGCACTTTCTCTGACAACCCTTTAGGAAGCATCTGGCTGAGCAGTGGGCACACTGGGGGGCCTCAGTACTGTCCTGTGGGATCCTTAGGGTGGCTTTCCTATCACTGGGCTCAGGGCTGAGTCTTGGTGGGAGCGGGGTACCTTGCGTGGGTTGGGGTGGCTGCAGAGCGGCAGGTTGGCTATCATCTCCTGGTAGGAGAACTCATCTCTCTCCGTGCACTGGATGACACCGTCCAACACCAGCACATTGCCGTAGCTCTTACTGCAGGGCGGGAGTGACAGTCAGGGACTTGGGTCCCCTTGGGTGGGGGTAACATATCTTCACTCACCCTGGGTGAGAAGAATCTCCCCCAACCTGCGAAGGAGTCCCAGAGGTGAGTACTGGGGGTGACACGTGGCGAGGACGGGCAGGCAGGCCCGCTAGGCGTTAGATAGACTCCCTAAGACTCTGACGTGTCCCAGACTGACACGTGGAGCTCGGCGCGTCGGGTAGGCGCAGACTCCGGTTCCCTCCCTGCCGAAGAGGACCGCCCGAAACGCGGTCCCCCAACCTAGGAGACGGGATACAGGATGGGGAGGGGACCGAGGGAGCACACGGGCCTAGTTCACAACTTCTGACAGTTCTTCAGGAGGAGGGGTGGGCAGAGACCGGCCAGGGGCGTCGGAGGTAAAGGGGTCTGGCAGGAAGGAGGTGGACTGGGCCGAGATCAGGGCAGGAATCCCGGCTGATTCGCGTGGGGTGAGAGGCGGGTGGTTTGGGCCTCGAGCCGTCTTAGGGGATCGGGGGTGCAGGGCAAGCCAGCGGTAGTACCTTACCTGCGAAAGACAAGGATATCCTGGTACCGCGACCGCTGATGGTGTAGCAGCTGCTCCACCTGCAAGGACAGGGCCTGGCCCGGCCACAGGCTGCACGTCTCGCGGAACCAGCCCTCGCGGATGGCAGCGGGGCCGGAAGCGGCGGGGCCGTCGGGGCCGGGCTCCATGGCGGGCGCGCTGGCGGGCGGCGCGGGGAGCGGACCCGGGACTGCAGGCCGCGCGGAGCCGCAGCACAACGGGACCAGCTCCGCCCGCCACCCGCACCGCAACCTAACCTGCTTGGAGGGGCGGAACAAGTTGGCAGGGGCGGGACCCAATAACCTCCAATGGTGGAACGGGAGTGGGCGCGCGGCTAGTCGGAGGCACCGCCCCCGCCGGTGCTCCGAGCGCTGATTGGCCATCAGTCAGGAGTGCGGCGCCTAGTGGCCAGGGCGGGCCGTCTGTAGGAGGCATCAGGGTAGTGCGGTCTGCTCCGAGAGGGCCACGTGGGGCCCGGGCTGGACCTCTGCGGACTGGCCTCGGGGCGGGGTGGGCCGGCCCGGGGGTCCGGGCCCCTCATGCAGCCCGGCACCGGCCGGGGCCGTGTGGCCCTGGGGTCCCCGCTTCCTTCCCGGGACCGGGAGGCACCGAGGGCCGTGCCTTGCTACAGAGGGATCGAGATGGTGTCTGACTCGGAGGAGGAAACTTGAGATGACATTTCGGCTCGGCGCGGAGTTTCCAACGATAGACAGTCTGCTTGAACTCGGGCTGGAGAAATGAGAGCTAGCTGGCGGCTACACTGTCAGGCGAAGAGTTATTGCGCATGGGCGAGAGTAAATGTATCTCTCGCCTGTCCCCCAGATTTGGCTCCGTTGGACTTGAGCGGAATGTGTAGTTTGTCAGTGGCGCACTGAGGATTTTTATTTACTTGAAAAGGATCGTCATTGCCCTGGGACTTGAGCTTGATTTAGCTATTTCTCCTTAGATTCACGAGCGTATGGCTGCTGAATTAACAGAGTTCTTTTCTAAGAGAGCTTCTAAATTTACCGGCAGTGTCCCGGAAGAGGCCAACACATGAATATTCAGCACCAAAGAGTGCCACGCAGTTTTTTGACAAACTGGGTCTTGCTCCTTTAACGGTGGGCGGGAATGTACTTTCTGTTTTTATAAAAATGTCAAGGAACTTCTCAGAATCACATTAAGCATGCTAATTACCAAGTATTAAATGCTAATTGCTCTGCGAGCTAGTTCTTTGCATGCCAAGGCTACTGGTGACATGATGACGGGGACTTTTCACTGACGTTTTGCAGCCTTTACTTGGAGGTGGAAAGCATCGTTCCCTTTCTATTAACCCCAAATGAACAACACAACAGTGTTTTCTGTTAGAGTAAGCCTCAAGTCTAACAGCAACAATGTGCCATGGCTGCCCTAAACTCTTTTTAAAGGGGAAGTGAGCCAAGCCAGTTCAAGATTGCTAGGAGATGGTCCCTGGAAACTGTTTCTGGGCCTGAGGTCATGCAGAAAAGGATCACACAGCAAGTAAGATGCAGTCAAGCAGTATGTCGTTACTACAGGCGTTAGCCCTGTACTAGGGTGTGACATCACAGCCTGTACTTCTGACATCAAGACATTTATGCCTCTGACTGTGATGGCCTGTTCCCTTTGGTGTACCCTGAGCCAGACTGCACACTCCATGTGTCTAGGGGTAGTGTGTGTGGCTGGCAGCACTTAGAAAGAGGCTGAGTGAAAGTGAGAAACCACATCGGTCCAGGCACCTGATGGAGCCAGATGCCTTGGCTTTCTGCTAGGTGCTCCACAGCTGAGCCCAGCCAGAGCCCTGGTGTTCCTGACACTACATGGGGGTGAGGGTGGGGGCAATGGAGGATTAAGTCCATACCATCCTTCCTGCAATATGAACAAAGCTGTGCAAGCATGTGCATCCTCAAACGAGCAAGACCGTGCATGACACACTTTGCCCTCCTGTAAAGGAGGTAAAACTCCTCAAGCATAAACAGCAAAGAGGATTTCTAGACCACTATATACAGCAACAGGACAAACCTTCCAAGGTCAAAGAACATGATGGCCCTGAATAAATTACAGGCACAAAAGTCCCCAGATGTAAAGGGCTATGAGCCCAGAAATGCCATCCTATTTTAGATCACAGAGAAGAAAAACTATAGTTTTGCCAGAAATAGCCATCATGACTCTATCCAGTTAAATTCACACCCGCTCTGGAAAATCCGGCGGGGGAAAACCAAGGCAGAGCACAAACTGCTTCCTCCAATTCAGACCGCTGTGCATTAAGAATTCAGCTGTAAAGCATTACTGTCTAGTGGGTTGACCACCTCAACCTCCTAAAGGTAGACAGTTTATATTTTTATTTATTTATTTTATTTTATTCATTTTAGAGAGGAGACACAGAGTGAGAGAGAGAGAGAGAGAGAGAAAGGGGGGAGGAGCTGGAAGCATCGACTCCCATATGTGCCTTGACCAGACCAGTGCAGGGTTTTGAACTGGCGACCTCAGTGTTCCCAGGTTGACACTTTATCCACTGCGCCACCACAGGTCAGGCGGTAGACCGTTTATAAATGGCAGAGAGGGGAGAGGTGGGTGGACAGCTACTATCAAGGTAATGAATGGTTTAAATGGGCCTGCCACAAGGTATGTGTTTCTGTCACGGGAGAAACTTTTTGGCGGTTAGCACTTGAGTTATTTTTTAAGCATTTTGTTCAGCATGGCAGACAACTGTGGCTATGAGCAGAATGAATTTGGCCATTTTGTGGTGTTATTTGGTTGAAAGTGCTCATGGCAAATTGCCCAAGGCGCCACAAACAGCAGTGCACCTTCTGAGCGTAGAGCCCTGCTGCTCATAAATTCTCCACACTGCCAACCTCCAAAGCCCTACCAGGCCCATTCCCAGAGTGCAGGCTCAACCAGGGCCTCCCAGTTCAGAGTCGCTGAGCCGCTCCTCACCGACTCCCTCCATCTGTGGCCCAGGCCTTGGGAACGCAAGTGGTCTCCCCTCCACCTTTCCAGACACCTCAAGACCCTTGCCTCCCTCCCATGGCTCAGTATTCCTGGACTTCAGGGTTCCATGGACCAGGAAAATTAAAGAAACACATCTGGGGACTGACATTGGGCTGCCAACATTTTCTTTTGCAAGAAAGGACACTTAAGACCTCAACTCCCGTCTATGGTCCCCCCCTTTCTAAAAAGTAAAAACATTGCCACACACAAAACCACTAAGCAAGGTCTGCGGCGCATGCCTTGCTGACAACAGTGGTTCTGGATCTAAGTACTCGGGGAACCACCTGGAGAGCTTGTTCAGACCTGGTTCCAGGGCCCACCCGACTCTGACTGGGCAGGTCTGGGTGGAACCTGGGCTTCTCTGCCTTTCTCTCTCTCAGGGGTTCAGGTAGCACTGACTGCAAAGTTTTCTGAACTTCTTCCGTTACTCCTCGGGGTCCAACTCAGCCCACCTTCCACGAAGCCTCTCTGGGCCATCTGCACTAGAAAATAACTTCTCACTTAATTCCCATTTGTCCACTTTTTAAAAATTTTATTTATTTTAGAGAGAGGAAAGGAAAGAAAGAGAGAAAACATCCATTGTCCCACTTATCCCATGCATTCATTGGTTGATTCTTATATGTGCTCTGACTGGGGATCAAACCCACAATCTTGGCATGTTGGGATGGTGCTCTAACCAAATTAGCTAGCAAGCCAAGGCCTATCTACTTTTTTTTTTTTTAATTTGTTAATTTTATTTTATTCATTTTAGAGAGGAGACACAGAGTGAGAGAGAGAGAGAAAGAAAGGGGGGAGGAGCTGGAAGCATCAACTCCCATATGTGCCTTGACCAGACCAGTGCAGGGTTTTGAACTGGCGACCTCAGTGTTCCCAGGTCGACACTTTACCACTGCGCCACCACAGGTCAGGTCTACTTTTTTTTTTTTTATTCATTTTAGAGGGGAGAGAGAGAGAGAGAGAGAGAGAGAGAGAGAGAAGGGGGGAGGAGCAGGAAGCTTCAACTCCCATACGTGCCTTGACCAGGCAAGCCCAGGGTTCCGAACCGGCAACCCCAGCATTCCAGGTTGATGCTTTTATCCACTGCACCACCACAGGTTAGGCTGGTCTGTCTACTTTTGAAAGCAGACTCTGCACTTTTATGGCAAACTGCTCGTGCTTCAACATCCATTCTTTCCAAACTAGATCACAGATTTTAGGATTTGACTGAAATGACTTCCCAGTAGCATCTGCAGTGGCCATGTGACTAAGTTCCGACCAATGGGAAGTGGAAACGGGCAGTGTCCTTTGAAAGGGGGGTTGGGTGCTGTCTCCTCCCTGCCTTCTGGCCGACTAGATGAGGATGCAACAGAGGCAGTGAGATGTTACTCGGCTGTGAGGGGGAAGGCCTGTGTCTGAGCAACAGAGAGGAGCTACAAGGCCTGCCAGCTGCTGCACTAGCTCTGGGCCGACTACACTGACAGAAGAGGGGAAGAAAAGACATTGATTTTGCTAAGTCACAGACAGTCCCAGCTAGTACTATGCCCAGCCCGTCTGGCACAGGCTGCTGGGCTGTCCTGCTCCGTGGCTTGCTCTCCTGTGGCGGAGTGATGTTTGACTTAGCCCACAGGGTATGGTGGTCAGCTCCACCAATAATTTGTGGGAAAAGGTTAAAGAAAATAGGTTCCTTGTAAGTATTAGTGAAAACAAACAAACAAAAGTATTATTCTCTGTATTCCTGATTTAATAGACTATCTCAGGATGAAAATCAAATGGCATTGTAGCCTGTCCAGACAGTGGTACAATGGATAGAGTGCTGGACTGGGATGTGAAGAACCCAGGTTCGAGATTTCGAGGTCACCAGCTTGAGCACAGGCTCACCAGCTTGAGCGCAGGGTCACTGGCTTGAGTGTGGGATCATATAAATGACCCCAAGGTTACACTGGCTTAAAGCCCCAGGTTGCTGGCTTAAGCCCAAGGTCACTGGCTTGAGTAAGGAATCACTCATTCTGCTGTAGCCCGAGTCAACACACATATGAGAAAACAATCAATGAACAACTAAGGTGCTGCAATGAAGAATTGATGCTTCTCATCTCTCTCCCTTCCTGTCTTTCTCTATCTGTCCCCCTCTCTCTCTGTCACACACACACACACACACAAAAAAGGCATTGTTAAGAAGTAACCAGAGACTGGATCATAAATTTACATAAGTTCCATGCTGCATTATTTCAAAAAGTACAGAAATGGAAACCTATATATTTAATAACGGGGGTTAGTTAAAATCCACTTTAGAATGAAAATCTTTAAAGGTAAAAAACAGTAGAAACAAAAATCCAAGTTTGTAAATTCAATACAAATACACAGTAAGAAGCCATTATACCAAAATGTTAAAGGTCATTTCCACATGGTAGGATTATAGGTGATTTAATTCTCTTTGCATTTTTCTGTTTTCCTCTTTTCCTATAATGAACACATTATTTTATAATTGGGGGGAAAATAAACCAAAATTAAATAAAAACAAACCAAAGAGAGAAAGGAACAAGGAAGGCCCAGGCCCTGCAGGGGTTGAGCTGGCTCTAATGAGCCCTACGGCTCCTTCTCCAACGGCAACCTCACCATCTGGCCTCCTCCGCCTATCAGAGGCATGGGCAGGAAGTAAGTGGCCCCGGAAGCGCCCCGACACGGAGCCAGGTGAGCACCATGCCCCTGCCTGTGGATGCCACCCGATTCCAAGTCTGAGATTCTCTTGCGCTCCTCCCTGGGGGTGGGCCTGGATTTCTCTGGAAATCACAGTAGCCTCTGAGGGCATACTTACCCAGCCAACTGCAGGTGCTGATCTGAACAGGATGGGATCTGCTCTCTCCTGCCAGCACTATGGTGGCAGCAAAAGAAAAGCCAGGAACCAGCTTTCTTCCAGTAAGAATTATGTTTAATGGTTTGAAAATGAGTCTGTACAAAACCAGCACCACAGTTGGGTGCTTCCAGTTCACTGGGGGATCCAGTACTATCTCTTGGGCCAACTGTGCCTGAAGCCCCTGCAGAGACAGTACGAAAACAAGTCACTTCTTGCAGTCTGGCTGGTGTTTTCTCTCAGCTGGATTATAAAATGTTGCTACCAAATGATGCAGCCGCCCGGGGAGAATGGTTTGTTTGGGGTCCTGGAGAACCGAGCAGGGCAGTAGCGTGCCCCCACCAGCCCCCGGAGAGAGTGTGGGTTGGAACAGTGCTCTGAGGCCCACAGGGCTGGCTGAGCGGACCAAGTTCTAAAGGCAGGTTGATCCTCCATCATGCCGCACCCTACAGGCAGGTCCTCTGACCCCAGGGTCTGCTCAAAGGAGTAGGATTTCATGCTTTTAACCAAAATATTCCACAGAGATAACCCACATTTGCGCAATGATTTTTTTCTTATTCCTCACAAACAGGCTCGAGGAAAACCTCCATCCTACTGCTCGGAGGTGACCCTGGGACAATGGCAGAAGGTGGAGAGAGTTAAGCACAGGAATGTGGGTCCTGGGACGCAGCGGCTGAGAGTGACATACATGCAGCATCCATAGTCACCACCCCTCTGCCTAGCTCCGTTTTCCCGTCACAGAAGGGAACGGGTCCGAGCGGCTCTCTGAGCACCCTCAACATACCTGTCTGACTTCCCGGTTGGGAAGGACATACTTTTGTTTCCCGTTGACTGTTTAAGTTTTTTGGCTGGAAAACATTTCTGAAAAGGTAAGAGGCACAGAAGATAAGAAGAGACACACAGGAAAATATGCAGAACTCAGATGGCTGCTCCAAGATTCCAGCACGCTGGCGTGACTGATGTTCTTGCAACTGGGCCTGTGTGGGTGTTTGCAGAGGCAAGGCCACGTGAGCGGCTGAAGAAACTGCAGGGCTCCACACAGGCACGGTCCACATGCTCAACGTTTAGCCACACTTGGCTCCGGCCGGCACCCACACCCACTCAGGGCGAATGTGGGCTTGTGCCGGCACCAGGAGGAGCGCTGTTGGCCCACAGCTCTAATTCCCATGGTAGCAAACAGAAAAACACCCTTTAAAACCACACACCAGCCTTTTATAGTCTCTTAAAAATGTTTTCTTAATTGCAGGAATAGTTGGCGGGTGTTGGTGGTGCTTAGGAAGAAATGAGGTGAGGGAAAAGATATGCAAAGGGACTCCTAGATGAACCCATTTGTTTCCCCAGCAATGGAAGGGGTCAAAAACTAAGTGCCGTGCGCATGCCAGAACTCTCGGGTGTCTCTTACCTTGCCAGGTGGGGTCTGCTTATTTGGGTCAAACTGGGAAGAAGGTTTGGATTTGCTGTTTCCTGAAAGGTAAAAGTGATCATGCAAATGAGTTAACCCAACAGGCTCGTTACTGGGCTGTGTGCACGACAGCCTGTAAGTGTGGGCTGTCAGCCTGTCACCCTTTAGGAGGGATTTATAGCTGACATGAAGTCATGTATCCTATTAGTTAAGGGCAGCTGGATGACCAGGCTCATCTCCCACACATCTGCTCTTGGGAGTCAGATGCTTAAGCACTGGTCACTTCTCCATCAGGGAGATCAGCGAGGTCCTTGCCCAGCCTTCCCTCTCTTGAAAGGACATGCTGGCAAGGAGGCTGACAGGGATGCCATATGCAGCCCCTCAAAGCTGACAGGAGCTCACTGGCTAAGGAGCCAACCAGAGCTCTATTGCAGGGGCACCAGGTTTTTCTCAACAAGCAAGATGTTTACTGTATGTATGTGCAAGTCTGTGAGAAAATGTGTTTGGACACAGCTATTATGAGGAAGGCTAAAGCCACTTAAGAATGGATGGCTTGCCTGACCAGGCGGTGGCGCAGTGGATAGAGCGTTGGACTGGGATGCGGAAGACCCAGGTTCGAGACCCCGAGCTCGCCAGCTTGAACGCGGGTCCATCTGGCTTGAGCAAAAGCTCACCAGCTTGGACCCAAGGTCACTGGCTCCAGCGAGGGGGTGTTCGGTCTGCTGAAGGCCCGCAGTCAAGCCACATGTGAGAAAGCAATCAATGAACAACTAAGGTGTTGCAACGGCAACGAAAAACTAATGATTGATGCTTCTCACCTCTCTCTGTTTCTGTCTGTCTGTCCCTATCTATCCCTCTCTCTGAGTCTCTCTCTGTCCCTGTAAAAAAAAAAAAAAAATGGATGGCTTCCTGCCTGACCTGTGGTGGCGCAGTGGATAAAACGTCAACCTGGGAACACTGAGGTTACCAGTTCAAAACCCTGTACTGGTCTGGTCAAGGCACATGTGGGAGTTGATGCTTCCTGTTCCTTCCCCCTTTCTCTCTCTTTCTCTCTGTCTCTCTTCTTTAAAATGAATAAATAAAAAGAAATAAAAAAAAATTCTATTAAAAAAAAAAAAAAAGAATGGATGGCTTCCTGCTAAACCACTCTAGCGGCTGGGCTGGTGTAGGCAGGCTCCAGTAGCAGGAAGTCGGGGTAGTGGGTCTGTCGCCCCTGCCATTTCCCGGGACTGCTCTGCCCACTCTGGCCTGGCATGTGTCTTGGGCAGGGCTCAGTCTGTGCCCGGGCCGGGATCTGGACTCTGCAGCTGCCCTCCATCCCACATACAGAGACACTTTTAACAGGGCTCCAGACCTGTCTCACCAGCAAAAGCCTTGAAATCCGACTTGCTGTAGTCATAAGGGGTAAACTCTTTCTCCGCTGGGTCTGTGTCTTTCAGCTTCTTGGAAACTCGGAGTCGTTTCTTCTCCTGCTTCTGTTCTGTGGTCCTAGGGTCACTGGCTGTGCGCTCCCTCTTCTTGGCCGCGTTTTCTATCTGTAGGCCACACACACCCACAGGACGGAAGAACAAAGCTCATGAGAGGTGGCCTGCAGGCCCTGGTGTGATCACCCTGCTAGGGACTCAGGTGCCTACCTTGCTGTAAAGATCAATTCAGTGGCCGGGAGAGGGATGCAGGGGGAGGGGGAGCGAAGACTGACACCAGGCCATGTAAGAAAGGCAGGGTCAAGCCTTCCATGGTACTCTGGGGGTGCGGTGGGGGGAATTATTTATTTGGGTAGAGAAACCTGCCACCACAATGCCTGTCTATGGCTAGTCAGGCAGGATGATCTATTTACATTAACAGTGGGAAAAACCATCTAAGAGGAATCACAATATAAATTTTTTTGAGGGCAAATGAGGCAGGCACTAACTGGCAAGCCAAGATAAACCGGAAAGAAAAAAGCATTTGCTTTGAGGCACAGAGTCAGCCCTTGTGACAGCTGAGGAAGATCCTGCCAATGGCTAGGGGCAGCTCGTCTCTCATAGGAGAAAGTAGAAAGCCAGCACGTACAGCAGCCTGCCGTCGGACGGGCATGGCCTGCTCCGCTGTGGCTCTGTATTCCTCGGTGGCCTGGTCCCGGGCAGCTGCAAGAGAAAGAACTGGCTGTGGAGCTGCTGGCCCAGCACGAAGGGCTCCCCGCTCACCTGCTTGGCCCGGCTGCTGCAGCTGCCAGTGGAGGGTGCCCTCCCCGCTGCTCAGCCTCATGGGTCGGTCCCACCTCCCTCCTTCCCCAGGCTCTGAAGGATGGCCACCTCATTCTCAATCTGACAATGACAATGACCACCCTACACCTGCTCCTCTCCCAAGAACTCAAACCTACACACCAATGGCCCATGTGACATCTCTCTGAGGACATTTAATAGGAATCTCGGCCACATCACGTCAAGGATCAAAACCAAAACCTGTCTGGCATCCCACGGGCTCTGTGGTCTCATCCTCTGGATGGCGACCCCGCCTTTCTAGCTGCTCAGGACAAGACATTCTTACACCCTCAGTGCCTTCCTGTCCCTCACATGCCACGTCCGACGCGTCACCGATGCTGCCGGCTCTACTGCAGGAACACCCAGTTCTGACAACTTCTGCCACGTCCTTGGCTGCTGCACAGTCCACCAGTAGCCTCCTCACCTCGCTGACTGCCACACCTACCCAGGCTCCCGCCCTGCCCTCTACTCCGCTCTCCACACGGCAGCCAGAGTGGCTCTCCAGCGTGGAAGGCAGTACCTGGCACGCCTCGGCTCACAGCCCCAAGTCCACATGCCCACTTGCAGCAACTGCCGAAGTCCTCCCCACGAGCCCTGCGGCTCTCCCTGCTCACCCCGTCTCTCCCGTGTCCCCTGGGCTCTACCACCCAGCACTGCCTGCCTCTCCTGCGTGATGCCTACTGCTGCCAGAAGATACACCTCGGGTCTCCTGTCCGCTGTCCCTCAGCAGGAGGTAAGCCCCACAGAGCTTGGGCCGTGTGTCTATCCTGTCCACGGCGGTACCTGCACTCGGTTGGAGGACTGAGAGCAAAGAGTGAGGGCTACTCTAGCACACACACTTGACTGGCTGAGTTGACAAGAAAGTGAATGCTACCTGTTTGCTCAGCTGCCTTCTTCTTGGCAGTGTCTTTAGATTCTTTGTGTACCTGTACCTGGCTTGCCAGCTTCCAACGGTTGCTGATCTATAATGAAAACAAACAAAACAAAAAAACTCCAAAACTCAGCCACCTAAGGAATACTTTATTTTTTTTTTAATGAGGCAATGCAGGGCATGCCAGCCTAATAACTACACACAATCTAAGTCAGAAATTCCAAATCTGATGACACGAAAAAGAAAATCTCATGCTGGTTTTATTGTGATAATACTTAATAAGAAGGACAAAGTACAACTGTTCCGGACACTGGGCTAGGCGCTTTCACATCGTCCGTTCAATCCCTTCTATAGTCCTGGGAACCACAGGGTCAGGGAAGCTAAGTAATCTGTCTGCAGGGACACATCACAGTTCTAAATGACGGGACCGGGCCTCAGGGCAGGACTTGTGCAAGCCTGATGTGCCTCTCTGGGACAGCACACCCCCCTGCGACATCAGAACACATCTGGCTGTAGGAGATGTAAGCACGTAAGGGACGTATGGTCGTTGACTGTGCCACACCCAGTGGGGGCAGGGGAGAGAAGGCAAAACCTCCACCTGACTCCCCAGTTCTAAAAACAAGCTAACCACCAGCAACAGGGCTGAAGCCCATCAGGGTTTTGGCCTGATTCTCGGGCGGTGCTGGTGACAGAGGGAGCCAGGCCACCCATCTGATCAGAGCAGGCACTTCCTGCAGAGAGGAAGAAGGCTTTTAACAATTAACACGCTGGCTCCCAGGAACATCTCATGGGGATCCAGGGAAGGTGTTTTCTTATTCTTATTCATAATGCTGTTAAAAACAAACCAAACAATATAAAACAGAGTGTTTTAAAATTTAAGCTGTCACCTTTAAGAACCTTATAGCAATATTCATATCTAAAAATGCATCAAGCTATACATTTAACATCTGTGTACTTTACTGCATGGAAATTAAACCTCTATAAAAAACACAAGAAAACACCCGCCCCCATCAAGACCTGTTTCTTAAAAGGTTCCCAAGTGCTTCTGAGAACCGGATTAAAGTTCTGGGGATGCTTGTATATAAAGGGTTTTTTGCACTCATTTGTATGCAGGGGGTTCACAGATGGGCTTGTTTACAACAGAAACCTGGTTCCAATAATTAAGAAGTCCCCCTTTTTTAGAAAACCGGTCTTAGAAAGAATGACAAATCCACTTACTTCATAGATTTTCGACGATGAATCAAACTTTGCTGCCTGAGAAATGTGAGCGTGGCGTTCCAGCGATGGCAGGAACTGGAGAAAGGAAACAGCCCTGGTAGGTGCTGCTGAACATGTGATCTAGACCCAGGATTCACAGATCTGCACCCGGAGTGGGTTTCTGTTTGATTTCGACTCAGGAGGCCTCAACTCGAAGCACCCACCCGGCCACAGTTCACTGGCACTCAGATGAGACCTTCCTGTTGGTTTCGTCTCAGACCTCGACTCCCCACCTGGACACCAGGGGCAACAGACACACCCTGTGCTCTCTGTGAAGACCTGGGGCTTCCTTTCCAGCCAGCACATTCTCCCAGTCCTGACATACACAACTACTACTTACCATCCTAAATGGATTTTCAAAGGACTCCATTATGGTCTGAGCTTTTTTCTGGGCAACTGTTAATGGACTCTTTCCATTTTCGTCAGCACTAGGTTCCTGCAGAAACAGATAGAAAATGATCACTTACAACCGTAATTACGTTGGGACGTGTGTAAGGCACTAAGCCTGTAGCACATTATAATGCTTAATTCATATTTAGTAAACCAATGAATATCTCTCTGCCCTGACAACCTATGAGATAGATACGTGGTATTACTCTTACCATCTTACAGATGAGGAAACCAAGGCTTACGAGTGGTTAAAAAAAGTCTCCCAGAGCCTTAGAGCTATTGGGGCAAAATAAGGATTTAAAGCCAGGTCTGTCTGCTCTAGGACTTCAAATCCTAACCTGACACTTATCTGAAATTTATAATAAACCTTTTAAAAAAATGAAAAACCTTTCTGAGAACTCTATGAAATTACATAATAGAATATTGGTTCTGAGCGAGTTCACAGAACTGCTCTCCTTGGGCTTCCTCTGTGGTTGCAGAGGCCACTACACAGTGCAGCCGCCAGAGCGCAGGGGGAGCACCGCGGCGCAGAGGTGGCACAGTGCGGAAAGAGGACTGCTGGGCAGGGAGAGCACAGCTCAGGGAGAGGACCACCGCACAGGGAGAGCACAGCATGGGGAGAACACCGTGCAGGGAGAGCACCGCTGCACAGGGAGAGCACAGCATGGGGAGAACACCATGCAGGGAGAGCACCGCTGCACAGGGAGAGCACAGCATGGGGAGAACACCGTGCAGGGAGAGCACCGCTGCACAGGGAGAGCACAGCATGGGGAGAACACCGTGCAGGGAGAGCACCGCTGCACAGGGAGAGCACAGCATGGGGAGAACACCGTGCAGGGAGAGCACCGCTGCACAGGGAGAGCACAGCATGGGGAGAACACCGTGCAGGGAGAGCACCGCTGCACTGGGAGAGCACAGCATGGGGAGAACACCGTGCAGGGAGAGCACCACTGCGCAGGGAGAGCACAGCACGGGGAAAGCACTACCATGCAGGGAGAGCACCACTGCGCAGGGAGAGCACTGCCTCCATCTGCTGGAGCTGGCACCTCCATGTCACCATAGCTGGGGTGCCTGCTCACATTCGTGGCTATCTCACCACCTTGACAGCTCATTATTCTGCGGTCAACTAACGCTTCCAGACTTCTTTCCTCATGAATTACTGAAGATCTGAGCTAAATGTATGCAACTAAGTGAAAAAGAAAGCCCCCAGGGACACGCACTGCAGGCGGCATTTCCCTTCCTGGCTGTGACCCTGCTCCCACAGTGACAGCATAGCTGTGAGCTGCAGTCCCAGGGCCTCCCGCATCACCCAGGTCTTTGTCTTGGGAGCACCTGCTGGGCTTCATGGCTGACTCTATCCATACTCTCATTTCTCACTCTGGGAAGGAAGTGTTTCCTTCCTACCACATCTGCTGTCTGCAGCGACCACAATGTTACCCTTCCATCCCTGGTCACTCTAGTGATCACCCATCCTGACTGACAAATATACCTCAGTCTTCCCTTTGCAAAGAACCTGCAGCTCAAGGTACTGGCAGAAACGAGAAGCCTATTCCCACGAATCTTCCCGAAACACAGCCTGGCTCAGGTTGGGCACCTGTCTCCTGACTGAGTGGAGTCACTGCCTACCATGACTCATCCTCTCTACAGAGCGGGCAACAGGTTTCATCCCACTGCATGCCTGCTCGTCACTTTGTCTAGGGAGCCACAGTGTAGAGAAAAACTTGTCAGTTTTCTCTTCTGCAGCCAATGCACACGTGGGCTGGCACCAGTCAGAGACGTGTACACAGGACACGCTCCACCATTCATCACAGAGCTCACTCCTTCCGTGCCAGGGATCAGGTGACTGTGTGGGAACTGTGCTGCTGTGTGTCAGTCACCCACGCCTTCCTCCCTGCCGGGCGCTAGTGAGGATCAAGATGCCAACCCTTCCTTGAGGACTCCTTCACAGGCAGCTCAGAGATCCTCTACCTGCTTCTCAAGGACCCCCACATCCAGACAAGCAGAACACCCTGCGGTCTGTCTCCATGCCTATTCCCACTGCCGCTGGGTCTTACTTTTGGCATGATTCTCCATGGTGCAAGCAGCCCCCCAGGGAATGAGAACCCAATAAACCCATGGAGGTCTGTATCACCTGACCGCCGTGTCTATTACTCACGTTAAACAATGTGATGACAGCGGTGGCGATAAGGCATTTGGGATCCAGCAGGGCCTCGTCCTCTTCTCTCCCGTCAGGGAAGAGGCCTGCCTGCTTCTGCACCGGCACAGGCCCTAGGAGGACAGTCAGCGTGCTCAAAGCCTCTTACGGGCTGGTGCACCAGGTCGTTCCCCGCCTTGCTGGGGTTCCCGGGGCCTCCGCGTTACCATTGGTTGGAATGACAGGACAGCCATCTGAAGGGGCATGGGAGCAGTCATGGGGTCCAAAGAGAACATTCTCCAATCGCTGCATCGAAAAGAAAGCAACAGGCCGCAATGACATACTTGTGAGCACGCAGGAGCTACCACCGTGTGGGGCACTGGGCTGACGGGCAGCTTAGTGCACACTGGCTGGGGCTGGGACCTCCCAGAGGAAGGGATAGCTGGCCCATCACCCTACCTCAGGATTGGGCAGCGGGCCACTCTTCTTCGCTCCAGCTGCGACTTCAGACTACAGAAGAAAAATAGACAATCTGAGAAAAGTTGCCTAAAGCTGATGGCACACACACTTCCCCTCAGCACAGACTGTGTCCCTTTGCTACACTATGTTTTTCAAGGGCCTGGAGATTTTCCCTCACCCCCCACCCCCCCAGTGCCTGGCACTGTGATTACCGAGTGCTCAATAATTACTGGAGAGTGAAAGAATAAAACCTTTCATCATGACCAGGCACAATATGGAAGGACCGCAAAGGGCCTGAACGTAAGCACGATCCTCTCCTCGGACACACTGTGGAGCCAAGAAAGAAATTCCACATGAAGACCGTGGAATTATCCTCATCTCTTCCTTCTCACTGAGGGAGCTGAGTATGTATGTTCACGAATCAATAATCTTCCAAAAAATTACTAACATGATGTAGCATATACTGAGAATGTTGCTAAGGCAACATATTAAAAACTGTCCCAACAACACACAAATCACACATGCAAATCTGCCTGAACATGAATCACTGACACAGGGGCACGCCATGTACGAACATGCACACACACGCACACGCCGGTGCACTATACCTATGTAGCACGCGCGCAGCTATAGTTTTGGTTGGGTTTCCTGATTTTATTGACATTTGTCTAAACTTCAGGATTTCCTCCACAACAGCAGCTCTTTCTAAATCTCCCATTTCTACCCAAGGCACTCCTATCTCCCCAGCCGCCTGGGCTTTATAATTGGAGTGAGCTGTCTCTGACCCCGCTGCCATCACCTCCAAGTCACCTGCCACTCAGAGAACACCCCTACGGTATGCAGTGTGGTGCTCAAAGAGAAATGACAGCCGATTTCACCTGAAGCTTTTTACTAGTGGTGCTTCTGATAACCTGCCCTTTCCTTTCCATTTCTGTGACCACCACACTCATCAGGGCATGACCACACCCATCTGGACCCCTGCCAGGCTTCTGAAAGGAGCTCTCTGACCCAAGATTCTCACTCCAAACAGGTAACCTGCTCATTCACCAGACATTACTTGCTGTTGGATGATAAAAGTGTCTTAAGAAGGGTGAGCTTCAGCTGTGACTGCCATAAAGAAGAAACACCATGGGAGTATTCCTAAACCCTAGGATTTCTGTGGGCTTTTTTTTTTTTTTTAATTTTTTTTTTTTTTTTAATTCATTTTAGAGAGGAGACACAGAGTGAGAGAGAGAGAGAGAAAGAGAGAAAGGGGGGAGGAGCTGGAAGCTCAACTCCCATATGTGCCTTGACCAGACCAGTGCAGGGTTTTGAACTGGCGACCTCAGTGTTTCCAGGTTGATGCTTTATCCACTGCACCACCACAGGTCAGGCTCTGTGGGCTTTTTAAATAATTATTTTTTAACTGATACAAAGAGGATAAAAGAGAGAAAGGAAAGAGAGAGAGAGAGAGAGAAAGGAACATTGATCTGTTGTTCCACTTATTTATGCACTCACTGGTTGATTCTTGTATGTGTCCTGATCTGGGATCAAACCCACAACCTTGGTGTATCAGGATGAAACTCTAATCACCTAAGAACCTGGCCTGGGCATCCTAGGGCTTTTTAGGATGAAGACAGATCATGTACATAGGAGACCACAAAGTGTAGGATGCTAATAGACAGAAGAGGCCTGCTGAATTGGGAACCTTCAGCAGCAAGGCTTTTTACCTTGAGCAGGGGCATGTCCCGAGCCTGCTGGATTAAAAGATGCATTTCGTTGATCTGCTGCCGAACGAGCGGTGGTACAGGGTTACAGCAAGCTATGATGCCCTGCGGTTCTCTGAGGACAACAGACATAACTCATCACTTAAGAACACAGCTCTCAAAGGTTTCCAGACAAGAGCAATGGTCAGGGAGGCCAGAGCATTCCGGCAAAGGGCAAGGCTAAGGACAGACATCCCTGCAGCAGCTGGGCCACCACGTCCACATGCTCTGCCGCGCGGGCTTTGAGCAGGCTCCTCACTGTCTGCCCCGTTCTAATGGGGAAAGGGGACAGAAGTACCATAGCTCTGCTGCTATGCAGTTCTGCAATGGGGTGGACAAAAGATTATGAATTTAGATTCTGTGCTTATACGTTAATTAACATCACAAGACATTTAAAATCGATGAGATGCCTTAGTTCGGAAGAAAGTACAAATGAAAGAATCCCTTGACAGCGGATGCCAACGCCACAGGCTCAGAATCTTATACTGGACTCAACCGAAGGCACAGCCATCCAAACATTCCAGTTCAGAAGTTTCGGTTCCTAAATGGCAGCCCGAGGGCAGAAAATCTACATTCCTTGGACTCGCAAATTCCTTTCGAGTTCTATCTTCTTTGAGTCAACCTTGAGGTAATAACAATTAAATACACTTGATTGTGAAAGACGAAATTTCTCAGCGGTAGCTGGAACATAGTAATTAGCTCTCAGACTCACTTGGGCAGCTCTTCGGCTATCTTCAGCATCATGTGGTTTGGCAGCACGTATCTGGAACCAAACATGATACATGAATCACATTAGGTTCAGCCAAAAAGTTCCATGACATGCTATAACCCAGGGGAAAATGTAACCAACTTTCATGGCAAAAAAAGAGAGAAAAAGGCCATTGTTTCCCTGTTTCCAGACCTGCTTGGGCTAAAAGGAATAGTATCAGAATCCCCATGAATCACCTACCCGTAACTTTCATCCTCTCTCCGAGCGGTCTTGTCCCTCCAGGCGAATAGCAGCTGAAAGGCTGCCAGCTGCTGGGTGTTGAGATGCTTCTTCTGCTTCCTGTATAGTTCAAGGTAGGACTCGTCCGTGAAGACAGGTTTGATGAACTTCTGCAAAAGTTTACAGGACATTCAAGATCAGAGTGAATCAAAACTGTGTTCTTTTCAGAAAAAGTCAAGAGGAACAGGAAGGAACCAGGCCCTCGTAAAGGCGAAGTGCATCTGGGTCTGTGTGGCTGGCAAGGTCTTACCTTGAGGCAGATGTCCCTGCTCCGCTGCCACACCACCTGCAGCTGGCCGGGCTGGCCGTTGCCTCGCTCCCACAGTTCCAGTCTCATTTTATCATAGATGTAAAGCAAATAATGAGTGTCATCACGGGCGTAGCTGAGCATTTCCTCAGGCAGAGGTCTAGAATTGCAACAGAGGAAACATTCACTAATTTCCCTTAGGAGCAGCAATTTAATTTGTCTACTCTGTGGGTGCTAAGACTCACTTGGCTCCTTCTGCTATCAAAGTTTCTTTCACAGCCGATATGCATCTTAATGTGACAAGCTATTGTTTCACAGCTGGATAGGAAGGGCAGCAGGATAATGATGTGGTTGAAAATAAGGGCTCTGTCATCCTGAGTTTGACTCTTAGCTCCAGATAGCTGACCTTGGATGAGTCACCTAAGCTTGAGCTCACTGTCCTTAACTGTAAAACTGTAGGCTGTTGTGAGGGTGACACAGGACAACATCCCTAAAGCTCATAGCTCGACATGTGGCACATGGCAAGGATTAACTAACCAGGTAGTGCCTTTTAGATTCTGTCAGTTCTCATCTTCTGTTCAGACTTGAGATTCTCTTGAGAAATTCTGGCATGCAGAATTAGAGAAAAGTTTAGTGGCTTCTTCCTATTGCAGCTCTGGAACCTTAGGGAGAAAGCCAGACACTTGGAACTGATCAAGTCGAGCAAGAACCCCATAAGGTATGGCGGGATGCCATTACAACCCTCTACTACCACAAACACTTACTGTCAGGCTAAATCAGCAGTGTGCCTTAGGATTCTCTCACACCTATGGGAGAGCATCACACACACACACACACACACACACACACACACACACACACACACCCATCCCTACTGGGGAGATCGGAGTTTCAAATGAGACTGGCATAGACAAATACTGACATGGTGTGTCTCTTCCAACACAGCTGTACACAATTCTATACTGGCATAATACTACAACTTCCAGCTTATCTGATGGAATGAAAATAGCTCTACTCAAATAGCGTTACATGCTGAACACAGGTCTGCATGAATGAGGTGAATGAACACCCACACTTCCTTCCGCACCCGCATTTCCTGTTGAGAGCAAACTGACCGTATTCTCCAATCAGCCAGCTGGTACTGCTTGTTTGACTCCACGTTGCAGTAGAGTTTCAGCAGATGGTCGAGCGAGTGCCTGCCCAGGTTAAGAAGGCGTGCTGCCTGGTGGGTATCAAACATGTTCACTACGTACAGCCCAAAGTCTTTCTGCAGCCATTCTATGTCTGAATCCGCGCCATGGAAGACCTGATAACAGAACCAGAGTTATGCAGAATTGTGTGAGAGGCCACTGTGCTCAGCAGTGCACTCTGCCCCGAGGTGACCAGAACACTGGAACTGGGGGTCAGAAGGAAGACTAAGATAGGTTGAGCTCTACATGCTTCTTTTCATTTGGGCCCCAGCCTTCTACACTCCTAATTGCACACTCTTCAAGTCTGCTAACGGCCAATGATTCTAAGAAAGCAGCTCTACTGGCTTCAAGGGTAGTCATTAAGTTCAAACAATCTTGATGGAGTAGGCTTGTTGCAGGAATCATTAAAATGATTTAACATTTTTCTGGGTGGTAATGAGCACAGTCTTAGCTGTTCTAACAGGGGTTTAGAAGCAAAAGCAGTTTAGCGTGTGGTGCCCTAGTGTAGAAAATTATGATTTCTCTCAATTTGATTGGGTCCATGTTGAAATAAGGGAATCGTAAACTGAAAGGCACTTAAATCCTGCACTCACAGAGAGCTGAGGAAGGGCTGGCTGACCTTGACAATAGCTGGGTCCGTGAGGCTCTCGTTGAGGATGTACATGTCACTTCGAAGCTCCAGGGTGTCCACGATGAAGTCTTCCATCCGGGTGGAGACCTGCATGAGGCAGGTCAGCCCGAGGAAGCTCCTATAGGAGTGGTGCTGGGTACACGGGAAGAAGAGAGGACAGGGGAAACTGATCTCACTAGGCGTTCCTCTAATGATTTGAAAGTCAGTTACGAAAGAAAGATAAAAGATTACATTTTACCAAAAAAACAACAACAAAAAAGGATATATATATTTAAATTATTATTTTTATATTTCTCAAGTAGGTAAACTCATAGAAAATGTAAAAATTTCACTCCAGTTCATTTGCAAGTTACCTCCAAGTCTACAGCAAATTCTTGGCAATTCAGGAGCTTTTCGTTGAGCTCCACTAGCTGGTCCAGGGAGGAGACAAAGTGGCAGGGTGTTTCTCCTATCGGTCTGTACAACTGGATCACATAAGTTCGGTGGGGGAAAGGAGAGGAGGGTTAGAGGTCACTATAGGAAACGGATGAATGCCGAGTTCCTGACTCAAAGTCATCACCTACTATTTTAAAGACATTTAGGAAAAGCCGAAACTACATCAACTAATCTAGTTACCCGGCTCTGCCTGCGCTACTAAGACACCACCCATAACCTCGTTGGGTACTAACCTGGGGCTGTGGCTTTTCAAGGACTGAATCCGGTGGAGTGAAGTGATCTAATTCGTACTGGTATGGATGTGCAAACCTGAGTAAGTAAAACAAAAAAAATACCTTTTTAATTCCACAGTTCAAGGAAAGATTGCCTTAATCCAATTTGTAAAAACAAATGAGAAAAGACCATTGTGAATATATAATTTCTCTCTACTAACAATGTTCTCATCATTTTTTTCTTTATTCTTTTTTTTTTTTTACAGGGACAGAGAGTGAGTCAGAGAGAGGGATAGATAGGGACATACAGACAGGAATGGAGAGAGGTGAGAAGCATCAATCATCAGTTTTTCATTGCCATTACAACACCTTAGTTGTTCATTGATTGCTTTCTCACATGTGTCTTGACCACGGGCCTTCAGCAGACCGAGCAACCCCTTGCTGGAGCCAGCGACCTTGGGTCCAAGCTGACGAGCTTTTGCTCAAGGCAGATGGGCCCGCGCTCAAGCTGGCGAGCTCGGAGTCTCGAACCTGGGTCCTCCGCATCCCAGTCCGACACTCTATCCACTGTGCCACCGCCTGGTCAGGCACTTTTGTCTGTTTTTTTTTTTTAAACTTTTTTTAAAAATTATTTTAGAGAGGAGACACAGAATGAGAGAGAGAGAGAGAGAGAGAGAGAGACAGAGAGAGAAAGAGAGAAAGGGGGGAGGAGCTGGAAGCATCAACTCCCATATGTGCCTTGACCATACCAGTGCAGGGTTTTGAACTGGCGACCTCAGTGTTCCCAGGACTTTTGTCTGTTTTAAGCAAAGTTTTTCCAAATGCTTACACCTAAGCCAGTGGAGCGCTCCCCCCCCCCCCCCCCTATGGAGTGAACGCTAGGTGACTGAGTCCCCACCTAACAAGAAAGGCACAGTGGTACCAAGGAAGAATGATTTTAAGAACACTTGGGTTAAAGTTCTGGCTCTGTGGGAAGTCAGCATCTCTAGTTCTGTTTTCACACCTGCGCAATGGGGAGGGGAGCAACGACTCCGTCTCTGGATGCCCCGAGGGTTACAGAAGATGTGCTGTGAGGGCGGGACCTCTGCGAACACACACTAGAGACCAGGGGAAAAATCACCTCCAGTCTCTGTGTTCGTTTACACATTTTATAAAAGTAAAACAGAGTGAAAATGTGGCACAAAGGTAAACAACTGAAATATCTGTGGGCACTCAGACAGGCAAACACTCACATGTCCTGCTCCACCTGCTGGGTTCTCTGCTGATGGATGAAATCCGCCAGAGCAGGGGGGACATCCAAATCCTCGGGGCGATCCTGTGGCCGCTCCCGCCTTTCTTTGGAGAGTGCTAGAGATGCAAGCAGTGACAAGACGCATCACAACAGAGGCTGACACCATCACCCCTTGTCTAGTTGTGGAGGGGTGACCCAGCTCCCTTTGAAGAAGCCTTTCTGTGTTTCCGTTAGATGGCGCCTGCAGTGCTTACCCTGAGAGAGGGGTCTCTGGGCATTGGGCTTGATGAAGATTTTCGGACGAAATGGAGTGTTGGAATTGTCGATCTTCTCTCGGAATTTAAGCTGAGGTCGGACGATGTTTTTCGCATGAAGCAGCCGGAAAGTTTCAGATTTTGTTTTTTTGCTATATTCTCCTGCCTGCGATCAATGGATACAATACATTATAACATAGCAGCTCGATGAATTAGAAAAAGATTCCAATTCACACCTTCGAAGAAGACAAGAGCATCCCAAGAACCATCCATTTAAGAATGCGTGAGTGGGAGGCTGGGGGGAGCAAAGCCGAGAAGAGGATGTGATGAAGGCATGTCTAGTTGTGAGAATGAGCTAGGTAGTGGCCAGTTCTGTGTCCAGCAAATCGGAAGAGAAATATAAATGAGACAGGGCAATGCTGCCACCGGAAGCTCCAGTGAATCCAAAAGCCCTAACCTTGCGGTTCCAGCTGGACACAATTGTTTTGGGGACCTGCAGTCCCGTGGGGAGGACAGGTTGCTGATTCTTATTCACACCTGATGCTTCATCCAGTAAAATACCCTAAAATGAAAGAGAATTAGTTCAGTCATGTCTTTTCAGGGTTAACAGAGTTAATTACATCAAATGTTTAAGAAATGTATTCAGAGAACTAACTATCCATGAGAACATATTCATATAAAAGTAGATAATGCCCTGGCTGGTTCAGTGGTAGAGCATTGGCCTGGCATGTGGAAGTCCTGGGTTCGATTCCAGGTCAGGCACACAGGAGAAGCTTCTCCACCCTTCCCCCTCTCCTTCCTCTTTATCTCTCTCTTCCCCTCCTGCAGCCAAGGCTCCACTGGAGCAAAGTTGGCCCAGGTGCTGAGGACGGCTCCATGGCCTCTGCCTCAGGAGCGAGAATGGCTCCGACTGCAGCAGAGCAACGACCCAGCTGGGCCAAGCATTGCCCCTGGTGGGCATGCCTGGTGGATCCCAGCCGGGCGCATGCGGGAGTCTGTCTGCCTCCCTGCTTCTCACTTCAGAAAAAAAACAAAAAACGGATAATTAGCATGATCTGCTCAAAGACAGGGTAGAAACCAGCCACTCCCAACCCTTGTTGAGCTCTCTTCTGAACAGAGCCAACATTTCACATTGGATTTAATAGTGTGATGTGGCCCACAAATTAAAAAGACCCTAGACTATACATATTGAACACAGAACATTGGCATTTACGATAAGAATGAATGGGGCCCTGGTCTCCTTTGCACTGTAGAAGCAGACAGGGAGTATCAGTTGGGGCACCACTAGCAGAAGTGAGCCCAGGTGACAAATGGCAGCATGGCAGGACGTGAAATCATAAAATATAAGAAACCACTGAACTATCTGTGGCCACTCAGGCTATGGAAGAGAACACTTCACGGGACAGGGGAGCATAATTTAAGTTTATTTTGGACAATCTCTATGTAGTTTTGCTATAGAACTAAGCATAAATAGACAGCGAGCTAGACTGAATGATCCACGAATCTTTCTAATCATGTGAGTCAGGGTGTTCAGCAGATTGCTCATAACAGTAAAAATAGACTAAATTTTGTTCGGCTCTGCTTCCAGAGCCTCTTCTTTTGCAATACAAATAGGATTCACAAATCTGGAAGGCAGATTTATAATACGGTACTTTAAAAATAGGCTTCCAAAAAAAAAAAAAAGGCATCCATTAAGTGGTGATATTTTTAAGTCATCTACTTGAAGACTATCATGTTATTTTGGAGAAAAAAAGCCAACTATTAGATATTAGAGGAGAAGAATGTTATAGGCAAGAAATGATAAACTTCTTTTACATTTCCTAAGGTGTTTGAGTTTATTTTCATATTTTGATAATACAAAAGCTCATTTGTTAGTTATCTTTTTAAAAATTTTTATTTATTGATAGGTATGGAAAGAGAGACAGGAACATCGATCAGCTCCTGTATGTGCCCAGACCAGGGATTGAACCAGCAATCCCTGTACCTCGGGATGATGCTCTAATCAACTGAGCTATCCAGCTAGGGCCATTGGTTAGTTATCTTAAGAGTAAGGTAAAATACTCACCACTCTCTCTAGAATAACATCATTGGTATCAACTAGCAAATCAAACTTGTCCTCCAGCTCAGTCACTTTACTTCGATCCTTAATGTTGCTTCGACACCCATGGTACTGCATTACCTTGCTCATGCTAAGGACAAGAAAACCAAGATTAGTTTGTATACTTTTATTAATTTGTTTACAATTTGGGATAAGCTGGAAAGGTTTGGCTCAGACTATTCCCAATACTTTATGGTTGAGCTAATAAAATTTGCACTCTTTATTAAAAACATTGTGTAGCCTTGGGCAATTCACTAAATCTTGCTAAAGCTCATCTGTTAATTGAAGGGATGTAAGAAATTACCTCAAAGCTGCATTTAAATTCTAAAAAATATATAATACTATAGCGTGACTTGTGGTGGTACAGTGTGGATAAAGCAATGACCTAGAATGCTGAGGTCACCAGTTCAAAACCCTGAGCTTGTATGATCAAGGCATATTTGAGAAGCAACTACTACGAGTTGATACTTCCTACTCTTCCCTCACTCCCCACTTTCTCTAAAAAAATCAATAAATAAAAAATATATTTTTTAATAGGGACAGAGAGAGAGTCAGAGAGTGGGATAGACAGGGACAGACAGACAGGAATGGAGAGAGATGAGAAGCATCAATCATCAGTTTTTCATTGCAACACCTTAGTTGTTCATTGATTGCTTTCTCACATGTGCCTTGACCGCGGGCCTTTAGCAGACCGAGCAACCCCTTGCTGGAGCCAGCGACCTTGGGTCCAAGCTGACGAGCTTTTGCTCAAGCCAGATGGGCCCGCGCTCAAGCTGGGGACCTCGGGGTCTCGAACCTGGGTCCTCCGCATCCCAGTCCGACACTCTATCCAGTGTGCCACTGCCCGGTCAGGCAATAAATAAAATCTTAAAAAAAAGATATAATACTATGTAAATAATGTACTCTGTAGTCACTGTTTTCGTGACTATGAAATCTAAAACATTCTCTAAATCGGTAATGCAACAGGTACACAAGATCAGTGTTTGTGTATTGTCTGTCCTAAAACACTTGTTAGAAAACTAAAACCTGTGACTCTGTGAGTTGTGTGAGAGAATCTTGGATCCAGGTTTTCAAGTTCTAGAATTAACTCAAAAGAATCATTGTCTACAGGTACAAAAAGTCCATATTATTTTAAAAGTTAAAACTCAAAATTTACCAAGTAATATTTCTCTAATCAAAATTCATTGTTTCATTTTTACATTTCATAGCTCATTATAGCATATAAAATTAAGGCGAGGGGAAAAAAATCCAGGAAATTACATTCATTTCTTTCAACATGAAAAAAAACACAAGATTTAGTACTCACCACTGAAGTAACCTGTCTCCCTGTGTTTCACAAAATGCCTGAAAGCCAGGAAAACTTCGGTAAAAATCATACTCATCGCCAAACTGTGGCAGGCCCCCAGAAGCCTTGGTGACTGCCACTACTGATCCAAGAGCAAACTGTCAGAAACCAGAAAAACAAGCACGTTTTAAACATGGATATCTCCATTCATTCAGCAACTCATTTTTTCAGCATCTACTATATAGGACACACTGTGCTAGGTGAAGATATGCAATCCCACAAATAATCACCTGGTGCTGATAATGGTAAACATGAAATCAAGTTCTGGAGCTTACATTCTTACATTCTTGGGAGAGTGGGGGCGAGGGGGGGGGGAGAAAGAACAAATACATATATAACACGGCTAATACTCAAAATGGCCTAGGTTTGAATCTTGACTCTGCTACCTGTTAACTGTGAGTTTGAGTAAGTTATTTTATCTATCTGAACCTTCGTTTCCTCCTCTGATAAAATAGGCATAATAAAAGTGCCTACCCCTTCGAGTTGAGAGGATTCCATAAACTAATCAAATCACTTAGGCAAGTGCCTGGCACATGAGTGCTATTATTACTATTACTTTTCAAATTCAGACTCATGCATTTTCTACAGGAATTTATTTTTGTGTTTTCACTTGGGCAAGCATCTAAGAACAATATAAACATATTTTAGATCCTGTGGATGACCAGTTGATAACAGCTTTGAATGACCAGTTGATGATGGCTACTGCCCACAACTGGACTGATGTTGACCATTCAGTTAGTACCTAGTACTCCATTTTAATTGTGTGGTAATGAGAAATGAAACTGAAGTAGCTATCATAGATAAAAGATGGTTGGTCATATGAAGGCCAAATGATGTCGCTGGGAGTTGTGTGATAAAGGTTTTCCAAGAAAGAAAGAAAAGAAACAGGAGGCAGAAACTTGACTTAGGCTGAGGAACACCGTAGCTTGTAATCACAACCGCTCCCATTCAGGACCATGGCTAGTGGCCCAGGAACTATTCAAAGCCAAATAAATGAATTCACAATAGCATCCGCTAACAATCAATTAGATGTAATGTGAGTGGAGTTTTGGGGAATTTGTAGTGCTTACAAATTACTTAGTTTCATGGTTTTTCAAGAGCTATGCATGAGGCGTTAAAACCTAGTAGTATGTTTGTTTCTATTTAAGCAGGAACAAACATATTTTAATGAAACTATTACACAAATACAGTAATCTAAATGAACCTTCTCTCTGTTCCTTGAGGAGGCATTGATAAATGTTCCATGGTACCTAAAGAGTAAGATTCGGCGGCGACTCTTAAATGACATTACACCCAGGTTCAGGGCCCTGGCCAGAGAGCTCAGTTGGTTAGTTGTACCATATGCCAAGGTTGTTGTTTGATCCTGGTCAGGGCACATACAAGAACCAACCAAGGAATGCATAAATAAGTGGAGCAACAAATCGATATTTCTCTCAAAAAAACAACAAAGAACAAACAACAAAAAACCCCCACAAAGAAAACAGAAAAAGGCTTATAAGCTCATGTAGGGCTGGAGCTCAGGGAGGGGGAAGGTGCCATCCCCGCGGCAGAAGGAGAAGATTCAGGCAGCTATGGGAAACATAAAGCAGTGAACTGGCTAGGTGGCTCTTGCCGCGGCGGAGTGAGCTCACAAGGCCTGGGACATCGTGGTGACAAGAAAGTCCTTACCCCTGTGGAGCGGGGTCTCTCCACACTCGGGGCGACCCTCAGTGTCAGCATGGGACCCCGATCCCCGGAGGGTGAGAGACGGTGCCTGGCGCCGGGGGCGGCCCCACCACCCAGCCGGTGGCCCCGCTGAGTTGCGCGCGCGGCCGGGAGGGCGGCCGCCGAGAGGGTCAGCGCCTGCTTCCGGGAAGCCGCGGGAAGCTCCCGGTGCTCCCGAGACCACGCGAACTCACCTTTACGAAGCTGTCTGCGTCTGGAAAGCCTGGCAGCACCATCTCCTCATCGGACTTGGCCGCGGTTGTCGCGGATGGGTCCTTAGACTCTCGGGGACTGGGAGGCGCCATTTTTTTGGCCTACACGGCTCTTCTCGCGAGAGTGCCTCTGGCCGACGCGACGTGGCGCGCACTGCGCCTGTGCAAAGGCTGTCTTCGTCAGGAACAATTTTAGGGAGGTGTGAATAAGATTATCGTCCCTGAGCTCTTCATTGGTAACTTTACATTTTTCTTTTAATCTCATATTTTATCATCCTAACAACCCAGGGATTTAGAGTGACACCTGGAGGATCCAGTTATCTTGATATTTAATGTCAGTTCCTCCCTGTCTGGATAGCTTTGTTGTTGGTTGAAGTGTTTCCAAGTTCAGAGGTTGCCCGTTTGATCCCGCTTCGGGGCACATACAAGAGCAGATCAATGTTCTTATCTGTCTGTCGCTCTCTCTCGCTAATATATATATACATGTTTATGTGTGGTTCATGCCCTCTTTATTGAGCTTGGCTCCTGCAATTATCTTCTCTGTATCACTTATCTTTTTCCAGGCTCCTGGTTAATTCTTAACAGCCTACTCGTCTGTAGGCAGCTCTTCTAAAAAGACAAAAAAACAACACTTGGCCCCATAGCTCCTTCCAGCCACCATCACATTTCTCTTGCCTCTTGTAGGCAAACCACTGGAAAAGGCTTTCTTACCCTCAGTGCCCTACAACTCCTCCAGTCACATGGTCTTCCCCATCTACACCGGGAGCCACTCCTTTAGGCACAAAGTGGGAACTAAAAACCTTTGCTGAAAGCCTGGAGGCACTAGTAGGCAGGTCCACAGATGGACCTGGGAAGCTTTGGGTATATCCTCTCTCTGAGGTTCAGAGACACACCCTTAACCTAATTCATTTGGCCTAGTTCTTAAAAATTTGGTCTATATGGAGCAAAAAAAATTTTCATAGAATGCAAAAATAGTATTGTAATATATATTTTTAAATTTTAACAAATATAATTTACAAATATACATTAAAAATTATGCATAGTATTTTATTCTTTGGCATATTTCTCATTGGAGTGAATTGTTTTTAGTAGATTGCTGTCGTTTAAAAGGTCATGAAATTTTTCACAAGAATTTGTTAAATTATATTTCACACATAAAATGGCTTTCAAAGTCTCAATACTTAATTGTGACTTTTCTGATGTCCACACTTTATTTACCATAGAGAAAACACATTCAGTCGCAGCATTAGTTCCTCCTGGTAAAGGCAGCGCGTATTCCACAATTTTTAGTGCATTATTGTATAGAACACGGTTTGTTTCAAAATGATGAAATATTTCTAACCATTTGTTCTCTTGTGATTTTTCCTGATACCCAAGATTTAACCTTTTCCTTATCAATATATTTTTTAATAATGATATCTCATTAAAAAGATCATTTTCGGAAATATTTCTATATGGGCTGAGTGAGTTAGAGGGATTGGGTTACACGGTCCAGAAACCAATGCTGGAGCTGCAGAGCAGGCGGCGCCACCGGTGCGTTTGCACACAGTGGTCGCGCACACTCCCCACCTGGACTCATTCTCGCTGGGGGCCACTGGAGACCAAGCGGCTTGTGCCTCGTGGAACCCGGAGCCGCATGCCGGCATCCAGGACACGAGCCTATGGGTAGTTAGGGGACTTGACAGCCGCCACCCCAGCAGGTACGTCCGCCTGCCAGAAGTTCTTTGTTTCTGGGCCCGCTCGGGGCAGCCAGCTCTTGCGGCAGTGTGGGCGCTTCCAGGTCGAGGCAGGGTCTCCCTGTGGAAAACCGTATAGTCCCTTCCTGTTCTCCCGCCATTCCTTGGCTTTTTGTGCATTCTTTCCAAGAATTGGGACTTTCTTAAAACGCCGTGGGACGCAGGACAAATTGTTAAAAATCAGGACTGTCCCGCCAAAAGCGGGACATCTGGTCACCTTATATTAGCAAGATAATTTTTTTTCAGTTTTTTCCCATTTGTGTACACCCCCAACCCCCACAGAACAAAGGGCTAGTCTGGTTCATTTTAACAATTTACTTCAGATGGTTCAACCTAATACCATGTGTCAAGCTGTGCTGTGTGCTCTACATGGATTATCTCAGCCTCAAAACAACTTTATGGGGTAGATTACACTATTGTCTACAATTTCAGGAGGAAGCAAGATTCAGATGCTGTTTAAAAACCTCACATGGGGCCTGACCTGTGGTGGCGCAGTGGATAAAGCGTTGACCTGGAAACACTGAGGTCGCCAGTTCAAAACCCTGCTCTGGTCTGGTCAAGGCACATATGGGAGTTGATGCTTCCAGCTCCTCCCCCCTTTCTCTCTCTCTCTCTCTGTGTCTCCTCTCTAAAATGAATAATTAAAAATAAAAATAAAAATAAAAACCTCACATGGGCCTGACCAAGCGGTGGCGCAGTGTATAGAACGTCGGACTGGGATGTGGAAGACCCAGGTTCGAGACCCAGAGGTCGCCAGCTTGAGCGTGGGCTCATCTGGTTTGAGCAAAAGCTCACCAGCTTGGACCCAAGGTTGCTGGCTCCATCAAGGGGTTGCTTGGTCTGCTGAAGGCCCACAGTCAAGGCACATGTGAGATAGCAAGCAATCAATGAACAATTATGTAACAACGGCAACGAAAAACTAATGATTGATGCTTCTCACCTCTCTCTGTCCCTGTAAAAAAAAAAACAAAACAAATAAAAACCTCACATGGTTGATGCCTATTGTCCACAGCATCAACTCCTTATTGTTAAATTACGAGGCAGGCCAGCCTGGCCCCTCTAACCTCCCTTAAGTTCCTGTTATTCCTATTCCTAGTCACATTTTTATTCCCCACTGACCACTGAGGGAGTCATGCTGAACTATGAGGTTCAACTGCCATTTTATAAATCAAAAGTGGCTGAATATCTGCAATCTAGTATGGTTCAAGTTAATATTTGCCATTTCTGCACCATATTGTGCTTTTATACCTCTTTTCTGCAGAGAATGTTCTTCTTTGCTTTATCTGATGGCTCATGCTCATCCTTTATGACCCTTGGCAAAGGTCCTCCTTGCCAGGAGACTTTCCTGGCTCCCCAGCCAGTGGAATCAATCAATTCAGAGCACCACCCATGGCTCACACCCTCTACGTGGCTCCTTATCACTTGGCATGATGGAGTTATTACTGTATTCCTGCCTGATTTCTGGCCTGTGAACACCCTGGGGAAACAGGCCAGATCATGTCAATTCAGTGCTCTTCATAGTCCCTAGCACTAAGTGCTTAATGAGTATGGAAGAAATAACTGCTTTCTTTATGAACTACTAATTAAGAATAAAAAGCCATTCATACACATTTATAAAATTCTGATGTCATTTATTGGCACAAAAATTATTCAGATACAACATGGTGTCTAGACATGGCTACACTTTATACTTTGTGCACTTGGTTTAATGTTTCTTTTGCTTATCACTCCCAATATGTTCGAGGCCTTCCCTTGTATTCAGCACCTCTATGACAGCACTTGTTTCCCAAGCCCTTGCTCTCAACACCGAGCACTCAGACCTCACTGAAAACATCCCAGATCACTCACTCCACTGCACCGTGATCCCTGTGCATTTGCTCAGCCGAGGCCACCTGGCATCCTGAAGAAACTCCCCTCCTAGTAGTCTGGGTCTTGGATTGAAGTGTGTACGTCGCAGCATCATGGGCGAGGCAGAAGAGAGACCTTTCCCACCCATTGTGGCCCATCTTGCAAAAGTTGTTGCTGGACCAGTGAGGTAATGGGATGGGTGAAAGCAATGAGGTCGGCTTCTCCCGCTTCCCTGCAGTCCAGAATCCTAAGACACGTCCTCCATGACCTGAGGCTCCTTGACTGTGCTGAGTTTGCTGCACTCATGTCGAGAGGAATGACTAGGTCATTCTGCTGCCAGCAAACTCAAAGGATGAGTTGTGAGTTAAGTCAAAACCCGTATTTCTGAAGTTATGAATCTTCTGTTCCCCCCAAATCAATGGCTTGATTCATGTAATATTACTGTGTTTACTGTCCTGGGAACTATATCAAGCCTTGTGTTTCTGACAATATATTCTTCAACAGCAGCTAGAAAGTTGGCTCAAACCAACTTTTAATATACAGTAGTTCTTTTCATTTACAATTTGAAATATTTAACAAAGTTGAACTTTCTGACGACTGTTTCACTTTAGTGGAAGCATATACCAAAGTACAAAAGGCTCAAGAGAAATGCTCTGGGTATGACTGGACCTCCAGTTACCAGAAAGGACACCTAGGAAGGCAGAAAGAAAAGGAGTATTTTAATAATTTGGGCTTCTTCAAAGCTTCATAAGATACATCAACAGTGGAAGGAGCGAGGTCTGACAGCCCCTGGGACACTCCCTGGGCTTTCCCAGCACTGACTGTGGTCTCAGGAGGACACCTTCCCTATCGCCCCCTCTCTCAAGTGCTCTACCTTCAAGTGCGCCTTAGGCAATTAATCAAAGCAGACCCAAGAGCAGCCCCTGATGTTACAATCCTAGATCATCAATTTGCCTTTTCATCTTCTTCTCTCCATCATGCTCTGGCTTCTTTTCTATTTCCTTTTCCTGTATCTTGGAATTGACAGCAAAAATCCAAAAGGATTCCTCCCATGCCCCGAAAACAAGAAGGTCTCACTCTCCTAAACCATTTTTAAACGTAATTTTAACTCATTCTAGTGTTTGCCTTCCAAATGCGCATCCGTATTTTTCAATTTTCTCCTTTTTAGAGCAATGAGCACACACAGTGACTACAAACATTTAAAGAGCTGTGATTACACTTCATGGCTACCCCAAATCTTTTCTGTGACTCGACACAGGGTGGGTCCTGATGGCTTATTGTAACTCAGGTGCTTGTGACGCCACTCACCAGCCAATGTAGCACTGGCAGAGGTTTTCATGGGACGTTGCTTGTTTGATGAGCAGCTCAACTTGTGTTGGGACATCCAGAGTTTCATCGTGAGAGAAGTCCCGACCTACGACAAGAGAAACAAAAACATTAATTTGCACCTGGCCCAATCAGTTTCTCCTCATACATGAGTCTGGAGGCTATAGGAGGGGTTTTTAAATGCACCTCTGCACGACTTGAGCCTTTCCTCCCCCAGGGCTGCCACTTCCATGATAAATTCATAATCTTGAACCTCAAACAGTCACGTGGCACTGCCTGGCCGGCTTATGCTGCTGGTTTTGCAATGTGCCTTTCCATTTCTACGAGGATTATTCCAAGTCCTCTGTTCTCTCCAAATGTCCAAACCTCTCCTCTGGCTTCTCACCGTCTGCAGATGCTGTCACTTCCTACTTTGCAAGCTAATGAATTCACTGAACACATGGCTTTTAATCCCCGAGGTGTCAGGCAGTGTTTGAAGTGCAGGACTGGTTTGACCTGAGGCTCCTCCCCTTTGCTCCCAACACTCTGGAAAGCTGTCCTTCCTGCCAGCTCAGCTCAGTCCCCCTGCGCTTAGGACCACCGCCTCCTGCTCTCCTGAAGCCGGACAGTCTCAACTACCCTTCCTCTCACTCATGCTCTCAAATTCTCCCTCTCAACAGCCCTTATTGTTATTTAAAAAAAAATTATTGATTTTAGAGAGAGAAAGGGAGGCAGGGAGAGGGAAAGGGAGAAACATGGATTTGTTGTTCCACTTTTTTTTTTTTTTTTTACGAGAGACAGGGACAGACAGGGAGAGAGATGAGAAGCATCAACACATAGTTGTGGCACCTTAGTTGTTCACTGATTGCTTTCTCATATGTGCCGTGACCGGGGGGCTACAGCTGAGCCAGTGACCCCTTGCTCAAGCCAGCAACCTTAGGCTTCAAGCCAGCAACCATGGGCTCATGTCTATGATCCCACACTCAAGCCGGCAACCTCAGGATTTTGAACCTGGGTCCTCAGCGTCCCAGGCTGATGCTCTATCCAGTGCGCCACCACCTGGTCAGGCTGTTGTTTCACTATTTATACATTCCTTGGTTGATTCTTGAATGTGCCCTGACTGGGGATCAAACAGCAACCTTGGTGTAACGGGATGATGCTCTAATTGACTGAGCAACCTGTTAAAGAAAAAAGCCTCCCATCCAACTACTCCTTCTCCAGCTAGGTCCTCTCTTGTCCCTGCACAGCCAGATTCCTCCAGAGACTTGAAACTCACCTCCTTTCTTTGCTTCTCTCTTTCACTTCACATTCCCTCCAATCGCTTCATTCTGGCTGCCAGGCTCACCCCAGCTCTTAGAAGGTCACCAATGACTTGGAGCCACCCTTGTTCCCTCCCCATCATCAACCCTTTTGATTTTGCCTCCTAATGATCTCTGGAACCCGTCTCCACTGCGAGCACCCTAGTCTAATCAGCTGGCTAGCCTGGATGCTGGCAGCTGCTCTCTGCCCTCTAACCCATTCTCCATTCACAGCCAGGGCAGAAACAGTATTCAACCACACAAGCCCTCCTCTTCCCTCCCCACCCACTTACCAACCTTCAGTGCTTCTGCACTGCTCTCAGGACACAAGGTAAAAATGTGAGGTCCTGTAAGCGTTGGTCCTGGGCTGCTCAGTCAGCACATTCTGCAGAGCTCCTCCCACCTTCCCTTCTCTGGGACCGTCAGACCAGCCTGCTTTCAGACCTTTCTCCTCCCACCACAGGGCACGTGCACGTGCTTGCTGGTTTGCTTGGGGAAGCCTTTCCTGACCTCTGGGACTTAGATTAAATGCCTCTGTTAGTGGCATCAGGGCCCCAGTCCCTTTCTTCTACTTACTACAGTGTTCCCATGTAGATTCTGAGCCCTATGAAGACAGGGAATATGTCTGTTCTTACCAACACTGTTCCTTCAGCATCGAGCACTTGTAGGTACTCAGTAAGTAAATACACCTCAACCACAACACTTATGAGCCAGACCCTAATGCTAAGCACTTGGCAGCCATGTCTCATGTGAGCCTCACTGTCTTCTAAAGGCATTCTCATCATCTTCAGGTGGAGACAGAGGCTCAGGGGTCACACAGGAAGTGGTGAACTTGTGATCTTTAGCTATGGTCACCCCATCTAGTCAATGTCACATGTCTCCTTTTCAAAAAGTATGTACTTTTCCCCTTCCAGAGTCTCCACTTCATAACAGCCACCAAAGTACAGAATAGGCAATGATCAGAATGGTCAGACCTGCTCTACTATCAAGTCATCCTAATGTAAAAATGGTTCTTGAATTTGGCTGACTCTGAACCCAACAGAACTTTAACCTTACCCCTGTTAAAGTGAAATTAACATTACTTAAAGTACATTTATTAGAAGAATGAAAGAGGATTCTTTTTTTTATTTAAAAAAAAGAGGATTCTTAATTGATAGCTTTAGAGACACCCTGGTTAGCAGCACAAAGTTTAGGCACTGACACCACTAGAAAAAGGGGGGTGACCACTCCTTCAAGGAGAGAAAAGTCGCTCAGATTTCACGTCCTTGTAAGTAAATGTGTCAGCATACTCACCAGTGAGCTTATCTCGAACTCTGTTAATAATCTGGATGGCTTTCTTATTTAGGGCCTCTGGTTTGACCAGACCGTCTCCAACTGGAACGCATACAAGAAGAAATAACAGTAGGATCACAACTGGCTCAATGGGTGCCCCTGCTTTTCTCAAATGCTCACTTTCGTAAGTGTTGAGCTATTCTTCCTCTGTGTCCATCCTTGTCCTCGGGACATAATGAGAGATTCAGGGGACCTCTCTGCTCAAAGGTGGTCTTGTTGCTTCATCTCATTGACCCTCTTGTGGTAAAACACAGCTGCTGTTTTTTTCTTTTTCTTTTTTAAGCTATTTTCTTAATGAGCTAGTTATTGGCACAGGTCCTTAGAGGTTGGACTTACTGAAAGAATGAATAGATTCCGGCACTGTGGTCCCTGTTTTCTTATGGGCTGGTTCCCCAAGTTCCACACCATCCAAAATTTCTAGGAGGGAAAAAAAATCAATTAGCAGAAAATTCACAATGTCATCGTTCTCGGATATTATCTCTAATTCTTCACACACTCCATTCCCTTTGACACTTGCCCTGCCCACCTCCATGGGGGAGAGAAGAAAGAAAGCATTATATGACCCTTTCTGTATTTAAGTGTTTAACCTACAAAGCGTGACTCTTCAAGTAAACAGCACTAATAAAATGTCCTGACATAGAGCACAGGAGCATGAGCCAAAGGCCGGGGCTAAAATTTCCTGGTCCAACAGAAAGTGGTAGTAACAGAAAGAAAACTAGTTTTCAGTGGTTCACACATGACTAAAGTGTTGTTCTTTGGAGGAATTTATACATTAATTCTGGGGGAATAAAGCCCGTGGGTTTTAGGGTCACCCTCCACTGTGGCCTTCGGGAGGGAAGAGACTAGAGTCAGAATTATGAAGTTATTTATTTATTTATTCAATTTTTATTTATTTATTTTAGTGAGAGAGGAAAGGAAGGAGAGAGAGAGAGAGAGACAGAAACATTGATCTGTTCCTGTATGTGCCCTGACCCGGAATTGAACCTGCAACTTCTGTACTTCAGGACAGTGCTGTAACCAACAGAGCTATCTGGCCAGGGCCAGACACACTTTTGATTGTATTTTTACAACTACATTAAGATTGGATAGTTTGATCACAATTTATGAGCTTTAGGTACTCACTCCATCCTGAGAGGCATTAAATAAAAAACATGGACTAGGTGCTTAGTGATTTCTAAGATCAAGTTTTTGAAGTTAAATAAATGCATATTATGTGATAGTTTAGCAGTGTTAGAATCTTCTCTCCTTTGTTTACGTCCTTCATAGTCAGCACCGTTACTACAGTAAGTCATGCCTCCTAACAGCAGTAACAAAGCTACCCCCATTCTAGAAACACTGGATAAGAGGGGACAGACTCTGCACCCACCTACTGACTGGCCAGCAGAGTAGGAATCTGTCCTTGTTCGGGATCGCTTGTTGCCTTTGGTATTTGCTAGGGAAAGAAAGAAAGGGACAATTAAAAAGTGCTTCAGACTTTGACTTGAAAGAAATCTGGTTGATGTAATAATTTCTTACAATCATGAAAACCTATTTCCAAAAGCTATATCCCTTAAGAGAACCAAAGACGTATATATAGGAGTACACAGTGGATATTAGCATGGGTGTCCAATCTCAAGGTATACCCTGTACTATCAAGTTGGAGTCAGACACATAAACCAGATCCCCTAAGGTAAACGCATGACGTAATTGCAGTGATCAGACTCCTTTTGTTAGTAAACTCCTAAGGAGGTAGGAACAGAGGGTAGACTGAAATATTGCTGACTCAAATCACAACTGCAATTCCTACCAAACTTCCAGCTTGCTACTCTATATGAAACCCAAACCAACAAAAATCACTAGGGTACTTGATTTATACTGAAAAATATTTTAATCAGCATCCAAATTGATGACTGCAGTTTTCTATTTTAGTTAGTAAAAATACTTGAAATTCACTTTTGACACCAGAGCTACTTTGTGAGATGTAATGCCACAGCTCAGTCATGGACCCCAGGCTCCAGGCTTGAGGGGCTGTGGGTTAGTGAAATGTGCTGTGTCAGATGTCCTAGTGTGGGAGGCTGTTGGGGCCAGCTCCCACGCATGTGCTGACACTCACTGTCCATCAGCCTCCAGTTCAGCAAGGGGTCGTAGACAAAGGCTTCCAGCACAGCCATGACGCTGTCCTTGTGCTCCCGAAGCACCTCCATGACAGTATGGCACGTGATCCGGTAGTTGCCATCCAGACCGGTCACCTACAGAAGGGCCAGAGCCATGCACCACAGTCAGGGATACTGGCCCCTGAAGGCCTCGCGGTCAAAGGTCAGGTAGTCGAGAGGTCCATCACCCGCACTGAGTAAGCAGACACAGGCCATTACCGGGGTTCTAGGATGGGGCTGTCTTTGGAGCAAGGGGGCAGTCAGGTCATGACTGTGATTCATATAAAATACTGTGATTTGTGTGACGTATAGAATGGTGATACTTTCAAAGATTGATAATTTCTAACACAATGGAAAAATACCAGAAAAAGACTATAGAAATACTCTGGGTGATATGGGGAACTGATGAGCACTAACAAGCAAATCTGTCCTCAGAGAGGGCCGTAACTGTGCTGACCCTCTTCCAAAGCAGCTTGTTACCAGCATCTCCTCACCTCCATAGCGTTGGTCAGCATTCTTGTCAGTCTAAACGGAATTTTCTCTGGGAACTTCTCTCTGGTCATAGCCACCTGCAGGGGAATAAGGGAAAAGACCAAGTCCAGGTTAGATGGCTTTCTTCGGCTAACGTCAGGCGAGGACAGGTGGCTTTCCTTTGCTTCACCAGCACTGATTCCAATCAGAGCACAGAAATGACGTAGCTTGAGTTAGTGAGGGGACTATCAGAGAGTTAAACGACAACTAAGAGATAAAAAGAGAAAGCAAGAGAAGGAAAGATCAAAAAAACGATCAAGTGTGCATCATGCCTAGACCTTTGACCAGCAGGCTGAGGGCGATGAGGGTTCCTCCACTCCAAGAGGGTGTGTGAACAGTGAGTGCCCACGGGCTGTTTGAGTCCAGGTATTAAAGAGCACAGATTGCATTTCTTAGGCTGAATTCCTATCACCGTGGTAGGAAATAAATGGGTGAGACAATGTAGTGTGGGCTTAAGTTTGCAGAAATGGTCAGAGGGTGAAACTGATCATCTGGGAAGGTGAGCTTTACATGGTATTCTGGAACACGTGCTCACCTCAAAGCAGTCCCCAAAGTCAATGTGCAGAATCTTCCCACTCAGCCGGTCCAGCATCAGGTTGGATGGGTGTCTTTGAGAAACCGAATAGATATCAGGGTGGGGTCAAGAGAGCAACACTGATAAATAAAATCAACAAGTACAGTGTGTCTGTAAAGTCATGGTGCACTTTTTTTTTTAAAAGCTTTTTATTTTATTTTTATTTTATTCATTTTAGAGAGGAGACACAGAGTGAGAGAGAGAGAGAGAGAAAGAGAGAAAGGGGGGAGGAGCTGGAAGCATCAACTCCCATATGTGCCTTGACCAGACCAGTGCAGGGTTTTGAACTGGCGACCTCAGTGTTCCCCAGTTGACGCTTTATCCACTGCGCCACCACAGGTCAGGCCCATGGTGCACTTTTGACCAGTCAAAAGTGCACCATGACTTTATGGACACACTGTATGTGATACTCTAGGCCACAGGTTGACAAAGTACAGCTCTCAGACCAGAACCTGCTCCTCATCTGCTTTGGTAAATAAAGTTTTATTGGAACACTGTCATGCTCATTTGTTTAAGTACTGTTCCTGGATGCTTTTGTGCCAACAGCAGCAGACATGAGTAGCTGTGACAGAGATCGTATAGCCAACAAAGCCAAAAATACTTATTATCTGGCTCTTCATAGAAAAAGTTTGCCAACCCCTGCTGCTCTGGGCCGGAAATGAGAATTTATCTGTGTGAATCACAAGTTGCCCCAGGACAACAGGACAACTGTTTCTGGCAGTGCAGGCATCTCAGTCACCAGGCTCCATCACCACCACTCAGTACCTATCACAGGGTCTTGCCTCCCAGGGCCCTGGAGCCAATCCAGGATGGAGCATTAGAATTTTGTCAATAGGCATTCTGCTATTTATTTGTTTATTTATTTATTTACAGGGACAGAGAGAGTCAGAGAGAGGGAAAGATAGGGACAGACAGACAGGAACAAAGAGAGGTGAGAAGCATCAATCATTAGTTTTTCGTTGCTGTTCCGACACCATAGTTGTTCATTGATTGCTTTCTCACATGTGCCTTGACCGCGGACCTTCAGCAGACCAAGCCACCCCTGGCTGGAGCCAGCGACCTTGGGTCCAAGCTGACGAGCTTTTGCTCAAGCCAGATGGGCCCGCGCTCAAGCTGGCAAGCTCGGGGTCTCAAACCTGGGTCTTCTGCATCCCAGTCCGACACTCTATCCACTGCACCACCGCCTGGTCAGGCGGCATTCTGCTTTTTTTTCAAAAGCATTATTTTTGTGGGATAAAATTATTTTTATTGTCAAATTGCGTGAAACATGATCCCAGAAGAAAAATACTGTATATCAGAAAACCTGTTTTTAAAAATGTCTATTGAGTCCATTTCTAAATATTGCTAAACTTTTCCAGCTAGTATATTTGGATGAAATTTATTAAAAAGAAATATCAGAAGGATCTACTCTGTCTGGTTTCCATTACAAAAATAGAATTATTTATCTTAGTATAGTGGTGACTGATAAATGTTTATTGAATCAATAAAATCAATCAAATTTAATATGGTTCTCAATACAGTAAACCAACCTATGCAGAAAGCAGTACACTTGAACTATGATTTTCCATCCCTTTAGTTTGCTGTGTTGTTCTGTTGGCATGGATAATAAATAGGGGACTGAGGTTGATGCTGAAAAAAATGCATACAGTAAATACAAATACCAAATCGTCATAAACCTCAGTGGAAAACCATTCAAGAACACTACAATGGAGAAAGAAGACTACAAGAATCAAATTAAATTCACTCACCTGTCTCCCAGGCCCAAAATATACCCGACCATGGACATGACAGCTAAGGAGCGTGTGTAATTGGTTCTTCGGTCAAACCACACCTGGAACACAGGAGCACCAGTGAGCCCAGGCTCTGGGAACTTGAAACAGTTTCCACAGAATTACACCCAACCAGCTGTTTGCTTATATTCCATCATAACCAATTAGAATGTACAATGGAATAAAGTAGAAATGTGCAGAACTTAAAAAATAAATAAATTTGGCTTAGAAATGTAAACACTTGAATAAATAAAAATATCCATTTAAAGACATCCACTTAAAGTTATAAACATATAATATCCTCTCAAATTATCCCATATGTTTAATATAATTCCAATAAAAATGCAGTGGCACTTTTTTTTGGGACCTTGACAAAATACCAAAATTTACCTGAGAAAAAAATAAAATAAAATAGCCAATGAAAAGAGACTCGTATTGATAATATGGTGTGTGAGGAGAACCAGGCAGAGAGATCAATGCAACAGAATAGAAGCGCTAAGAAGAAGTCCCCAGGCCTGTATGGATTTGGTATATAATTGAAACGGGGCCTTTTATACAGGGACAGGATAGGTTACTTGGTAAATATTGTGGTTGTTGTGGCTAGTCATCTTTTCTTTCCTTTTTGTTTTTTAAATTTACTTAATGATTTTAGAGAAATGAAGAGGGAGAGGGAAAATAAGAGAGTGGGAGAGAGGAAAGACAGAAGGAGGGAGGAGTGGGGAGGTAAGGGTGGGTGAGACAGAGAGAGAGAGAGATATGTATCTGTTGTCCGACTTCTTTATGCTCTTGTTGGTTGATTCTTGTGTGACCAGGGATTGACCAGTGACCCTGGTGTACTGCGATGCCAATCTGACCAACTGAGCTGCCCAGCCAGGGCTGGCTAGCCATCTTAAGAAAACAAAATTTGTATCTTAATGGTAGAACCCAAGTTGGGTTAAGGATTTCAATGTAAAAATAAATCTTATAATTAATACAATATATGTAAAAAGACATAACCTTGAGGTGAAGAGGGCCTTTCTAAATACATATAAAGCCAAAGGCACAAATTTTAAATAATTTAAAAACCTGTTAACTTATAACGTTAAAATTTATTTCTCTATATCAAAAATAAAAAACAAAAATTCAAAACCAAGAAACATACCATTAACAAAATTAAAACACCAAATAAACAGGAAAATTACAATATAACATGAAAAAGATTTAATCACCCTAATATATAAAGAGCTCAAATACTATTGTTAGTAATGGGAGAAATATTAAGGTACTAAATCTGCATCTGCTAAACTGCATGGCTCGCCCATTTAATCTTTGTTTTAAAAGACTGCACATCTACAAGTGATCACCACAAAGAAGAACCGCAGGCGTGCATGACCAGATGGGAAAGCCATCCTGAAGAAGGGCAGGTGTGACAGAGGGTGCCCAGGAAGCCGAGTGCCATACCTCAGAGCTGGGGCTTTTGAGCCACAGCAGCTTGGCTAGGTCATCCCCGGCTGTGTTATTGACGGCGTGCTCAAACACCTCCACCTTCTGCATCAGAGTCAGGTGATCGTAGTCTGGAGCCATCTGCATGAGGACACAACCATTCTGAGAGCAGCCCGAGACAAGCAGCTCACACCCAGGAAGAAATAAGGCTCACCACCACAGCCAAAAGGAGAAGCAAAATAAGAAATGTTGCAAAAGGAGAAACGGAGTGGCCACTCTGACCTGTGACCACAAGGACCGCCTGGGCTAAGGATAAACCTCAGGCCTCTCCGCAGTGTGTGAATGAGAGCCCTGAGGGTCAAGGTTTTGGATAACAAATGATTTTCTTAATACTTATACATTTCCTAAACATTCCTTCTCCACAGGGTCAGCATTCTGTGCAGTAGGTACCAGATAAATAATACTGTCCAGTCTCACCCAGGATGTTAAAATCTTAGATTCTGGGCTCTAGGGTCCTTCTGTTTCTTAGAGATGCTTCTCTTCTTTAGGACTCACTTCCCTAAACCGTCTTCAATGGCTCACGCCCTCAAACCGATTTGTCAGTGACAGGTCACACATAAGGGCAGGAGGAAAGCAGCTTTGTGGAGCTTCCCTGGTGAGCTTTGCCTCCGAGACATGCTAGGGCTGGGCTGGCAGCCTCGTCACCTACCCGCAACATGATGCGATGCTCTATGTTGAGAAGGATCTTCTTTTTCTCCCTGTAGTCCCGGATGAGGGCATGCAGGGTGTCACAGTGGGGGACCCAGCCGATGAGGCCCGAGTTGGTGGATAAAGGAATGACTGCGTATCTCTGGATGCTGGTGCCCACAGGAAACGAGGGTTATTGCACAGTAACCGGTGTAGGCCTCTGCTCCGTTCACCCCACACACAAACTCATTTTAATGAATCCCCTGCACAGGGCTGCAGTGAGGTGTGTGATGAGGCCCTTTTGCAAAGGATAAGACATCACAGAATGAGTGCACCAACGGTCTGAAAAGCACTCGATCTCTCCACCTGCCCACCAAACTTGAGGCTCTGGGTGGGGTGGGGGTGGGGGACACCAATGATTAGATTATTTCTATGCCTAAAATAACCTCCCAACTCAATATTCATGTTTTTAATAGAAAGAGGGGTACAAGAGTACTGAGGATAGGAAAGATTTGGCTGGGCTGGAGTTCCATCAGGGTAAAACCCACCAAATTTGCAGAATTCCAGTCTAACAGTCACAAAGTATACCATCCTGGAGGTTGTTAAAGGCATTCATATGAAAACATGCTAAAAATATGGAGGACTTTTGTTTACGTCTGACACCTTGGCTATTGACAACTTCCTGTCAGGTACATACTTTCAGCATCTATTTCGTAGAAGTACATGACTACATGGGAGAGAGGTCGGAAGAACCAGAAAACTTCCCAAGTCATTGTCACTTCCAAGCATCCTGAATACCTGAGATTCTTCCGCAGAGACGTCGGGTCGTTGGCCAAAAGCGTGTTAACCAGGCCGAAGAGCTGCATGACGCGCTCATCCTGCCGCAGGTCTTCGTGGCCCTTCAGGAGGAAAACAAACTCGTGCCCGTTGCTCCCTGTAAGGGATGTTGGGAGCAGTTAGTGGAGCTTGGAGGGTCTCAAGCCAGTCGGGGGAGACCACCACTATCTTCAGAAGACCCTGCAGATTGCACACCCCTTATCCTACAAGCAGAGAAGACTCTCCTGAGATCTGATGAAAGAGTGGCCCTGCCATTGCATCATCCCCCAATGCAATGTTGTTCAAATTAAAAATAAATTTAAAAAGCTCTATGAGGACCAGGAGTGATTCTGCATAGAAATGGTCATTCTGAATGTTCTTCTCCACAACCCACTCTGCCTGCTCTGACCTGAGATGCTTGACTTCTCCAGACTATCACTGGGGTTCAAAGTTGGGCTTGGCAATGGGGGCACTGGCAGGAGGTTAGAAGGTGGGAAGAGAGAGGTCAGGGCATCTGCCCCTGACAGCCAGCCTGGCCACAGAGAAGCAGCCATGTCCTTCCACCTGGGCTATAGCTTCTGGTGGTACAAGCCCTTGATGGGCCCCTTGCCTTTACAGGTCTGCAGGGTGGGGGTCATAGCTTCTCCTGCTGGTTCTTTAAACTCTGCTTACACCTCTGGAAACAGTTCCTTCAGTGGGCCTCTTTAATAAAATACTGCTGGGAACCTGGCAGACACACGTTTTAGTATTAGAAGACGCTAGCCCATGGAGACACAGGAACTGGGACTGGTGAATAATCACTGCATTTAAAAAACCTTAGCATTACTACTACAGGCAAGAGACCTCAAAGGGCCACCAGTGTACTCAAGGCCTCCAGAAACTATCCCAGAGGTAAGAAACCTCATGACAACTCACTCCTACTTGTTTGGATCTTATGGAATCATTTTCTGTAAAGAGGGACTGTGACGATAAGAAAGAATGCTCCAGAGCCCAGAAGCCCTTTATCAGTGCAGTCCATCACACCCATGCCTGCATCCGGGCGCCTCACTGCTGGCCACATCAGTCCCCATTGCCGCCCACTGCCACCTGCACTCCAAGAGGCACGCCTCCCAGCTCCTCTCCACCTGGTCTTGTGCAAGGTCGCTCCGCCTCACTTAACCAAGCAACACTCTGAGAAGGAACCAGGAGTCTCGAGGAGGATGGACTAAGGAGAAAGCCACTTGTCCTCTAGCCCCCTCATAGTAAACACAGGAGAGATGAAGCAGGTGAAATATCAGTAGTGTGAACAGCGGGCGGTGGCTTCTGAGGTGGGGGTTCAGCCAGGGTGGGAGGGAGATGCAGATGGGAGCCCTGTACTGGGATCCTTACCCATAAGAGTCAGCTTCCGGGGCCTCTGCTTGGACGTGATGACCTGCAAGGACGGCGCTATGGACTGAATGCGAATGATTGGCTGGTTGGGGTCGTACGTTCCTGGCACAGCCAATTCAAGGTCCCGGCACATCAGAAGTTTGGGGGAAACGTATTGCAGTTCTAAGGACGTGAGCTGTGAATAATTACCACAGGGTTTAGTTTTCTGCTTCCAGGGAAAAAATTAAATGCAATATAAGTATTTGACAATGAATTACTAATAGGAATGCCTTGTTCCAAAGTCTGCAGGTACAAGTGAAACCAGGAGCTTTGGGGTTAGCATTCGAATACTCACAAGTAGTAAAATAGAAAGGACCACAATACAGTTCATCCAGCGAGAACGTTAGCGCCTTACCTGAGGCAGCTGCTTTGAGATTCTTCTGAACACGTGGTAATAGAGGTCCCAGGCTTGGGTGAGGTCCTTGACATTCCCTGACTTCATGTACTTCCTGCACCATTCTTGGGCCTCCATCAGATCTCGACCATATGCCTGAGGAGGAAGGCAGGGGAGATTTGCAGTGGCCCCAGGTGTTGACTAGGCGGCTGGCTGAGCCGCAAGCAGCAGCAGAACCCCTTGGAGCATGGTGGCCGGGAGGCAGCGGTATGGATGGCTTAGCAAGGGCCTGGGCTTAGCTCCCACTCTCAGGGGGGCTTGCTGGGCAAAGTAAGGGCTCGTGAAAGATTGTGTGGCTTTCCAGGTAAAATTCTGGGTGGGTTTTGTAACTTAATAACAAATTTCTGGTGTTTTTACATCTTATAACCTTTGTCACCAGCACATTTTATTCAAGTCATTGATGGAATGAGGTCTGACAAAGGCTTTGGGCCACTTCTCCGTGGCTTTGTTATCCCGTACCTGGTTAAAGGATGTTTCCTTCAGAGTCTGGGGTCCCCGCTCCATCATCGCATGAAGGGGCTCCAGCACCTCAAACATGCCCTTCACGTTCCTTTCCCCGAAGTACAAACGAGAAGCTTCTTCCAGGCCCTCGTGCCACATCTCGTGCCAGAGAATGGCCACTCGGATCAGCTCCTCACTCACCTGGGCCACAGGGGATGAGGAGAGAAGCCCATGGATAAACTCAACTCAGAGAGCCTCGGAGAAATGGGAGCTGCTCCTCCTGGCGGCAGAGGGAGCTGGTGGCCCTGGCGGCCGGAGGAGGAACCACCCCCGCCTTCTGGCCGGGACCAGAGGCAGAGAGCCGTGCCACCCAACTCACCATCATGGCCTGCTGCACCAACGTGTTGCTGTGCTCACACATGTTCTTCAGAATCTTATTGGCGGCATTGTGCCGGGCTGTGGTCGTGGACTTAGAAGCCACGGTCAGGGGGTAGATGAGGGCCTGAAGCAAACACAGAGGAACATGTGCAAACCAGTGAAGGGAGCCTGACACTAACTCTAGGAGGACAAGAGAAACGGTGTGTGACACTGATGCTCATCTGAGTCTACCAGGCGGGGTCTATCACTCTTCCGTAATGACCCCGGGACTGCCAGCCAGGCAGACCCTGATAGGGGCAGGGTGACAGGCTCAGCCCCCACTACCTGCACCTGTGTCTCTGGAGGAGTGTCAGGGAAGGCCGAGCACCAAAGCAAAAGGTCGGCTGGTAGGTGAGACATTGTCCAAGGTCTCTACACACCTGGGGGTGGTACCGACCGATGTCTGTGAGAAGCTGGTGAATGAGACGTCCCACCAAGGGCCTGGGCGTGTCAATTCTTGCAATGAGCTGAGGTATAACCTGTTATTCAAACAGACACAGTTATGCAGCCTATGAGACACGGAAACAACTCTAGTCATTCTGGATTCTGGGCAATGACAAATGGTTATTTGTTTCGGTAGATTTTGGTTGGGCACTGACATGGTTCATTCCCTTCAGTTCTCCAAACGACACTGAAGAACATGTGCAGTTCTGACCCTTGGACCAAGCCCTGCTTCCTCACCACGTGCACTGCCTGCTGCTCCCAACACCGCAAGCCTCCGAGAAGAGACGGGAGGCGGGGTGCTGGGCCATCTCACCTGCAACCAGGTGTCAATCTGGATGGCTTTCACCCCTTCCACTAAGGCTTCATTCACATCTGGCCAGTGGCCATAATCGAACCACAAGGTAAGGACCCTGGAAAAGAAAAACGAGAAAGTTATAGGAAATTTAGTTTCTCAGCTTTTGTCTGTTTGTTTTTCACCTTGGAGTGGCCCTTCAAGGTGTTTGGTCTTAGGACCAGCTGGGAGTATGTGTGTGTGTGTGGGGGGGAGGGGGTGAGGGCTGCAGTGCTTGGCTGAACCCCAGAAAGATCATCCCAAGTGAAAAATCACTTCATTTCAGAGATTGCAGAGGGGCCGCCATTGCATAAGCTCAGAAATCCAACAGAAGAGCCTGTGAAAACCCATGGACAATCTTTGCATACATAGAAAGAGTTGCCTGCACAACAGTGGCAATTCAGAAACCTCATGTTTATCTGGCTGGAAATCCCCAAACAGAAGTGGCCACCCTTGTCACCTGCAGCCTCAGGACTGGCTGCTCCACACCATTTATTTAGCGTGAGAGTCGGCTCTAAAAGCTGAGGATATTTCAGCAATATTGCAACAAACAGGTGAGTTTCTTCTCTACATAACAAACCACACAGGACATTCTCCTCAATCTTTGCAGGTCTTGCCCACAGGGGTGGGGCCTGGTCAGCTATTACTCTGGAATGCACTGATCAGGGTGGGGACGGGAAAGAGGACTATGTGTGTAACTTCTGTGTCCTGCCATCCCAGGGTCTATCAGGGCTTCCCCTTCCCATCCCTGATACCTGAGTGTGTCCTGGAGGTTGTTGCCTCGTGACAAGGAGATAGAACGAAAGAAGCCCTGGACGGCAGGAACGGTGTACATCAAAAGGGTTTTGGACAGATCCTGTGGGAACACAGGTGTGTTAGTGACACTGTTGCCACAGCTTTCTCATCTGAAAAACGGACACAACAGCATTCTAACAGTACCCGCCTCTAAGAGTGGTAATAAGGGTTAAATCAGGTAATAAATGAAAAGCCTTTAGATTGGTACCTGACACATAGCAAGCTCTCAATAAATGGCAGTGGTGTCATAACTATTGTTATCTTGGGCTAATGGTGGCTTCCTGAACAGGGTAGCAGATAAGTGGGGCTGAATCTCTGAACACAATGACCTCTGGGCCTGCCAGCTTCCCAGGTGCACACTGAACTGACAGCCCAAGAGCAGGAGGGAGGGGGAGAAGAGGCAGAGAACAGTCCTGCCAGGCTCTGTCCTCAGAGAGGGCTGCAGATGTGCACGGACACCCACACACAGGTGCGGAGCCTTCAGAGAAAAAGCTCACTCAGGGAAGCATGACAAGGCGCATTCTTCAGCTTGGGGCTATGTCTGCTCCCTAGACAGGAGCAAATACACAAAAGCACTGTCTTCCACGATGCTGCAAGGCAAACAGGCAATGTCTTCTAGCTCCACCCAGCACTTGGGGAAAGGCTCAGGCTCCCACAGCCCAACAACCAGTCCCCGCCCCTGAGCTCCAAAGCGGTCAGCCCCTGGAGGAGAAGGGCGGTACCTCGGTAACCTTCTTCTGCAGAGGGGAGGGCGTCGGGCTATTCTCACTACTTTCTGCCTCGCTCTCACTGTTGCTACCCTCAGTGCTGGTGGCGGTGGCGGTGGTAGTGGCAGCGGCGGTGCTGGCGGCCGTGGTCGCGTTGGTGACGTTGGCCCCGCTGGTGTGACGCAGCTTCTTCTTCTCATCGCGTGCCTGGTTCTGATGTTTGTAGTGTAGCACAGCTTCAAAGTTCATCACTGCCCACGCGTGCCAGGCCTGGGAGGGGCGGGGTGAGGACAGGCAGCGGGGCTGTGACCAGCAGCAGCAGAGGGCGGTTCGGAGCCCAAGGACAGCCGAGGAGTGCCATGGCTGCCCTTTCCTCAGTGATCACTAGGGCAAAACTTCACTCCCTGTTACTCAGGTTGTGGCTTACCTCCTCCTGTCTCAGGGACATCTCAGGAACGGTGTGGGTGCTGTGGGGAGGGGACACTGAGAGGAGTAGGCTCTGGTCCCTGGTCAGGACCTGCTGATGTAGCAGGGGCTCCCCATAAACTGGCCAGGCAGAGTGTGCCCTGGGCAATACCAGACAGACCAGACTCTGAGAATGCTGGGGACAGGGCCAGGAAAGCTTTCCAGAGAGCAGGGGTGGGGCGGCCTTCAATGGGCAAGGAGGGAAATGCGAGGGTATATATTAGCAAAGGGGCAGGGTCAGACCACAGAGGGACTGGCATCTTGGGATGCCAGGAGGGCCCATTTCATCTGGATAAAACAGAGCTTTACTTTGGCTCTATGAAACAGATGACTTAAGAGAGCAGAGGTTCAGAGCAGAGATGGCGAAGGTCTCTACAAGATCTCAGCAGGGAAAGGTTCACAGTTAAGGCATGAGGGCACCGTCGACGGAGGGTGAAGCTCACTCGCTGTCAATCCTCACAGTGGGCCTGTGGCCGGTTGGATGGGCAGGGATCTATGGCCATTTGCCGGCAGAGCCTCTGGTGCGTGTCTGGATCAAGGGAAACGGGTCAACCCCTGTGGGTTTGGGCTGCAGTGACATGGTGGCAGTACTGAGCAGTGCAGCGCGAGGCAGAGTGGATTGGGGCCGTGTGAGTCTGCAGTGACAGGAGGACACCAAATAATCCCCTCCCAGTCAGACTTTCAGGATAACCAAGAAATTATTTTGTGTTCCTTGCTAAAAACCTCTCTTTAATAAAAAATGTGTCCAATTCTCCTACTAAGCAGAGTAGGTTGAACATAACTGACCTTTATTTGATAGGAATTCTACAATGATCCAAGTTTAGTTCCCCCACACTCTCATTTACTCAACAGATACCTCTCACATATCTACTGTGTGCCAGGCACTGAGCTGGGGGACATGGGGACAAGCCAGAAACAGTCCCTGCACGCACGAAGGACTATACCGCTGATGGCCAAAGACAGCATAAACCCGAAAGGACTCTACTAGGTAGAAAACAACTAAAATTCCTAGAAGTAGTGTTTTTTCTTTTGATTTGTTTTTCTCCTAGAAGTTGAATAAAGAAAAGTAATCTGGTCAGGAGGCAGTTCTGATTCAATTAGTAAAGTTCCCACTAATCAAGGGTTTACAGGATTTATTTTCCTAGCCTTGGACTAAAGCTTCCTAGAGAGAGCAATTATTGCTGATGTCACTAAAGGGGCATTTTCCAGATTGGAATGAAGCATGCTTAATAAAGGAAAGATTTTGTTGTAGATTCTTCTGTGGTCTTCAGATACAAAGTATTAGCATGTTAAGGAGATATTGGAAAGAAATTGATGACATCTGCTATTCGAGTAGCTATTACCAAAAAGCCCCTCAGTGTACCCTTCCAAGAACCCCTCCTCTACCAGTCAGTCACATTTCCTCATCGTTGATCTTTTTGAAAAGTTTCCTATGACATAACAGGATGTTACCCAGAGCTTTCCAATAAAAATAGAGAAAGTTAAGTTCTTAGATGAAGAGTAGGCAGCAATGAAAGTCAGAAAGAAGTTGGGAAGGAAGCAAAGACCCAAGGGAAGATAAAATTCCAGAGATGAACCATGTGTCCAGATGTTCCTAGGAAAACAAGCAGCAAAGGGTCCGGAAGATGCAGTCATGTACATAATACACGTGTAATAAATCCTTCCCAAGTGACAGAATCCTTCTACACCAATTAAACTTATAGGGCCTCTGACAGACCGGCTCCTGGTACTCAAAGAAGCAAATTGACAAGATCAGACCCGCTGCCTAAGAGGGCGCACAGCCCGGCTGCCAGGCGCTGGGGGCCACCGGGGGTGGGAGCAGTGGGAGCGCGCCCTCGCCGGTTACCTTGTACCAGCTGCGGTCATGCTCTGTCGCAGCGCTGTAGTACTGCAGGACTTTGGGGATGGTGCTCTCGTTGATGCCCTGGAGGTTCAGCTGCCACTCCCCGAGTTTCAGGAAACACCTGGAAACAGACATAAGCCCCCGTATGTTGCTCCCTCCTCAAAACAATGCTCCCAGGAGGACAAGCTGCAGTGGGGGAAGCGCCATAGCCTGTGGTTTACACTTGCTCTCAGGATGGACCCAACAGAACAGCAAACTGCATGGAAGGAAAAAGATGGGTTTTTGGTATCAATTTTTGTGGTATTGTTTCCCTCTTTTTTGTGTGTGTGTGTGCCCTGACTGGTGTTCAAACTCACAATGTTGGCATGTTGGGACTATGCTCTAACCAACTGAGCTACCCGGCCAGGCTGTTTCTTCCTCTTGACCTATGTCTTCCAATGGTGGCATAGACCAGGGATCAGGTACAGGTGGGTCTGTACAGACCTATCCTCCCCAATTGTGGGTGACAGTGGTTGAGTGACTGTCCTTATTGCTGTATGGCTTCTCCCTCACTCTCCCTTCTCCTTCATCCTTTACAGAGATGATAGTAACAGCGAGCATTCACCGATGCTACTCTGTTCTAGGTATTGCTCTGCATGCTCGACAATGAATTCTGTCCGTCAGTCCTGACACCGCCTTCTACCACCCTAGGAAACAGGACTCTCACTACCCCCCCTTTTTTTTTTTTAATTTATTCATTTTAGAGAGGAGACAGAGAGAAAGAGAAAGGGGGGAGGAGCTGGAAGCATCAACTCCCATATGTGCCTTGACCGGACCAGTGCAGGGTTTTGAACTGGCAACCTCAGTGTTCCCAGGTCAACACTGCGCCACCACAGGTCAGGCTCACTACCCCCTTTTATACATTTGAGGAACTGGAGGCATAGAAGTTAGTAGCTTATCTAAAGTCACACATCAAATTAGCAAATCTGACATTTGAAAACAAGGAGTCTAACTTGGAAGCCAGATACCAGGAGGGGAACACATGGGTGCTCTTGGGCCACTGAATCCTACGGAAATAGGCAGCGGAGAGTTGGTTACAGCACGATGTGATGGCTGCCTGGGACACCCCCCCTACACAGGGAAAGGTGAGAGATGTAAGCGACTGGCTGCCCAAGCGGCCTTGAACATCTGCTTGCGACAGAGGCTGCAGGCACGCAGGGCTGGAGCAGGACTGGCCCCGGCCAGGGGTGCTCACCGGGCCATGAGCTTGTGTAGCTCCTGCTTGTGCTGCTGGTCCTCTGTGGCGATGGCGTGCTGGGCCTGCTGCTGCACGGTCTGGACGAAGTGCTGCATGTGCTGGAACGCGTCGATCTGCAGCAGGACAAAAGCACAAGGAGTCACTTGGTATGCGGCCCTACCGCTGGGAAATGAACTACTGTTCATGTAGCTGGCATATGAGCCAACCCGTTTCTAAACAGAGCACCCGAGAACAAGGGCAGGAAGCCTGCAGGATGGAGGACCAGGGCGTGGTGCTGGGAGACAGTGGGGTTTTTTAAGATGCCTGTTTTCTCAACTCTTCTTTTTTAAAAAAATTTGTTGGCATATAGTTGTTCATAGTATTTTCTTCTTCTTTATTTAGGAATTAAGTTTAATAGGGTAATATTGATCAATAAGAGTACATAGGTTTCAGGTTCAATTTGACTCTTAGCTCTTTGTTGCCAACTGTAATTACTAGTTTAATAAGCCTTGGAAAAGCTATTTGCTGGCTACCCCAGATAGTAGTTCATAGGAAGTAATTTGAAACAACAGTTTACTTCACTATTAACATATTGCCCTGGGGAAATTAGGCTTATGGGGAATTATTTTAGGCTACTATTTAGTATTTGTTAAAACATTGTGGTAGCTTGGATACTCCAACAGAGCAAAAACTAGAGTTAAGAAAACCTGATAGAACCCTCAATATCCAAATAAGAACACAGAGAGGGGGTGAACCCTCCACATGTCCACAGAAACGAGGAAGAAGTCACTAGCTAAGCAGATATCCAGTTGAACTGGGTGGCTGAACAGCAAACTCTTCAGAGCATCCTCTAGCAGTCAAATCGTTTTACACTATGGGATTTCATACAAAGTGAGCAGAAAGCGTCTGGGTTAGGAACAGAAGTTACTAGCAAACAGGAAAACAGATCAGGAACAGACAGCTGAACTAGGGAAGAGCAGAGACAGTCAGAGAGCTGGGCATCAGTGGCAAGCCACGTGGATAAGCCTGCCACATCCGGGCACAGGAGCATCTTGAGAAATGGGTTCCACGCATCTGTAAAGGTCCTCAAGGAGAGAGATAGATTCAGCCTACAAACATCAAAAGCTGAAATGGAAAACACTGTGAAATCTAAATTTGCCAACACAGGAAGAGCATACGGTCTGTGAGAGAATGTGGAAGAGAGGCTATGTGTTTTTTGCTGAAGAGGAGGTAAAAACAATAAACCAATAAGGACAGAATGATCTTACAGTAAATCATGAGTTTTTTGTTTCTGAAATAGAAGCATGTCAGTGATGACGCCCTTGAAGTCAAACGAAACTCCCTGGCTTGGGGGTCAGGACCAACCTCAGATACTTTTCAACGTAAGGAACTAATTGGCATTAAGAGTTGGGAATCTCCCCCAAAACAATGAAGACAAAACAAAACAAACAAAAACACGCCCCCCAAAAAAAACTGCCCCCAAACCAAACCAAACAAAAGGAGCTAGGGCTTGCAAGCTGACCCACGTCCACTTGAACAAGTCCTTTTTGCTTCTTTCACAGTGACAGCGTCCTTTCCATTTTCTACCTGAACAGAACTTGCTTTGTTCTCGCTCTAGTTCGTCCTTGAAATTTTTCCTGGGCTAATCAAGAACCTGGAGGTTGCCTGACACGAGAGGTCCTGGGGCAGGACCAGAAGTAGTCCTGTAACAAGATGAGCGAGCCACTTAATACTCCCGTGTGCTCTGGAATAATGGAATCCCCCTTAATTCCTGACTAGGAATCCTTAGACTGGACCTCGACCTATGGTTCCAGTCTCTAGGAACCGGTACCATTTATCAAGAATGTGTGACAGGCCATGTTTCCTGTCAGGCACTTTACCCAAACTTGCATAACTGCTCAAGCAAGACGATTTGAGAGCTGACTCAAGAGATTAAAAAAGTAATAATAATAAAAGAGCTGGTGCTAACCCAGAGCCAGACTGATGTGACAAACAGTTTATCAGGCAGATAATCCATGCAGAACAGGCAGGGCAGACACACAGATGTCCCAGCAGTTAACAAGACACCTGTCTCCCTCAGACAGCTGCCTTCACAGAGTTCTATTACTCACCACTGGCTTTGAAAAATGAACTGAATTAGCATCCTACACCTGGGAAGTGATAAATGTTCCTTCAGTTTTTCTTCCAGAAGAACTACACTGACCAGACTTAAACTTTATTAAAAAGAAAAAAAAAAAAATAAAAAGAATTGGGAGGCAGTTCTAAAAAGATCACTCTAAAATGGTGACAGGTCACTGCACATCAAGAAAGTGAGAACGGGCCTGACCTGTGGCGGCGCAGTGGATAAAGCGTCGACCTGGGAACACTGAGGTCGCCAGTTCAAAACCCTGCACTGGTCTGGTCAAGGCACATATGGGAGTTGATGCTTCCAGCTCCTCCCCCCTTTCTCTTTCTCTCTCTCTCTCTCTCACTCTGTGTCTCCTCTCTAAAGTGAATAAAATAAAAAAATTTAAAAAAAGAAAAAAAAGATTAAAAAAAAAAAGAAAGTGAGAACGAACCTGGGTGGGAACTTTGATGCCAGATGCTTTCAGAGCCCATCGGCTGTGTCACGACAGCCCAGACATAGAATTAGAACTGTCTGGGAGATTCAACAAGGTGCTGAACAAAAAATAAACTGCCCAAATTGGGGAAGATGGGTATTAGTTTAGATTTGAAGCCCAATATTAAGTTTAGTAAGTTTATCCAGCATGAGAGAATCGAGTATTTCTCTACTCTGTGGCATAGTGGTAACTTATTTTCAAGGAATTAAAAGTGATTTTTAAAAAACATTTTCAGCCCTGGCCAGTAGGTTCAGCAATAGAGCATCAGCCTGACATGTGGATGTCCTGGGTTTGATTCCTGGTCAGGGCACACAGGAGAAGCAACCATCTGCTCTCCACCCCTCACCTCTCTCTCTCTCTCTTCGTCTCCCACAGCCATGGCTCGATTGGTTGAAGCAAGTTGGCTCCAGAAGCTGAGGATGGCTCCATGGCCTTGCCTCAAGTGCTAAAATATCTCGTTGCCTAGCAATGGAGCAATGGCCCCAGACAGGCAGAGAATTGACCCATAGGGGGCATGCCAGGTGGATCCTGGTTGGGGTGCATGTGGAAGTCTCTTTGCCTCCCCACTTCTCGCTTAAGAAAAAGGAAAAAAACTCTTTACTCTAAGAAAAAGGAAAAAAACTCTTTACTCCATTCTTAGGAAGTGAGGAGGGGAGAAACAATTCTTTCTCTTTATAGATGCAGAACTGGACACTCAGAGGAAGGGGCTTCTCTCAGGTCCAGACTTTAAGCTGTGTATAGTACTCCTGGTTAAAGGCCCAGTGGTTTATGGGCAAGGTGATGCTCTAAGCTTAGTGAAATTTCATGAAAGGGCCAGGGTGTCGCTAATTCTGTGAAGCATTTTGTCTAGGAAAACACTGTGCGCACTCCTATTGCCTGATGCCTTCCTGCAGAACAGAGTCTGCTCTTCCTCACACACTCCCACCTGTCTTAGGTGAGGCAGAGAGAATCCTCATTTACAGTGGAGGAAAGCAAAGCTCAGAGAGGTAAAGTGACTTGTACAATAGCACCATTATTAAAAAAAAAAATAGCACCATTATTATTAAGGAATCAGTTTTCTTTGGGTAGCTCCCGAACTCTTACAAAGATGTGATCTCTTGTTCTGGGCTTGGAGTTCAAGCACCTAACTTTTAATAGGTTTCTAAATTTTTATCCATGTGGTTTTATAGTCTCCCACCAGAATTTGGGCTCTTAAGAAGAGGCCTTAATCTGTGGAGAAGTTGAGTTGTGGTCAGAAGTTGAAAGAAGCCACTCCCTGGTTGAGATATTAGCCAAAGGTTCTTTCTGTCTGCCTTCGGCAAGACATTCAAAGACTTGGAGGCTCTAACGTAGGAAGGAAACCAGACTACATTCAGATCCAGTGCCTCCTGTTTTTCTCATTTGCCTGGAGGCAGGTCAGGCTTTGAATCAGAAATGCTTTGCCTAGGGAGGCTTACAGAGACTAAAAAACACACACCAAAACAAAACCCCAAAAAAACAACAAGGAAAAAAACCAAAATCCCCAAACTGCACATTTGGAGGAGGAAGCATGGGTCATTACTATTGAAGTAATAAACCCCAAAGACTCAGGGGCCGGTGCTGGGCCTGCCGCCCCACTCTGGGTGGCTCTCAGTCATGGGGCCATCTCCCCACAAAAGAAGTCAGTTTCCAGACCCGGGCCAAGGAGCTCCCCAAGGTGCCTCCAGCAGAGACCCGATGTGGTGCTCTCTCCCCAAACAATGACTCTACAGCCACTTCCCTTCCTTTTCCCCTCGGGCCCCACTGTGGGGCCAACCCCTCTGTTCTGGGAGGAGGGGGATGCAGGAACCAGAGCAGGTGCTCCTTCTGCCTCCAGGGCCTACTTTCTGTTAATCATCATCATGCAGGGAGATTACTTAATAAAAACTCAAGAAAAAACCCCCACCAGGAGCCACCTGTTTCCCAGGAACCTGTCTGTAAATAAGAGAAATTCTCCACTGGCTGTGGGCTGACTCTCCCCACTGGTCTGGGTGTTACCCATTGGGCGGGGCTGCTGTCTGAATCGCACACTGATGATGGAACAGGAGACGAGCAGTCTGAACCTCTACACTAGTCTTGTGAAAGGTCCAGATGGTGTTTTCACAAGCATGCCGCTTTTCTGGGGACTGAACAGCCCATCTTCTCTGAAGGGGCAGAAACTGTGCTTTTTCTATGTTCCAGCACATTCTGGCTAAAACTGTAATGGTGATTGCACTTCTTGGTTTGATCAATGGTATACACGCATCTCCCTGAATATGATTAACTTTTTAAAATCAGGCCAAACAGCTTCCTACCAGGAGCAAACTCCCAGCCGCCCTGCTGACCCTGAGGCAGTGGTGCGGGCTGACTCAGGGAGCACGGGGAGGCCGGCCCACTGCTGAACGGGTGCGGATACAGACCTTGCGAGCACTCTTCCACATGTTTTTCATGTAGGCGTAGGTCACCTGAGGGTGAACTGTTGGCAAAGGATGGTCAAGTTGCCGAGATGGATCAACTCCCAGAAGCAACACTAAGGTTTTATGAGCCAGAGCCTTAAAAACAAGAGAGGTCAGGGTATAAACAGAAGCAGTCCGAAGCACCCTTCCCTCCTTGCCTCCCCGCCCAGCAGGACGGTGGGGTTACTCACCAGTCTGCCACTCTTGCCACACAGACTTGCATACTTGAGCCAGGTCCTCATGTCCTCATGCGGGCTGACCACAAGGGACCGCACCATAAGGATTTTCTGCCAGTCTTCTACAATGCGCTGGCAGCCCTGGAACGTTCACAGGTGACGATTAGCTGTGTCCTCTGCTATATCTTAACAAACCCTGCCCACAAGCAACAGTGAGACCCACACCAAAACAAACAAAAAAAGATTCATTTTTATAATCCAAATTTTCTCAAGTGAAGGGTATTATGATCAAAACACCTCTTTGGGACCTCTCAAAATCCAAGAAGCAGTAGAATATGGGCTCTGGAACATGGATCCTGATTCTGCGACTTAACTATGTGACTTTGACAGGTTATTTAACTTCTCTGTGGCTGATCTGTCAAATGGGATAAAAACAGTACCAACTTCATAGGGATATGGTGAAGGTTAAAAGAATTAATTCAAATTTCTTTTCTGAATTATATATAATGCACTTTTAACTTTATTTTTTTGCATTCATGGCTCTGGGTGAGGATGACTACCACTGACAAATTAAATTTAAAATGTATCATTCAAAGTTCAGAAAACTAGGTGTAAAAGATGGTTAAATAATTAAAATTTCAAATGATGTTGTTTGTGAGTTGGTAGCATTTACATTTCTCAAGTTGTTAACGCCTAAGCCGCACTGAGACTTTTGTCCTTGCTTACGCTAAGTCTTTCCTCTTCATTTTTGTCTCAGATCAAACACTGCATAGAGAAGGGGAAGCGCCTCACACACACATATAAATTCTTCTTAATTAAAAAAGAGTGATGCAATCATTATCAAAGGGGCTAAGCTAATTTTATATCAGAGACTTCAGAGAGCAAAGAGGATCTTCTTCCCATCTTCGCTGATAAGGTGGGTTTCTGAGATCTATCGATTCATTGGTGGATTCCATGAATCCAAACGAGCTGTCTTCCATGGAAATAAGTCTGAAAGACTCAGACCAATGACAGTGGGCTTTTCAAATGTGACAGGACACGGACTCAGCCTGAATAAAGAACCCACAACAAGAGGACACCCAATGCCAGTAAGTTTGACCTCTCACACCGTCCCACAGGAGATACTGGCTGGGGATTTCAATTTAGACGACTCGTCCACAAAATGGCAGGCGGCCAGCCTAGGCAGTTGTTGAGCGTTCTGAGAGCAAGCCATCCACCAGAGCCAAGTGTCTACCACAAACTTAATGCTTTATTTTCAGGCTGTGGACCGTATCTTTCCATCTCATTATGTGTGACAACAGTGATTTGGAAAGTTAGACAAAAAAAAAAGTATATTGAGTGATTGTTTTGGTGACTTCTCACCATCTTCTGGTTTTTCCCAGATGCTAAAATAATTTGGCCAGTCAGCCAAAAAATATCTTGCAGTCTCAAGAGAGAAAAACCATGAAGCCTTAAGATGATGATAGTATCTTGGACATAGTCAAGTCAGACATTAGTCTCCACTCCCCAAGACTCATTCAATCCACTTCCCTTCCAAGTCTCTCATTGGATTAACTTGTTAGAATGGCAGAAGCTTCGTTAGGTCTCTGGTTTGGAAACTCCCCACCCCATTACAGGTACTTAAAAAAATCGGGGTGTGTACGAGCGAGTGGGCAATGCCTGCTCTATGGAGCTCTTTTCTGGTGTCCAACAGACAATTTTCCATCAAAACATTCACCGGGCATTTCATAATTGCTAATAAAACATGTGAAGGAACTGCATGTGCTCACTTCAGAGCACAAACGACGGCTGCACTCACAGATGGCCCCCTGCCCACTGCTCAGCCCTTCCAGTGGAATGTGCCCAGAGCGGCAGAGCCAGGAATGAGGCTGGAGTCGAAAGGCTTTGTCACAGCCTACTGAAAAGCCTGGCAGCACGAGCCTTGATTGGTCCAAAGACAGAATTTGGAATTAGGTGTGGACTGGGCCAAGAGGAAACCGTTTAAAATCAAAGAGGGTGATGATGACAAGCAGGGGGCCAGTGGCTTCTCCCTTTCTCCGATGAACCTCCCCTCCTACCTACTCAAGGGTTGGGAGAGCTGTCCTTTCCAAGAACACTTAAGACCGCCGACTCCCAGGTCTGGAATCGACAGCTCCTCATGTTGAAATGATCAGAATGCACAATGAAAATACTGATGGAGGACTTGGAAAAGATTCTCTAGGATGGAAAACCTCAGTGGAAAAGTCTGAATAGAGATTACGAGATAACCACGACCTGAGGAGCTGCACATGGCCGGCATCAGTCAGTGAGTGCACCAGGCAACCCCAAGGGAAGAGCTCGATGCAGGTGGCCAGCAACTGGATTGAGAGCCGTAGTGCTCAGTGCTGGCTGCGCACGGACTCACCCAGGGATCACAAAATGATGCTGAACCTGGTCTATCCCCAGGATCTTGATTTATTCGGTCTGGGAAGTGGCCTGGGTGTCTGAAGCCTTAAAAGCTCTTCAGGTCATTCTACTGTGCAGCTAAAATTCAGAGCCACAGATTTTGAGGATAAGATTCTCAGCTGGCTGGCTCTAAGTGTCACTTATAAAAGATATTTTATTCTGTTCGTACAAAAGGATAAAAGGAGGCTGGAAAACTGGTCATCCTCACAAAGGCTCAGCAGGAAGCATGAGTGAAATCAAGAGGGAGGATGGGCTACCCGGCTTTCCACCCGGCTCCCCTGCAGTCTTTCCTGCCTGGTTCTCCTGCAGTCTCTCTCCTGTCCAGCTCCCCGGCAGTCTCTCCACCCAGCTCCCCTGCACCCTGCAGTCCCCCCCGCCCTGCCCTGGCTCACCTGCAGTCTCTCCCACCAGATCTGGCGGATGATCTCGCGTCGCTCAGGGACAAGTTTGTACTGGATGACCTCTTCCAGCTCGGACAGCATGTGGCAGGAGACCATGGCCTGATGAAGGCAGATCACATTGCAACTTAATACTGCACGAAGCACCCAAGGTAGGACTTGTTTCAGTCATTCCTTGGGGCGCAGAGTACGTGCTGAGGTCACAGGCATGCGCTTGGCAGCCTGAGTCCTCAGTAACCCACTCCGAAAAAAGCTGGAATGAGCCTTCAAGATGACAACGTGCAGAATATGTGGCACTCACCCCGTATGCCCGACTGTAGCTCTCTCCTGCCATAGCGGTCAGCTCGGCATCCAGCAGGTCCCTGGCTTTATCAATGCACTAGGAGACAAACAGGGAAGCCCTGGAACTAGGCTTTGCATTGGGAGCTGAGGGTCGTGCTGTTATCTTCAAGTTTCTCAACGAGCTGCAGAAGTTACCTGTCTCACTTAAATTCCAATGATGAGGCGAAAACTTCACCAAGAAAGGGAAGAGACCTCTTCCCAGATCTGAATGGTTGCAGAAGAGTACTATCTGATTTCTTGAAAAAGACAGAAATGTATGGCAGCCAAAATCTAAGTATCTATGGTCACACCCATAGTCTGGGGTAACAAGGGAGGAAAATGTATGCTTAGATGACTGTTCTTGCATCTCAAGAGGATGATCTGGGGGTCTATCTGCATTCAATTCTCCCTTGCCAGATACGTCTGTGAAGGCGGAGTGTGCGGACACTCAGATGGCCCAGGGCCTCTTCCCAGGTTCAGAACCACTGTGTCCTCACGAGCGAGTGCTCTGACACTGGCAGAGAAGCGTCTAGTCCTCCCCATGTACAAGTGGAGCTTTGGGCATGGATGGCCCAGCTCTCGGTCTGCCATGTCAATCAAAGGGCTTGGCCCCAGGGATGGCCACAGGCCCGCAGCTGCAAGTGTTCTTCGTTTTGTCAGTTAAAAGCCCATCGTGTGGAGCTTCCCCGTTTCCATGTTTAAAGTTAATTACTGTGGCCCCATCCCGTAAGTGTTCGGGTCATTTACCTAAGCACCTCACTCAGGACCGCCTGTGCCCAACAGGGTGGGTGCGATTACATCATTGTTTCAGTCTGCAAGTCAGCACTGCCCTTCCTGGAAGGTCATCAATGTGTGACACACCTGCAGAGCCACAGAAACCTGTGACTGGCTTTTGCTGCAGTGGGGACAGCTGAGGACACAGGCTGTTTCTCTCTACTACAGAGCATGGTAAGGCAGGTGTTAAAAAGGATGCAGTGATGACCGAAGAAGCAGTTCAAACGGTCACGTCCAGAACACGCAAGCCCCTCCTGGAAGAGGACGGCCTGAGCTAACGTGCTGGCAGTCTCCTTACTATGCACCAGGTGCCAGCACTGTGCCAGTGACCTCACTGAACCCAGCTCCAGGCCGAGTACACAGTGCGCCATGTGCCCCGGAGCGAACTGGCCACGCATAATTACCTTTTCTTTGACAGAGGGTCTGGGTGCTTGTGGTTTACCTGCTGTGCCAGGGAGAATAAGTCTTGGTGCAGTGCCAGCACGGCTCTGTAGAACGCCCCATCATGCGTGTCCCGAGGAATCATGCAGGTGTACTCTTCCATGCTGTCCCACTGGCCTGTACATGTGCGCACGTGCATACACATGCAGAGAGAGAGAGGGGGGGGGGGAAGCATTAGAGTGGTCACCTTGCTGGGCTAAAGGCAGAGTCTCAAACAGGCCTTGTCATTGTTACCTGCACTTGGCTTAAGGTTCAAACAAGACAAACTTGGGCCTGAAGTATCAAAATCCTGCAAAGACCCTCTCTGCTCTTTGGGGCTGAGGAAGCCAATCTCACAAAGCCACATCTGTCCTCCAAATGCAGAACCCCGCTGCTGCCTTGGGGGCTCCATGAGTCCGGAGAAACAGCAGGAGTGCAGCCTGCACACCTCGAGGGCTCGGTGTAGGACCTTGGTCACCTAGAGAACTCCCAGGCTGCCCTCGGTGAGATGGGCTGGCTTTCTTCCTAACCAGCAAAGCATCTCACAGTTCAATGGTACACTGGAAATCCTAGTTTCCCTGGAACAACTGGAAATGGCCATTATCCAGACAGGGGACAGGATTAGACAAACAGCGTTCCTGTCTCAGTCTGGCAGTACCTTTGCCTCAGGAGGGAGGAGATAAAGATTTTACGAGACTCGGTTCTAACAGAAAGGCGGGCTGGGTCATGGAATGGTAGCCTCTGTGTCATGGCTGACTGGGAGAATGGCACGCTCCCCTGGTGGGGTGAGCAGGGACTGAATGCCCGCACTTCCATCTGCAGTAAAGATACCAGCTTCGTTAACTGTGACCTACAGGGCTGCCGGCACTTCCCGCCCTTCACTCCAGCTGGGGGCTCATCCATTCTCTGCACCTCTGGGCAAAAGCAAAGCAGCAAACAATGACTCCTCAGGAAGCCATTTATTTCTGAAAAAAGTTTTGGCTCCAGCCCAGAGCTCATGAAAGGAAAGGGTATAAGCTCTGTGACTCAACAGGGATAGAATGTAGGCAGAAGGTTACGCAACCTTCCTCTGGACTCCACGGGTGAAGCTTTTCTCCGAGATGTCCATTGGACCCTTCCCTCTTTTTAAGAACATCTCTGGGACAGATATTGGCCATCCTCTCAGCTGGGGCCTGGTGTCAGAAATCTACAGTTTATGGGGATTAAAAGGAAAGCTCTGCTTTAAAGTACTCAGGGAGAGGGAGCTGGGTGGGCAAGTGTTGGGCAGCAAGGAGAACAGAGAAAACAAACCTGTCAAAATGTTTACATTGTTAGAGACAGTGAAAGGGAGGTAGGTTTCATGAGACAATTCTCTTTACTTTTATATACAATGGGAAATTTAAAATAAAGGAGAGAGACAGCTATCTTCTCCCTTCCTTCTTGCCTGGGCAAAGACACAGCTAGTGTGCCCTGGCAATCATACCAGAGTACAGGTAGACTTGAAAGCAGAGGTCCCATGCAAAGCAGAAATATGGAAACAGGCCAATGACCACGGAGTCAGAATACGAGTCTGGTGATCACCAACCACCTCGGGATTTCTTGTGTAAGAGATAAAATAAACCAGTAACTTGTTTAAGACAAACAAACAAACAAACAAACACACCCAAACACGCCTCACTAAATATCTTCATTTCTTTCTTTCTTTTTTTTTTTTTTTTTTACAGGAACAGGGAGAGAGAGTCAGAGAGAGGGATAGATAGGGACAGACAGGAACAGAGAGAGATGAGAAGCATCAATTATCAGTTTTTCGTTGAGACACCTTAGTTGTTCATTGATTGCTTTCTCGTATGTGCCTTGACCGCGGGCCTTCAGCAGACTGAGTAACACGTTGCTCAAGCCAGCAACCTTGGGTCCAAGCTGATGAGCTTTCTGCTCAAGCCAGATGAGCCTGCGATCAAGCTGGAGACCTCGGAGTCTCGAACCTGGGTCCTCCACATCCCCGTCCCACACTCTATCCACTGCGTCACTGCCTCAGGCAATATCTTCATTTCAATGCCTGGTCACTGCTTTCCTTGGCTTCCCCATGAAGAGCCCTTTTCACCCATGTCTAACGAGTCAGTTGAAATTGTCAGACTGGGACCAATGGAAGGGACAGGAGTAAACATAGGCTGATTTCACTCCTTTAGATCTGACCGCAGCCACAGCACCTTCCTTTCCGGCTGTAGGCACCCAGCCTCGCTCTCCATACGCCGACCGGGTACCCACGAGGGAAGCCTTACCTAAACCCCATGCCGCTGCCGCAGCCATCCGGGCCATCTTGGCTTGGGTCTCGTCATTCACCAGGGTCCACTTTTCACAGCATTGCTGGTGGAGCTGCCCCCTGAATGGAAAGAATGTTCAGTTGGGTGAACTGAAATCACCTCTACAGCCTGCTGCTCACCCTTGCACCTCTTGGGCTAGCTGGGGGCTGCAGAGGAACTGGATGCTAGGAGCCTGCCTTGGACCAGGAACCTTTAAATAAAAAGCACTTTGACCAGGTCACATGTAGAAAAGCGGTCGGCAGTCTGTGGTTCCTATGGCCGGGTACTCATGATTTGTTTGAGGATGATTTTAGCAAAGATGGGGCCCATGTCTAACTCTATATGATGTGAAATGTCATGAACATCTGGCCCCTTTCATAAATATTAAATAACTTCTCTTGCATGCCAACAAACTCCAACTCTTCTCTCTTTGGCAGCCCTACAGAGAAAGCAATCTGAGAGACACATCTGGACACTCATTCTGCGCTCAAAGCTATAGAAAGAACTGGCCCTCAAAAGTATTAAACAAATGGCTGAAGGCCTAAATGAAACTCAAATGAAATCAACCTGTACAGAAGGAAAAAGGCTCTTCAACAGTCACATCTCCCAGAAATCCATATGCTGCTTATTCTCAGACTTTTGCAGTGACCATGAGTGTGGCTAAAGAGTATGAGAGGTTGAGATGATGCACTATGCTTAACAGACTCCAGCGCTCAGGGAGAGCAGAACCCTCTCAAGAACAGAGATGTCCTGTTGACAGTTCACACAGCTGCTTCCCACGTCCACTTCTGAGTGAACAAAAATAAAACTCTGCTCCTGAGCAAACACAAGCCTTACTTTCACGGCAACTCCGAGACTCAGCTAGGAGACCCCTCGGCTAAGAGGCTGCTTTCTGAAAGAGATGTGGCAGGATGTTTTAACTTGGTATTTGGAATGGAAACAAGGAAAAGGTACAAGTTCCACATAGCTCATCTCAGAAGCATCATGGAATATGGGTTGCAGTATAGTATAAGGTGACATGGGGGGGATAGAGATAAACACGCTGAAGTCAATCGATGCTGAAGGTGCCTATGCTGAGCTCCCTGAGAAGCTGAGTGGTGATTACATTTAGAAGAAGCATTCAGGTCCATTATCCAGAATCATGGCATGGCAGTCACTAACTTCACATCTCTCTGGCACATTATCAAGAGAGCCAGGGACACAAGCATTCTAACTCAATACACAGCCAACCTAAAAAAAAAAAAAAAAAGAATAACTGGGAAGACACCCTGCCCTGTTTAATAACGTATTATGCAACATAAGTGGCTTTCTGACACCTCTTGCTACATAGCAGGTCAAAGACCCACCCCCAGGCCTTTGACTGTCCCACCTGGTGCAGCAGCAAAGCTTAGAAAGTATTTGTTCATCTGAAACACCTAAGTGGTTCACTGACTCCCCGATAATCTGTTCTCAAGGACCCAGAGGCCGCGTACTGAGTAGTGTGGGGAGGGGGTTTACCTTGGCTCACTTTAGCTGCAGTGTGGCTGTGTGCATTATGGGGCCAGGAGGCTGACTCTTGTAGTCAGCTTCCTAGAGGCAGACGGTATAGGGACAGGGGCAGGGTCTTAGTGCACTGGTAGCCTTAGATCATTCCTGATGCTACCTCTAGCGAACACCTGCCCCAGGCATGTTCAGGATATATACTCAAAGCAAAAGCAATTTAGAAATTACACTCTAAATAGAACTGAATAACCCATGTAAGAAACCTACATATAATCAGGAAAGGAATTCTCTTCTTTCATCTTTTTAAAACCTTTTAGTCTGTCACATTCTTAAATACCTTGGTCAGCATCACTGGCCACTTACACTTTATAAGTAATTATAAAACTGGAATGAACCCAAGAGATCAGAGGTAAATGGGACCAAGTACTGCAGCGTCAGGAGACCTGGATCACTGCACTCCTAGGAGACCCCAGGCAGGCTGTCAATTTCTATTAGTCTCCATTTCCCAACTGTCACATCGGTGTAATAGACAAAACTGCATCTAAAGTCTCCTCGAATACAGCCAAGCTAAATATCCCTACTTAGCACATCTAAGGAAAGTAGTTGTCTTTAATTTAGAAGGGGAGGGGAGAGGAAGGGACCAGGAAAGGTTTTAAAGAAGGAAGAGACAGTTCAGGTAGACTTTGAAGAATGGGGAGGATTTAAAACACAAGACAAAGGAGCAGAAGAAAAGGTGGGCAATTCAGGAAAGTGAATGAGTGAACGCAGAAGAAAAAATTCAGTGGGGTTTGGAGAAGAGCGAATAATCTGGTCAGAGTGCAGAGAAGTGGGCTGAAATGACATCATGAGACTTTGTGATGATACTAAATCATTTGAGGAACTGATCAGAGTTAAATTTTAAGAACGTTTATATTGTTTTTAATCTTCTTAATAACACATGGTTATGCAATAACATAGCGGTTATAATAACCAATTTGAAAGTTAAAGAAAATTGTTTTTGAAATAATGTAGCTAATTCTTGTTAACATACTTTTCTCTTGCTTTCGATCAGTACCATCCAAAAGCAGATTGTACAGTGATGGACACGTTCTGTATCTGCCCTGTTTACTGTGATAGTCACCAGCCACACTGGCCCCTGAGCATTGAAATGTGGTTACTGTGACCAGATTATCAATTTACTTAATTTAAAAAGAGCCACATCTGGCTAGTGGCCACCACACTGGACAGTGCAATTTAAATATCTGTTGGACATAAAATAAGCAGTTTTAGTTGCACAATCTGATAGAGCAGATTTTATAGAATATGCTTCCTCAGTTTATTGAGGTAAGTGAATATGGAATGCTAATTACAAAAATAAATAATAACACTTGAATTTCTCTAATAATGGCTAAGTCAGACAAACCAATTTCAAATAACTTCAGACTATTATGTGTCTATCTGTATACGCGATCCAATGCTTAAGGCTAAATTCATTGACATTAAACTTCCAGGCACTACATTACAAGATTTTTTATTTGGGGAAATATAACTTTGTATTAGGAAGTGAAAATGGCAATCCTTTATCAAAATAATAAATTTAATTAGGTACAGAAAGAATATGTGTAGTGAAGCATCATTCTTTTTAGAAGTCTTACTTGCAGCACCTGTAGGCACTGCTAGGAAACAGCGGTCTAGATTTGTTAAATTAAATAAACAATGGTGTGCTGAGTACACCATCACCATGTAGATGCCTGTGCACACGTGGTCTTCCCTGGGCATCTAGACAAGGACCTGGCTCGGGGCTGGGATGTCAGAGTGGCTGAGGGACAAGTAGAAGACTTGGTTTTCACAGTTTTGTCACTTACCTTACTACTGAATTTTGTGCTATGTGCACATTACCTTTTCAAGAAATAATGCTTTAAAAAATGAATACAAAAATGGAGAGTAAAAATTAAAAAGCCTTCGGGAACAGAGGTTCTATGTGCAAATCCAAATGTAAGGTCATAGGCCCGAGGAATTTTCTCTTTCCGAGACGGCTCCTTGGAGGTCGGGTTCAGGGGAACCCTGGCTTTGGGTTAGGCAGATCTCTGAGGGGCTCTGGATGTGCCAGCCTCACCTTCATCATAGAAGCTCAAACTGTCTCGTCTTTCCCCCCTCACTTCCACATCTAGGAATTCTCCAAACGCCATCAATGCCACCTCCTCATCTCTGGCCTCCTCTGTGCCCACTGCCCTCGGCCTTCCCTTTTCACCCCCATCCTCTCTTCCGGAGGATGGCCTCTGAACTGGTCTCGCCATCTCCTCTCTGGCATTCTTTCAATCCACTCTCCAATTTACTCCTAAAGGGATCTTGTTAAAATACTGGCCTGTCAATCATGGCCCACCAAATACTTGGACAGTCCCCCCCCCCCCCCCGTAGTCCTTAGGTTACTAAGTCCAAGCCCCTAACTTGGTCTGTAAGCCCCACGTGCTCTGGTCCCCGTCTATTTCTCCTGACTCACCTTTCACCTCCTTCTACCTCACCTCTGACCCTCCAGCCATGCCGGACTTGCAGAACCTTGACTCTACTGTGCCTTCTCATCCTCACGGTACAGGTCCAAGTTAGGTATCACTCCCTACCGGAAGCCTTCTAGAACATTCCAAATCAGAATTAGGGCCCTTATTTCTTACAGCTCCAGGGCTTCCCTTCGTAACAGTATTCAGTCTGCATTACAATAGCCTGGCAGTCTGCTCTGTAAGCCTGAGGAAGGCAGGGCCTGTTTGTCTTGTCACAGCTGTGTCCTCAGGGTCTGGGACAGACACTGGCAATAAATATGCACTAGATAACCACAGTCTGAATAAGGGAGTGGGGGCCCATCCCACGTCCAACAGAAAATCACATAATCTGCTCAAGGGAAGATTATATAGCACTTTAACTATTTAAAACTGTAACTGAACTATTTAATGACTGTAGTATGGAATCTTGTTTAAACTACTTAAAAAAACTGCACTTGATGCTGGAAAACTGAATGGAAACCTTTTTCTTTTTATTCACAAACCTGCTCCCTCCCCCAAACCAAGACGTAGGTAAGTGTTCTCTACTAAGCACCACCGCTGCTTCTACCCAGAATCCCCTTTTCCCTCTCCCCACTCCTTCTTCACCTGGCTTCTGACCATGGTCCTTCCTCAGGGAGAAGTACACCATCAGCCCACACCCTCCTCTGGTCTTCCGAAGTCACGTGCTCACATCATGGTCGCTGCTTGCCCAGGCTTTAGTAACGGCCTGCAAATGCCTGTCTCACCCACCTTGCCAAAGAGGCCCTGTTTTCTGTCCTTTCTGCGCCTGGAGCCCAGCACTGGCCTGAGCACGTAGTAAGCATTCAATAAAGCCGAAGCACCTGACAAGGCCAGCCTGCTGGTCTCTCCTAAACTCACTGCTGAGGGCTGATAAAAAGACCAGGAGCCCTTCATCAGTCAAAGGTGGAGAGGCAGATGGGAGGAGCAGGTGCAGATCCCAGAGCAGAAGTCAAGCCTTTCCAGTCCCAGGGCATGACAATGTTTAAGTTAAAAAAAAAAAAAGAGCCTTTCTGTTTAGCACTGAGGCAGAACAGAGAAAAACACCAAAGTGATAAAAGAGGATTCCTGGGACAATACCGAATGAAACAAAAACGAGAGTCTAGGAGAGAATTCTGTTTGGGGGAAGCCTATCGAGCCCACAGATCACAGTCGCTCCATCTCTGCATCTCCTCAGCAGCTTGGCTGGCACCCTGCTGTGCTCACCATTCCCCCAAGGCCTCCAGGCAACGCATGCGGCCCAGCATCAGCTCGGGGTCATCCTTGTTGGTGTCCATTTTCTTGTCGTAGGCCACCAGGGCGTCCTCCCACTCGTGCAGTTTCTCATACCAGGTTGCCTGGATCTCCTGCCAAGTGGAAAAGGACTGTAGTGAGGCAAAGAGAACAGGAGGGTGCAGGCTCTAATCCACACACTGTCCCGGGGCGCCGAGTTGTACAGATGCCGCGGCATCTATCACAGTTTGTCCTGGCTCTGATGGAAAAGAACTGCAGAATGTCTGGTCTGGAGGTATGTTTGGTGATGAGGGGAACACTGGTGCCTCGGCACAGGGATGGAAGGATCCTGGGGCAATCTGAGAGCAGATGTTGGGTCATGCTCCTCTCCCCATCACTTCCTGCCCAGACGGAGGGGTCACCAGAACTCCAGCATGCAGGGATGTGAGGACGGGAGAGACCATCTGGGACAGCAGGAAGCCCCGAGCAGACCTCCTGCAAGGATGCCCAGGCCTGGATGTGCAGAAGTGCTGACGGCATGCCACATGGCAGGGATGGCAGCTGCTTGCCTGATGGGGCCAGAAAAACAGGCCACATCTGCCTATTTGTTGAAGGACAGCAACCCACTTTTTAAACGCTTTTGATTCTCTGCATCTCTTTATGCATTTTTAAACTTCCAGGAAATAAAAATTTTAAATACAATATAATACCAGTTAAAATTCTTTGGAAAACCTTTCCTCTCTTCTCTTCCAGACCCCCATCCAATGTTCCTTCCTGCTCAGCACTTGGCAGCTTTGCCAGTGCCAGGGCCAAAGGACGGATTCCATCACTGGGCAGATGGCGTGCCACGCTGAAGTTAGTGTCAGCCATGTGAGTGAAAGTACTGCAGGCTAGATAGAGGGTGTAGACTGGCTCCCTAAATGGCCAAAGGGCTGTTTTCTGCCTCCGTCTGCCCTCCACCTGCCCTGTCCTCCACCTCAGGCTGGCTCTGGGCTTCATCAGCAGCTTACTAAATGACTGTCTCTCCCGGACAGCGTAGTGGTTCTCCAGGAATTCCTTTCACAACAGCATGACTTTGCAGTGGAATCTGTGCGATATAATGCAGCGCCTCTATTAGTTCCCCCATTACACCCTCCTCTCCTTTCTATAGAAAACGGGTATTTGAGCACCACCGACACCAGCAGCAACTCTGCTAAGCTCACTGAAAGGGTCTTCCTTCTTGAACCTCCATCCTCTCTCCTACTCCTGCACTAATTCTGCTGCCACAACAGTCTTTTCTCCCATGTCAGTGGATGGTGGGGTTTCCCAAAACGGGCATCTCTGGCTCCATGGACGGTAAAACGAGCTAAGCTTCATTTTCCAAGCCTGTTTAGAATAATGCCTCAATATGAAAGAGAAAACTTGGAAAGAGTGCAAAGACAGTGTAAAATGAAAGACTCTTAATTTAAGAAGTACCACTGGACAACTTCCCAGTTTGCATCTCCATACTGGATGGAAAGGAAAAGAGGGCTAATGACTAACGTGTGGCGCGGGGCACACACAGGCAGGAAGTGGAGGGAGCGGCATATGGAGCGGGTCAGGTACGGGGCAGGATATTTTGAATTGCAATAGATTGCAGAAACTATAAGGTTTAAGCAATGAATCACACAAAATTCTAATGAGATTGCTGTTACATAAATTGTGCTGAGAAAGCGCAGGCTCTGCCAACAAAAAGCAAACCATTGTCAAGTTTAATATGATTCAGCCACCTAAATATAACAGAAAATCCACCACGGGGTTAGCAATAACCCTGAAGCTAATGGCCACCTTTAGAGCCTGGAGACAGAGGGACTTTTATTTAAGGTTGGCCCTCTGAGCCACTGGGGTAAAAACTATTCGTTGGCTGGTCACCTAAATACCAGGTGATTGTGGATCCTGGTTTTGATCGGCACTTCCTGTGGTCTAGAGCCCTAAGGATATCAAAGGAGAGGGCGTTTTTGTCTAGGTGGACTGCTCTAAGTGCCCTCTCTGCCGACTTTCTTCCCCCTGCCAATAAGGACTGCAGCATGAATGGCTGAGACACAGTCCCATTTTGTCCACTGGAGAGATGCTTTCTTAGTTTAGTTACGGATCTGTGCTCAAGACGGCAAAATATTCTACTAATGCTTTCAGTCCGCGAGAAAAAGCCTGGGAAGTAGTCACAATCTGCTCTACTCTGAAGCACTGGGCTCTTGATTAAGGCAAACCAGAGTAAGTGACCTACACGACTAATGAAAGGTTCCTTATGAAATATATGGACCCAGAACTTCTTGACCTTCCAGGAAGTCAATGCTAAGTTGATTAAGTCGATGCTTTATATATGGTTAGGAACTTACCAAAGCACCCTCCCAGGACCGCAGAGGTAACAGAAACATTTTAATATTGGTAGGGCAAAGATGGCAGGAGAAGAAGCTATGTAAGCAGTAATGAAATGGAACGATCACTCAATAGCAGATATAAATTATAGTATACTTTTTCTGGAGAACTGGCCATGGTTTCTTCTAAACTATGTACTGAGTGTTAACTGTGGGCCAGTGGCAATGCCAGCTGCCACAGATGACACAAAGATAATTCAGATCAGGACTAAACACCTGGACTCGGATGCCAGATTACATGGGGTTAAGTCCTTGTTCTTCCATTTATTCCTCCTCTTAGCTCAGGCAAGGTTGTTATCCCGTTGGGACCATAGTTCCCACATCTGTAAAATGGGCTGTTGTGAGGACTGAATTAGATGGAGTATAGAAAGCACTTAACAAAGGGCTGGGTACATGCTAAGAGTTTGATAAATACCAGCTGGTACTGTTTACAAACTCTGTCTTCAGGATCTGTGTTCACTTTGAATAAAGTCCATATAGCCACTGTCTCCTTCATCCTTTAGATATAGCTAAGTCACATCAGACTCTTACCAACCAGGAAAAACACAGCAAAGGAGAGTAACTTTCTCAAGGTCGTAGTCGAGTGCCTCCCTAGCCAGGTTGCTACCTCTTGCTGTCTGCAAGGAGCGAGGCACTTACCAGCTCTCCGAAGTGTTTCATGGCGTATTCTAAGACCCCAGCAGCTGCCTCGGGCTGCTGTAGCTTGTTATTAATGCTGGGAAAACAGAAGGAAAAGGTAGTTACACTCACATCGGAATGTGGAAGGCATTGGGTCATTTGTGGGCAGGTGGCTCTCCAGCATGTTGGGGACAATGCAATGTCTAGCAGATCCAGAGGGAGAATCAATGATCTAGTCCAGAGGTCCCCAAACTACAACCCACAGGCCAAATTGCAGCCACCTGAGGTCATTTATCCGCCCCCCCCCCCCACCGCACTTCCAGAAGGGGCACCTCCTTCATTGGTGGTCAGTGTATGAAATACTGTATGTGGCGTACTGTATGTGGTGGCTCTCCAACGGTCTGAGGGACAGTGAACTGGCCCCCTGTGTAAAAAGTTTGGGGACCCCTGATCTAGTCCCACTCAGAAGGCTCAGCCTGAACGATTTCACCTTGAACCCGTATTCCTCGTCTGAGGGCACATCTGGTGGAGAGGAAGCCCTCCTGCTCCGGGGCCCTTCCTCCAACCAGCAGATAGATGCCTTCCTCTCCGGTATTAGGTCAGGCAGCACATGTCTGTCTTTGAAAAACTAGAAACCTGGATCTAAAATTGTCCCTGTTGTACAGCAGAACCACACAAAGTACCTTTGAGTTATTAACTCTTACTTCCTTTCCTCAGTTGCCTTCAGGAATAAGAATAACCAACATAAATAAAATCACTGGGCTCTGTGGGCAACACAGAAACAGCAGGGAGGCTGGGTCCCTACCTCAGTGACAGAAAAGCCCGCGGACTGGCAGCTGGCCTGCTCCCCAGACGGAGCTCACCGCCCTTGCGCACAGGTGCTCCCTCAGTCCCCCTTCACAGACCAGCACCCCCCCTGCAGCAGGCCACGGGGACCACGTGCAGCATTACTTGTCGGGTCTATGGCGGAGAGCTAACTTTCACTAACAACTCCCTACTTGCTGATGTCATCCGCAGGCAGCACTTGGCCAATTGGGACTGGAGGACTATGACTACATTAGGCAACTACCAGTGATGCTGGAAGGCCTGGCGCCTAGAGCCAGCTCATCAGAGAGGCTGCAAATGGTCCCCGAAAGCAGGAGAGTGCAAGAATCAGAGCTCTTCTGGTAGACACCTATGGAAGAGGTTGAACAGCAACAGACACAACACTAACCCTAAGCCCGAGTCATGGAAGGAGGTCAGGAGAAAGGGCACAGGCTGGAGAAAGTCAAAGGACAACACGATCAGATCTGTTCACAGGTAGAGAGCAAAACATGATAGGCTACCTTGGGAGTCTAGACTGGTTTACCAAGCAAGAATCTGGTTTATTGCCCTAAGAACTATTTGACTAGAATTAATTTCTAAGTGGTTTTGGGAAATTCCAGGTTTTTGGTTCAATGTGGTAATATGGCAAGAGATTGCTGTTATAAATATTATTTTAAAAAATTCAAGCACCATCGCATTTCTTCCAAGAAAATCAAGAGGGAACTGCCGAGAAATCTGATGAATTAGAGCCGTTAACATTTGTGAAAGTAATAATCTAATGCCTCGTATTTACAAAGCATATTTCAAATAACCTTTCCAACCTATCACTCCCTGACCTCACACATCCCTCTGAGAACAGGAACGGAAAGGTACTTCTAGCCCGGTTTGACCCCTGAGAAGACTACACGGCCATGGGAGCAGTGCTTTTCCCCAAGATCTAATGGCTGGGGCCAATACTCCCAAACACGAGCCATCTTGTGCCTCTTCTTTGTTAAGGTGAGGTAGGGGGAGAAGCAGCCTTGGATTTGGAATCAGAAGACGTGGATTTACATTTCTGGAGGTCCAATTCTGTTACTTATAAGCTGTGTGACCACATAATGAAGTCAACAATTTTGAGTTTCAAATTTCTCATTTATAACATGGGGCTAACATGACTTCCTTTACAGGGTTCAGAAAATTAAGTAACGGTTCTGAAATTACTAAGCAGGTCCTTATAAATGCTTCTTCCTTCATCTGCTTTTGTCCAAATATAGAAGTTGCTAGAAACAGTTATATGTTTGTATACAGAAAAAACAACATCAAAGGTTGAGACGTGAGCCGGTACTAGCAAATCGTCCTGTTCCGAGGACCACTCCAATAAGCTGTCCAAGCTCTAGGCGCCAGGCTGTGCAACGAGAGGCGAAGTCACCATACAGAAGCCCTCTCTTATTTACAGGAGCAGGTAGGCAGCCTCCTGCGGGACCTACAGGGCAGGCCCCCTGGTGCTTCCATATACGTCTCAAGCAAAGCAATGAGCCGGACATTCTCCATAAGTTTTCTGCAGCAGGATTCAGCAATGTTTTAACATCCCAGTTTCCTTTAGAAAGCCCAATACAGGTTTTCTAAGCTGAGAATGAAAAGCCAAGTCCAAAGGGACTAAGCCCACTGCACATTCATTGTGAAGCAGCTTCCCTTTCTTCTTGGCCCCGAAGTCCAGTTCTCAACTTCGGTGCTCACTCACACGGGGCTGGGTGAGCTGTATTGTTAACCGATCTTACTGGGCATAGGTTTGTGACTATCTAGTTCCTTGAACCCAAATAAACATTTTAGGAGAATTAAGAAAGCAGGAAAAGCCTGACCAGGCGGTGGCACAGGGGACAGAGCGTCGGATTGGGATGTGGAGGACCAAGGTTCAAGACCCCGAGGTCGCCAGCTTGAGTGTGGGCTCATCTGGTTTGAACAAGGCTCACCAGCTTGAGCCCAAGGTCGCAGGCTCAAGCAAGGGGTCACTCAGTCTGCTGTAGCCCCGGTCAAGGCATATATGAGAAAGCAATCAATGGACAACTAAGGAGCCACAATGAAGAATTCATGTTTCTCACCTCTCTCCCCTCCTGCCTGTCTGCCCCTATCTGTCTCTCTCTCTGACTCTCTCTGTCTCTGCCACACACACACACACACACACACACACACACACACACACACAAAAGGGGAAAAAGAAAGCTAGTTATCTATTATACTGTAATCAAATATGTAATATCATATATAAGCACATATAATTATGTAGTCTATACCTTATTTATAGCGCCAATGTGGATTACTGGGATGGCCTGGTAAGGATATAAACTGTTTTGATGGGGAAGATAAGGTGTTCTTTGCCTGAACTAAAAGAAGTTAACTCTAAGAATCACACATCAAAATCCAGGCGTCCTAACAACTGTCGTCCTATCTCGTGTTCTGGAACATATTCTGTTTTCAAGAAGAAATTATAAACATTACCAAAGCTTGCCTCCCTAGGGATCAAGCAACACAAAATGAAGCAAAAGTCCCTTTCCGCTCCACTCTCCCCTGCATTACGCATAGAAGAGTTTTACAAAAACTGATCAAAATCGGGAAGTTGCGACTGAGAGGAGAAATGCAAATTTTACCTTAAAGTTGCTATAGCTTTGATGTACCTCCAACCAAGCTTTGCAAATTAAAAAAGAAAACTCATCATTTGGCCCCAACTTCTAAAAGAGAAAGCCCAAATAAGTCACCTGCGTAACACTTCCCACCTGAACATGCACAGAGGCAGGTGAGGATGCAGGAGCGGATGCAAGGCAGAACCGGGAAAGGCTGGAGGAGCTACTGATGAGGCCTTAGCAAATGACATGAAACTGGGGGCGTACCCTGAGATTCATGACAAGCTCTTGGCTAATAAGGACAATGATCAAAAAATTACAACACTGACTCAACAGACTAAAATACACCCATGAAAAATGAGTGGGATCAGTCTCAGAGAGTCCCTTTCAAATATTAAGTCCTTGGTCCCCCATTCGAAGACTTGGAGGAAAGAAGGAGGTTGTACACCCCCATTTCCGGCTGTCCAGAATACAGATGTCACGTAAACCAGTGGTTACCACCCATTGCATCTTTCCTCCTCCCGATTTTTACTTACTTTCCCATCGACTATCTCTGTAAGCTACCCCTCTCTCTATTCTGCCCTTTTGTGGAGTCTCCAGTATATGCCTATAGGTTGCCGGAGAATGCAAATACAGATGCAGAGTTTCTGAAAGTCAGTGGACAAAACTCTTGGTGCTCAAGAGCCTGTTGTCTTGTTTGGGACCTTAACTTTTTCCCCTTCTTCCATGACTTCGACACTCCAGCGTGGGAGACAATATATTATAACAACAAAAAGATGCCTAAATTTATTGAGAGCTCACTGTGCTAAATGCTTACATGTGCTATCTCAACCCTATAAAATAGACACTATTATTTATAGTCCCATTTTAATATGAAGAAAATGCAGCCCAGCAGGAACAGGCTATTGGATGTTATCCTTTCCCTTAAAAACATCTTAAGTGATAACTAAGGGTACGTGGCAAGCTCTGCGACGGGAGGGACAGTGTCCTGGTTTTCCACTCTCAGCATCAGTAGGTACCCAGTCAATAACTGTGAAATCAGTAAATGAAAGCACTGGGTGGGATTTTTTTTAAAAGTCTTTCTTTTAATGTTTATTTTATTAATTTTAGAGAGAAAGGTGGGGGGGGGGGGAGAAACAGGAACATCCATCTGTTCCTGTATGTGCCCTGATTGGAGATGGAACCAGCAACCTCTGCACTTTGGGACGATACTCCAGCCAGCAGAGCCATGCAGCCAGGGCTGGATGGGGTGTTTTGATTAGCTAACTCTCTAACTAGCCTTTCAGGAGAAAGGAACCCTACTGGACCTCCTCTTAACTTCCTCACTGATACCGGTGGCTAATACTCCCCTCTGACTGCTAAGCTCCCATCCCTACTTTTTAAAATTTCCTTTCAGAAGCTACTAATATGCCTTCAAGTTTCCCAGCACAACAGTCAGCCATGCAGTCATAGCAGGCTTTTCCGAGGTGGCTTGTTCAAGGCTGCCAGGTGACAGAGCCCAGGCTGCAAAGTGTGGGATAAATTAGCCTCTATGGACACTCAGTAGTTCCTAGCTTCCAAGTCCCCAGTCTCCCGCCTACTTGGGTGACATAAGCCTGTTCTTTGAAATATGCCCCCTTTCAACTCAGCTGTAGTTTTACGACACTGGAGGGAGAAACTGTCTGATGTTGGTCTCATAGGAAAAAAAAATCACCTTTGCTCAAAAGCCCCCTTAATGAGGAACTCTCACTTTATGGGGCAGCCGGGAGTTTTCTACAGCCTGTTCTGTAAACGCTCCCTTGTGTGCCCCTCAGTCTTTCCCTATTAATGCTGGAGGCTTATAAAGGGCACACTGTCCAAAGCCCCAGCCCACGCAGAGGAGTGCAAATGACACAAACCAGACCCCACTGACGCTGGTCCAGGTAAAGAGATCTGACAACAGACACGTTTTGAGGCAGAGGCCTGGGCAGCATGGTGCCTACAATAACAGTGTACAGAGATGACAGGCCGATCCATCTCCTCTCGACGTGCACTGAGGACAGAAGGGAAAGGGGGTTGTGTGGCAAGAACTTTATAAGCTGGTGGGTACCAATTCCCACTTTTGTCTTAAAAGGGACACAGGGGTGTAAGTCCTGCCCCATATGCCAGTGAGAACATCCAGCTGAGACCTTACACAGCTGTGATTCTACAGTGCCAATGGAAAGCGCCTATCCACGTTTTAACGCAGAACCCACACAGGAACTGGGCGTGGGAAAGACAATGCAGAGGGACAGACACGACATGGTGAATCGGGATTGCGAGGGGAAGAGGCCATTATGCAGACAGTGGTGCTTTCATTCAGTTCCACCTCAAGAGTTTGCTTTCACTAAAGGAATCGAAGTGGAGACCTTGATACAGAAAATTCTTGGCAATGGAGGAAACCCTTTCTAGAGGTGAGCGGAATTAATGAATACAGGAAAGAAACGGTCTTAACACCTTCTACAGCAAACTGGTTCCAATGAGCATCTTTGTTCCCTTTCCAAACTCTGCTTCCAGAAGCTTCCAGAAGCAGGGCATGTGTGAGCTGAGCCAGGGGCCCAGTCTGAGCTTCTCGTTGCCGTGGCGGGCTCCCTCTCAGGAGAGATGGCCAAGAAGTTAGTGCTGGGAGCAGGGGTCATTTGTTCTCTGTGACTTCCACAAGCTTTCCCTCAGTGCTTCTCCTTGGCAGGCAGGGGTCACCTGCGCTAAGGATGAGACTGAAAGGAGGGTCAGTCACTGGCTGCTCAGGGTCTTCACAGTGGCGCCCAGCAAAGCCGAGAGAGGGTCACTGGCTTGGCTTCCAGAGGCCATTCCTATCACCTGAAGAACCCTATTTCCTGAGGGGTTTTCCAAGTCACTGCTCCACAGGCTCTGGACGGACCATGTCAACGCTGAAGCAATCTGGCCTGGTAATTCCTTCTCGTGTGGCTCATTGGGTTATCGCCCTCATCCCTGGCCTTGGCGCCTTGGTGACATGCACCTATACAGAGCGAACTGGTGCAGGGTTACTCAATACAAAGCCTAAGCCTGTCGGAAAGTCAGCAGATGGGAGTACCTGGAGCCCCATCTGGGGGACTACTTAGGCTTTCCTGGTGCTCCCGTCAGGAATTTATGAGAGCGTTATGCACTTGCTGCCCAAATGGCTCTACGCCTTCTCTCCCCTATTTCTAGTGCAGACCAGAGCCTGTGTTTCATTTGGTTCCCTGTCAAGTAAGAATTCTCTGAATTCCCTTGGTGCTTGGCTGGTGACACATGCCACACAGCTGACAGGAGACCTCGGCAGGCCAGACTAAGGAGCTCCTGACCAGCCAAGATGAGGCCAAGCTGGACACCACTTCGGGGCCCTTAGCGCTATATCCAACAGTCTTTCCTTCCCATCTAAAGTAGTGGCTGCTTCATCCTGTCACTTCTCTCAACACCAAAACAGCTCTGTGCCCAACACATAATGCAGGACTTAGCGGCTGGGCTACTGCATAGAGCCAGGTGGATGGCTGGGCCTGGGTCCTGACCAGGCAGCTACCCCGGGACTCTGGGGACAGCAGAATGCATTGGGAACTCCAACATACAGTTATCTCTTTCTGAATAGGGACATTTAAGAGCAAAAGGACAGCAGTAAAGATAGAAGGCAACATAGGAACTTCTGAAATGTGACACGGAGAAAGGTTATGGGGACAATTTAAGGGCAGGCAGCAGGGGAAGTGAAGGGAGCCTGGCAGGCCTCAGTTACCCACTGAAGCCAATCAGGGGATGGAAATAGCACCCCAGGGTCTGGTACATCCAAGCTGTCCTTTTTTTGCTGCAGAAACTTAGGAAAAGTAGCGTTACTCCTTTTCTACACATCGAGAAAGAGAAGGCTGGCCTCACTGGAAGGTTTCAAAGCTAGGACATCTAATGTCCTTGGAGCTCTCGGGGACCTAAGGCACCAATACAAAAAATGTTTGGTGCAAGACAGGGGCCCACCTTGGACAACCAAAACAGGTTCCTGACATCTAAGCATTGTGGCCTAAAGGCAAAGAGCTCTTCATCTTCACCCCTTTCTTCGCCCAGTCATAGCTTAAATGGTGTGTCTGTCATAATACCTAGGGGACACGCTAGATCAGGGTATGAGAAAGTGGGGGATAAGAATAAAAAGGGTAGAATGCTAACAGCTGTGTAGATTAAGGAAAGGGGAGAGAAAAAATCCTATCTCTTCAAGACTGGTGGGGGACAAGTATATCTATTTTGTTTGTTTGAATTAAAAATAATTTGGCCCTGGCCAGTTAGCTCAGTTGGTTAGAATGTAATCCCCAAATGCCATGGTTTCAGGTTAGATCCCCAGTCAGGGCACGAATGAGAAGCAATGAATGAGTGTACAGCTAAGTGGAATGAGTTGATGCTTCTCTTTCTCTCTCAAATCAAGGGGGAAATAAAAAGGAAATGCCTATTTTAAACATCATGGTAATCAGAGTATTCTTATAATTTTGTATTCTGCTTTTTCAGAAAACACATAGCCTTCGTAATCACATTTTAACACTGCATACTAATTTCATCCTGCTTAACAATCTCTCACGGATGCACCCCTTGGCTGGTTGGGAGCAGCACCCCTTGGCTGGTTGGGACCAGGCCACCCAGAGAGCTGTTATTTATTTTATTTATTTAGTATTTTCCTGAAGTAAGAAGCGGGTAGGCAAAGAGACAGACTCCCGCATGCTCCCGACCTGGATCCACCAGGCATGCCCACCAGGGGGCAATGCTCTGCCCATCTGGGACGTTGCTCCATTGCAACTGGAGCCATTCTAGCGCCTGAGGTGGAGGCCATGGAGCCATCCTCAGCACCCAGGCCAACTTTCATCCAATGGAGACTTGGCTGCAGGAGGGGAAGAGGGTGATAGAGAGGAAAGAGAGGGGGAGGGGTGGAAAAGCAGATGGGCGCTTCTGCTGGTGCCCTGGCTGGGAAGCAAACCTGGGACTTCCACACGGTGGCCAGGGCAAGAGCTGCTTATTTGTAGCTGATGTTCAGCATTCTCCACTCTCGTAAGTGATGTGTCCCTGCAAGGCCAACTCTGGGAATCAGAGTGCCCATACCATGCGGGTGAGCAAAGGGCTCCGTGCTGAGCCAGCCAGGCTTTCCCATGTTATACAACAACTCCAGGCCCCTCCTGGCTGGACCCGGGGCCTGGGTCCCCTAGCACAACCCAGCATAAGGCAGTGAGAAGCCGCACAGGCCCAAAGTGTCAAAGCACACCACGTGCGCTGGCTGGGTTTCTAACCCAGGGGCCTGTCGGAGGTGTGTTGTAAAAATGATGAATGGCTGTCAAATCTCCTCGGCCTGGGCTGATTTAGGGAGCTATTGGCAGGCACATCACTCCCAGCTTGTCAGCCAGTTAATTACTTCCAACTTTATCTTTCTTGTCAACACTTCTTGACAAATTGGCCATTATCTTTTTATTCTACAACAATGAGCACTGTTCCTTTGCTGGAGCTGCCTGGAGGGTCTCCTCCTCCTCTCTGCTCCTTCACAAAATGAAGAGCTCCGAGGGAGATCAGAACAGAGCTGCCAGGAAAGGCAGGCAGAGGAACGCAGGGGAAGGGCTGACAGACTGAGTCCAAAGCTAATTTTCAGTTACTTTGACTCAAAGCAGATTCTGGGTAAAATCCTGATTTCTTGGCTTCTCCATGTCCAAGGGCTCTGACTCAGTCTATTATGTGGATGAAGCTGGGAAACAAAAGTTAAATAAACTGGCACCTAGTGGCCTGGCAGCCTTGAACTCTTCACACTTAACTGTATAAGCAGATGTGAGCTGCCGTTTCACTCCATTAGGGAGCGAGGCCGCACTGTAGAAGTACTGATGCACGTCCCGGGATCAGGGAAAAGGAGAAAATGTGCCTACCTCCTTGGTAAGGAAAAGCTGACAGAAGAGGACCAGGATACACTATATAACTGGATTACCAACATTCTGAGCCAATGAGATGTCCGAACGAATCTGGAGAGACTAATGTCACCGCTGGGACAGACTGTCAGAGTGGGACATGGGGAAAAACCCCACACCTACTACATTTCATCAGTTCTAAGTCACACTTTTTTCACACTTTAATGTCTCCGAAGTCATGATACAGCTCACAATTCAAGGTTTCGGAGCGCTGACACAGCTTAACTTCCAGCAGCTTGCTCCCCCACTGCCACGTGGTACAGAAAAATCAGAAGCAGCTTCTCTAACTCAACATGAGTGGTCAATGGGCTTCAAGGCATTCCCAAGGATGAGCTAGGTGCAGGGGAAGACAGAGCTTTACTACTGACCTACAGCAAGCCTTTCCCTTTACAATGGCCTGGGCTGCAATGTAAGACCCATCCTTCTGGCCAATGCTAGGAGAATCCCTAGGACAATCCCTAGGACAGTGATGGACAATCTTTTGAGCTTGGTGTGTCAAAATTCGCCAAAAAACTGAGCATAACTCGGGTGGTGTGTCACTTCGAGAAAAACGGCCTAACCGGAAGTCCCAGAACTAGATGCTCTGTGCCGGAGTTCTGTTGTTTTAGCCTACAGACATCCGGCACAGTGTCTACACTATAGCAAATGTTTTGTCCTTGGCTACTGCACCTGGCCGTGTAGGAGCCGAGGATGAAACGTCCTTCTAGGCACGCAGCTCCATACATCTCTGGTATGCGGCCGCTTGCGGCCACATGTCATTGAAAATGGCTAAGCATGTCGGTGCTGACATGCATGTCATAGGTTCGCCATCACGGGCCTAGGACAATCCCTTGCACAGCTCCTCAAAGATGACCTGCATTCTGCACTTAAGAGCCGCTTTCCTTGGGGTCTGTGAGATGCTCTGTAAAGGCAACCTACTGTCCAGTGAACCAGTCGAAAGTCTTCAGAGCGGCCAGAAATAAACTCATGCTCCACTGGTGACGGGTGTGAGACTGACCTCTTGGGCATGGCCGGCCGAAAAGGGGATCACAGAAAAAGATGGGGCAGAAAAGAAGGCTACAATCAGTGCCTGTGCTCTGGCTGCACTGTGGCTCCCTTCTTATGCCAACTCTTTGCTGCCTGGAGCTTTTCTACAGGGGTCCAGATTCCTCGAGGCACACTGGCGCTTCTGAACTCAGCAGGAGCTCAGAGGTCTGGAATGTGTTTTGACCAAGAAGCAAGGAGCTTTGAGTAAATCCTTACCCTTCTGGACAAAGTGTATTTTCTTTCAGCAGAGGTGCAGAGGAAAAACAAGACTGTGTACCTTTTTCGGGAAGCCAGGAAACAACTGTAAAAGCAGCACTCATACTTCCAAGCAACACAATAGACACCTTGGGAACATGTGTTTAAAATTAAGACACAGAGTGGGTTTTGTTCTTCCATCTAGCCTCTCCTGTAGTCTGGAGAGCCCAGTCACCCTTGCCATTAATTGGTTGCTCAGGCACAACTGGCTCAGATTCTTTAAATTCTTACAGAATTACAGGCCCACTTTCCCGTTAGTGCTGCATAAGTCAGGGTGGCAGAGGGGCAGCCCGGAGAGCAGCTCTGTGGTCCCCAGGTGGCTGGGCAGGACTTGTCATCTTGTTCTGCAGCCTCACCCCAGCCCTGACAGGGTTCTTTAACAGCGTTTTTCTACAATTACAGTGTAATGGGCGTTATTTGCTAGGTTCCTGGATACATTAGGAGGAACACAGCCACCCAGAGACATGGCTGTTTTTATGGGGACCTGGTGCTTTCTTTGTTCTGTCTTCAGCATTAGCAGCTGGAGCGGCCCCTCGGGCCAGGATGCAGGGTAACTGACAGGCCCGTCAGGCTGAAGGAACCAGAGATGCCATTTACACAGGCCTCCAGCATGAGCAGGAGTGGGATAAAACCCTACCCACTGTGCTGTGGTCCCCTTGCTAGATTTCTTCACAAACAAGGGTGAGACACAAATCAATGGTTTCCAGGCATACAAAAGGATTATACTATAAGGATGCTCCCTCAAGTTACTGATTAAAAAAAGAACATTGAACCAAATTATCTCAACTCCTTCAGTTCTTTCTTTGATTCTCTTACTCTGGCCGATGGAAGAAACTCAGACTTCCAGCAAAAGAGAAGGTCGTGCCCTACGATGAAGGCCTGACCACGACAGAATACTGGCAATAACCATGCAGAGAGATGCTTCTGCTGGGATTTTAGTCTTTCATTTGACAAGTTCCAATTAAGTCTCCCTTTTGTCTTCAGCTCTGTGCTGAAGCAGACGCACCAAAACCAAACTGCAGCAGGTGCTGTGGAGGTCAACACCGTGGAGAAAAGACAGTGCTTAGACAGAGGACAACATGGGGGGCTTACTTTAGATTCGGGCAGGGAAGGCTTTGCCGAGGAGATGATAATCACATACTGGCTGGTCACCGACTAGGTGTCAGACACTATTTATTCTAAGTGTTTTTTTTTTATGTGCACTATCTATTTTTAAAGAAACTTCCTAAAGTACACCACATACATGCACAGGGAAGTATATACAGTGTACAGCTTGATAAATTATCACAAAGTGAAGATACCCTTGTAACCACCACCCTGACCTTGAGAAACAGACAACACACTGCCAGCATCCCAGAAGCACACACGGCTTCCCCCAGTCACGGCTCCTGTCCTCATCCTCAGAGGTAACAACTCCCAGACTTCTGACACAGTGGGTGAGTTCTGCCAGGTTTAGAACTTTATATAAACATGCTCCATTATGTTTGTGAGACAGAGCCTTGTTGCTGCGTGCCATGGTAGTCTTTTCTGTCGTGGTATATTCACTATATGAACGTACCATAATTTATGTATTTTATTGCCGATGGACATTTAGGTTGTTTTCAGTATCTGGCTATTATGTGTGATGATACTACGAACATTCTCGCACATATCCTTGGTGCATGGGCATGCACATTTCTGTTGGGAATACACTTAGAAGTAGTATTGCTGGGTTACAGTGTATGCTCAGCTTTGGAAGATACTGACAAGTTGTTCTTCAAAGTAGTTTCAACAATTTACATTTCCACCCAAAATCCCAATTGCTCCACATCTTTGTCAACACTTGGTATTTTCAGTGTTTTCCATTTTAGCCATTTTAATTGGTAAGTACTGGCATTTTATAGTTGGTTATTTCTTTTTAGATTTTATTTATTCATTTTAGAGAGAGGAGACAGAGAGAGAGAGAGAGAGAGAGAGAGAAGGGAGGGAGGAGCAGAAAGCATCAACTTCCATATGTGCCTTGACCAGGGAAGCCCGGGGTTTCGAACTGGCAACCTCACCATTCCAGGTCAACACTTTTACCCATTGCGCCACTGCAGGTCAGGCCTGGCATTTTATAGTTTTAATTTGCAATTCTATAATGACAAAGGAGCTTGACAGCTTTTCATGTGTTTGCTGGCCTTTTGGATATCTTCTTTGAGACACAAGAGCCTGCTCCTATCTCTTACCAATCTTTTAATTGGCCACCTTTAAAAAAGTTGATGCGTTCTACAATCTACATACAACATCAGGATGGTTAATTCTTTCGTGGACCGGCCTGAAATTCCTGGTGGACCAGCAGTTGAAAACCACTGGCCTATGTTATCTTCTAGAAATTTTAGTTTTTGCCTGGCCTGTGGTGGCACAATGGAAAGAGAGTGGGCCTGGAATGCTGACGTCACTGGTCCAAACCCCTGGGCTTGCCAGGTCAAGGCACAGACAATAAGCAAGCAACGAACAAATAAAGGGAAGCAACTATGAATTGATACTTCTTGCTGCCCCCACTCCTCTCTCTGTAAAATCAATTTTAAAAAATCTCAGAAGCTTTAGTTTTACCTTGCATATTTAGAATTGAAATCTCCCTTGAAGTTCTGTGTGTGGTGTGAGGTAGGGATCAAGAGCCTCCCCCACCTCCCATGCCTCACATTACAACTCACTAGATGACCCAGCAGAAGTTATTGGAAAGACTGTCCTTTCCTCACTGTTCTGTAGTGCTACACTGTCATCAATCAGGTGTCTATATATGTGTGGGTCTGTCTCTAGATGTTTAATTCTGTTCCATTTACCTACGTGTCTACTCTTGTGCTAATACTGCCTTAATTACTTGCTGTAGCTTTGTGATAAACCAGATTTCTAGTAATGAATTCCTCTAAATGTTTTTCCTCCTTCAAAACTGCCTTAGTTAGCCTGACCAGGCGGTGGCGCAGTGGATAGAGCGTCGGACTGGGATGCAGAAGACCCAGGTTTGAGATCCCGAGCTTGCCAGCTTGAGCGCAGGCCCATCTGGCTTGAGCAAAAGCTTGCCAGCTTGGACCCAAGGTTGCTGGCTCCAGCAAGGGGTTGCTCAATCTGCTGAAGGCCTGCGGTCAAGGCACATGTGAGAAAGCAATCAATGAACAATTATGGTGTCGCAACGGCAACGAAAACCTAATGATTGATGCTTCTCATCTCTCTCCATTCCTGTCTGTCTGTCCCTATCTATCCCTCTCTCTGACTCTCTCTCTCTGTCCCTGTAAAAACAAACAAACAAACAAAAAAACTGCCTTAGTTACTGGCCCTGGCCAGTTGACTCAGTGGTAGATCACTGGCCTGTGTGTGGATGTTGGGTTCGGTTCCGGGTCAGGGCACACAGGAGAAGAACCCATCTGCTTCTCCACCCTTCCCCTTCTCCTTTCTCTCTGTTTTTCTCTTCCCCTCCTGCAGCCAAGGCTCCATTGGAGCAAAGTTGGCCTGGGCGCTGAGGACGGCTCCATGGCCTCCGCCTTAGGTGCTAGAATAGCTCCGGTTGCAAGGGAGCAACAACGCCCCAAATGGGCAGAGCATCGCCCCTGGTGAGCATGCCTGGTGGATCACGGTCGGCGCATGCGGGAGTCTGACTGCCTCTCTGCTTCTAACTTTGGAAAAGCACACACAACCCCCCCCCCCCCGAACAAAAACTAAAAAAAAAAATACACTGCCTTAGTTATTATTTATTTTATCATACCTTATAACAGTTTCTGTTTCCAGTCAGTAATAGCCTTAAAACAAAAATAACATCAGCTTTAGTGCCTATTCACAATACAAAACAAAAAAATGAAAAAGATACCATTTGCCAATGAATTATTTGTTCCTAAGAATATCAAAAGTGCAAAAATATTCACTTTCTTTTCAGGTCTGTCTTAAAATTATAATTATTCTCCTTGACAGCATGGACAGAGTCAGCAGCTGCCACCCTGCATTTGTCTTCGAGGGACGATGGCAGGTATTTGGACGTGAGCAACATTTCATTTGTTAAAGTATTCTGCATCAGCTGTTAAAGAATTGTCCTTAAAAAAAAAGTTTGAGTGTTTGTTTCTAATCTGATTTCCCAAACAAAGCAAATCATTTAAAACACATCCAGCCTGGCCTGTGATGGCGCAATGGATAAAGCTTCAACCTGGAATGCTGAGCTTGGCAGTTTGAATCCCCGGGCCTGCCTGGTAAAGGCACATACGAGAAGTAACTAATACGATGAGTTAATGCTTTCCACACATTCTTCCCTCCTTTTCTCTCTCACCTCTCTCTAAAAATATCAATAAATAAAATCTTTAAAAAAACCACATACACATTTGGATACCATTTCTCTTTATATCAGGAAAACATTTATGTGCTATTAGCTATCTTTAGTTCTCAACTTAATCCTTACAAAAATCATGAGATGAAGTATTATGATTTTTATCTCTATTTCACAGATCAGTAGACTCAGAGAAATTATGAAATTTGGCCAGGATCATATAACTGTCTAGTTATATCTGGGATTAGATATAACTACCAAATTAAATCTGGGATTCGAACCAGGTTTGTTTGATTCTAGACCCAAGTATTTCATTCCTTCACCCACCACTTTCTCAGTCATCAAGTCAGATGACTCCCTCAGGTTATTTAATATGAATGCATTACAATTAAGGAATTCCAATATTCTAAGCCACCCATTTCCAGTTAAAAATCTTGTCTGGCAGCTAAAGCCAGTTTCCTGGTATGACTCAGGACAACAAAGCAACAGAGATAAAAGTTTCTTGGGTTTCTTCCCCAGCCCTGTCTTCATAATGATTATCATATGCTTCACACAGACTCATGAAGTCCCCTAGGTCCGGCTGCCCTCCACCTCTCCAGCCTTGACAGCCCCCACTCCTCTGCTTTCTGGACACTCAAGCCATGCTTAAGTACTCAGATTACCCTCGTAAACGGCATCTTTCACGTGGCTGCACCTTTGCCCAGAGTGCCCTCACCTACTCCTGGCTACATCCTCTTTTTTCTTTAAAACCTGGGTATTCCTTCCCTTGGGAGGCCTTCTAGAACTTCAGGTGGGTTGGGCACCCCTCCTCCTCTGTGACCCCCACACTAGCATGTCATACATCCTAAGAATTCGGGTGGCTTGACCGACCTTGTCGCACTTGTGTGCTGGTTAATGGAACAGATGTTTGCTACAAAGTTCTGAGAGAGAGCAGAAACATTTTTACTAGGTGTATATAATTAAATAGTCCATTCTAGGAGGAGGCCTGAAAGGAATGATTTCTAATCTGCCCAGGGTGGACTCTTTGAGAGAAGTGACAAACTGGCAGGATTAGGGAAGAGATGGAATAGCTTCTATGATGGACTTGGACGCTCAGCTGTGCTAGAAATAGGCCTGAGTGATAGAAGGGTCAGGTACTAAGTGGCTACATACAGCAGGGCAAGCTATGACTCATAAGACTTCAGAAGATGTAAAATATCCCACGAAGTACACAAAGTAACAACTAGGCAGGTTCTTCTAAGATGTACCTATCCATTCATAAACCCGGAGTCTGGTTCAGAGGGCAACTGTTTCCCTCGCCAATTTTGGAAACCATGGTTGAAGAGTAGGCAGGGGCAGGAGCACGTTAGGAAAGGAGAAGTCTCTCCAATGTGGACATTTTCAAGAAAAGGAGACATCACACTCCCACTCGGAGGATGCATCTCCACTAGGCCTCCCCAGCGCTGTTGTCCTCCGACTGCTTGAACATGACCAGGCCTCAGTGCAGTCCTGGGCGGAGCAGCCCAGGCTGCGGTCTTTGAGAGCTTCCAGGCTAAGTAACAGCTCCCTGGCTTTTCTCATTCGCAATATAAGCTTGATTTTCAAAAATGTCTTTCTCAGGAGCACCAAGCTGACCACCCCCCCTTCACCACCAGAAACATGGAGAAAAGAAAAAACTCTATAAGGTACCCAACCCATGTTCTCCGTCCTTTTTCTGTTATTTCTCATGTTCAGAGAAAGGAACGAAAGCCTCCCAGAGCAGGGAGAACTGCTGTGGCCATGGGCTTCCTGGCTTTCCCCACGGGCTGAGTTGCACTGAAATTCAGACTCTAGGACATAGAAGGGCCATGGATGCTCTCAAGCACAGATCATCTCCTGAGATGAGGAATACTTTGAATTTGCTATTTTATTTAAGGGGGTGTGTGAATTGACATTTGGGCAGATTATGCAATATAAGAAAATCTTCAAATAAGGAAAATAAGGAAAGCTTGCCTCCAATTTATGCCTCATGTTAGAATGTATTAATCTTATTCAAAAATACCTTAGCTATTCTTTTTTATTTTTTGTATTTTTCCAAAGTGAGAATTGTGGGGTGGCAGACAGACTACCACATGTGCCCGACTGGGATCCACCTGGCATGCCCACCAGGGGGCGATGCTCGTCCCATCTGGGGCGTTGCTCTGCTGCATTCTAGCACCTGAGGTAGAGGTCATGGAGCCGTCCTCAGCACCCAGGCCAACTTTGCTCCCATGGAGCCTTGGCTGCGGGAGGGGAAGAGAGAGACAAAGAGAAAGAAAAAGGGGAAGGCTGGAGAAGCAGATGGGCGCTTTTCCTGTGTGCCCTGCTTGGAATCGAACCCAGGATTTCCATACGCTGGGCTGACACTCTACCGCTGAGCCAACCAGCCAGGGCCTATTTTTTTTATTTTTATTTATCTATGTTAAAATCACACATTAAAATAGTTTATTTCTGTTTCCAGTAGGTAGTATTCTTAAAACAAAAATACAGAAAAGAACCATCAGACAGTAGGCACTCACACTAATAACTAGAGCTTGTGATCCAAACCCTCCTTTCTTAGAAAGAATTGCTACATGGGTTGCAAATATGAATTATTGATTCATTTTCTGCCCAAATATGAAAATCTATTCATAACACTTCCTGTTTAGGCTGGGGACACAGCTACTGGGAAAACAAACATAAAGGTGACTGGAACCCACAGTGCTCCATTGTTCTGTGATGGCTTCTCTACCATGCTGCTACACAGGCACTCCGAGACAGCAGGGCCAGATGCAATGTTACAGGGCTGAGTGGCACACAGCACTTCTGTGGCACACAGCTTGAGTCAGTGTCATTTGAAGGCTACGAGACCATTTTGAAGAGCTTCATGGAGTTTAGCAGACCCTGTCAGATGCTGACAGTGGGGGCCAGGTTCATGTTAGTGAAACGAACTCCATGGAGCTGAGACTGCAGAGCCCAGCGGGAGTAGATACCGGCTGACAGAGCCAACTGTAAACAGCAGCTACTGAGCAGAATGACAAGTTGCTATAGGGTGCCAGCAATATCCTGGCCCCTTAGTAGGCAAAGATGACGATGTGAGAAAACGAACCCCAATCCATGTGATTCACTACTGCTTTTTTAATTTTGGGAAGAAAAAAGCTTGTTTGGTAACTCCAGCTGCCCAGACAGAGATGGCTTCCTGAGCAACTAGAAGCCCTCACCAGCAACAACGCTGGGGATCATGGCAGGGAAGGAGTTGTCAAGGGTCAGCCTTGCTTGTGTGTGAAGGAGCCACATGAATAGCAGCAGTACAGGAGCTGCCCCGGTGGCTCCACGTCATGGAGAGCACAGGGCACGTTCCAAAGACAGGGTCACTGTTTAAGGACAAAGGGACCTTTGTGTTCATTTCTCAGTGAAATACTCATTTTAAGGATTTAAGGTTTGCTGAAATCCCAGGTCTTTTTCCATTTATTTTCAAAGGAGGAAAAGCCTTCAAATATACTATGTGAAAAACTATAACATATTTATTTTCAGGGATACACACACACACATATAATAAATAGATAAGAGAATAATTTCAGATTTGCAAACCACACTGCATGGGAAGAAGAAGATGAGATTCTACATATGGGTTTATTTAATGATGGGGATTCTTTTCTCTATGATTTAATATATTTTCCAAGTTTTGAACCATGCACCAATGGTTCTCTGTTCTGCCTGAAGACTACTGGAAATGTGGGTGACCAAACCCAGAACCACATCCATCACTCCTGAGCTTTCATCCCTGCCGTTGCCTCTGACACCTCTTTATGAAAGGTCAAGCATGAGAAGCCCACTCTTTGTTGAAGGAGAAAGTATGTAAATAGAAGGATAAGCAAGCAAGTCCTGTGACTACAAATTATTAAGTCTTTTTGCTCCCTAAGAGTTTTATTCCATCCTCCTCTTTCTAGAACTTTTCCAAGTTGTAAACGTTCAAATGTGAGACAGTGTTCGATTCAGATCATAAGGGGGTTTTGTAAACACTGAATGATGATCAGAGAAAGAAATGAGCAGCTTTGTTAAAAGCACATTCAGCAGGATGCCAAAATGTAGCAGATTCTCCCATAAACAGCACGGGCTACATTAACAGGTCTCCCTGGGTGCGTGGAGTCTTATTCCCCACTATCTGTGCTTACCTTCTGCTCACCCATGGTTATGTAACGCTTAGGATGAAATTTGGAAAGCCCTCTGACCCTGCCCCCCTTGCTGATAGAGCTGAGCCAGTGGCTGGCAGGGGCATAATCTAATAGGCAAAACTGGAAACACATATTCACAGTCCTCTTGTCTCGCCCAGAGACTGTGCAGGCAAGGAAAGGCTCGCCCCTGCCCCCCTCCTCCCCGTCTCTGGCCTAAGTTTACGCTGACTTCACCCAACAGGCACCTGACCCTCCCAGATGAGCTGGGAGGGGCCACAGCGCCATGCACATGGGGTGGAGGTGCAGGCAGCAGACAATATTTAAGATGCTGAGTTTGTCGGGCATTTGGGGTTGGAGAGGAAAGCTATAAGGATACCCAACTAAGCTGGACTTTCAGAAACGCAAGCTTTGACAAAGGCTAAGAAAGAGCAAGAAAAGAGAAAACAACAGAGTGGTAGCCCACCAAGAGCAAAAGTGTGAGGTTCTAATTGCTGCAGCTTTGCGAGCCTCAGCAGGGCAGACCCAGATACCCCCAAAGAAAGAGCCTTCCTTACCCAGACCAGGCAAGATGCTGAAAAAGACTCCCTCAGCTGTGACCTGGCTCTGCATTTTCATCTTGGCCTTCGTCAGCCACCCAGTGTGGCCACAGAAGGCCCCTAAGCGCAAGACGCCTGCGCAGCTCAAAGTGGCGGCCTGCTGTGCGGAGGTGAAGGAGCTCCAAGCCCAGGTTGCCAACCTGAGCAGCCTGCTGAGTGAGCTGAGCAGGAAGCAGGAGAAGGACTGGGTCAGCGTGGTCATGCAGGTGATGGAGCTGGAGAGCAGCAGCAGGCGCACAGAGGCGCGGCTTGCAGAGGCTGAGGGCAAGTACTCAGAGATGAACAACCAGATCGACATCATGCAGCTACAGGCAGCACAGACGGTCACACAGACCTCAGCAGGTAAGCAGCACGGGTCCTCACTTTCTCAGCAGCTTGCCTTCAGATCGCCCAGGGTCTCCTGTCTATGGCACTGCCCCTAGATAACCTGTCACCAGAACTATTACTGGGGGGCCTTTGGGGGAATACTTTCCTGAGTAGGTGCTACAGACTCTATTTTCTCTCTACTAAAGGCTTACAGAGGATTCCTTTTGATTTCTAATGCACTGTGAATTGACCCAGTACCTTCACAGGTCTCTCATTCACACAGTGCTTCAGATCACTGAAGGTGTGATTACCATCTTAGAGCACAGAGAGATCACACGGTTTGCCCCAAGTCACACACAGCAAGTCTTAGAAAGAGGGTTCCTGATTGGTTCCCTTCCTTACCTAGAGCCCACAGGCTGTACCCTCTGCCCCAGGAAGCAAGAGTGGACACCAAAACCGTAACATCTGCTGTTCTGGAAGCCAAGTTTTCCCAAATAATTTTCTCAGGTCTCTGACAGTGGAATGGGCATAAATGGAATTTTGTGCCCTCTCCCTGCAAACCGAACTCTTCTCACTGGCTCAGAATGAGGGTAGAGACACTGCCAGGGTTGTCTGAGGAATTCCTTTGTGTTCAGGGAAGGACAGGCTCCTCGGGGTTCCTCAATTCTGATGCTATACAGCATCTCACGATCTCAAATAACATTCTTTCCAATAATACAGCAAATGAGAAAATGTAATGTTGAAATCTGGATTTTTAAAAAGCCAAAAATAAGACAAATTTAATGTTTTCTCTTGCAAAATAACTTAGTTTTTGGTCAGCTTGGCTCAGATGGTGGGCCACAGTGAATTTGCTAGACAGAAATTTGGTTTTCTGAAAGTATCAGGAAACTACTAGTTGTAAGGAGCATATTCTATAGATATGTCATTTCCTGCTGATAGAAAAACTTTTTGCTCACACTGTAAATTAAATCAAGAACAAAGAACAGAGTAGGTCACTGGTTATCCTCAGTTTAAATGAAAAGGCGTTAATATGAAATTAAGCTTAAAAAACTGTTATCTAAACCAACACATGCACGTCCTGACCCTCAGTGCGGGACTAGACAAGTATTCTCAGGTCATTTTCCAGCCAAGGGAGTCCTGACTGGGTCTGCGAGACGAAACCAGACATGCAGAAGACCAGGCCACACAGATGCATATGCTCCTCCAAACGGGGTTTCCTCGCCTCCCAGCAGGGAGTTCTTTGGAGTCAAATGCAGCTCTCCTGCTGGTCTCTTACTCTTCTTGCCCAGAACAACATTCCTTCTTTTCTTTTCTTTTTTTTTTTTTTTTTTACAGGGAGAGAGAGAGAGAGAGAGAGAGAGAGAGAGAGAGAGAGAGAGAGAGAAAGATAGGGACAGACAGAAATGGAGAGAGATAAGAAGCATCAATCATCAGTTTTTCGTTGCGACACCTTAGTTGTTCATTGATTGCTTTCTCACATGTGCCTTGACCGCGGGCCTTCAGCAGACCGAGCAACCCCTTGCTGGAGCCAGTGACCTTGGGTCCAAGCTGTGAGCTTTTTTTTTTTTGCTCAAGCCAGATAAGCCCGCGCTCAAGCTGGCGACCTCAGGGTCTTGAACCTGGGTCCTTTGCATCCCAGTCCGACGCTCTATTCACTGCGCCACCACCTGGTCGGGCAACATTCCTTATTTTCTTCTGCATTACAAGGGGCTGGGTCACCTTTGTATTCTGTAAACAGGCTGCCCCTTGGGGAGAGCAGTACCTTGAGACTTTCCTGAGTACAGGAAGTGAAGGACTCTGCTGGCAGAGGCAGCTGCTCCCCTCCCAGCATGCTCTGCTTTGACCATTTCCACGGCAGAAATGTCACCATCTGCCGGCTGTGTGCTCTTCTTGAAGGCCCAGTGAAATGGTCACCAAGAGAAGTTCTCAAGACACAGGGGGCAGAAGCATCTCTGGTCAGTGGGAGGTCTCTGAATCCTGTCAGAAGAGGCTGTCCCTTCCACTATGTCTCCAGTATTTAGAACAAGGAGACAGAGTCTGGCATAAAGCAGCAGCCCCATGGCAGCCGGGGAAACATTTAAATCAACCCCAGAATGAAAACTAGCCTGTGCAATGCTCTCATTTCCTTGTTCTAATAATCAAGGGTTATTAGAGTACATCTAAGGGTTCCTCAGAGTGCATCTGCATTGGCCTAGCAGTGTGAGATTAAGGAGGGAAAGGTAAGATTATAAATCTATCTCCTTTAATTAGGGCTCTAAGTAGCCATTACCTCTGAAAAACAACAATACAAGGCCCCATGAGATACTCATGATTACCTGGAAATAGAGGCTGACTGTCCCAGTAGTTGGATCTATCAAAGCCTCTGTTATGGGCCCTCGTACACTGTAATAATTCCAGAATCTGTGGCCTAGAATGATCGCAAGATAATTTATTTCCGAGTAAACCTGAAATTACCTGTTTGATTGTCCCATTGATGCTCTCAAGGTGAAGGGCTTCCCCCACCCCACAGGCCTGATCAGTGAAGCCAAAATACACCCACCCATTCTTGGTTTCCCACATCCAGACAATGCCTAGTAACGAATATCCATGTGTATTTCATGGTAGAACTGAAGTCTATGCTTAAACTTTTGTTCTCTATGCAGCAGGAAGGCCCGCCTGGCAGGGAGCCTGGGTTCGCATGCATGCTCACTGCTGCGGTCTGTCCCTGTTGTAGATGCCATCTATGACTGCTCGTCCCTCTACCAGAAGAATTACCGCATCTCTGGCGTGTATAAGCTTCCTCCCGATGACTTCCTGGGCAGCCCTGAGCTGGAGGTGAGACCATCACAACCCACTGCCCATGTCCTGCCATCTGTCCTCCAGACCTTCACAGGACAACAGTGTTAAATCAGAATCTAACAAAAGGGAAACTCAAGACAAACAAACATACCAAATACTCAATTTGTGTGTGTGTGTGTGTGGGGAGTTCCAGGAATCTATTTTGTCCTTTCAAACCATCATCAACCATACACAACCTTCTAACTAACATAGGTTAGACAATTCCAGAATCACTGCCTACCTAGCTAAAATCTCTTGCCGTGCCCTAGAGCAGCTAGGCTTTGGGGGAGGAGAGAAGACCATGGAGGGGCCTATCAGAAGTATCTGGGGTTTTCCTTTGGGACCTGATGCCCACTTAACTAGCCCCCATCCTCAGTTAGCACCCTGGACCCAGCTCGCCCAGCTGGGGAGAATCCTGCCGCAGTGATCGTGGAAGCGCACATGTCCCCGACTTGCAGGAAGAGAAGGGAGGTAGAGTCTGCCCCACACTCCTGCCCCTGTCTCTGGGGGCCCCAGACCAGAGCATCCTTCCTGCTCTAGGTGTTCTGTGACATGGAAACAGCAGGCGGCGGCTGGACCGTGGTCCAGAGACGAAAAAGCGGCCTCATCTCCTTCTACCGGGACTGGAAGCAGTACAAGCAGGGCTTTGGCAGCATCCGCGGGGACTTCTGGCTGGGGAACGAGCACATCCACCGGCTCTCCAGACGGCCCACCCGGCTGCGTGTGGAGATGGAGGTGAGCACGAGGCCTGGGTCCCGGAGCTGGACCGGCCACCACACACGACTATGCACACTCTGGGCCACCATTCCTAGTTTTACTCACTTTAGGGTTGTATATTTATTATAATTGTTTTCCTGCAGGTTGCAGTACAGTTGAGGAAGAATAGGGTCCTTCCTATTTTTCAGGAAGGTGAGGCTGCAGGTGCATAGGAAGAGGCCAAACTCGGCCAGAGCAGAATAATCCAACAGTCAGTGACCTGGGGCACAAGGTCCTCTAGGTGCAAACCTTACTGATACTGGTTGGTGACCACATCAAAGGCCTTGAAGCATCACTATATTCTCAAATTACTCTTGTGACATCTTTAAGGGGAACCTGTATAGTGCACACTTACACCCATGGACATGGAGTGAGGGGATACAGCAAGAGACGAATCAAGGCCGGGTGGTCACCTGAGAGAGCAGGGCGGTCTAGGACCCTGGTTTACTGGGTCCCAAGTCTAACGGCACACAAATAAAGCTGACTAGGTCCCCAGCAGTGGGAAGAGGCATGGCTGCGGCTGGAGAGAGAAGAGGTGCAGGGGGAGGAAGCGACTCCCACCGCAGGTTTGCTCAGGCTCTGCCTCCCCCCACAGGACTGGGAGGGCAGCACACGCTACGCCGAGTACAGCCACTTCGTGGTGAGCAACGAGCTGAACAGCTACCGCCTCTATCTGGGGAACTACAGTGGCACGGTGGGGAACGACGCCCTCATCTACCACAACAACACGGCCTTCAGCACCAAGGACAAGGACAACGACAACTGCTTAGACAAGTGTGCACAGCTCCGCAAAGGTGAGATCTGGGGAGAGGGGAGAGTTCAGGTATAAACCCACAGTCCCACTTATAGAGAAAGTGTGAATTATAACTGCACGGCTGATTTCCTGGCTTTGCTATTTCTTTATATATTGGCTCTGATTGCTTAGCTATTATTCAAAAAACAAAAACAAATCCCTGCGGTCGGGTCTATTGGCCACTTCCGAGGGAGGGCACACTCAGCTCTCGGCGCTGGTCTGTCTCCTGACCCAGGTGGATACTGGTACAACTGCTGCACAGACTCCAACCTCAACGGAGTCTTCTACCGGCTCGGAGAGCACAGCAAGCACCTGGATGGCATCACCTGGTATGGCTGGCACGGCTCCACCTACTCCCTGAAACGGGTGGAGATGAAAATCCGCCCAGAGGACTTCCAGCCCTGAGCAGAGGCCTGCCGCAGAGCAGGGCTGGAGAGATGGAGACCAATGGAGGCGGGGCAGGGCAGAGGAGGGGCGGAGGGAGGACTGAAGGGGGGATAAGGTAGAGACAGAAAATGGCCTACAGTCTCCGATGAGAGTGCGTTTCCGAGGCGCACAATACAATTACACGTACCCAGGATGCTACAGTAAGTGGGGTGAAGTGTGTGAACACAACGGGTCCTGGCATGCACTTTTCAGGGGGCTGCCCTGAGTGGGCCCTCTCTGCCAGGATCCCTGACCTAGCAGCAGCTTCTCATTCCACATAGTATTTCTATGAAAAAACTACTTGTCAGATGATTTGATCCATTTTCTTTAAGGCCTAAGGTTGCGTGAGGGCAGAAAAGAAGTCCCTTTGCTAAATGGAACTATATACATTTTGAACTCAAAGAGAGGCCCTAAGTATCAGAGAAAGGAGCAAAAGGGAGGGGGTAGTGGGCGAGAGGAGTTTTTAATTTTAAATCCAAAGGAAAAAACCTTTAGTCTACACATTTCTTTTTAAAAAGATAAAAACTGCTCTGCTGGAAGTGAGCTGACCCCAGTAGGACTTGACTGCCAGAAACTACAGGGCCCCGGGCCTTGCAGCTGGCCTCTGAGCACTGCCCCTGCTTGGCCTGAGTCAGGACACAGCACTGAAGGTGGGCATGGGTCTGCTGGTGGCCAGGGTGCCCCTGCGGGCGGTGGGGGTACCTCCCCTTATCATCCCCTCATAGGTGCTTGCACAAACTGCCTGTGACTACCCACAGTCCACAGCGCTATCTATTTTTATTGACTTTTTAAGAAAAGAGCTTGAAGAGCTTCCTCTTTTATCTTGTCTATAAAGAAAAGGCTAACAAATGAAGGTAGATATGCTGTTTATAAGCATTTTGCTTTGTGAAAATAAAATATAGGTTGTTTTAAACATTCAAAGTTTCTTCTTTCTTCTACAATAAACTGAACACCTGTTTGTTCTCAAATTATCACCATTACCACTTTGATCATAGTAAAAAGTTGAAGTGAAAAGTCAGAGGGTGAACTGTGAGACAGAGACTTTGGGTTTGTAACAGTCTTCAGGAAAGCCAAGGGAGGAGCCGGAGTCATAAGTCAAAAGGTGAGGGACTTTTACAAAGGACCACAGTCACCAGAAGAGGTCAGATCCGGCCTACCCACCTCACCCCATGGAGGTCAATGTCGTCACCTAGCTTCAAAATACTTTGCAAACTACTTTTTACTTGAGTAAACTAACACATGCAGAGAGGAAAAATATCCTTAGCCATAATAGATGTCAAATGATTTTGACCTTTAGGAAGTCATTTCTCCTTGCCAGAAGGAACCATTACCAGTCAGTGTGAGGTAAGCCATAATTCTTACTCAGTATTTTTAAATTGTATCTACAGTCTTTTGGCCGTTGGGAAACTACTTAATTTTAAAAACAAGAACCTTGGGGATTTTTCAAAGGAATAAACTGGGTAGGAAAGTATACTGAAGTAGGGCTTCCCATAGGACAGGCAGTCAGACAGAAACTTCCTAAGGCAGGCAGGGGAATCTGAGAATCTTAGCAGCCAGCACAATAGAGGACAAAAGGATCAGGGGGTTAAAAGGAGATAAAGAGAAGAATGAGCCTAAGATGCCTATGGCAGAAGTATGTATTGGTTCTCTCTCATTTCCTAAACACCTGACAACTAAAACAAAACTAAGGTTCTAGGCAACAAAAGCTATAATAAACAATCCTCAAACTAAAAAGATTCTGCATAGCAAAGGAAATAATCAATATATTGAACAGGCAACCTATAGAATGGGAGAAAATATTTGCAAACTTTAACCCCTAGTAAGGGATTAATATCCAAGATATATAAAGAACTCATACAACTCAATAGCAATAAAAGCAGATAATCCAATTAAAACAGAGCAAAGGAACTGAATAGGCATTTTTCCAAAGCAGACATTCAAACAGCCGATAAGCCCACCACTAATCATCAAAGCCGCAATCATGTCACACAGCACACCTGGCAGGATGGCTATCATAAAACAGACAAGAGCAACATGTGTGGGCAAGGATGTAGATCAAGGGACACCTGGTGCACCATGGGTGGGAAAATAAATGGGTGCAGCCACTATAGAAAATGGTATGGAGATTCCTCTAAAAGTTAAAAATGGAACTCCCATATGATTCAGGAATTCCACTTCTGGGTATATATCTGAAGGAAATGATGTCACTAGGTCGAAGAGGCATCTTGCAGTTCCATATTCATTGCAGCATTATCTACAATAGCCAAGAAACAAACACAACCTAAATGTCCTTCACCAAATGACTGGGGAAAGAAAAGGTGACTAACACACACATACACACACAAATACTACTTAGCCATAAGAAGAAAGAAATTCTGTCATTTTGACAACACGGATGAATCTGGAGGGCACTATGCTAAGTAACATAAGACAGAGACAAAGACAAATACTATATGGTATCACTTATGCGAAACAAACAAACAAACAAACAAAAATACAGCTAAAAGATTTCACTGAAACAGAATAGAATGGTTGCCAGGACATGGGGGGTAGGGAAATGGGGAGGTATAGGTCAAAGGGTACAAACTTTCCATTATAAAAAAGTAAGTTCTAAGAACCCAATGTTCAGCATGGTGACTACAGTACTGTATACTGTATATTTGAAATTTGCTGAGAGCTTATTTTAAACATTCTCATCACAAAAAATAGAGGCATTTTATGTGAGGGGATAGATGTATTATCTTGATCCAGGTAATTGTTCCATAGTGTATCTCACATCATTATACTGTATACTTTAAATATATGTAATTATATTTATCAATTACTCCTCAATAAAGTTGGGGAGAAAAGAATCTATATTGTGCTAACCTACAGTTTCTGAAGCTAACTCATATCATAATATAGACAAAATTGAGTAACTGAAGTATGGACTTTTCGCAACAAGATTAATGTTGAATTAAAAAAAGTTACCATAAAAAAAACCACCGAAAAAGAGGGTCTAAGTCAGCATTTGTGGTTTACTCCTCCTCCTGGGGAGACTTTTGAGAGTGGACAGAGGGAGAAGGGAGAGCAGCTGCTGAAGAACTCACAGAACACCCCGGTCACTCACACTACAGGATGCAGGCTCTGACCATAAACATTTGTAAAGCCTTTCTGTGCAGGCTGATGGACCCCAAGGACCTCAAGATGAGCACAGCTTGGTTTCTGATCTGAGGGCAGAATCCCCAGGAACCAAAAGGAGAGAGCAATGTTTCTCCTAAACAGAAAGACCATTTTGTTCTGAGCACAACCTCTAAGAAGTGAGACAAGAAGGTATGAATGGTACGAAAAAGAACAGGCCTGACAGGCAGTCGTTAGAGCTGCATGTCCGCCTAGCAAGCACTGGCTCCTGGGTCTGCTTTTAATCCTGCATATGTGTCAATCACAACTTCACAACTTTTTCTTAAACTAGATCATATGTAAGGGGCAAGGCAGTGAAAACACCCAGTGTTGATCAGACCCTCTCCTGCTAAGGGCAGAGAAAGAAAAGAAGGTGCTATGGACTGACCACGTGTCCCCCGCCCCCCAATTTTATGTTGAAGCCTAATCCTAATGTGATGGTAGCTGGAGGTGGGGCCTTGGGAGATGCTCAGGCCATGAGGGTGGAGCCCTCAAGAATGGGATTAGGCCTGACCAGGTGGTGGCGCAGTGGATAGAGCATCGGACTGGGATGTGGAAGACCCATGTTCGAGACCCCAAGCTCGCCAGCTTGAGCGCAGGCCCATCTGGTTTGAGCAAAAGCTCGCCAGCTTGAGCACGGATTCATCTGGCTTGAGCAAAAGCTCCTCAGCTTGGACCCAAGGTTGCTGGCTCCAGCAAGGGGCTGCTCGGTCTGCTGAAGGCCCGCGGTCAAGGCACATGTGAGAAAGCAATCAATGAACAACTAAGGTGTCGCAATGGCAATGAAAAACTAATGATTGATGCTTCTCACCTCTATCCGTTCCTGTCTGTCCCTATCTATCCCTCTCTCTGACTCTCTCTGTCCCTGTAAAAAAAGAAAAAAAAAAAAGAATGGGATTAGTACCCTTATGAAAGAGACCCCACAGAGCTTTCCATTAAGCGAACAAACATCTATAACCCGGAAGAGGTTTTCACCAGAACCCAAGCAACCTGGCAACCTGATCATGGATTTCCCAGTTTCTGGAACTGTGAGAAATAAATGTTGGTTGTTTAAGCCACCCAGTCTATGGTAATTACAGCAGACTAAAAGGAGTACGTCAGCAGGCCACCAGAACTTACCCTAATGCCACGGGATAACCAAATAAAAGCTGTGTGTGTGTGCATGTGTGTGTGCATGCACATGCACTCACTTGTGTTTCCAAATAACTGAATACCCAATTATCCCATTCCCCTAAGAAGCAATTATACTTACTGATATAGGTGAGCTTTGAGGAGGTAACTATAGTTTACACTGTCTGTTAGCCCTACTTCAAGGATTACACACGGATTTACTTTGTTCTGGCGCAGGTAGGGGAAATGTCAATAGGTAGGAAAACCATCAGATCGATCAAGCATTAAGAGAACAATGTTGTTACCACCTTACAGCTTTTTAAAACAAACAAAACTAAGAATCAGCTGTGCAAAGCTGTTTTTGTGTACAGTAAACCTGATTGTTTCAAAAAGAATTTAAGGCAGTTGACTAAAATATATACACTTGAATGAACTTTTAAAAAGTGGACAAATGGTGCCTGACCTGTGGTGGCGCAGTGGATAAAACGTCGACCTGGGAACACTGAGGTAGCCAGTTCAAAACCCTGCACTGGTCTGGTCAAGGCACATATGGGAGTTGATGCTTCCAGCTCCTCCCCCCTTTCTCTCTCTCTCTCTCTTTCTCTCTGTGTTTCCTCTCTAAAATGAATAAAATTTAAAAAAAAAAGAAAAAAAAAGTGGACAAATGGTGCCCTGGCCGGTTGACCCATAGGTAGAGTGTTAGCCTGGTGTGTGGAAGTCCTGGATTCGATTCCCGGCCAGGGCACACAAAAGCGCCCATCTGTTTCTCCACCCTTCCCCCTCTCCTTCCTCTCTATCACCCTCTTCCCCTCCCGCAGCCAAGGCTCCACTGGAGCAAAGTTGGCCCAGGCACTGAGGATGGCTCCATGGCCTCCACCTCAGGCACTAGAATGGCTCTGGTTGCAACGGAACAATGGCCCAGATGGACAGAGCATCGCCCCCTGGTGGGCATGCTGGGTGGATCCCAGTAGGGCACATGTGGGAATTTTTCTCTCTGCCTCCTGGCTTCTCACTTCAGAAAAATAAAAATAAAATAAAACAAATTAAAAAGTGGACAAAAGGTGAAAAGAAAATAAGAGTAGGAAAAATAAAGCTGGAGGCGGGGAGGGCAGTAGACAAAACAGTTGAGATGTCTATCATTTGTCAGAGATGGGCCAGTAACTGCGCCGTGAGCTCTCCAGCGGCCACTGTGAGGAAGAGAACTGTATCTATTACTGCAGACATGCAACCACCACTGGCCTGACACTGGGAGGACTTTCCACGAGGCTCACTGGAGGACTGGGGGAGTGCTGAGAGCAACTTTCTTAACAGTAGCTTTCTTATGACTGTTTCTTAAAACTGTCTTCAGTGAAAATAGCAGAAGGACATTGCAGTGGTGCTCAGGAAAAGCAGTTTTAGAAAATCAGTAGGGAAAGTGACTCATGGAAACAAGAAAGGAGTGGGTCTTCTGGTCTGCAGACCAACAGAAGGAAGGCAAACTAAGCTAATTCAGACCAGGAACGAACCACAGAGCTTCTAGTACTGGCTTTACCTGGGAACAGAAATGTTTGTTTAGCCAACATTAAGAATTCTGCAGGGCATTCTGAGGACTTATTTTCAATTACCTTGGCTTAATAAGTTAAACAACCTTCTTGAACACTTTTTGGGCCCCTGACTATATCTTTCTACTATAAATCTGCATAAACATTAATGCTTCTATGATTTCTCAAATACGGGGGAAATCTGGAGTAGAATGGAGGCTTTAGAGAGGTATCAAACAGAACAAGGCTAGCAGGGAAGTTAATATGCAAAACTAACTATTTGATGTTCAAGTTTTTATATTCAGTTCCTGGATTTTCTGTTATCAAACAAGATTGTATTACCTAAGCCAGAGATGAGAGGAAGAAAGGCATGTTTTTCACATTTGCTGTGCCTAATTTAAAACTGAAGCCTACCCCGCAGGATGGCATGTTTCTAAACTACCAACATTCTCGCCTGACTTGGGGTGGCACAGTGGATCAAGCATTGACCTGGAATGCTGAAGTTGCCAGTTCAAAACGCCAGGCCTGCCCAGTCAGGGCACATACAAGAAGCAACTACTAGGAGTCGATGCTCCTGCTCCTTCCCCCTCCTCTCTCTCCTTTCTCTAAAAATCAATAAATTAAAAAAAAAAAAGTTTTCTCCAAGTTCCATTTAGTTGGCCAAAAAACATAATTCTATTTCTATTTTTTGGTCACTTTTTAAAGTGCCTACAGGGACACTTTTTAGTATCTGCTCAAAAACAGAGCTGGCAGAGAACACAGCACCTGACTGCGCTCTCAAAGGGAGGGAGCTGCACACACAGCAGCCTGCTCCAGCCGTAGTGGCGGCCCGGCCAGCCACGGAGCTGCTCTAAACTGTCCGCAGTGGAATAATCACCCGTGTTGGCATTTCCATGAAGGTAATTAGACTCGAGTTAATGCTGTCTGATGATCATGAGGGGAAGGGAACAGTTCTCCAGCAGCTGGAGCTAGTGTTCCAGGCTGCTTGCAATTTCATAACCACACAAAATTTATTAAAGAACCTATTTCTCCCCTACCCAGAAGAAGAAGACTCAAAACCAGCTTACGAAAGAACGGAACATAACCAAATCAGGGGAAAGGACCACGGAATCTCAGACTTCACTCTGCCTTTTATAAGCACGGCACTCCAGAGGACAACGCAGGCACCGACATATGCAGTCAACACAAGCCCAGCCTGCCTGTGTGCGACTCTGGAGGCACAGGGACTAGCACTTCCCACTACCTGGCCAGAGAGCACCATATAACCCAGGTGAAAGATCTATTTTTCCTAGGTTGCTATGGAAACAGAGTTACTCTGGACTGCCTTCATTGGGACAAGCAAGCACAGGTTAGAAACTAACAGGAGCCCCTGTGCTAAGGATCAGAAGAAACGACAATTGTGGCTGGAACACTGGGGAGAGCCATTTGCAGCCACACCTCATTTAAGTGCGTTGAACAGACGTGATGGTAGGTTTCACAGAGCAGAAGTTCCCAGGAGACTTCCAGGAAGAGGCAGCAAACAATGGGAGAGGAGAGGCCATCTGGGATGGAGGCAGAGATTTAAAATGGCTGCTGGCCTACCTGATGAGAGATTCGAGGATGGCTGGGGTGGGGCCCTTCTGGAACTCCAGCTCTTTGTAGTGGAGGGCTTTGGCATAGGCGCGGCACTTGGCAGCCCTTTCACCCAGCAGAACAATGCCATTGTCGTCTCTCAATGGCAGGGGGCCCTGGAGGAAAGCAGAACCCCACGGGATAGGAAAACGAAAACAGCAGGCCAGCGGAAACACAAGTGGGCTGCCCGGTGCTTCTCCCCTCCCACCAGCTGGTTCCCTGTTGGGCTCCCTCAGGACACCGAGGAAAAGTCTCACCTTGTCACTGTGTTCCATGAATTCAGCCAGGTTTAAGAGGGTTTGTGTGACTTCAGCAATATCCTGTGAGGTGAGGGCCAACTCTATGCTCCTGATGAGCTCATCCTGCTGGTCTTCATTCAGTTCCGACCAGCAGGACACGAAGGCAGCATTGAAGAGATCCCTGAAGGCAAACAGGTGGGGAAAGAGTTTGGAAATGCCCCTCACGCCACTGCCTGCTGCAGTCACACTGGCCAGTCTACTCCCGGCATCACTGATACTGGTTCTCCACTGTCCAGCAGAACTTGCTGGAAATGGTCTATATCATTCCTGTCTCATATAGTAGCCATTGGTCATTGAGGACATAAACTGCGGTGAGTGTGACTGAGGAACTGAATTTTAAATTTTATTTCATTTTAATTAACTTAAAATAACCCCGTGTGGCTAGTGACTACTGTACTTCCCAGCGCAGGCGCAGACTCCGTGATACACAGGCCCTGCGGGGGACAGGGGCAAAGAAAATTAACAGGCACATTTCTTAGCAGTGGTGCCATCACGGCTCCTCATTTGGATGCGATGAACAGAAAGGGCACTTCTATCAGAAACTGGCAAGTTCTGAAAATAATTTTCAAATGGTTCTTGGGATGTTTCTCACGCAATGCCCAAACTCCTAAAATCGGAAATGGCAAAGGCAACATCTGCTATCGGTTATATTTCAAAATATAACCAGAACCCCTTTCTTGGATGGCCATAAACAAAATGACAACAGGACTTAAAAAACTAGAAGCATTAGGGAATAGAACCCAAGTCTGTATGTCTTAGAAGATCCTGTAAGCCAGTCTCTTACAGCTGGGGCCTTACCATGACCTGGAACAAGAGGCCATTTCTAACTTAACTAAAACTATCTTATGTCACTACCCCGTCATGGGTGGGTGTACCTGCTACCCCTGACATCTTCCCACTCTTTTCTGGTGAACATGGGGGCGGGGGAGTTGGAAACTACAAAATATGCCTGTAATGTAGTTTTAGCATTTGAGAACTCTGCATCCACCTTTTTTAATATTAAAAGATTAAATTGGACCAATGTATATAATTTTGGAATCTGATGTAAAAAAACCAATATTTGAAATTCAAAGGAAAACATAAAGACAGAAAGACCCATGCAAATTAAGAAATAAGTTTTCTGATTCAGGTCCAAGGCCGCATTGCATCCCAAATGAAACTAGGTGGCACTAAGGGAACAAACACATATGTGTATATTTATCACAAGTCGGAGCTCAAAAGTGACTTGGAGCAGAAGAGAGGTATGCCACGCCAGCTAGACATACGAAATCTGCTCACTACAGAAACACAGAAGTCCTAGGAACTATTTTTAAAGCCTTATAAAAAGACTTGAAAGAAATGAGATGGAACAAATCATGCCATCAAAGCAACAGCGCCAGGGACCGTCACTAAACACACCACGCCGCCACCACTGCCTGCTAGCTCTACTCAAACAGCAAACCAGCTGTGCGCCCAGAAACGAAATGCCTTGTTTCTTCCTTCTTGCTAATGAGAAGGACAATGTTAGTTAAATCCTCATTTTATGCCTCATTATAAATAATAACTGTCCACTGTAGAAAAATTTGGAAAATAGGGGGGATAATTATGAGAAAATAATCACTCCTTAAGCCTTCCTACTTAGAGATAATCATTATTGTATTTATTACTTTCTGATCTTTTTCCCTACGCACAGATATTTTAACAGTTGAAATCTATTTATGCCATTTTGTGTTCCATTTTATTTACTTATATATAAATCTTTTAGAAACATTATAACTTTTTATAAACCAAATTTTTAATGGCTTTGAAGATTTACTATTTAAAACACTCTTTTTTTAAAGGCAAATTCTATTTTCCAAAGATGGCCACAGTGCTCTTCTGTTGCATATACTCTTCTAGAACTGTGCTACTCCCCTATCAAGAGATGGCATCCACGTCTCCTCCCATAGAACGTGAGTGGGCCTTTGTGACCAACTTGAACAACAGAGTGTGGCTGAGGTGACACGATATGACATCCAAAGCTAGCTCATACTGATACCATGCACTTCCTGGGGACACTCAATCTTGAACCCAGCCAGTCTTCTCTGAGGAAGCCCGATCACTTCCTCAAGTGATTCACGTGAAAAGGAACCAAGGCCCTCAGCCAGGGCCGACTTTCCAGTGGATACTCAGCCTCATTTTGCCAGACAGATGAACAAGCTATCTTGAAAGTTAATCTTCTGGCCCCAAACGCCCCCACTGACTCTGTGTGGAGCAGAAATAAGCTGTCCCCACAAATCCTGCCCAAACTGCAGATTCATGAGCAAAATTAAATGGCTATTGTTGTTTTAGACCACTAAAATTTAAAGCATTTGTAATGCAGCAACAAACAATATGTTATTATTGGAAACAAATTATAGTTGTTTTCAGAGTTGTAAATGACTTTGTAATGTTGTAATTAAAGTTCTGGACCTGCCTGCCCAGGCGGTGGCGCAGTGGATAGAGCGTCGGACTGGGATGCAGAAGACCCAGGTTCGAGACTCGAGGTCGCCAGCTTGAGCATGGGTCCATCTGGCTTGAGCAAAAGCTTGCCAGCTTGGACCCAAGGTCGCTGGCTCCAGCAGGGGGTTGCTAGGTCTGCTGAAGGCTCGCGGTCAAGGCACATGTGAGAAAGCAATCAATGAACAACTAAGGTGCTGCAACGGCAACGAAAAACTAATGATTGATGCTTCTCACCTCTCTCCGTTCCTGTCTGTCTGTCCCTATCTATCCCTCTTTGACTCTCTCTCTGTCCCTGTAAAAAAATAAAATAAATAAAGTTCTGGACCTAAAACTAGTAAGGAGAGGTCTACTAACAAGGTTAAGGTGGATGTTTTTCCTATAATGTGAGCCTTTTCAATTTGTCTTTTTCGATACTTTTTCCTCCAGAAGTTAGCAAACTTAAAAAGTATTAGCCCTTTTACTACTGCCAATTACTATTACTGATCCTCACATATAATTTTCCACGAGCCGACCTTCCTGAGCCCAACCTGCAGCTGGGGGAAGATGCCCTGACCCCGCATACCTGGCCATTGGGTTGTAGGCCTGGGCCAGGGCCCAGCACGAGCGCAGGGAGGGCGACGAGGAGTCCTTCAGCAGCTCCAGGCTCAGCCTCCGCAGCCATTCCAGCCAGTCGTCTTTGGAGACCCTTCTGGCGGCTCCCCAGGCCTGTAACCAAACAGGTGACAGTGGAAACCTATCAGCTTCGAGGGCCAATTGTAAAGAACCCTCATTTATTTTATGATTATTCTACTTCTTTGGTTTATAAAATTAAACCCCTCATGATAAAATTCCTCCAGAGCACAAATACAAGAGTAATATTTAATTAAAAGCCATAAAGCAAAAACAGCAACCTCTTATACCACAGTATAGAAAAGGCCTGTTTTATAGCTCATTTGTGCTGGATTCTACCTATAAAGCAGAGCTCTACAGACCCCCAGCAGTGAGTAAAAGGCCCTGGGCACTCTCTGTGTTAGGACCTGGGGCATCTGACAGCAAAGGCACATGGGGAGCAGGGGTAGGGGGACTGCTCGGGGTCACAGCATCAGGAGTCACGTAAGTCAGGTGAGAAGTGTGCCCAAGGCCGAAGGCACCATGGTGGAACACACTATGGTGGAAGGACACCAAAGGGGCAGAGCAAGTTTAACTTTTACTTTCTAGTACATGCCCTCCAACATTCCTCTACACTCTGAGCCCCCCAGGTACCGCAAGTTACAATAGGGGCAGCTTAGGGAGATGGGCAGAAAGACTTGGGCTCTGAAGGTGGGCAGTACAATGCAGTGGACAACAGCCACACTCTGGAGCTTGGTGGCTTGATAGCAAATCTGGCTGTCTCACCTTGGGTACATTACTTAACTCCTCTCTGCCTTGGTTTCCGCCTCTGTAAAACAAGGATACTAGTTCCGACCTCGTAGGGGGTTTTGAGGATCAACTAAATCTACATCTGTAATGGGTTTACAACAGGGCTTGGCACAGCTGGTGCTGTGCATGTGAGTGCCTGCCACCCTGAAGTCCCTTGGCAGTGAGGGACTCAGCAAAGTCTTCCTCATCTGGGGATAATGTTATCTTAAGGGCCTAGCTGGAAAAGATGAGCAAATAATGGCTGCAATTATTATCAAAATGACATCTCTGAATTGTTCTGACCCTAACTACTAAATCCCAAACTTTTAAAACTTAAAACTGGGAGGGGGTGAACACACAATACAGTGTACAGAAGATATGTTGTAGAATTATGTACCTGAATCCTGTATAATTTTGTCAACCCAATAAGTTCAATTTAAAAAATAGAATATCGATCCTCCTAACCAGGGAAACCATGTAAGTCAGAGACGTTCTCAGGGAAGGGATCCACGGAGTGTGAGACCCCCACATGCTACAGCACCGCCCTGGGGAAAATTGGAGCGTGGCTGCTGCTGCTTTGGGTTACCAGGGAGTGACGTCACATACACTACTGTTTTATGTCAGAGACTGAAGGAGTGAGTAAGATAAAGACAATCTAAAAAATCAAATAAAGGATTCTCACTGAGCACACAATGAAGCATACTAGAAGGAAGAGTAAAACTAGACACCAAAGATTTGCCTTTTAGACCCTGTTCTGCTAAATAAAAGAGGGAAATCAGTCCTTTTCTAGCCACGGATTTCTGGCTTCCTTGCTGCACCACGGGTCTCTGGACAGCTACACTACAGTACATGGCACTTTCAAAGCTGAACACATGTAAGAAAGCATCACTAATGTCTTTGCCTTCTGATGACACGAGGCTGAGCCTGGGTAAGGCAGGGGCAACTCAGCACAGTGATGAAGACACCGGGCTCTGGAGTCACACTATCTAGGTCAAATCCTGGCTCCACCACTCACCAACTGACATTGGGCAAATTACTTAACCTTTCAGTGCCTCAATGTCCACAACTGTAAAATGGGGACAGTAATAATATAGCGCCTAATTCACAGTGTTATTGTAAAAATTAAATGACCCAATATATGTGAAGTGCTCACAACAGTGCCGGACACAAGGAAAGCACTCAACAATGGTGGCAGCTGTTACTGCATTGTCATCATTACCACCTGATAAATGGTAGCAAATAGGTCTTTAAAATATCTCAGCTTAAGGGACCACTGCACAATCTATCCATCAGGCTAAGTTCCCAACATGCGCCTTTCCTTGCTGTTCTTGAATTTAAACCATAATCAACTCTCAATTCTCTCGGTTCTGTGGTAACTGTTTAAACACCAGTTTTAAGCCAATTCCTTCTGCCAGCCACCCTCTGCTCACTGACCGCCTACCTGGCAATGCTGGTACAGGTTAGTGGGATGTCAGCTCACTCACTTGAAAGGTAAGCCCAATAGATGATCATACGACAGTAAAAGCTGAAAATCCTGGGAGGCACTCAACAGGTATATAAAAGACGTTTTTATGTTTTCTGTACCAAGTAAATCCTCTCTTAGCACAGCCAATAAAAAGGTGACTGAGATGGCAAATTGTTATCCTGAAATCTGGTTAAAACTGGTGAATATACTAATCCCTAATTATCACACATAAATATGCAGAAGCACAATTTACTTTTTGATGAAATGGAGCTGAGACACAGCTCTGGAGGATTTTACTTAGGGTTTTTGAACTTGATCTCTTAAGTGACATCAACTAGAGATTTCATTCTTTCTTCTGTTTGGCAATGGTTATGCTTATTTTTCCAAGTCCTGGGTAGAAAGCAAAACTTCCTGGAAGCAAGCTAGACTACTGGGGAATTTCCTAAAATAGAGACCAAAGCTTTAGAGCAGGGTGGATAGCTGCCTGGTTGGAAGAACATTCTGAACCTGCAAGCTGAAAACATCTGGGTGGAAACAGCCTCCTCGCCTGGCCCTGCCCTCCAGCGAGAGGTGTCAGCAGGGCAGCCGCACAGCTGCCCCGGGAGGCCAGGTAACTAATGGCCTTTCCTTCTTCCTACAGTCTGGGACTAAGTCACCAAGCCCACAGCGGAAAAGCTCTGCCACTCCTGACCCAGGGATCTCTTACCATGCCATCTGAGACCATCACACGTCTCAGCACTAGTCACTTTAGAGCTGTCTGGGCGGGAAAGAGTGACACCACAGTCAGTAATAAACCCCGAGGGTTCTAAACTGTGAACACACGCACACGGATCTGTGTCTACCTCTTTATGGGGTTGGCTAAGACAAGAAGACAATGGATCAGCTGGACCCACTGCAGCCCAGTTCTTTACCTCAATCTGCGGCTAAACATAAAGTGCAGTTGCCTCGGGTCAGCTGCTAATAAAGGACTAGGAATACCATGTTCAATTCCAAAGTGCGAGCTGCTGATACTCCCCAGGAGCATTAAAGACCAATGCAAAATGGGAAAAATAGGCAACCTGGTATATTTTTTTATTTTTTGTGACAAGAGACAGAGATAGAGAGAGGGACAGATAGAGACAGACAGACAGGAAGGGAAAGAGATGAGAAGCATCAATTCTTCATTGTGGCACCTTAGTTGTTCATTGATTGCTTTCTCATATGTGCCTTGACCGGGGGGCTACAGCAGACTGAGTAACCCCTTGCTCAAGCCAGCAACCTTGGGCTCAAGCTGGTGAGCCTTGTTCAAACCAGGTGAGCCCAAGCTCAAGCTGGCAACCTTGGGGTCTTGAAACTGGGTCCTCTGTGTCCCAGCCCAATGCTCTATCCACTGCACCACTGCCTGGTCAGGCTGGTATATCTATCTTAAAAGTCAGCAATGTAACTTATGATTATTCTGCTCAGATCCATTACAGAGGTTTTGATACTGCCTATGTTTAAGTGGATGGCTGATGGCATACATGGTGAGAAGCTGGTTATATCCCAGGCTTTGGTCAGCATGGAGAATTCAGTACTTATCCGCAAAGATCAAAAACCGTGCTACTCAAAGTGCGGCTCATGAACTGGTAGCATGGGCATCACCTGGGAGTTTGTCAGAAATGCCAAGCATCATACCTGACCTTGTACCGCCTGAATCAGAACAAGCATTTTAACAAGCTCCCAGCAGCTGGCACACCCCATGAGCCTGAGAAGTTTGAGAAGCACCGCTGTGAAGAGCCTGTGTCAGTTTCTGCGTTAATTATGGGGCTCGTGTAAAGATCCCGCGTCAGTCCCCGTGCTAACCACAGGGCTCACGTAAAGGGCCCGCGTCATGCTTGACCAGGCGGTGGCGCAGTGGATAGAGCGTCGAACTGGGACGCGGAGGACTCAGGTACAAGACCCCGAGGTTGCCAGCTTGAGCACGGGCCCATCTGGCTTGAGCAAAAGCTCACCAGCTTGGACCCAAGGTCGCTGGCTCCAGCAAGGGGTTGCTCGGTCTGCTGAAGGCCCATGGTCAAGGCACATGTGAGAAAGCAATCAATGAACAACTAAGGTGTCCCAATGAAAAACCGATGATTGATGCTTCTCATCTCTCTCCGTTCCTGTTTGTCTGTCCCTGTCTATCCCTCTCTCTCTGTCCCTGTAAAAAAAAAAAAAAAAAGGCCACATCAGCCCCAACGCTGACCACGGGGCTCGCGTAAAGATCCCACGTCAGTCCCCGCGCTAACCACAGGGCTTGCGTAAAGGGCCCGCGTCAGTCTTCTACACACTAACTGTGGGGCTAGCTGGCTGTGCTTCATTCATGTAAAAAATGTTTTTTGCAACACAGTACTCCAAGGGAGCACAAAGGGACACTTTGTCCTTTATTTTCCCTTTAATAAGAAAAATATTTATAATTCAGAGACCCTGAGAAAGACAAAATGACCTGAGTTCATGGTATCTAGACTTTCAGAAAAATTCTTGGGCTGGATTTTGGTTGTTTTAAACAAAGAGCAGCAAGGGCTAGAAGAGAGAAGAGCTGGGCTTTCCTTTCCAAGTTTCCCAGGAAACAGGGCACTTGCCTTTTGGAGGTTGATGGTGCTGACGTGAAGTTTCTTCATGGGTCCCGTTTCGACCGGTCCACTAGCCAGCGCGTCCCCTTGGCCGCTCCTCAGCATGCGGTGCTGGTAAATCAGAGGGTCCTCCTCTTCCTCGGCCAGGGTGTAGCCCTGCAAGCAGAGACTTACAGATAAACCTGCGACTCCACAAGTACTCCCAGCTTAGAAACTTCCCCAGGCCTTGGGAGGTGCACACCTCCTGCAAAGCTGGGACTTAGGTAGGTCTGGCCCCGGTATGGACAAATCGAGCTGTTCCCCACTGTAGGCCAGTCTCTGTGGGCCACTCTGGGTCCCAGACAAGCACTGCAGAGGGCATGGGAATGCAGCTGACAGGGGAAGCAGCTGTGAGCCAGGAGAACGTGATGAGGAGCAGGGCAGCCAAGAGCTGCAGCCTGTGCTGTGCATCCCAAGAGCCAAGAATGGTTTCTACATTCTTAAGTGATTGAAAAATAAATCGAAAGAAGGTTAATATTTTGTAACACCAGAATATTAGAAAATCCTAGTTTAGTGTCCATAAATAAAGCACCATAGGCATGCAAAAAGGCTCATTGGTTGACGTGTGCATACGGCTGCTTTTGGGTTGCAGGGGCAGAGCTGGGTGCTTGCACCAGAGACCACATGGCCTGCAGAGCTAAAAACGTTCACTGTCTTTATAGAAAAAGTTGGCCAATCCTTAGCTGAGCACTAAAAAGGCAGACATAATCCCATGGCTGAGGTTCAAGAACACCACTAGGAAAGATGGCAGGAGACTTGGAAACAAACGGAGCGCAGCTCACCTTGACAATCCTGCAGATGAGGATGTCGTAGCGCTGATGGTTAATGCGGTGTCGCACCAGAACCTTATTCACCATTGGAATGAAAATCTGGTACTGTCGTTAATGGGAGAGGAAGATCAGAAACTGTTACTTTGGAGGGTGGAGAGAAAAGGACATTCCTACTATATTATAGCTATTTCTTCTGGGCTTGGGAGTCGCTCTGTGGTCTTCAGAAGAAGCCAAAGTACTTAGAATGGCTGCAATAGCGACAAGCAAATGGCATCAGGATCACTGGGGGACTCATGAAACCAGAGTGCTGGCTCCACAGCCAGAGTTTCTGGTTCAGTGGGTCTGGGCGGAGGTCGAGAATATGCATTTCTAACAGGTCCCTAGTTGTGGTGAGTAGGACACTGCTCATCTGGGGCCACACTGGAGAATCGCTGGCCTATTATACCTGGTTTCCACGCCGCAGCCCAGCCCTGCCTTATCTCTGCCCTTCCCCAGGTACTTTCCCCGTTCTCTCCGGACACCACCCAGCTCTCCTGCTGCTCCTCAAACCTGTCACGCATGCTGCCATCTTCCAGCCTTGCATTTGCTGTTACTTCCGTTTGCGTCCAACCCTCTGGGGCTGGGCCTTTATTTAGCTCTCCGCTCACATGTCAACTTATTGGCGGTCTCCCCTCTCAGGTACTCTCCTGTCTACCCTGAATAAATAGCGTCTCTCCCACTCCCACCACCACGCTACGAGACAAACAGTGTTTATTAGCTTAGTTCCACTGGAACCGTAAGCTCTGCAAAAACAAGGACATACCCTGTTTACCACGCTATATCCCCAGGGCTGCACTCGACCCACCTAAGTGGCTTGATAAATATTTGCTAAATAAATGAAGGGAAATAAAAGCACACCAACAGGTCCTAGTTTTCTGACGGAGGTCTGAGGCCTACAGACTAACAAGTGGAGTTCACAGTCTTCCTCCCAAAGGGAGGCAGGTGGGCACGACCGTTCAGGCTGCCGTACCTTCTTCCCAAGTTGAAAGACGAGGGAAGACAACGTGTCCATGGCTGTGGGACGCAGTTCTGGGCTCTGATCTAGTGTTCGGACGATTGGGTGGATGATCCGGGAGGCGTAGTCAGTGAAATCCAGGGACTCCGTCAGGCGGTCCACCGTCTCCAGAGCTGCCCTGCAACAGCCGCTAATTACAGTAACTGCCGACACACGGGCGCAGAGTAAGAGCGGTGGCTGCGGGCTACCTTAACAACCAGCGCCCAATGGGAAGGGCTGGCTTCTGAGCTCTTATGGGTGACATGGATCCAACACATATTACAGTGGGATGGGGACAGTTAAGATTTCCATAAACTGGGATATTTATGGACTAAAATAATGGGAGTGGAAATAACAACAAAAAAGGTGGCTTGGGAACATTAAAAAGGGACACTTTCAACACAACATTAAAAGCTTGACAACTTGTCTGTCCCAAAGGGCGGGTGCTTACTTTCGAGATGGCAGTGGGACTTCGGGGGCATCAAACAGCTTCACAATGGGGGGCAACAGCAGATGGAGGTAGTCATCCAGGTTGGCGCCAAACAGCTGGATGGCAGCCAGCAACTGCGAACGGAGCAGAAGCACAGCAATGGACAGCAGTCAGGGGCCACGTGCCCAAGCACATGCAGGGCAGTGCTGTGGATAACTCCCACTTCCATGTGCACTCTGAAAGCCTTTATTAAGTGGCCTTGAACTACATTCTTTTGGTAGCATTTTCTCCCCTCGTTTTATTTTGCTTATATATATCTTCGCTTTCTCTGAGCTTATTTCAATTGGTAAGGAATCCTCTGCTAGATAATAAACTGGTCTGGGATAAAACATTTGCCGAGAATACTCCATTAAAGGAGACAAAACACATGGATAATGAAGGACTGCAAACGGTAAGCTGTGGGCAGCAGCTCTTAGTATTCTCAGGAGGCAGTCTTATCCCTCAGAACAGAGTGTTGTCACTTAGCTCCCCTTGACGAATGCTGGACACCTCTGGATGCCCTGGCTACTCACCTTAATGGAGACGATGCGGCCTTGACTGTTGTCGTGCATGAAGACCCGTAGCATGTGTGGGATCAGCTGGGGCAGGTAGAGCTTAAATTCACCCCCAAGAGCCACCACAATTTGCTCAATGAGAAGAATGATCGTGCTCTGGATAGAGGTGTTCATGACCCAGAATTCCTATAAAGAGGGAAGAGACAGGAGCAAAACCAGGTTCCTCTCTGCTGAAATATGAACCAAGGAACAGAGATGGCCAAAAGGGGCAAAAACGTAGTGAGCACGGTCTGTCTCAAGATGATCTCCTTCCCTATCCTCCTCTCCCCAGGCCTCCCTGTATCCCATCACAGCGACAGTGACAAGTTCAGCTACCTTTCTCCGAATGCACAGGGCTACTTTGCTTCTCTGTGCTTTGCTCATGCTGCTCTTTGCCTCAATGCCCACCTCCTGCTCAGCTGAGCCCTCTTTCTAAACCTGGCTCAAGCCTCACTTCTGTGAGGGCTTTCCTGTTCTCCTTCCAGCATCCACGTTAGGGCCCTTGGCCCTCCTCTTTTCTAGAAGCTATAATATCTAATTTTCTTTGCAACCCTTCCTCTACTAGACTGTAAGGGAGTTAACGGAAAGAACCCCTTCAATACATCTGTCTCCCCAGAATCTAGCAGATCAACCTGGCATATTCCAGCCACCCAAACGCACCTTTACTAAAGGAGAAAATGACTAAATCTACGTCATTTGGCACTTGCAAGTTTTTGTAGACCAAAAAGTAAATGGTATTTTGCAGTCTGGATATCTAGGGGACAGAGGTTTTGGGCCCAACCCTCCATCTCACCTGCCCAATTAAGTAAACAAAGGGCAGTGCTTCTCTGCTCGTTCTGCCCACCCATGTTCCCCAGAAAGACTGGAAGCTAGTTTCTTCTTGGTGTAAAGTTAGATTGACTGGTATGGTGGGGGTTGTCTTTGAGTTGCCTTGAAAACTTAATTGAATTGCTAATGGCCCATGTTACCGAGGAATAAAGACGAATGTTTTCTGGGGACAGCCATGTTCTTGTGGCTCAAACAGTAGTAACTGTTGGCAGCCGTGGTATCTTCCCAAACCCATCCTGTGTGTGTGTGTGTGTTATTCATTCGCACAGACTTATCCGGGAGCTCTGGGGCCGGGCTGGCTATTTGGGAGCCATTCTAGCAAGTTAGCTCTAGCAACACATCTCTTTAAGTCTCTATCTTTCATTCAATTTTGTACCATTTCCCACTCAAGACCCTGGAATTGCCTCACCGTATGGGACGTGGCAGCAAGTCATCCGAGGGGATTCTTTCCTTTGGGTATCACCTAGTCTCTCCCAGAGGGCAAGTCCACTCTTAACAAGGTTTCCTGCCCTTTCTGAATTTAGACTTCGCCAGTTATTATCTGACGACTGTCCTGTATCATTTTAAGGCCTAGATAATGCCGCAGAAGGAGCACTTCTCTATACCTGTACAACTACATTCTACATAAGTTATGAAAATAAAAACTTGACCGCTTGGCCATAGGTCCTGCGTCAGCACTGCAAGGCAACTTGGTCCTGGTTTCTGACTCCAGGAAAGGCCGTCATTTCAAGTCAACCAAATAAACAAAACAAGACAGTTTTTCCTGCCTTCTTTAGAACTGTAGGGGAAGAGACTTGCTGAGAATAGAAACTCTAATGATGGCAACACATGCCTATTTACACTCTTGGTTCCCTAAATAATTTAGAGTAGAAATCAATGAAAACAAAGGGTAACGCCTCAGGAGAAAGGCTTTATAGAAGCATAAGGTAATTTTATTAAAAAAAAAATTTTAACATAATAGTTCAGAGAGTAAAAACCATACTAGAACATGTTGGTAAAACATTCTTTCACTCTGCTTGGAGAGAGAAGTAGTCACTCCAAAAAACTTATTTTTCTCTAGATAAAAATGCTTTGTCAAAGAAACACCACAGACATTCTGGTCTCCACAGTTTTTCTGATGTTCCCTTACTTGGACTCTAATCCACCCCCTTCAGAGAAAGTCGGCCTCCCTCCCCGCTGAATTCCTTTCAGCTCCTCACAGGGGCTGCTCTGCCTCAGAAGCCAGGCCGCCTGCCTAGGGATGCGGGCTGGGCCGCTGTTCACAAAGACTGTTCTCCTCCAGGGCTCAGGGGAGCTCATTAAAACGCCCAGGATCAACAGCCAAACGAGGAGTCCTGTTGCACGTTCTCCGTCTTGGCAGAAATGAAAGCTGAACTCTGCAGGTATGAGGCTCCCCGCCTCCAATGCTTGTGTCTTGGTCATTAGTCTTTTTGGGAATAAGTCACAGATTACTTCAGCCTCAAACCGTAAATACAGTGCTTGTCCCTTGCCCCTCCTCCAGTACATCCTGTCGGCTCTTTAGCATTCTGCCTAGCTCCTCCTGTTCAGAGCCTCTGGCAGTAGGCCGGGAATGAGCAGCTTTAATTATTCATGCATGGAGTTTTGCGGTTCTGAGACCCAGTTTCGGGGAAGTTCCACTTTTGAAGCCAGCCACTTTGATTTTAGCCCTGCTGCCTCTTCCAAGCTAACTACAAAGTTCTGGTGTAGAAAGATAGAAGTCACTGGAAGAATTGTCTTCTAAATCTTTGAGGACACAGCCATCTTGGCAAAGCAACCTTCCCAATAAATACTTCTAAATTATACAGACCAGCAGGGAACAGGTCTCCTCCCCACCACCCACCCCCGAAAAAAAAACTGCTGTCAATGGGGAGTCCTCTGCACCTGCTTAACGCCTGATATGAGACGTGGGACATGAGCCTTTCCTCATGCACCACTGCACTCAGGTGCTGCATTTAGGCTTCTGACGGTGGCGATAGAAGAAGGGTGAAGTGTCACTTCTTCCTCAGTGCCTGCCAGAAGCCACTGTATTCAATAGTTCCAGGGAGGCCCAATCCCCAGAGCTCTCCAGGCCATGGCTTTATGGGCAGTTAGAAAGCGGGTTTTCATGGGAATAGCAAAGCACTGTTGTGCTATTCAAGTGAAATTGCTTTGTTGTGCGTGAGGCAAAGAGCTCAATAGCCTATCTCTGACAGAACAACTACGTTAGGACTCCTCTTGTCCTCACACCTGCTCTCTCATACCTGGGAGCCTCAGCAACTGCCTGCCGACCTCTTTCATGACCAGTGGGACGCCTTCCTCCATTGTGCACTTGGGTTGTAAAGAGTTCCACTGCGACCCGTGAAAAAATGTCTACATTATCCAAACCTGCTTCTGAATAGTCCCTGACCCAAACACTGATGAACAGACTCAAGCATTCATTTCTACTCACTCTCATGAGGGTGACTATTTCATCCATGTAGGGTCTGATGTGGCTCTTCACAAAGGACACCAACATCCCCAGCTGCTGGAATAGAAACTGAAACGAAGGAGAGGTCAGAAAGCTGGCACCAGGAAGGACGCAACACTCCCAGGTTCACCCTAAGTCTGTGCGAATGAATAAAGACCACTGTGGAATCAGTTTCCGCCTGGCGGGAGCTCTGGGGCCGGGCTGGCTATTTGGGAGCCATTCTAGCAAGTTAGCTCTGTAAACTGCATTTCTCCTCCCTGTGCCTGACCTCTTCAGTGGAAAAATGGAGATAATAGTATCCGTCTCATAGGCTTGTTGCAAGGGTTCAATGGGTTAATACCTGGAAAGCACTAGAACAGGGACATGAACACTGCTAAGTGCTCAACCAATGTCAACTATCATTCTGAGTCAGTCCTTGGTGAGTCACTTTTTTTTCTTTAAAGTTTGGGGACCTCTGGTTTAATTTCTTTTTATTTATTTATTTTTTAGAGAGGAGACACACACACACACAGAGAGAGAGAGAGAGAGAGAGAGAGAAAGGGGGGAAGGAGCTGGAAGCATCAACTCTCATATGTGCCTTGACCAGACCAGTGCAGGACTAAACTTAAAAATGAACATAAAACTTCAATCAACTGTAAATGTACGTTTTGTTTATTCAGCTCTAATTTGCTACTGCTTACTTTCTATATCAAATACAACAATTATGGGCATTGTAGTTAGTTCATTTAGAGTAATAAACTCAATTAATTGGTCTTAATTAATTAATTAACTGTCTCGCCTGACCAGATGGTGGCAGAGTGGATAGAGCATTGAACTGGGATGCGGAGGACCCAGGTTCAAGACCTCAAGGTCAGCAGCTTGAGAGCGGGCTCATCTGGCTTGAGCAGAAAGCTCACCAGCTTGGACCCAAGGTCGCTGGCTCCAGCAAGGGGTTATTGGGTCTGCTGAAGGCCCCCGGTCAAGGCACATATGAGAAAGCAATCAATGAACAACTAAGGTGTTGCAACGAAAACTGATGATTGATGCTTCTCGTCTCTCTCCATTCCTGTCTGTCTGTCCCTATCTATTCCTCTCTCTGAATCTGTCCCTGTAAAAAAAAAAAAAAAAAAAAAAAAATTTAGTTAACTGTCTCTAAGAAATTATGACCCAAAGCAGCAAGCAGATTGGGAAAGGGGTGAGATAAGGAGAGTCTATCTAGGTCGCTCATGGCAACTGCAGGAAAAGATGCCATCCACCAAACAGAGCTGGGAGTAAGGAGGGCCTCGGGGAGAGAAGCGCCAAGTACTTTCCAGGCTAAAGAGGTCTTCTGGGTGCAGTTTTTATTTTGTCATGATCTTCACATGTCAATAGTAAGTAGCAAATCACATTCTAAATGGCCCTCTATGCCTTTGCTGTCCTCCATTAACAAGGATAATTTAGAGATAAATATACACATATTCACTTTTTTTCCAAACTATAAGAAAGAGTTTATTTAGAAAGTCACAGAGATGGAAGAGAGCAGCAAAAGACTCTGGCTCAGGAAACAAGTTACAGAGGCTAAAGAAGGGCACTTGAGCTCAGGGGAGCGAGAGGTGGGGAAAGCATGCCTGGAAGCAGGGCTGGGGCAGGGCAGGCATGCTCCAGAGAGCTGCGGCTCCTATTTCCACTCTTACTCACATGAAACTTGTTTAAAATAGTAACAAACTTACAGAACTCATTACCTAAAGTGGTGACATGGGACAGCCCATACAGCAGGGGTAGTCAACCTTTTTATATCTACGGCCCACTTTTGTATCTCTGTTAGCAGTAAAATTTTCTAACCACCCACGGGTTACACAGTAATGGTGATTTATAAAGTAGGGAAGTAACTTTATTTTATAAAATTTATAAAGCAGAGTTACAGCAAGTTAAAGCATATAATAATAATTACTTACCAAGTCGCTGTTTGGCATAAAAAATCTTTATAAAACAACTTACTACAGTTAAATCTATCTTTTTATTTATACTTTGGTTGCTCCGCTACCACCCACCATGAAAGCTGGAATGCCCATTAGTGGGCGGTAGGGACCAGGTTGACTACCACTGCCATACAGCATTGTGCTCAAATCAAGTGTGGACTAATTGCCTAATGACAGGGACGCCATTGGAGTCTAAGGTGGTTAGAGCCTGGTCACTGCATGACACAGGTTCGACTCAGTAGAGCCATTCCTACCTATGTCCTGGACCCCTCCTCACAGAATCCCTGCTGACAGTTTTTGTGAAACAGTCTCTATGACAGTACACTACAGAGATCAATGAGACTCTAAGTCTAGTGGTTCTTCAGGAGCTTTTTTGTTATGCAAAACCTGCAAGAAGGTACATCTACCCTGGAGGAAAAACAGGGCAGTGGGGATGACAGGGAGGTCAGGGAAAGCCAGGAGACAGAAAGGACCAAGCCCCCTGATCCTCCTGTAACTTCGTATGGGGTGTCAATGGGGAAGGCTCTCTGGTGGCTGATAGAAGGGGGCCACAGGCAACACGCAAGTGCCTCATTCACCGGTAAGAGGCCCAGGTAGGCGACCACCTCTTTCTTTCCCCTTAGTTTCTTTCACAAGCTTTTTTTTCTTTATCCCTCTGAACACCAGTATTCTTTTTTTTCCCCTGAACATTAGTGTTTTAAAAGAACACAGTTTTGTTCCTGATGGATTAGATCTCCTCCCACATCCCCCTGCAATGAAGAGCCTAAAAGTAACGCATAAAAGATAAAAAAACATTGTTATTAGATCGGGATGAAAACTTTTCACATAAAGCAGGACCTTCAAAGGGCTACTTAATAAGAGCAATGGTGAATCCCTGCCTGTATGTGCTCCCAACTGGTCCACTGGCAAAAGGAGACAAAAGAACATGTCAGCCTTGCTGTGAGGTCCAGGTAGAGAAATATCTTCCCCATAAGTTTGTCATTTCAGGCCACTCTCATATGGGCTTAGGGGGGTATTTTAACTATCTGTGTAGCCTAAGAAACTCTAAGCCAAGAAATCAAAAGTTCTGGACCACCTGCAGAAGCAAGTGTAAAACCCAGAGAAGACTTCCTAATATTGCTCCAAGGAAAGCCCAGCCAAATACAATACATGATCTAACATTATCAAACACACAGGGTAGATGGACCAATGCACGTGTGACTCAGTAGAAATAATAAACACCAGAATTAGGTCAAGGATTTTCTATACAATAGAACTACTGGATAGAACACATGCTTGTTTAAATGCTTAAAGAAATAAGTGAAAATAAAAACGGTAAGAAATAGGATACCACTAACAGATTCTAGGCATATTTGAAAAAACCTAGGATAACTTTAGAAATAACAAAAAATATACATAGTTAGCCCTGGCTGGCTGGCTGGTTCAGTGGATAGAGCGTCAGCCTGGCATGCAGATGTCCCAGGTTTGATCCCTAGTCAGGGCACATAGTGACTTCTCACTCTCTCTCTTTTCCTCCCACAGCCAGTGGCTCGACTGGCTCAAGTGTCAGCCCCAGGCACTGAGGATAGTTTGGCTGATTCAAGCATCAGCCCCAAACTGGGGTTGCCGGTTGGATCCCAGTAAGGGCACATGCGGGAGTCTGTCTCTCTATCTCTCCTCCTCGCTTAAAAAAATAATAATAAAGATACCAAAAAAGAAGTTAAAAATCCTGTAAGTTTACAAATCAAAATATCCACTTCTTTCAATTGTGAAAGATATAATCACAACAAAAGTTAGAAAATACTTATTTCTGAACAAGAGTGAAAGTACATTTTTATTCAGCAATGAAAAGAGAATTACTGATTCATATTACAATATGGAGAAACCTCAAAAGTATTATTCTAAGTGAAAGAAGCTAGATACACAAAAACACACATATGATTCTAATTCTAAAATGCCAAAAAAAGGCAAATCTATAGAGACAGAAAGTGGGTAAAAGGGTTATCTATGGTCGGGGTAGGAATGGAAATTGACTGCAGATGAGCAGGAGGTTTCTTTCTGGGTGATGAAAATTTCCTAAAATTAGATTGTAGTGATGGCTGCACAATTCTGTGAATACACTACAAATTAATGAATTTACATATAAGAAAGGTGAACTTTATGGTGTGTAAATTTCATTTCAATAAAGTTTTAAATGCAGCTAAATAACTCTTGGGAGTTAAATTTACAGCCTTTTCTAACTATATTAGACCAGAAGAAAGACTGACAACTAATGAGCTAATGTTCAAATGTAAAATAATCTTTTTATAAAGCAAGAAAAAATAGAAAAAAGTTAAAATGCAAAGAGAATGTCAAGAAAGGCAAAAGTTGGCTCTTTGGAATAGAAAAATATTTTAATAAATCTCTAGCAGGAAATTAAAATATAAAGGAATAGTATTAATAAATTTATGCCAATAGATTTTTATTGTTTAGATAAAATAATGAAGTAAAAATAAACTGTACTTCTATAACCCAGGCACAAAGTTAGAAAATATACTCTCTAAAAAGACACTACCCTCCTCTAAACGTACATCAGATTGAATATATTCACAGAAAGAAAAATTCAAGTGTCTTTGAAAACACTGTGCTCTAACTATTGACCCGTGTGGAATATATTCCAACAACAGCAGGCACTAAAGCCACCTTGTGTCGGTAGTGGTATAGCTACAGTAACCACACAACCACTTGGAATGTTCTGTGGCTTAGGAAAAAGAAAAGAGAGAAAGAGGGAAAGAAAGGGAAAAACTCCTCTATATGGAAAAATGCCAGCTATTAAAAGTAAGAAGAATGAGCCTGACCAGGCGGTGGCGTAGCGGATGGAGCGTCGGACTGGGATGTGGAAGACCCAGGTTCGAGACCCCGAGCTCGCCAGCTTGAGCGCGGGCTCATCTGGCTTGAGCAAGAGCTTATCAGCTTGGACCCAAGGTCGCTGGCTCCAGCAAGGGGTTGCTTTGTCTGCTAAAGGCCCGCGGTCAAGGCACATGTGAGAAAGCAATCAATGAACAACTAAGGTGTCGCAACGGTAACAAAAAACTAATGATTGATGCTTCTCACCTCTCTCAGTTCCTGTCTCTCTATCCCTATCTGTCCCTCTCTCTGACTCTCTGTCCCTGTAAAAGAAAAAAAAAAGTAGGAAGAATGATAGAACTAGAAAGTCATTATTTTCCAACCAGTGTGGTAAGTTGACTAAGGCAAGCATCATCAACGGATGCTAAAATCATTGGGTAAAAGGTACTTGGGAATAGGATAGTCACATAATCTTAAAGAATCACCCCACATATTACTCAGTGACTAAGGAAAAATGGTATCTGTACAGTGGGGAGATCTGACAGATACCAACTAATCATGTGCTCAAACTTAGGGTCAACAATAATTGGACAAACTGACATTAGATCCAATAAGAAGCATGCAACGTCACCTGTAGTATTCCTACTAAAAATATTTGTCTTAAATCTAATCACAAAGAAGCAGCCCGAAATCCACACTGTTGGACATCCCACCAGACAACTGTTCATGCCATATGATTATTGGAAGTGACAACGCTGTCCTTCCCCGCAGGCATTCGTCCCCCTGATGAAACCTGCCCGTTCACATTCAGAAGGGGAGGGAGAGGCAAGGCCTCAGGTCCAGCAGCCAGCAGAGGGCAGTATGAGAAAGCGGAGGCCCAGATGGACCTCCTCACAGGAGCAGCTAATGGAAGGAGGAGCAAGGGTGGAGGCTTTAGCTACTTACTTCCCGGATGGCTCCATCACAGACCCGAATGACGTTCAGGAAGGTGGGCATGACCTGGGGCAGGAACTGCACGCACTTGAGCCCCAGAGACTTGAAGATGAAGGTTATGGCCTGCACCACCATGGTGTGATGGTGAGACAGGGACTGATCCCGGAAGATGCGCATCAGGGCCACCATGGACACAGCAGGGTAGAACTCGTCCAGTGGAAGGTTCCCCATGTTGACCAGCATTTCACTGGTGCTGTAGTCAGCTAGGACGGAACAACAGTGAGAATCCTGAGCTGTATGTGACAGGACTCTGACTTCAGGCAGAGCACGGTTTATTCAACAACAAATAATACAGGCTATATTAGGAACCAATGAGCAGGCTCTCAGCATCAAGGACTAAACAGTTTTTGGCTTTCCTATTACCTAAACCACTAAGCCTGAAACAGTACATGATGGATTTTCTTTAAATTGCTATGTTTAACTCAGCCTCTTACTATTTCAATTCACAACTTGGTAGCTGAAACCACCTATAAAAATAATTATCCTCCCAAATGAAAGTAAAGGGAATTAAATTAGGCCAACATCTGTTCAGCAGCTGCTTGGTCCCTGCAGGCAACTGAAACAAGCGAGTGGCAAAGCTACCTGACCTGAAAAAAAAGGGTCTCAAGGGCTGGGGGGGGAGGTCACAGTGAGGTGAGCAGGGTAGGTCTGGGTGACCGCACTGCAGAGCAGGGGGACACCTGCAAAGGCGTGGCTCGGGCTCTGCTCCTGACAATCACGTGACAGGCCCTCTGCTCCTGACAATCGCATCACAGGCGCACTTCTCTATACACAGAAGAACAAGTCAAAAGCAATATGATCCCATCCACAGAATTTAGGAACAATTTATTTTATTATGGGAAAATGACATTTTACTAAACTAGTTGGGAGAGCCACTATTGAACTTTTACACCTTTGGAAAAAAGCCTGCCCTGATGGACAATGGGTTATGTTTAGAAAATTCTCCTGCATGCCCTCACCCTACCCAGTATCTCAGGCAATATGTCCAAAGGCAAAGGGGATCCAAGGCCAGATCACATGCTGGATAAAGGAACCCAGAATCTGACTGCTATTGTTTACAGACCCCTGAGCCCTGCCTCAGATTTCCCTGTCAGTTCAACAGGGCCACCTAGAGTAGATTCTACCCACTTCCTCCTTTGAGTGCTGCGGGAATAGAAAACACCAGAGAAATACTAACAAAGAACGAGTGGTGAACAGAAGTGACAGGGTAATAATTTGCATCTCTCTCATCAGCCCCAAAAAGTGAAGCCAGCCTTAGCCTGCTGAGCCTTGACAATGAACCTGGATATACGTGAGGACTCGGGACACACTGGAAGCAGCCTCCCTGCTACCATTCAAGAGGAAACTAAGGATTTTGCATTCAGTTGCAAAGTGAGCCAATATGCTGTAATTTTCTAGTTATCCAGCCTAAGACTCTTCCTAAACATGGCTGGTGAGGGCTCTGTGAGGTAAACACTAGGCAAGTCTCTCATGTGTCCCCTTAGCTTACAGGAATCCTGGCTTGACTTGGACTCCGACAGACTGACGGCAGAAGCGTCCCGGGACTGGTCAATCATGCCGATGTTCACTTTGTGCTTGTAGGGGTCCAAGGCCCCCAGCAGCCCTAACACCCGAATGGCCTGGGTGGGGACAGGGAAAGAAAAGGAAATGTTCATCACATCTGATGACAGCAGCTTTCAGGGATGTCCTCATGTTCCATGATACCCAGTTCATACCCATGACCAGCTACATGAGCGAAATGGAGAGTGACAGGAAGTCTAATCAATACTGTTAGGGCATGTAAGTGCCACAAACCCTGTGTCTCTCTCTCCATCATCACTGCAAAGTCTTTAAAGACCTGGAGTGCCATGTTCCCTACCTCTCTCCGTGTGCCCTGGTTCTGCTCCGTCTTCAGAAAGTTCAGCAGCACCTCCAGCAAAGTGGGGTACTTTCTGTAGGGCTCCACCACATAGCCAGTGCTGGCCACCAACTGCCCCAGGGTCCACAGGGCCACCTAGAGAGACAAAAAAACCACATGGTGAGTTGAGCCAGTAAGAGAGAAAAGTTTATACTTTTGGTTGTAATGAGGTGTTAGAGGCTATTACCACAAAAGAATTTCCAGTACAGATACTAAGCATGAACAGAAATCCTGAGAGTTGGGACATAAAAACAAGGCTATAAACCAATACAACAATCACTGAATCAAAAAGTAAAGAACAGTCCCACCTTTCTCAAAGGAAATACAGAATCTTCTATATCCTGACGGACTAACAGGAGAAATCTAACTCAAAAGGAAATTAAAACTGCCCTTAATTTTAGTCTAGTCACCTAATGACCTCAATGAGTAACATGAAGTCAGAGCCAGGGGAGAGTGGGCTGTCGCTCTGCCGGCCTCTCTCCCTTTAGGGGCCAGGGCCCTGCCAGATGACCTGTATTTTCTTTTGCCTAGAGGAAATGGCACTGGTCATGACACTTACTGAAAGTGACTCCTGGTCAGGATGACAGCTAATTCTGGTTCCAAGTCTTTCTTCCTTTTACCCATTCAGCAAATATTCCGCAGTACCTACTATATACGAGGCACTGGCTAAGGGCAGGGAGGTGACTGAGAGAGACCAGGCCTCTAGCCTCCTGGAGTCTCTGCTGCTCAGGCAGGAGGCAGTGGTACTCACCTGCCTTTTGGCCAGCAGAGAGGAGTCCTGGAGCATGTCCATGATGATAATAAAAAGTTCATCAACCCACTTCCTCATTTCTAGGCCACTAACCTACAAAATGAAAAAGAGGGTGGTAGGTCAGATTAGAAATTACGGCATTAAGAAGTATTTTGTCGTCCTCAGAGGTTAAACAGTATTCTTTCCATCCTATGAAAAAAGCTGTTGCCTCCTTACCTGAGCCAACTCTCCTATCGTAGCTAAGACATTATTAATCACACCTGGGTTTGGATCCGGGTCTGGGTCTTTCAGTTTCAAAATTAAGGCCTATGAATAGAAGGTATGAGAAAACGATGCAGGTTAGAGTCTATGAGAAACCTTTCAATTTCACAAAATTTTACAAAAGCAATATTCACCCAAGAGACCAAGTAATTTATCAGTCATCATAAATTACTTCTAGCTTTTATGAATCCAAGAATATTCTGAAATGTGGAATCTCAAACTTTTCTCCATACTGGACACAAGTCTGACACATGACAGAGCTGGGAATTGCCATGATTTAAAAACATTTCCCATGCCTCCTCTAAATATATTGATGTGATCATTTACCCAGATTCATTCATGTAAGGTACAAAAGACCTCACAACTCTAACACATTCAAATTTGAAGCTTATTTCAGATTTTAAAGCTCAGTTTTTCTTCATTTGTGGGGAGCTGTTTTATGCCACAAGCCATCTCTTTCCAAGCACACATCTAATGATGTGCTTGAAGCATCATATCTTCTCTCTTTTAAGGAGAGCCCTTTCCTTTTGCTGACACTAGTGAGATTCTTGGTATTCTTTAACTGAGGTGCTTGATGTGGCCTTTGTCCCTGGAACCAAAGAAACTGTCCACTTTGCTCAGCAAAGCAGTGAGCACTGAAACACTACCACCACCCCGAATCAGCTGACATAAGACGACCCTGAGCAAGTGCCAGTCTCTGCCTGCTGTGAGGTACCTTGAGAATAGGCTCCATGTAGGGCCGGATGAGTCGGGGGGCGTTGGAGACCAGGTGGCCCAGCATGCGGGCGCTCTGCTCTTTGATCCTTCCGACCCCACTGTGCTCCAGCTCAGTCAGAATCTGCAGGAGGAAAGGCTCAGTATGGCAGAGGAAATCCTAGAGAGGACCTGTGTGTCAAAGGAAGAGCGTGGAAAGGAACCAGAAGGGACCAGAACTCCACCGCAGATCAGGTGGCTGTCTGATGCTCTATAAGCAAAGGACTTATCTGCAGTTCATTCAGTCTTGGGTACAGCAGAGACTGGAAGAAAAGCTGTTTGAAACCAGCCCCTTTTCCCCGTCACAGCTCCCCAAGGTCCCCAGTCCTTTCTGAAGTATAGCTTTTATCAGCAGCATAGTCACAGACTGAGAAAGCCAACAGAGGCAGCTGTGTGCCGCATTCTGCAGAAACCAGGAATGAAAGAAGGGCCCTCTGCCAGAAAAATCTTTGTCCCGATAGCAAATCACTGAAAGTGCCTATAAATAATGATAATGGGAGCAAAGAACAGTCAGAACAGCTGTGATGTTGAAAGAATTACTGATATTCAGTACAGGTTGCAGGCACATGTAAGTAAACCCAAACAGGTGGGGGTCATATCAATAGCACCCCCTGGACCTTAATGAATAGACATAAACATGTTTGTTCTGACATCCTACAATACTAGCAAAATTCCACATTATGCTCCTGGTGAGACAGACATTAAGAATGTATTACAGATGAACTTCTGAAGGGCTGAAGTTGCCAGAGGAAACCTCTGATCAGTGAGAAAAGTGAGAAACAAAGCTTACCTTAACTCTACTACCCAGAGGAGGAGCCTATAGTTTAATATTATATTTTGTCTTAGGCCACTGACTTAAGAACCCTGACTTCCTGGATCCCCTTAGTGGGCTGTTGTTCCCGTCACAGCAGACAGCAGTGAGAGACAAGGGAGAAGAGACCCTAACAGCACGTAAAGATGGAGGGAGGAAAGGAGGTGGGTACCAGTGCAGAGGGCAGGCTCTCTGGGGCAGCACAGGGCCAAATCAGGGTACCCCAAATTCACTTCCAGAGCCAGACAGCGCCATCATTGCACCCTAATGACAATACCCAACACCCACCTCAATGATCAAGACAGCAAGTAAAGGGCAAAGGACACTTAGGCAATATCCTTTATCAAGGCATGAAACTGTACCCATTCAGCTTGGGAAAATTCTCATCAAAGTTTAAAAACAAGAAAAATTATTTTAAGCTTTGGAGTTTCAGAGGCTCAGTTCAGTCCACAGATTGTTCATTCACTCAGTGATGCCCCGTTCTCCAGTGTGAGCCAAGTGAGCCGGCCTGGTGGCTCACGGAAAGTTCCGGAGGACACGGCCGCCCGGCTTGTTCCTGACTTTATGCTCCCGGCACCCAGCACACTCAGAAAGTAGGAGGTGCTCAGAAGATCTGTTAATAGAATTAACACACTGACATTCTCACTAGGAGGTGTTAAGCTTACTTAGCGTGATTTGAATTGGCAGGCTCAACACTGATTTCTTTTCCTTCCCCAAACATCAGGTATTTTAAAGACAAAACAATAAGCATTCCTAACACAGGCCAGCAGTTAAAGAGATAAACTAGTAGGCTCAAAATAAAAGCGCCACTATAAGTACAATATTCTAACTTGTTGAGTGATAATATAATTTATAGTTACTTTAATTATGGCAGATTGTGAATAAGTGACATTTTTCTCGGGTAAAAATTACATATATTAATGACTTCCTATGTTTAAGTTCTTTACATGATATGAAAAATGTTTACTTCCTAAGAAACCATGGGGGAAAATCAGGAAGCAATGGGTGAGATGGGGACAGAGTAGGAGTGGGGAGACAGGAAATGACCGGTCAAGCCACACTGAGACCCAGAAAAGGTGGTGGAAATAACTTGAGGCCAGAAGGACTAGACCATGTGTCACTCACAAGGAGTCCAGAGAACTTACTTGGGTCGGTAAAGACAGGTTTCAGTAGGAACTGAATATCCTAATCGCTCCACTAGCAATGTCAATCTGAACATACCTCAGGCTCTAGTCCAAGCAGCTTAGTTACATTATTGAAGAAGGAAAACCCAGGACCACAGAGCAGGGGCAGTAACTATGAGAAACAATGCTGGAACGTGTACTTGGCCTCTGCGCTTGACCTGGCATCAGAAAGAAAAGCAGGAGCTTGGAAGGATAGAGGCGCTGGGAAGACCACCCACAGCAAAAAGCACCAGAAGAACAAAGAGCTGCACAAGAAGTTACAGCAGCACTGAGAGGCACCCAGGGGTCACACTGACAAGAGGCTTATGAGGTGACAAACACTAGAACAGAGTTCCCCAAACTACAGCCCGCGGGCAAAATTGCAGCCACCTGAGGCCATTTATCTGGTCCCCACCGCACTTCCGGAAGGGGTACCTTTTTCATACACTGAAGTGGTCAGTGTATGGAGTACTGTATGTGGCAGCCCTCCAATGGTCTGAAGTACAGTGAACTGGCCCCTTGTGTAAAAAGTTTGGGGACCCCTGCACTAAAATCTCAATGGCAAAGCTGGGAAGACATGTGGACTCTCAGAGCCAAATGGGGCCTTTACCAGGTGTCTCAATCTTTCTTCCCCTCCCTCATCTTCCACCCTTCCCCATATAGCTGTCCCCACGAAGGTCTGTGGCCCCAATGTGTGACTGTCGTGTCCTGACCTGGATGAGCATCTTGCGCAGGAAAGGCATGACGAAGGCTGGGTTCATGCTGCTGAGCCGGCCCACGGTGCAGATGGCCAGCTCCCGGATCTCAAACACCTGGTCGTTCAGAGCCACAAACAGGGCCTGCAAATTCTCAGCCTGGGCCAGGTGTGCATCAAAGCGCTCGTCCAGGGACGCCAGGACACAGTAGCGAATGTCTGGGTCTGCAAGAACAGTTGAGCATTTGCACACTGCTTCAGGGCTCTCTCCTTCCAGCCCTGTCCCTGCACTGCATCAGCCCAGTGAGAGGGTTCCAGACACCTTTCTCTCATCTATCCTGTCATTCTGTGTTCTGCTTGCAGGAACAGAGACTATAGAATCAAAGACACATTATTTTATAAACAATAGGCTGGAACAGCCAAGTCTAACACCTTGGCAGAGATAGAGCTGCACGGCAACTTGCTGAGGCTGAAGGTATCTAGAGAGGGCATGTGGTGAACCTGCCCCAAACCCAACACTTCCCTAGATGGCTTCCGTCTAATGAACTTTACCGGGATCGGTTATCCCAACCACGAGCAGCTTGCTGAGCACGTCCGCCACCACCTGCACCGCAGTCTGGCTAACCACGTGAGCGTGGCCGCTGATGAGGTGGACAGAGGGCGTGAGCAGGCGGGAGCAGGTGCGGGCGGCTTCCATGCGGATCTCCTTGTGCTCACTGTTCAGGAAATGGTCCGCGCAGTGGCGCACAAACTGGGTCAGAGAGTGTCCTGGGTACAAAGCAGAGAGAAAACAGAGCCGTCACTGCTGCTTTGGAATGTAGGCCTGCAACTTGCTAACTGCCTTTTCCATTTTATGGCTACTAACTCAATTTTCAACAAGATACTGATCACCAAGATACTGACCCAGAACTCTTCCTAACACATGAGATTCCAGTCATTAGAAAGGCAGGAGGAAGGCAGAAGAGCTGGGAGACAGAAAGAAGGCACCCCACCCATCCCAATCCTCCCTTTATTCCCTTCAAAGAATAAACGATTTTGTTTTAGTCTGATCAAGCCCTGGAGAATAGAACCTTTTTGTTTTGTGACAGAGTCAGAGAAAGGGACAGATAGGGACAGACAGACAGGAAGGCAGAGGGATGAGAAGCATCAGTTCTTCATTGCGGCACCTTAGGTGTTCATTGATTGCTTTCTCATATGTGCCTTGACTGGGGGTGGGCGGCTACAGCAGAGTGAGTGACCCCTTGCCGGCGACCTTGGGCCCAAGCTGGTGAGCCTTGCTCAAACCAGATGAGCCTGTGCTCAAGCTGGCGACCTCCGGTTCTCGAACCTGGGTCCCCCGCATCTCGGTCCAATGCTCTATCCACTGCGCCACTGCCTGGTCAGGCTAGAACAATTCTTGATCAAATTTATCTTGATTATTTTAGTTCCTGATTTAAATAACTTAGAGTCTGATGTAGGCTGGGTTTAAATATAGCTACTTTCTATTCATCACAAATAAATTGTCCTGGATGTCAACCAACCTAAGTGAAGGAATTCCAACAGGGAAAACACAGATAGCCTCCTGCATCCAGAAAGGCGTGTTCAGGCTTTCTGTGCTTTATGGTTTCCCTCTAGACTTGACTAACACCACCTACAGAATCTTAAATTTCACAAAAGTATTGATTTTTCTCTCCTGAACTAGATCTCTCTAGGGAATTAATGGGGGTTTATTCTGCAGCTTGGAATTCAAACTGAACTACACAGTACAGCACTCTTAGAAATCACACAGTCATGGGATTACAAACAGCCAAAAGCCCCTGCGCACACGTGTTAAAGCATTAAATACCATCTCAGTCACACGGAGGTGGGAAAACTGAAGGGCTCCATCTCTGACTCTAGTTCTTTGGACTAAAGCATTAGTTCCTTTGATTAATGCATAGTTTTCCTGAACACCGTCTGCCCTAAAACTCAATAAGGGACAAAGAAAGAAGCAGTAGGAATTAGCTACATTCTAAAAGAATCTAGGAAGGGTGAGCTGCTGCAGAGCCAGCGACCCTGTGCAGATCCGGGAAGTCGAAGCACCCTCATTCCTTTCTCGAGGTTTTCAGCATCACTCACTATCTTTGCAAGAGTCACTGCAATTTCTTACCTTCAAATTCAAAGCTGCCAAGAGTTCGGAGGGCAAGAGTAATGCTGCCCACATCACTGGCCTCAGGGAGTGTTGTGAGGCCAGGTGAGGCCAGCTGATGGGCCAGGCCCTTGGGCATGCCTGGGTGCCGGAGGGGCTTGTGCATAAGGACCAGGGACAGCATCTTCAGTAGCCCATCCTGGATGTCCTTCTTCAGCTGCGGAATCTGACGGCTCAGGTCGTAGAGCACAGCTGTGAGGGCGGGGCTAAGTGTGGGGAGGACACCAGTCATACACTGGGCTGAATACATGACATTCGGCCTGTCGCCGAGAAGACATAATCCTCCTTATCCAGCAAGGGGATCAGGCCCCATCACTGCTTGGTCTTTAAAGTAGAAAGCATACTATAAGACAGAGTAAATGTCCTCCACTCTCTTGGCCTCACCAAGATTTCAAAACTGAGCTTCTGGTTTACACCATGGGAGAACTTGCTTAATATAACTTGGTCAATATAGAAGACCAAGTCTCAGCAAACAACTGAGAGGCAGACTGAGAGCATCACCCTTACTTTATAGATGAAGAGAACTAAAGTGTGGAGAGCTTCAGCAACTTTCCCAGTAAACATATAAACAATAGCTGCAAACATTAATAGAGCACTTGCTATATGCAAGGCTAAGAGTGTTATATGCTAAGAGTGGCTATTTCATGAATTCTTTCACTTAATCCCCCCCCAACCCTCGACAATGGGAATTGTATTGTACCCACTTTTTAGGCAAGAACACTGAGGCTCAAAGAAGTAAAGTAACTTAGTCAAGATCACACAGCCAGTAATGAAACTAGGATTCAAAACTAGCCTGTGTTTAGTGAGAGCGACTCCAACTCTCCAACTTAATGTCCAAACTACATGCCTTGCCCTTCCAACACAGTCCCAATACTGTGGCTCATGCCACATACGATCGGCCCAGGAAGCTGAGCTTTCCGACACCCACCTCAGTCCCACTGCCAGCATAGGCTCCAGCAGCTCCTTGATATCCTGCTGGATGCCTGGTCCCATTGCTCGAGCCAGCATGCTGATGCAGGTGAACACTGTGGCATCTACCTGCATTGCCTTCTGTCTCCTGCAGAGAACCAAAGAGGGGCTAGTTTAGACATAACAACATTCTGTGATGCCCCACCTCAAAATTGCCTTGGGACAAGGAGGGCCGGTTGCCCAGGTAGGGTCACCACCTGTGCGTGTGCAGGTTATTTACGACACAATTCTAGGGGGCCCATCACACCAGTCACTGTAGATCTGTACACAGTATTTAAAACAACAATCCAGCAGATGGCAGTAAAGTGTCTTGAGGAAGGGCCCCTTTCTCCAATTCACACAAAAGGCACAGTACGGGTAGTGCAGTGCTGACCAAAGTATCTATTTAGGAAGCAAACTGAACAATGTGTACATTAGGGACCAGAATGCAGGACACAGCCATCATATGGAAAGAAATTCTTCTCCCTATGATGAGAATGCTGGACTTTAGAATGAGTAAGGCTTATTAATTCACCAGAAGAATTCTTGCTGCTAAAACAGGAAAATATAAAGACATAATTCAAATGAACACTGACCCCCCCAGACTTAGAGAAGACACCCAGCCTCTCCATCTTGCAAGTGCTTACGGTTGTCTTCATGTTTTATTCATTGGGAAGTTTCAAGAGGTGAAAAAATGAACCCAACTTCAGTGATAAGCAAAAAGTTGATCATTAGGTCCCCTAAGTTCCAGTCCAGGGGTCCTCTCTTTAGGTCTTACATCAAATTAAGACCTTTGAAATCCAGAGAAGAGAACAAAAGTAGGTGCTTCCCAGTATATAATAATATTGAAAACAGTGCTGGCATCTAACAGACTCACAGGGTATTCAACCAACCCAAACTATTGACACCAATGTCATTTCACTTGGAAAAGCTTAGAGCTCAACTGAGAAAAGGCTGTCCTTTATATGATTTGCTATAATAACATGGAGGCTAATGAGGCAGAGAATGGGCTTAAGCTCCATGGACATGGATGGAGCATCCTTCCTCTCCAACCAAATGGGGCAGCAGATGAAACCATAACAGAGATGCTTACTTATGGGCGAAGTCCTTTGGGGGCAGGGCCGCTCGGATGATGTCCAGCACACGAGGCAAATAGACCTTAAACTCAGATCTCACAGCCACGGAAAGCAATCCAAGAGCTTGGAAGGCTGCTGTGCGCTCCTTCTCCTTCTTGACACAGCTGAGGACATGGTTCATGGTATCCTGGAGGTACTGGGTATCTGAGCACACAAAAGACAAAGTGGATGGCTCAGGGTCAAGGCTGATCTAGAGACCAAAGGCCAGAGTTTCTATAAAGCACTCAGATTTAAGAAGAAACTAAAAAAGCCTGTTGGAAAGATGTCAAGGAGAATTTAGAGGATGTACAAATGAAAGATTTATGCTTAATAATCACTCCTCAGATACATCTTTTGGAAATACTAAAAATTTTGTGTTTCTAATTAGGAAAAAAGGAACTTAAGGGGTCTAATAAAACAATACCACATAACTGCCTCCATTAGTGTTATATTTTGAGGAAAAGATTACATCCTCCTGTTTAACAAATATATGCTAAATCTTGTTTAAAAACAAAGAGAGGATCACCTTCCTAAACTATTTCGTATTACACTGAAATTTAAAGAAATATTAAGTACTGCCTTCAATAAACAGGCCACTGCATTCAACTTAGGCCTAGAACTCACTGCTATTACCTGGAGAGTCCCGTTATCATTATAGTTAATGGAACAAGATTCAAGCTGTAATCTGGAAAGCCACACGTGTATTTTCATTAAGTTTACATAAGCCAATGTGCACACGTAGGCAATTCTTGGGCAATTTAAGCTAAAATGTTATTACTCCTCCGAAGGCTGGAATTTCTTGATTCTTGCCCCTTCTTATATTTCTTCTCTTTCATCTTCCTGGTCCCAAAGAAGCATGTAACAACAGCAGAGAGGAAAAAACCCACACGTCCATTAGATGTCAGGGGTGTCAAGGGCTGCTGCACCAGTGAGGAGACAGTGAGCCAGATTCCCAAGCAGCATGTACACGTCACCGCACTTATTCTAACAAATGTTTCCACAACTCTTGCGGTCAAGTGACATTAAAGCATGCAGGACTTGCAAACAGAAGACCAAGGTGACACAACCCTAAAACTAGAGTGCCTCAGTAGGAAAACTCAGCCTTTGCAAAGGCAGCAGCATTTCAGCAGGAAAAGGGCTTAAGCCAAAAGAATTTCCTTTTCTGGATTCAGCATCCTAAGAGATTAGGGATCTGACTTTGTTAAAAGATTCCAGACCAATCTTACAGTATTTTTGATGTTCCTAAAGCTGACATCATCAGGAAATTCAAGCAACGATTTCCAAACTTCAAGTTTTAAACAAGCGGCACTTTCCCCATGAGGGACACACTGTGGAGGCTGCCCAGGCTGAATTTCAATGGCATATTTCAGTATATTATTTAATAAAACAACAAAACCCACATCAAAAGAGTAAACCTAGGGGCCTTCTGAGCCTTTGTATCCTGCTGCTAGGCAGCCTTTTGAACTTGCTGGGGTAACTGCTTCCAAAACATGCCAGACTTTGATCACATTTGGCCTAGTTATTAGTTTCTTTTGAACCACAGACTTTCAACTCGAGTTCATTTACAGCTCTATTGAACAGGGGCATGTTTGGTCATTAAAAAAGAAAAAAGCCTCTGGGTATCAGGTGGAAGAATGCAAGGCTGAAAAAATAGGGGTGATTTTCATAATACCACTGCTGTCGGGGTCAGTGATTTTATGTGGCTAATTGTCTCATCCTCCGTCGACACGCTCCACCCTTGCAAATAGCGTGCTGAACAGCTCAGCAGCTATGTCCCCCCCCCCCCCCCGCTGCCCATCTGGGCTGGGTGGTGGGAAAGGAGCAGGTGCTAGGCAACGGCAGCAGCCTAGGCTCGGGTGGGCCTCCCAATCACGCCCTGGCTATTCTTTGGTCCTTAACGCGCACTAAGCGCAGGCAATGCACACCGCAGTGAGGTACAAAACGAGTCCGGGATGAGGCCCCCACACTCAGCAAACACGGAGGTATAAACAAGCAACTGGAGTATAAACAGCATAAACAAGCAACTGGAGTACTATTATAATCTTTACCTTTCCCTGGTTTCTAAACTGGATCTGAAGTAGCTAGAGGTAGGATCCACCCTGGGTCTGGGGCCTAACCTTGGCACAGCTGGGGGCTGGAATGGAAAAGAAAATTTCTAGCTGGAATAATCCAGGAAGATCTCAGTCGGGCCACCTTTAGGAGCTGAAAATTCACTGCCTGCCGCCCAAAGGGCAGGAATATGGGAGCCCACAGGCTACCATCCATGAAACCTGACTCTGGAATACCCAATCCTTCCTTCCTGTGAGCGGTAGCCCACAGGCTACCATCCTGACTCTGGAATACCCAATCCTTCCTTCCTGGTAGCCCACAGGCTACCATCCATGAAACCTGACTCTGGAATACCCAATCCTTCCTTCCTGTGAGCGGCAAGGCACCTCAATGACCAGCTCAGCGGCAGAAGCAAGACAGTCACCAAATCGCCCCTGCCCCACGGAGAGGTTGTTGCAGTATCTAAAATGAAGCGGCCCTTCCTTTGGTCTCTTTTCAGTCCATGTGAGAACTTGTCGGCTTCTGTGCACAAGAACTTGCTTGGCCCTGGAAGTGCCTCTCTACCTACATGTTCTTTATTTTATTTATTTTTTTTTTTTTTGTGGCAGAGACAGAGAGAGTCAGAGAGAGGGACAGATAGGGACAGACAGACAGGAAGGAAGAGAGATGAGAAGCATCAATTCTTCATTGCGGTTCCTTAGTTGTTCATTGATTGATTTCGCATATGTGCCTTGATGGGGGGTTAGAGCAGACCAAGTGGCCCCTTGCTCAAGCCAGCGACCTTGGGCTCGAGCTGGTGAGACTTGCTCAAACCCGATGAGCCCATGCTCAAGCTGGCAACCTCGGGGTCTTGAACCTGGGTCCTCGGTATCCCAGTCCGACGCTCTATCCACTACGAAACCGCCTGGTAAGGCTGCCTACACATTCTGATGGTCTCTACGTCTGCTTCCTCAGACATGTGTAGAAAACCTGAACTGGTACCACTGCAGCTGGACATGAGGCAAAGAAAGCAGACTAGCCCCTGCCTGGCACTGCTTCAAATGAGAAGCAGGCATATTTTTTTTTTTTTTTTAAATTTTGTTTTAATTTTATTCATTTTAGAGAGGAGACACAGAGTGAGAGAGAGAGAGAGAGAGAGAGAGAGAAAGGGGGAGGAGCTGGAAGCATCAACTCCCATGTGTGCCTTGACCAGACCAGTGCAGGGTTTTGAACTGGCGACCTCAGTGTTCCCAGGTCGACGCTTTATGCAGGCATATCTTTTTGAAATGACTTCTTCTCTGTTTAACTACCCGTAAGTGGGTAATGATGTCTTCCACAGACATCCTCACCTGTGAAGGCAGAAGGTCGGAATGCAGCCAAGCGGGGTAACAAATTAAGGATTGTCATTTGGATCAGCGAGTTCTTGCTATTCCTGCATTTCAGCACCCACTGGCACACCTGGGAGAGGAAGGTACAGGGTTGGCGAGGGAAAGTGACGTGTGGAGCTTCGGAGGCGAGGGAGTGGCCTCTTGCCACCTACCTGATCAAATTTCTCCTCCATCAAGTCTCTGCAGCACCGACTCTCCACCAGCGTGGACTTGGCTGGGCTGGGGGCAGCCCCGAACCCCAAGAGGCCTTGGTGGGAGCTGTACCCCAGCAGTCCCACCAAGGCGTTCGACTGCTGGGGCTGTATGGCCTGGAGGCTGGTGAAGGGGGTGATGTGACGAGGTTTCGTCCCGAAGCCCATGAGATCTTTGCAGTATTTGTCATGTACCAGTTGCTGCTGTGTGATCTCCTCCATTTCTTCTCTCAGGCGCTATACACGTGGGGAAAAAACTTTTACCTCCAAGTGCTCTATGCCCGGGCACTGAGAGTCTACAGAGCCACATGTCTGCCTGACCCTGAAAGGAAACATCGCCAACGTGGAGGGTGGCCACTCTGACACTTCATGATTATAGTTTCCCCAGAACCTTGCAGGAGGCCTGACTTGGTTCTAATTTAGGCAGAAGAGCACCACCTACTGAACAATAAAGAAGCAGTCGGGAGTCCGCTGCCAGGGACTCTTACCACCTGCCCCCAGACTGGTTTCCAGAAAGCTGACTTGCAAACTGCTGGGCCTACAGACCCGAGATCACAGCAAGGAAGCCTCCTGCCAGGGGAGGGCAGCCCCTCGCCCGCATCCTATTCAGGACAGTCTGCTGTCCCTCTTGCCAGGAACCCAGGTAGAGACAACTTAGGCAAGTCATTTTCTCCGAGTCCTAGGAACTCCATAGGAGGTGTGCGATAAGCTGGCTGGCACACAGCTCACATCTATTCCCTATTCAAAGGGCTGCTGAGCAATTTGCCCTCCGACAGTCCAAAATGAGAAGGATCTAAAACAATCTTCTAAACCTCCAAACTTTTCTTGACACAGATTTTTTTTCCTCGAAAACTCTTGTATACTATTCTTCTCAAGGTCACCAGTGACGCTTATGCTGCTAAATCTGATGGTCAATTCTCAGTCCTCATCTTATTTGACTTATATCCAGCATTTGATCCAACTTACTATTTCTTTCCCCCTGCAACTCCTTTTTCACTTAGCTTCTCGGACCCGGAGCTCTCCTACCTACCCCCCTTGGTCTACTTTGGTTGCTCCTCATCTTCTGACCCCGGGTTGTCACACGCCATCTCTTCTCCAACTACTAGTTCTCTGCGGTTCTCATCCAGTCTTCTGACTTGAAATGACATCTGTCGATGACTCCCAAATCTGTATCTTTCGCTCACATCTCTTCCCAGAACTACTACTCACTATCGCTACTCAGACTCTGAAGAGGCAGCTTAAACTTCACACGCTCAAGAGCAGAGTCCTGCCCCTCCACCTGTAGCCAGTCTAAGCCTGCTCCTGCCATTTCAATCTTCCCACCCCGGTAAGTGGCAGCTCCCTCCTTCCGGTTGCTCAGGCCAAAAACCTTGACTACTTCTCTTCCGCTGACCTCCAAATCCCACGTTCAAACTCCAGCTCCTCCTGGGACCTCTCTAGCTCCCACTATGGTCCAGGCCACAAAGCTCCCCTGCGAAGATGGCTGCAGCTCCCTCTGAACTAGACTCCAGGCTTCAGTCCTTGCCCCTCCAACAACCCATTTTCAACACAGTGGCTAAAGCAATTCTTTTGAAACACGAGTCAAATGTCACTCCACTGCTTAAAACCCATTAACAGCTTTCCACTTCACATACGGAGTCTACAAAGTGCTTTCCGAGACCCTGTGCGATGCGCCCACTCCCCGCCCCGGTGTTCCTGACTTCTCTCCCACCACCTCTCCCCTCCCACTCTGCTCAGCCACAGTAGCAAGCCTGCTGTTCCCCAAAGCAGTGTGCTCCTGCCTCGGGGCCTTCGTGTCTGTAGAACCAGCTGTCCGCATACTCTTCCCCAGGTACTTGTGTGGTTTTTTTTTCTCACCTCCTTCATGACTGCTCAAACTCACCATATTTTAAAATGTAATCTTTAATCCATGCTGGCATCCCCTATTCCTTTTCCCTGCCCTGCTTTTCACGTCATGGTATTCATGCCATACAATATGCCATACATACTTATTTGTGTGTTGTCTGTCTCCCCTACTACAATGTAGCGCTTCCTTCATGCTGCATTACTCTAGCTCTTAACATGTGATGTAGCTTGCCCATAGCATTAGGAAATTATAATACCTTACATTTGCATAGTTCTTAGTAAGTTACAAAGTACCCTTACTTCTCTGAGTTAGATGACACCCACCTGTTTTACTGGAAGGAAACCAAGACCCCAGACCTGCCTGGGTGACTCCGGAAAGCACCACTTTATAGTTGGGTGGGCAAACCACTGAGGGCTACCACATAAGGACTTCCCACTACGTATCAGGTGTTGTGCTGGGCACCATACATGTATCTAGACACCTCCCAGGAACTCAGTGAGGTGGGTAAGATCCCTGTCAAAGGTGAGTAAAATGAGGCCGAAGCAGGCGCAGTAATTTCCCCGAGTCACCCAGTTTGGAGAGGAGATGGAATTCAAAGCCAGATCCTGTCCTGTTGCTACAATAGGGCAGCACGTGCTGCCCCACATTTAGGGCACAGCCACTACCAAGTGATCACTAAGTCTTTTAAAGCAGGAAACCTGGAGGTGAAATTTCACACCAACCAGCTCCCCACAGGAAGACTCGCAGATGGAGTTCCACCTCCCAAACATATCTGGAATCCAACTCCTTCTGTGTCTACACACCCAGTACTCGCTGAAGCCACCACAGAGGCCAGCCCAGACCACTATATCACCTCCTATGCAGCCGTGGCAATGTGACCGCCCATAAGGGCCCCAGCTGCTACCCTGAAATTGATTGCCATTTTGTGCCAAGGCCACACTTTCCATGGGCTGCTCCTGGTCAGTGACCACACACAGCAGGAATGCTAAGGCAGGCCCTCCATGATGGCTCTGTGACATAGATGAGGATGGCCCCATCCCACGTCTCCCCCCTCCTCGCTCAGTCAGGGTCAACTATGCACCAAAGTCTCACGGCTCTCCCAGCTCCCTCCCCACCTTCTCTCACAGGCTATTTCCCTAATAAAATCCTTGTACTTTAAAACCCATTCATGCAGTTGCTTTTCAAGCTAACTCACCTCCTAATTGGTCTCCCTGCTTCTATTCTTGCCTCTGCACAAGCTTTTTCCCATAAGAAGCCAACCCATCATTAACAATGTATGACATCACACCACCCCCCCACAGACACACTTTCAATGTTTGCCCCTGTAGTGAGAATAAACACTAGTGTTCACAAGAATTACGAGGCCTACTAATCTGCCCTGACCTCCTGCTCCCCTGCTCAGGTATACCAGCCACACTTCCCTTCTTTCTGTTCCTTGAACTTGTCAAACTCTCTGCCACCTCAAAGCCTCTGCCTGGAACATCATCTCCCTGCAAGACTGGCTCCTCATCATATGGGTCTCAGCTCCAACGTCAACACCTCAAGGACCTTCCCTGACCCGCCAGTCACACACCTTCATCTGTTACCCTTCATCCCAATTCTTCATAGAACTTGTTGCTATCTAAAATCATCTTGTTTATTTATTGCCTGTTTTTCCTGTAAAGTATCACCTCTGTGAGGACAGCACTCTCGCCTTGCCTTGCTCAGAGTGGCGCGGGAGCCCGGACTCCCCTCTGAAATGGCTTCTCACCTCTCCCTCCATGCTGCTGATCCGGACAAGCTCGTTGAGGATCAGCAGAGCTCCGTGGATCCGATCGTCCCGATTCATGCCTTTCTCCTTGGCCAAGGTCTCATCAAACCCCTTCTCTGCTTCTTCAAACGTGTGCTATGTAGAGATGGAGAATGTCTCAATTACCCAAAGTCCCAGTTAGAGAGAACATTGTCAAACCCCTACCTATGGGGGGTTCTGAGGTGTCAGCGTGCCCGCTCAGTGCCTTGTACCAATATCAAAAACAATACTAACTCATCCAGCTCTTGCCTTAAATTCAGCTTCAACTCTCACAATACCACGAGGCGGATACCGTTACCGTTCCTGGTTGTTTTTTTTTTATTTTTACAGGGACAGAGAAAGAGTCAGAGAGAGGGATAGATAGGGACAGACAGACAGGAACGAAGAGAGATGAGAAGCATTAATCATTAGTTTTTCGTTGCCGTTGCGACTCCTTAGTTGTTCACTGATTGCTTTCTCACATGTGCCTTGACCGCGGGCCTTCAGCAGACTGAGCAACCCCTTGCTGGAGCCAGCGACCTTGGGTCCAAGCTGGTGAGCTTTTGCTCAAGCCAGATGGGCCCACACTCAAGCTGGCGACCTCGGGGTCTCGAACCTGGGTCTTCCGCATCCCAGTCCGATGCTCTATCCACTGCACCACCGCCTGGTCAGGCACCGTTCCTGTTTTAATAGATAACCAAGACTCAAAGAAATTACGTGACTTGTCCCAGGTCACACAACAAAGCCAAGACTAAAACCCAGGTTTCCAATTCTGTGTTCAGGGCTCTTTTCATTCTCTTGTCAAGAGCAATCAACACCAAACTCAAGATTCCAGAGGAGAGAATAGCACTTTCTATTCTGAGACATCCATGTTTCCCTATTTTAACATCTCTGAAAAGAGACATCTTATCATTGTTGACAAGAAGGTACTGAGTTCTAGTTTAATTGGCATCACATTTTAGTAGGACATAAAATAGTGGTGTGGTATCAATGGATCTTTGCTGTATTGAAATAAAATATTTTGAATACTGAGCTTAAAGACTTGAGACCAAAGCAAACGTGACCCTTGCTGTGAGGCAAGGGGTCTGGAGCTGCCCGAGGTCCTGCAACACTCGATGTGAGCATGCTTTGTGGCTGCTGCAATGGAACCCTCTCCTCACCCTGTACCACTGAGGTTTCTGCATCTCCTTCGGCTCCCGCTGGGTGGTGAGAATCAGACAGGCCCGAAGGGCAGCTACAGCTCCCTCACGGATGGCCTGCTTGGGGTCCCACACGGCCACAAAAATGTTGTCAAAGAAGGGTTGCACTTGCTGGAAGAAGAAGGTGGGGACGCTGATGGCCAGCTCACGGAGAACCAGAACCTAGGAGAGACAGGCATGTTCAGAACGCTCATCTGCACCACAGTTTTGCTCTCTCGAGAATATAGGCCCTGGCTTCCCAGAACCTATACACATTAAAAAAAGAGCGGACTTGCCCACTCTGCCAGCTTGAAAATTCTGGGGCTCTAGGAGGGAAAGGAGAACTGCTCAGACATCTGTGTCCATTATCCCAGGGCCAGAGCAGACATGTTTGTTTTCTATACTGCTCTACCGATAGCCTAGAATACAACAAGCAGTCAATAAACAATTATTGAATAAATGGAAAACCCTTTTTAATACCTAACCTTGATATTATTTTCATTTGACAGTGGAAGAAACTAAAGGCCGGAGGTTGTCCCAAGTTACAGAGTTAGAAGTGGCAAAGCCAAGACTTGAATCGGGTCCAAATGTGTGTCATCGTCCCTCCCCCCCCCACCACCACCACGACACACACCCACACCCACACCATGCTCTCCTCATGGTGCTGCCTCCTAAGGAGGGAGCCGATTGGAAAGGACCTGACTGAGCCTGAGATTTCCAGCACATTCATGCCCAAACCCTCTCTTAAAGTGAGACTCCCCCCATATCCCAGCCTAGGGTCCCAGCCCATCAAAACAGCCTTTTTCAGGGACAAGGTTGGGAAAGCAGGGAAGACGTGCCCCCAGAAGAATAGGATGAGAAGCCACCACTCCCCCAGTGCGGAACAGCCAATGGGAAGGGGAAGTTTGGACTAAGTACTAACGAACAAATGTCTAAAAAATAAACAGGAAAGGCTGAGGAGCGCTCCCACAGAGGCTAGTGAAGGTTCCCACTTCCCCTGTTCCTCTCATACATCTGCAGAGACTTTGGCAAAGACACTGAAGGTACCAGGCAGACAGCACAGGTGTCTGGGGCTTTGTAAGCCCTTTGGTTGTGGCTTCTTCTTTTTCTACGGCTAAGGGGTGCCATCTGCCTAGGAGGCAATTTTGATTCTAGAAAATCAGAGGTCAGAATAAACACTGCACTTAGGGCTACCTCTCACGCAACAAGAAAGGACTTTTAAGATTCCCCTTCAGGTAGAAAGCTCAGGGTGAAGACAGAAAGGGACTCAGGACAGAACCTGGAGTGTCCCCCAGCTTTCTCCACCCTCCAGACCTAAGCACACGGTGTGAAGGACACCGACAGGGTGCCACGCTCCCCGGCCTGGCTGTGCTCCCCCTGCGGGCACTCACAGCTGCATGTCTCCGGCCCTCGTTGCGGTCAGCACCCAGCCATTCCAGGGCTCGCTTCACCTCAAACTCCACGTACTCGGCAGTAAAAGTGTCCCCAGCCATAGCAAGGCGACCAATGGCCTTGGACGCCATTTCCATGACAACTGGGTCATTGGAGGGGAGGAGGTTCCGAAGATAATTAGCAAACCGGCCGATTCGGGTGGCATTCCCACCTTCCACTCCTATGAGGCTGGCTGGAAAAGAGAAAGGCAAGCAGTGAGGCCGGCCACATGCTGGCCAGGAAACACGCTGCCTCCAAAGGCAAGCCGGCGAGTGACCCCTTCCTCTCACTGATACAGACCGCAACTTCCAGATGGGAAGACATGCAGGTAACTTTCATTTTAACCAACGGATCTGATATTTGTACAAGGACTATTTGCATAAAGCCAAATGCCCTCATCTTTGTATCTAAAATTTGTGTTCCCAAGAAAAAAAGAAAAAGATACCGGGAGTGAATAATAAATCACAGGCTGGGCAACCGCCTCTGGGGGTTGAAGACTACCGGCCTTTTGTTCACTGTTGCTCAGCATTACGTTCCCATTCGTGAGCTCTGCTATGCCAAACCCCATTCCAGAGAAACCAGAACGTGCAAAACACTACATGGGATGGTGCAAAGAAAGCAGGTGTCTAGTCTCAGCCTGGCACATGGCCTGGCCCTAGAAAAGTCACATAATGGTTCTGAGACCCCATACCTGAAAAACAGCTGTTTTACCTGCATCGCAGGACTGCTGCTAGAATTAATACCTGAATAAGTACCTCGAAAGCCACGAGGCTCCTTAAAAGTCAGTAAACAAATATGAACTAAGCAGCTAGTAAGCAGCAACCATAAAGTGCAGTGGACACAAAGGTGAACAGTCCTTTGTTCTCAGTTGTTACTGTCACCAGACACTCCGTCCTTACCTATGGCCAAAATGCCACCTTTCCTCTCATTGGCATCTGAGCTGGAAACCAGTTCAAAAATGTGATGGTTCAGCTGATCATAGAAGCGAGTGGACTCCTCTTGACTCATCTGCAAAGAAAGAGGTACTCAGAATAATATCTAATGTCTTCCTGATCGTGACGGTGGTATTTGGTGGGGTGGTATCCAAAGATTAGGACCTGAGAGGTAGCCAGCAGGTACTTACTGTTCAAACCAAACACAACAAAGGTACTATCCATTTCTAAACTGTAGAGCGAGGGTCCCCAAACTACAGCCCACAGGCCGCATGCGGCCCCCTGAGGCCATTTATCCGGCCCCCGCCACACTTCCAGAAGGGGCACCTCTTTCATTGGTGGTGAGAGGAGCACAGGATGCATCCGCACCCATAGTTCCCATTGAAATACTGGTCACTGTTGATTTAAATTTACTTGTTCTTTATTTTAAATATTGTATTTGTTCCCGTTTTTTTTTTGTTGTTTTTTTTTTACTTTAAAATATATGCAGTGTGCATAGGGATTTGTTCATAGTTTTTTTATAGTCCTTATAGTCCGGCCCTCCAATGGTCTGAGAGACAGTGAACTGGCCCCCTGTGTAAAAAGTTTGGGGACCCCTGCTGTAGAGCAACTGAACTCTCAATTCATGTTTATTCAACAAATACTCTTGAGTATACTCCATGGCCGACCGTGTCCCGTCCTAGGTTCTACCTAATACCAGGGGTATAAGACTGAACAAGACATCATCCCTGACCTACAATCTGGTCTCTATTTTTTTTAAAAAACCCAAGCTCTTCAAACCTGCCCCAATCAATGTTATCAGGCAGAAAGAATCAAAGCTCTGGAATGCAGTAGGAAAAAGAAACAATAGTTTAAAAAGAGCTGACTCCCTGACTCCTTCAAGTGTCACAATACAGGAAATGCCACAGAAATGTGTTACTGCTGCCAAGGAGCCTGCACATTTTAGGGACATGAGAAACTGGGTACCTTTCTAAAAGAGAATGTTACTTAGCCGTCAAAAGAAAATCTAAACCAGTGATGGTGCACGTAGCCCAAGCACTCCAGGATGAACGGCCCCAAATCACAGAAGAAGCCCCAACCTCTCGCAGCTCCATGGTGACATAGTGCTGGAGCTCCTTCGCAGCTTTGGCCCTGGTCTCCTCGTTGCGGCTCTTCAGGCCGCTGGCAAACTGCTGCAGGACGCTCACATTGCTAGATGTCGTGGTAGCTGTGGTGGCGGCGGCAGGTCCGGTTCCAAGCATCTCGCCCTGAGGTTCTCTGGAGAGAAGCTTCCTTTAATATTCTGGATAACAAATTATGGCGGTGAATTCACTGACGGCCCCAGCTCCCCTACACAGACCTCCACCCTGTCCACATCAGATAGGGGGCCCTACCATGGTTGGGAGACCTGACTGAGGAGCATGTAGGGAGTCTTCGTTTATTCAATAATTACTCATGTTTAAAAGACACAGCATAGTAAGAGGGTGACATTGTGGGCTGCGGAGCCAGACTACCTGAATTTGAATCCAGTCCCAAATTTTATACCTTAAGAAGATACTTAAAATGTCTATTTCTTCAACTGCAATAGGGGAATAATGGTACCTAACCCATAGGGTTGATGTGAGGATTAAATGAATACAAGTTTAAAAAGTACATAACAACCACACTGGGCACACAGTGAGTTCTTAATAATTGTTAGCTATTATATTACTACTACATACATGGCACAGTGCCAGGTACTAGAAGTGGGGAGGTAGAGAGAATAAAACATGCTAACAACTGCCTCTTTCCTCAAGAGTTCAATTTAAAGAGGGTAAATATTCTATAGCAGCATTGTCCAACAGAAATAAAATACAAACCACAAATGTAATTTTAAATTTCCTACTAGCCATGTTGTAAAAGGTAATAAAAAAGGTGAAATTAATATGTTACTTAGTACAATATATCCAAAATATCATTTCAATGTTCTTAATTTAAAATACTGATATATTTTCTATTTTTTTTTTTTTTTGTACTGAGGTTCTAAAATCGAGTGTGCATTCTACACTTACGACAACCTCAGTCTGGACTAGTCACATTTTGAGCGCTCTAAGCCACACGTGGCTGGTGCTGACAGCCTTGGACAGTGCAGTTCTGTAGAATTCCAAGTACTTGTAATTCGGTAGAATACTAGTACTTGGAATGCGAGCTAAAAGAGATGTATTGGTTCCTGAGGTCATTCATTCATTCCTGAATTATGTACTGTCCCCTCCCTCAATGAGCTTACAAATAATCAGACAACCACAATAAAGTGGTCGAGAAAGGGCTCAGCCCAGACTGCTAGGGTAGTCACATATATACCTATCCCAGGTATGCCCAGATTGGTTTTGAAAAACTTTTGAATACTCCAGTGCCAAGAAAATGACTGCAAAAGGATGTGTCATCCTTCATGGGTGAGGAGACCCAAGGATGCAAAATGACAAAACTACTACAGAGTGAGAGACCGGCGTCTTTAATGAGAGGGAGGGAGGATCGCTGGAAATTACCATCCTCAGGAAAGAAGCAGCCTATCTTTATAAGTCTAAGACCCACAGCCCAAGGGCTCCAGATAGAGTTCCATTAAAATACTGGAAGCCAAATATCTGCAAAGTCTTGGCTAGGGGCTTACGGAAGTTCAAGTTGGGAAGGTGGGGAAGCAAAGAGGATGAAAGCCAAAGATGGAACCGAGCTCAGAGGCGGGGAATGGATCCTCCAGAAGTCTCCAGGTTGGAGTGCCAGGGGCTGACACTGACGCTGGTCCTCCCCGAGGGCAATGTGCAGGTGGGGACAGACAGGCACAGAGACGCAGAGGCGCCCCGGTAGTACCGGGCTGATGGGCGGGCCCTCGAGGCTCCAGAGACGCACGTCAGGCTCAAGGGTGGGGGGTCTCTCGGGGGTCCGGTAGAAGGTGGGCGTTGCCTCGCAGGGTGGGGGCCAAAGGCTCAGGTGGTGCCCAAGTCCGTGGGGCCCCCTCTCAGGGGACCCCACGTCCCAGATGGGCAGCTTCCCGGGCCTCCCCACGGACCAGGCTGGCTATGGGTCTGGACGTTTCGCCGCCTTGGAGGGGTCAGTGCCAGGCTCAACTCACCGCGCGGCTTCGGCCAAGGCCTCAGCTGCCGCCACCAGCGCCCGTACCGCCGCTTCAGGGCCCCAGCCCTACCACCCGCCTTCCCCGCTGTCCTCTAAGCCGGGCAGAAGGGAGGGCAGCTTCCCAGCCTTAAGGACCAATCGACAGGCGTAAGGAGACGATGGACTGAAACACCGACCAATAGTAGTGAAGGAGAAGTGAGGCTCTGAGACCCGGCATCCCCAGGGGGCGGGGACTGTTCGAATAGACAAACCACGCGGCCAGTGGCAGGCGAAACGAGGTTTAGGTCCACTCGGGAGAACCAATCGGTCGTGAGTTGACTTCATTCACTTCCACGCACACATCCGGTGCATCACTACTATAATTCCCCTCTGCGTCTGGGCGTGCGTCTGTGCCTAGTCCGCTGTCTGGGTACCTAAGAGATGGTAGGCGGGGATTCGTGACCCCGCCCAGCTTAACTATGAAAGAAGAGTGTGAGCCTGGCAGGTGTCTATAATCACAGGAGTAAAAGACGTGAATTCTTTGGACTTACGGAACCGTGGGGTATTTTTGGTTAAATTTAATGTGTATTTGAATAGTTTTTCACTTAGATTTCCCACTTTTCTAAAATTATCTAGCTTACAGGATCATCTGCGAGAAACCATGGCCAAATTTTAACTAAATGATTTAAACTCTTAAATCAATAATTTCAAAGTAACATCATTTTAAAACATCTCTTCAAAAATTAATAGCAAAAAAAATGGAACTTGAATACATCTCAATTCTTTAAAAATCATGGTCTATTTATGATAAATATTGGAAATTCCTAAATATTTCACGATAGGAGACTGATTAGAATATGATGCACTTATTTTAGGGAAATATGTTGCCATTAATAATAGTAATGTAGATGAATATTTGCTACGAAGGAAAAGGGTTCACAATTTGTTTTGAAAGTATATAAATTATACAACATATAAGTATAAAATAACCCTTAAAAACAATTTATATATTTCCTTTTTTATATTTTATTCATTTTAAAGAGGAGACACAGAGTGAGAGAGAGAGAGAGAGAGAGAGAGAGAGAGAGAGAGGAGGAGCTGGAAGCATCAACTCCCATATGTGCCTTGACCAGACCAGTGCAGGGTTTTGAACTGGCGACCTCAGTGTTCCCAGGTCGACACTTTATCCACTGCACCACCACAGGTCAGAGCAATTTATATATTTCTTATGTGTCCGTTACCTTGGGGGAAATATACAAGTAAGCTGTAATGGGATTTGGGAAAGACATACATTTTTTCTTTATATATTACCATCAGTTGTGTAATAAAAAGGTGTGGGGTGTTTTTTGTTGTTGTTGTTGTTTGGGGGGTGGTTGTTCTTATTTTTTAAAGAAATGGAAGTTTCCAGAGGTGTTAAATTGCCAAATTAAAGAGGTTTGGTAATATTCTGTGGCTAACCAAATGCATTGGCAAGTTGAAAAAAAAATATATAGTTACTGTTTTAGGTTTAGAATCTCTTCGTTGTATCGATTCTTCTGTGAAATAATTGTTCCTCTGAATTTCACATTTTTCACTTGTGTTCAACATCTCTGTTTAATCATTAAACATTTTTGAATATGTACTACATTCACTGTTCAAATCTCAATATAAATAAAATTGTATTTATCACAGTCTTGCCCCACCTCATCCCTTCACTTGCTTTCTTAGTTCTTATGAAGCCCTAGAATTTCTTTATGTAAATACAAGCAAATATAAATATATACATTATTGTCCCATTTTGCTACACTTTATCACTGTTCTACACTTTCAAAAAATTTAGTGTATCTTAGAAATCTATCTTAATATATAGAAAGCTTCCTTGTTCCTTTGTTGTTATAGCTGCATGGTATTCTATCACATGCATGTACCACCATTTATTTTTCTAGTCCTCTGTTGATGGACCCTTGTGTTGTTTCCAAATTCTTGATATTACTAATGATGTTACAATGAATTCCTTTGTACATATATACCATGTTCCCTATGTATAAGACACACTCTTTTTTGAAAAATTTGGGGTCAAAAAACTGAGTGCATCTTATACAGTGGTTGTGGCATTTCAAATACCATAGATAGAACTGAGGACGAGGCAATATATGAAGACAGTGATTCGTCATCAGACACAGATGAGGACAAGCTAATTGGATGGGAGTTTTCACAATGATGAGGATTTGTATGAATTTTACGATGACTAAAACTTGAGTTCAATAACTTTAATACATTTTTTTTTTCAAATTTCAGGCCCCAAAATTAAGGTCTTATACATGGGAGTGTCTTATACAAGGGGAAATACGGTAATTTTACTCCCTGGCAGCTATACCAAAATAAATACCCAGAAATGGCATTATAGGGTCAGAAAGTAAATGTATGTATAGTTTGATGGATAGCGTCAAATTGAACTCTGAGGGAGATACCAATTTTCATTTGCACCAGCAATATGAGATTTTTGCCACCCTAAGACATAAGGCTGTTTTCTAATTAACAATCAATCAAAGATGGTTTCATAGCAACAGTAACCTGTGCATTTGTAGGTCTTTTATAAATTTACAAAGAACTTTCTTATCCATTATATTAAAATAATAACTAACATTTATTAAGTATTTACGAAGAATCAGGCATTTTGGTGGACATTATTGAAGAGTGCTTAAAAGCAAGGTGGAGTCAAACTAACTGAATCTGAAACTTAGCTCCAACACTTATTATTGACTATTGAGCACATACATAATATCAACATGCCAATTTCTTTATTTATAGAACTGAAAGGATTATAATGTACTTACTGTCAACTGATGGTTCAGATGGTTCTTGCCACCAATTCAATACCAACAGCAATCCCCAATTTGGGATGTGGTGAAGAAAATTTTTTTCAGAGCAAACAGCTCAACTGTGATACAGCACAGCTGTGAAAACAGCTCACTAGTGTTACAGCTCAATTATGAAATATCTTCAGTGTTCCCAGAGTCAGAAACACAATCATCCGTTGAAAGTGTGCTCCCAAACTCAGAGGAGAATTGTCTTATGTAGACAAAAATCACTTCCCCTGGTCCATGATTGGTCTATCCTCATGCAAATGAAGATTCCAAATCTTTACAGTTTGATTGGTCCAAAAGGTATTGTGCTGATTGGTCAGTGAAGATGTTGATGTGAGGATGGGGGGTAGATATAGCTGCATAGCTCTGACAGGACAGGGAAAACCTCGGTCCTATTGGTTGAACTAGGCTACCAGGACCTCTTTATACAGGTTGACTCAGGCACAGGAGCACTTTGTAAGAAAGCAGGTCAGTGCTTGAGGCGGAGATCTTACTGCAGGCTTCTTCCCGAAACATGGTTTGCTTGAAAGGCCTGTTTAGAAATGACTGTTAAACGCTTTTTTTTTTTTTTTTTATGAAAATGAGCCCAGTTAGCCACCAGAAGCCCCTCTTAGTATGTACCTTTTTTCTTAAGAGCCAAGCAACCATGGTAGGCACTGTTGTGAGGGTTAATATATGTAAAGTTCCTAAAACACTACATGATACATGGGGACAGTTAATAAATGCTGCTACTGTTACGTCTGAACATTTCTACAAGGTTGTATTGTTCCCACTTTATAGTTGATCCACGAGTAAACTGACATAGAGTGATTGGGTCATACAGCTGGTGAGAAATTAAAAATATCTGTTTCTTCCCCTTGTCCCATTTGACAGTATAGGTTATTTGGGTTTGGCCTGCATTGCAAGTATGTGCTAGGTGCTAAAGTTGTACATTAATAACCAGCTAGCTGGTAAGTGAGGGGACCACGTATATTTCTACACAGGGCTGGCTTCCTGTCTTGAACGGCTTAATGATTTTTTTAAATAAGTGGCCGCACATTTTTATTTTGCACTGGGCACCAAAATTATGTAGTACTTATACGTTATATTTGTAGTATAACTTTAAATGATATAAAGGATGTATAGCATACAATCTATAAATAGTAAAACACACAATATCTTTTATTGTAAATTCCATATAGCCAATTGATTCTGACAGTATGCTTCTTCTGATACTGCACATAGCTTCCGTATGGTTGCAATTGACCAATGAGTATCGTTCCAACATGTTGGTTGATATTTCCTTTTATGTTAATGAGTAAGAGTAAAGTGAAACAAGAGATATCTTGACATTTCACTAGTTTGGCAATGATATGAAGCCTTCTTTGCTGAACTGGATAATAATTTTCCAATACTGGAAGAATAGTTCCTCAATTTTTTGCTGCTATTCACGACATAACAGCTGCAGAGTTGAAACAATTTTAGTTTATTCTGCATGATAAACTTTGTTCAGTCACTTTCTTAAGTCTAGATTATCAACAATTACCAAGCATTTGCTGATTTGCAGGACATAACCATTCCTACCACGGCCGATTTAAAGCTACCAGCGGATGTCACTGAATGAGAAGCTGGGAAAAGATGAGCAAAAGCACATCGTTTTATGGTATTTCCACACTGCAGATACAAATGTGAATAACTCATAGAGCATGAAAGGTAATAAAAATCCAGTAATCAGGAAGTAATGGGCTTTGAATCTTTGTTATTTTTGTTTTTAATATAACTTACCTAATTGTAGATTTGCATAGTTTATTTTTTTAAATTTTTATTTATTCATTGTAGAGAAGAGAGAGAGAGAGAGAAGGGGGAAGAGCAGGAAGCATCAACTCCCACGTCCTTTACCAGGCAAGCTCAGGGTTCCAAACCAGTGATCTCAGCGTTCCAGGTGAACCTGCCATGATAGGTCAGACACGTAGCTTAATTTTTAATAATGGATGTGCTTAATGACTAGCTCACAAAATTCCCAAAAGTTTAACAACTGGTTCTCTCCAGTCAGACGGTGGACAATGAAGGACAGCAATGAAGACACAGAGCTGGCTACCTGGTAGGGTGGGAAGACCAGTTACTTGTATGATATGAGTGAGTGAAACTAAATTATGGAGGAATAGGCAGGAAGGGCAATTTATGGCATTGGTAATTGCACAATAGAAAGCGGGAATTTTTGCTGTTGTGATTATTAAGAGTTAATAATTTCTTAGACATCATTTCCCATTTCAGAGCTTCAAGTTTCCCATTTAAGGAGGGGGGGATAATTATACCTTTCTTATCTCCCTCAATGTGCTCCCTGGTTTTTGTCCATTTTGTTAACTGCTGCGTACAACAGTGCTCAATAAATGCCTGTTGCATACTGACTGAAAAAAAGCAATGCGTCCTGTTTCGGTGAATGAAAGCTCTCGGTCAGTTGGAAAGCCACATGCATATGTAGTGGATGTTATAACGCTAAGAGAGACTGTAGCCCCCGAGTTTGGGAGCAAGAGCTCCAGCAGACCTCCAGCGAGAGAAAAGCATGATCGCGGGGTCATCGCCGAACCCCGCCCAGCCCAGCCCGCCCGGCCGGCCCGCCAGGCGCGGTCGGCCCCTGTTTCCCGGCCGGCCTCCTGAGGCGTGCGCACAAGATGGCGTCCCCGGTAGCCCCAGGGAGGCGATCGCCTCTTGGCCTCGAACTCTAACGCTGGGCTGGGGCCCGGAGACACGCTTCGCCCAGGGTACAGGAAGCCCGAGCGTTGCTACCGCGCCTCGTGTGGTGCCAGGCCCGCTCGCTGCTGCCCCGGGGCCCTGCTGCCTCCTCAGCTCTGCCCCGGGGCGGAACCGAAGGAAGGTCAGGGCCGGCCGCTCCGCCCTGTTCCCTCCTCATCTCACGGCAGTCGCTGGTCTGTAGGTGGCTTACTGTGAACCCTGACTTCAGCCACGTGCATCTCCATGGCGGCCACGCAGGTCTCGGGGGAGAGGATTAACATCCAGGCGGGAGAGACCGCCAAGGCCGGGGACCTGCTGGGTAACGACGATCTGGAGTGGGACAGGCCCCTCCAGCGCTCCTGGAGGCAGAAGTGCGCCTCCTATGTGCTGGCCCTGCGGCCCTGGAGTTTCAGTGCCTCACTCACGCCAGTGGCCCTGGGCAGTGCCCTGGCCTATAGATCCCAGGGCGTCCTGGATCCCAGGCTCTTGGTGGGTTGTGCCGTGGCGGTCCTGGCTGTGCACGGCGCTGGCAATTTGGTCAACACTTACTATGATTTTTCCAAGGGCATTGACCACAAAAAGAGTGATGATAGGACCCTAGTGGACCGGATCTTGGAGCCCCACGATGTTGTCTGGTTTGGAGTCTTCCTGTACACTTTGGGCTGTGTCTGTGCCGCTTGCCTCTACTACCTGTCCCCTCTGAAACTGGAGCACTTAGCTCTCATCTACTTTGGAGGCCTGTCTGGCTCCTTTCTCTACACAGGAGGTAAGAACTGGCCTGATTCCTGTGCTGGAAGTCTTAGTTGCATGTACTAGAAACTGCTGTTTTATGTAGGAATTAGGGCTCAAGCAGTGGTGTCAAAAGTTCTTTTCTCAGACCAGTTATGTGAAATCTATAGTGTGTGGGTCATAGGGATTATTTTAAAAACAGTAGTGGGTTGAAAAGATCCTGGCTTGGCTTATGGATATCAAAATTTTTTGCATTTAGTTTCTTTTTGTTGGTCATATCACAGTTTCAGATTTTAGTGGGATTAATTTTGAAGAGCTCAAAATTATACTGCTAATTACTTACAGCTGTTTTGCTAGGTGACTCAGTGTAGCAGGCTGATTAAGGTAGTGAATGCCAGGTGGTTAAGCCTTCTTTATTAAGCACATAAGTGCCAACACTGTTCTCTGTAAACATAGCAGTCACAGATCCCTGCTCTTGTCAAAGCTATTTTATATGTGCTGAGGAGAGACAGAAAGTAAAAATCGTAAATTATAGTTAGGTTGACCAATGTGCTAGTTTGCTTAGGACTGGGAGGGTTCCCAGGACTGGGAGGGTTCCCAGGACGTGGGACTTCTGGGTGCTGACACCAGGAAAGTTACCTGTAAGGGTGAGTTGGTACTCTGACTATAGTTTATTAAAAGACAGTTAATGCTAATAGTAAGTAGAGCAAGGAAGGAGGACACAGTGGACTATTTTAAGTAGTTTGATTAGGGAAGGCCTCATCAAAAGGTGGTGTGTGAGCAAAGATTGAGGGAGATGAGAGGGGAGGGAGTTGCCCAAGCATATACTTCATGGAAGAGTGTCCCAAGTCTTGGAACAGCAATTGCCAAAGGCCTTAAGGCAGGAGTGTCCCTGAAAAGTTTGAGGAACAGCGTGAAGTCCAGGGTGTGAATGAGGGAGAAAGTGAATGCAGCTAAATTTAGTGAAACGTGTTTGAGGAGGTCAGGGAGGCACAAAGATTATGTAGACCTTCATGTTTTAAAAGAATCACTCTGCCTGAGCTGTGGTAGTGCAGTGGTTAGAGTGTTGACCTAGAATACTGAGGACCTAGGTTTGCAAACCCCAAGATCTCTGGCTTGAACACAGGATCATCAACATGATCCCAAGGTTGCTGGCTGGAGCAAGAGGTCACTGGCTCAGCTTTGAGCCCCCTGGTCAGGCACGAATGAGAAGCAATGAATGAACAACTACGAGTCAATGCTTCTCATCTCTTTCCCTTCCTCTCTGTCTCTCTCAAAAAAAAAAAATCACTCTGGCTAAGGTATTGAGAATAAATAATGGAGAAAGGAGAGGGGGGAAAGGGTAGAAGCAAGGAGTTTGGAGGAGGAGGGAGCTGTTGATTAATCCAGATAAGAAATGTTTGAGGGCATGGATCAGGGTAATAGTGGAGAGGGAAGAAGTCAGGTTTAAAATATATTTTAAAGGTAGGCATGGTTTGCTGACTCATGGGCTGTAAAGCAGGATAGGAACAATAGAATTAAGCACAACTCAGAATTTTGGCCTGAGCAACTTGAATATTGGAGTTGATGTCAAGTGAGATAGAGAAGGTTAAAGATAGGTTTTTGGGGACATGATTGACTTTGAACATCTTAATGTATGAGACGTACAAGTAGAAATGTCAAATGGATGGTTGGATATAAGAGTCTGAGTTCAGGGGAGAGGTCTGAGCTAGAGTTGTAGATATTTGGGGACTATTGGCACGTAGATAAAGGTGTATGACTGGCTGAGACCACCGGAGGAAGGAGTGTTGATAGAGATGTGAGGAGGACCAGGACGGCCCTGGGGCACTCTTGACATTAAGAGAAGAGAAGGAACAGGTAAAAGGAACTGTGATGGAGCATCTGGAGAGAAAGAAGACCAAGAGACTGGTATCCTGGCAGCCAGTTACAGAAAGTTCAATAAAGGAAATCAGTGGATGCTGTAACAGAATGTATAAGGTGGTAGAAGAGGGAAGAGACCCTCTCTGTGTAGGTGACACTTGAACTAAGACTTAGAGGATAAGGAGCTAGCCACGGGGGAGACTTTGGGTCTGTTCAGGTGCCGAATTCTTTAAGATTGAGGGATCAGCAAATACAAATACACTGGAGTGGGAGAGAGCTTGGCATCTTCTAGGACTTACGGAAAGTCCCATCAATTCAGGAGGGAGGGAGAATGGAGATGCAGTTGGAGAGATAGGCCGGGCTAGATCGTGCTGCTCCTCTAGGACCTCTGTCTCCTGTGCTCCTTCCTCCTCATTCCTCATTCCCGACCTGCAGGGTTAATCCTTGGACCTCTTTCCTCTGTCTCCATTTCCTCTAGATCAGTGATGGTTCTTAACTTGGGTTCTATCGAACCCTAGGGGTTCGATGAGTTGGTCTCACGGGTTCAGAGAAGCCTCTGCCGCAGAGGCCAGAATAAAGTAATACCGTAATTTGTTGTGAATTCATGCACTTTGTTGGTTTTGTTCTTTGAGCAAGGTGATGTTCATGCACGGCTCATTTTGTGCACCAGTGAAAAAACATATACCTATGTTTTGAAGTTGGAAAAAAATCATATTTTATTTATCACTAAAGAAGGGTTCGGTGAATGCGCATATGAAACTGGTGGGTTCGGTACCTCAAAAAAGGTTAAGAACCACTGCTCTAGATTGTGCTGGTCCTCTAGGGCCTCTGTCTCCTGTGCTCCTTCCTCCGCATTCCCGACCTGCAGGCTTAATCCTTGGACCTCTTTCCTCTGTCTCCATTTCCTCCTTTCGTAAGTTTAGCCAGTCTCGTGGCTTCAGGTGAGATCTGTTAAACTGGTGACTCTCACATTTATGCCTCTGGCCCAGATCTCTGCACTAAACTTATTCAGCTCTTTTTCAGTAACTTCTCTTAGAGGTCTCCAGGTGCCTCCAGCTAACCATGTCTAAGATCAAATTCCTGATCTTCTCCCCAGAGAAGCCTGCTGTCCCTCAGCTTCCCCCCATCTCACTCGATGACAGCTTCATTCTTTTAGTTCCCCAAGCTAAAAATCACAAGTGTCGTCCTGACATTTCTTCCTCACATCTTGCATCCAGTTCGTCAGCAAATCCTTTTGACTCTACTTTCGAAATGCACTAGGGACCCAATTGTTACTCACCGCCTTCCACCGTTGCCACCCTTATCTCCCTCAAGCGTTGTGGCAGGTTCGTTCCTCTTCTCTGTGCACCCATCCTTGTCCCTGCCAGGGTGCTCCCGAGTCCACAGCCAGAATAATCCTGTTCAAACAGAAGGCAAGTGTGTTCGTCCTCTGCCAAAAATTCTCCGGCAGCTCCCATCTTGTTCAGAGTAAGGGCTAAGGTCTTTGCAGGGACCCCAGCGCCATTATCTGCCCATGCACCCCAATCCCCCCAACTCTGGTCTGCCCTCTTTTATTTCTCCTGCTCATGTGCCCCAGCATACAGCCCTCTTTTTTTTTTTTCTTTTTTGTACAGGGACAGAGAGAGGGATAGATAGGGACAGAGAGACAGGAACGGAGAGAGGTGAGAAGCATCAATCATTATTTTTTGTTGCCATCACAACACCTTAGTTGTGCATTGATTGCTTTCTCACATGTGCCTTGACCGCAGGCCTTCAGCAAACCGAGCAACCCCTTGCTGGAGCCAGCGACCTTGGGTCCAAGCTGGCAAGCTTTTGCTCAAGCCAGATGGGCCCGCGCTCAAGCTGGCGACCTCGGGGTCTCGAACCTGGGTCTTCTGCATCCCAGTCCGACGCTCTATCCACTGCACCACTGCCTGGTCAGGCACACAGCCCTCTTGCATGAGATCTGGGCCAGAGGTATGAATTTCGCCAGCTTAAGAGATAGCATCTGAAGCCACAAGACTGACTAAAATCACGGAAGGAGGAAATGGAGACAGGACCCAGGTCCGAGGATTAAGCCCACAGGGATACTTCTGCCTCTCAGATCCTGTGAAGAGTCTACCCTGGGTTTGGAGTCCTCTTCCCCCTCTGTCTGTATGATTCCCTTCCCGACCTTCTGCGTCCCTTTGTCAGCTGTAGAGTGAGACCTTGCTTTCTAGCCTATTTAAAATGACAGAACAAAGCTTTTTGCAGCAGCTGAGAAAATATAAAATTACACACACATACACGCTGTGCCCCATGCCCCCCAAACCTTCCATGTTGCTTGTCTGCTTTTTCATCCTAGCACACACTACCCATTAGCATAAGTAAGAACACACTTCGTTAGTCATCTTCCCCTTAGACTGCAAGCTCCCGGGATGAGGGGTCTTAGTCTCCTTGTTCTCTGCTGGGTCCCCGGTGCCCAGAACTGTGCCTGGCATGCAGTCAGTACTTAATATTCATTGAATGGACAAATGGGGAGATAATAAAATGTAATGAGCAGAGTAACAGCATAATCTGATTTTATAGTTTTTTTTTTTAACATTGTCAATTATATAGCAATAAAAGTCATACTGTGAAATGCACAACTCCTAAGTGTACCAGTGTGGTGAATTTTTATTTATTTATTTATTTATTTATTTTTACAGTGACAGAGAGAGAGTCAGGGAGAGGGATAGATAGGGACAGACAGACAGGAATGGAGAGAGGTGAGAAGCATCAGTCATCAGTTTTCAGTCATCAGTTTTTCGTTGCAACACCTTAGTTGTTCATTGATCGCTTTCTCATATGTGCCTTAACTGCGGGCCTTCAGCAGACCGAGCAACCCCCTGCTGGAGCCAGCGACCTTGGGTCCAAGCTGGCGAGGTTTTGCTCAAGCCAGATGGGCCCGCGCTCAAGCTGGCGACCTCAGAGTCTCGAACCTGGATCCTCCATATCCCAGTCCGATGCTCTATCCACTGCGCCACTGCCTGGTCAGGCACCAGTGTGGTGAATTTTGACAGACGCACACAGCTGTATAACCCACATCCCATCACAATACAATACAGGACATTTCCGTCACCCTAAAAGCTTCCCGTGCCTCCTGCCCGTCACCCCCCACTCTCCCCACCTCTGTTGGAGGCAGCCAGTGTTCTGACTTCTTTCATGGAGATCGGTTTTGCTGCCTGGTCTAGACTGTCATATAGGTGGAGTCCTTCAGTATGAATTCCTGTGCCTGGCTGCTTCTGCTCAGCATGAGGGTTTTGAGACTCCTCATGTTGCGATGCTCATGAGCGATTCCTTTGTATTGCTGAGTAGTATCCATCCTGTGAACATAGCACACTGCCTTTATCCATTTTCCTGGTCATCAGCGTTTGGCTTGTTTCCATAGTCTAGCTGTTCTGACTGAAGGTTCGTGCTCAAGTCTTTCTGTGGGTATTTGTTTTCACTTCTTTTGGGTCAGTGCCTAGGAATGGAATTGTTGAGTAATAGGGTCAGTGCTGTTTAACTTTATGAGAAGCTGCCAAAGTGTTTCCCAAAATTATTGTACTGTGTGTGCTTTCCCACCAGCACTGTGCGAGAGTTCTGATTGCTCCATATTCTGTTCAACATTCTGATTAATGTTTTAACAGATTCATTCCCGCTCCATGCGGAGAGCTGATCCAGTATTTCACTGTGCTGTAGCATTTGGAAAATGGTGTTAGGGAGCATGGAAGCGCCTTAAAGGAAACTGCCAGGTGTGCCACATGTCAGGCACTGAGGACACAGGGCTGTCTCCTGAGGGCTGTAGCATTCTCTCGCATCAGATAGCCTCTAGGAGGTGCCAGACCATTCTCATCCCTAGAGTGGGTTGCGATTGGTTTTTTGTGTCGGGCCTGTTGAAGGTGGGGGCTTATCTTCACCTGATAGCTGGGGGTGTTAGTTTACGCTGTGGTGGGAATCATTTTGTAGTACATAAGTGTATCAAGTCAACACATTGTATACCTTAAACTTACACAATGTTGTCTGTTAATTAGATTGCAATAAAGCTGGGGGAAAACAGCAAAAATCAAAGAAGCCCAATAACTAGTGTGAAGGTAAACTTAGGCTGAATCTTGTTCAGTGGCTGCCATGGCTTGAGGTCCTCTATGGACCATTGTCCCTTACCATTTTAGGCTGGTTAACATGCTGTGGATTGCCAACAGTGTTCTTGTTGCTGGGCCACGCCTTGGCAGCTTGGCACTGGTTTACTAACTTAGAACCAGATACTGAACGTGTGGGTCACATCTCACCCAGTCTGTGCTGCTTTACCCTGAGAGAGATGCTTTTTCTGACCTCAGTTCCACATTTCAGGTGCTTGTTACTGTAGCTCTGTGTTCGGTTCACCTTGGTGCCAAGCGTGGGGGAGCGAGCTGTGAGCAAGCCAGACACAGGCCCTGCCCTCTTGAAACTAGTGTTTGTTGGGAAAGACAGAGATTAAGTAATGAGAAGTCTGATAAAGTTGATGAAAGTCAGTCGGTGCCAATGAACATGTTGCAAGGGGACCGGATGGTGTAGGGCGAAGGGAGGCTGCCCCGAGGAATGGCCTGTCCAGTCTTGAAGGGTGAGTGGGAGCAGTTAGCCAGGCCAAGGGGGAGGGTGGTCCTCAGGCCTGAGGAACAGAAGACATGCGGGGACAGAGGGCAGGGCAGCGCCCAGGAGAACCAGGTAGACGGTCTGGCTTCTATCCCAAGACAGCTTGTTGATAAGGGCTTTCGGGTCTAGGTTGAGCAGGTAGAGGGGTATCGGGGGGTGTAGAACAGTATTTTGGAAGGATCGCTCTGGCGGCAGTGCGGAGATTAGGTTAGGGAAGGGGGGTTGTTACAAGAATGGAAGCTGAGGGATCAATTCCGTGCATGTTGCAGCAGTCCCGACGCAAGATGACCGTGACTGGTATTTGGGGACTGAGTGAGGTGTGCTAGGGTGAGCCACTGTGTGAGCCATTAGAGAGAACCAGGCAGGTGTCAGGAAGTGGATTAGACAGGATGTGAGGTTGATTAGCAGCAGTACGGGAGGCAGGGTTAGGGATGACTTCGTTTGAACTTGATGGGAACTAGAGAGGGGAAACAGCACCAAAACCTCATTGTCTGAGCTGTTTTACTCATTATGTGGCTGAAGGTTTCTTTATACGGAGTTTGGGAATCCTGAGATTTCACCAAGATTCGCTGGGGGTCTTCTAAACCACAAGATGCCGGCAGGGGCTGTAGAGGAAGGAGTTGGGAGAGCGAGAGACGGGGCTGGGTATTCTGTGAGGCCTGGCCCAACTGTGCTACTCACAGAACTGTTCTTGCAGGAGCTGGTGAGGTGTGAACAACGGGAATACTGGACTGCAGGACCTTTTAGGTCCTTCGTGGGCTCTCCCACTGAACCATGTGTGTGTGTGGGAACCTAGTGCTCTGTGTGCAGGGCTTTGTTGGGGGACAGGAGGAAGGAAAAATTGGGTATGCCTCTGAAACCTAACTGAGGGCTAAAAGATTAGTATTCTCTGTGCCTCTGCCATTGGAGGGGAAAGGAACTCTGAGACGGGCTGTTCTTGTCTGAGAACTCACTCTTCTCGGCTAAAAGGGTCCGATCTTTGAGTGGTGCACAGTCCCTCAATTTCCAGCCCTGATCTCACAGCAACTCTCCGGGTTTTCTGGCTGTAGGCATTGGATTCAAGTACGTGGCTCTGGGAGACCTCGTCATCCTCATCACTTTTGGTCCGCTGGCTGTGATGTTTGCCTACGCAGTCCAGGTGGGGTCACTGGCGGTCTTCCCACTGGTCTACGCCATCCCTCTGGCACTGAGCACCGAGGCCATTCTCCATTCCAACAACACCAGGGACATGGAGTCCGACCGGGAGGCCGGCATCGTCACCCTGGCCATCCTCATTGGCCCCGCCCTCTCCTACGTGCTCTACACGTCGCTGCTCTTTGGGCCCTACCTGCTGTTCAGCATCCTGGCCACGCGCTGCAGCATCAGCCTGGCCCTGCCGCTGCTCACCATTCCCATGGCCTTCTCCCTCGAGAGGCAGTTCCGAAGCCAGACTTTCAACAAGCTCCCCCAGAGGACCGCCAAACTCAACCTCCTGTTGGGGCTCTTCTACGTGTTTGGCATCATTCTGGCGCCAGCGGGTAGCCTGCCCAAACTCTGAGGGGCCAGGCGCCCCTCCACCAGCACGTCCCCTATCTGAGAATGTGTCGGAGGCAGTGTCTCGGACAGAAGGTGATTTGACAGGGAGGGGCCTAAGGATGGCTTGTGAACTCCCACTTTTTTTTAATTCTTAGGTTCTGGAAGATAATGTTCTGTTTTGTTCTGTTTTATGGGGAATCTTGAAACCACTTTGTTCTCAGAAGGTGAATGATTTGGCTGCTTGGCCCTCGTTTTATGTATATTTTCCACTAGAGGGTGGTGTTAGGTCACTTTAAAGTGGACTGAGAGGCTCTGGGACTTGCTGAAGGAGCCACCTGGGCTGGCCTCCAGTCCTGAATGAGCCATAGTAACTTGACCATGCGTCTTGTTTTCTTGGTCTTGAAGGATATGCTAGTGACGGGTGTCAGGCCCCAGTGACGCCAAAAACCCCTGTCTGTCACTCGAACACTGGCTTCTGAAACGCGGCCTGAGAACTGCTCTCAGTAGGAACCTGTCATGGCTCCCGGCCATCCGCCTAAATCGAGACTCAGAAGCTTTTGTCTTTCCTCTCTCCTTTCACTTCTCGCAGTTGAAGGAAAGTGTCAGTTCACCGGTAGCAAGATCTAGCTGGGGACTGGGAAGGAAAGAAAAAAACAACCATCCCAGAAGCAACTGAGAAAATCCCTCTGCTTCAGGATTGGTAGGGGGCTGTTTTCCCTCTGTAGAAGCTGCTAGAATGATAGGAAGGACCCCCAGCCCTTTCTGTAACTATACTGCTCACAGAAATGAGGGGATATTTTATTGCTTCATATTCATTTTGAAATATCCCCTCATTTTTGCGAGCAGTGTATTAGGAGCCCTGAAATTTTAGAGGCACTGCCCTCCTGGCCAGCTGCTTAAAAGTCCACAAGCCTGCCTTGTCCCCCACCCCCATCGCCATTCCTGATGCTCCCCAGCACACACCCTCCATGTCTGTCAGTTTCCCATTTGTGTGGCTCCCCTCCTTGGAGCTCAGCAACCGAGTCAGGAGCAGTTGCCACTTTGCGCAGAGCCCAGGATGAGCAGACCGGTCACCACAGCTCCTCCGTGGAGGAGTAAGCCAATAGACACGCAGCCCTGACTCTGTTCCCACAAGTGATAGATCCTGCCAGGGAAGGAGCTGCGTCTTCCTCCTTGGAGACATGCAGTATTGACCCTGCTTCTCCCAGAGGCGTCAGTCGCCTTGTACAGACATAGTTTGCACCCAGAATAGGGAAATTCCAGTGTTGATCAATATTGCTTTTCATTTCATTGCATGTGAAGTACAATTTCTGGGCTAGAATTCCTCAGTGGCATTTGGTCTAAGACTGAAATATACTGAGGCCATTGTTATATTTTTCTGTTGTGATGATAGCCATTCTGATAGCTATTCCAGGGGCTTAGTCTTCTGTTCTTAATCTTTAAAACCAGGCTAATGATATGAGCTGGCTCCTTGTGTTGCAGTGAGCTTACTTGGAAAAAAGCATACCTGGAAATTGAAAAAGTTCCTCTGAACTTGAAGGTGGTTTGTGTGCAGAGATCCAGAATCCACAAATAGTGTGCAGGGCCCTGCTCTCCTGCCTTTCTTCCCAGTACCATCTTTGTTTTACTCCAGGCTTGTGGGATTTTGGTGCTCACAGGGGTCCCACCTTCAGAGACAAGCTCCCTGGGCCCCTCCAGGCAGGCCGTGTTCACGTGGGGCTCACACCTGAGGCATAGGACCAGGACTTTCCTGTGCCCGCAGGCCGGACCCACTGCTATAAGCTCTCCTGTTGGGGTGTCAGCCTCTGTATTGTGTCCTGATGCAGATTTTAATGCATATTTTTATATTTAAATGTTTCTAAAAGGCTAAACTTGGTACCAGGTTTTATATGCAGGTTGCCATAATTTGTATTACATCCCCTGATTCAATGAAGGTTTTCTTTAGACTTGTTAATAAAAAGGTATTTATCAGTTTCCAGTCTTTTTGTTTTGTTTTGTTTGCTTTCCTCCTACTTCTTATCTTATTGTCTGATTGTGAGCTCTGATTCATAAATCTCAGGAGACCAGCACAGGGAGAGTGGGACATTCGGTGAGGTTGGGGTACATGATCTTTAGTGATGAATTTAGAGAAAAGACAGTAGGGACGGACCGCTCAGAGCCAGCGTGAATTTGCCAAGAGACGGCCAGGCCAGATTAACCATGATGCCTCCTGTCCTTCCCTACTTCCATGATTCCTTTCCCTTGATGGGGGTCGCTGCGCTATAGACTGAGAACGTATAGTAGAGAGAGTACATTTGGGTTTCAGTTAGGCATTTGACAATCTATCTTTATGAACAAAGCAGAGGTATGTGGAATGGGTAACAGTCTAGTTAGATGAGACTGAACAAGCCGTGGGAGAGAGCTCACTGATCAGCGTGTCCGTGTCAGCAACAGGCAAGGAAGCCGTGAGGAGGAGCAAGATGGCACCTGCCCTCTGCCCAGCTGTTACTGACTGAAATTAAGCAGCCCAAATAGCAGGTTTTGTACGTCTTGGAGGAAAAGTTTATAAAATGACAATAAATCAAAGGCTACTTGGATGTGTCCAAGGAAAAATTTAGTATGAATTAATATGAAGCAATATACGTGGGTCCCAAATATCAATTGTATAACTTCCAAAGGGGAAGTTCTCTGGAATGACGATAGTAGATGGGGTTGGGTGTGACTTTATTCTTTTCTTAAAGATTTTATTTATTGACTTTACATAAAGAGAAAGGAGCAGTGGGGAATGAGAAGTAGTTGCTTCAGTCTGGCTGTTCATTGGTTGCTTGTCATACGTGCCTTGACTGGACAAGCCCAAGGTTTCAAACCAGCGACCCCAGCGTCCCAGGTCTGAGCTCTATCCACTGCACCACCACATGCCAGCCAGTTTCTTTTTTCTTGATAGAGCAAATGTGGGTGGTCGATCAAGAGCATGTTGTGGGGGCCCTGGCCAGCTGGCTCAGTGGTAGAGCATCAGCCTGGCATGTGGAAGTCCCGGGTTTGATATCCAGCCAGGGCACACAGGAGAAGCGCCCATCTGCTTCTCCACCCTTTCTCTTCTCCTTCTCTCTCTCTCTCTCTCTCTTCTCCTCCCACAGCCAAGGCTCCATTGAAGCAAAGTTGGCCCAGGGGCTGAGGATGGCTCCATAGCCTCCGCCTCAGGCGCTAGAATGGCTCTGGTTGCAAAGGAGCAACGCCCTGGATGGGCGGAGCATCACCCCTGGTGGGCATGCGGGGTGGATCCCAGTCAGGCGCATGTGGGAGTCTGTCTCTCTGCCTCCCCGCTTCTCACTTCAGAAACATACAAAAAATAATAGTAATAATAATAAGTATGTTGTGGGTACAATACACTTGGATACCAGTAAGGATTTTGACAATATGATCCAAAATGTGGAATGAATGAAAATCCAATTAGAGGAACTTGATTTCCACGTGCACATGCATGTGTTTTCACACTGGAAACAGCTGCAGGAGAGATTTTAATGTCTATATGGGCACCACATTTTGAAGATGTTATTAACAAACTGGATCTGGTCCAGAAAGCACCAGGCAGACTGGTAAGGGCGCTTAAAAACCATGTCAGCGTGGAAAGGAGAGACGAGAGGACTGTCTTGGGGAAAAGTGATCGGTTTTTTCTTTTTTTCACGTGACTTCAAAGGTAAGACTAGACCAATGAGTGGAAGTGATATGGCCCCGAGTTTAAACTCTTATGTCAGGAAGAACTTTCTAGCCGTTAGTGGAATCACAAGGGAGACGTTTGACACGTCCCAGTGGGCGGTGAGCTCCCTGTGACTAGAGGCATTCAAGCGAAAGGATGATTCCTTGTCAGGAACACTGAAGTGAAGAGTTGGACGTCAGAGAAGGGGTGTATGAGAAGACCTCCAGTGTCTTCTGATCCTGTGATCCGTTGTGAGGGGATTGTCTCTGACCTACCCCCAGGGGTGGGAGGGTAGAGTACAAGAAGCATGTTGATGTTTCCTCTTTGTGCTGTTAGACTGTTGTCTCTCTGTCTGCCTATTTTAACAGGCACAGCTGAGATTGATATACCTTTTTTTTTAAGGTTATACACACACACATGTGTGTGCGCATACACACACAGTTGATTTCACCCCCAAAAGCCTTTGAAGTGAGGTGGATGACAGCTCCTTCCCTCCGATCCCCCCGCGGACCCCTCTGCTGCTAATGAACTGTCAGCTCCTTTCATTACAGGCTCCAGACCTCGCAGGCTGTTGTGACCAGTGCCACTAGGAAGAGCCTGGCACTTGGGTCTCAGCCAGTTGACATTTGTGATTTGCCCTTCTTCAGATTGGGACAGCTCTCCCACCTCAGAATAATATATGTGTACATGATTCTGAAGTCACCGTGAGTGACTAAGCCAGGATGCCAAACGGCAATGTAAAGCAAGTTGGGTCCCCTGCCTGAAGAGATGACAGGGGTCAAGTCTGGGCTCTTCAGGAGGGCCTGTGGACAGGTACCTTGGGGGTTGGTAGAGAGAGGCTATGATCAGAAGGCACAGACCCTTTCAGTGCCCCTGGCCCACCTCAAGAATGCAGGAGCTGTGAGAGGGTCTTCAGAGGGACAGTGAGAATCTTGATCGCATGCTCTCCTCCGGGCTTTAGGGGTAAAGGGTAGTGGGTCTGGGGCCTACCGTGATGCTAATATATCCACAGAGGCAGCCCTCTTAGTGGGGTGACTCTCAGGGCACCCCAAGCGTGAGACCTGGCAGGGGAGATGAGCAGTTGGAGGAAGAGAAGCGCCATGGGCCCTGCTGGGTGCTGCCCTCATCCTTGGCACTGGTTTGCTGCCCTCTGGCATTCAACGTGAGGCCCCCTTGGGCCTCCACCCTCCACCCTCCGCCCTCTGCCTCCAGCTCCCCAGAAGGCCGGCCTGCATGGAGCAGTTTGCCTGTTTGTCTAACCTGCCCCGGCTGGCTGGCAGGCTGGGCTAAAGTTTCCAGTCAGAGCCTTCCCATCCCTGAATGACAGAGAGTGGCCACTTGCTAACCCATGACGACACAGGAAGGTCTAATCTCGGGTGAAATTCCTACTCCTGTTCCCCCATTGCCTACCTCCATTTTCTGTTTCTCATAGTCCTCACCAGGCTACTGAACCAGGAGTGTGGGTGTCTGCTTGCTGAGTATGTTCTGGCCACCTCGGAGAGACTGAAAGAGCCCACCCACGTTCACGGTGAGCAGCACCAGGAGGTGGTAGTGACGTGTGTTTGGGACATAGAAGACTTCCTCTTTGGGTTCAGTGAGAGGAGGTTGACACATGTCATCTGTAGAATAAACACAGACAAACACGGTGCATTGAGGTTAGAGATGGGGATGCTGGACAGAGCTAATCAGGAAGGCTTCCAGGAAGAGGTGATGGTAAGCAGTGATCAAGGCTTCTAGGAAGAGATGGCCACAAGGGTTATTGGTTCTTTTTTTTTTTTTGAAGCTGAGGTGCTGGTGGACAGCTATCCTCAACTCCCCCAGCTGGAGAAAGTCCCCTGATTTCTGCCGGGGAATGTGGGAGTTTTTCTTAATGAACCTCTCTAGTGGCACAGCCAGACCACTGCAGCATTGGGGTGGGTGTGTGAAGGCCCATCACATCACTGGCAAGGTCAGAACCTGAAGAATGAAAAACCCTGACACTGCCTCGCTGGGAAACAAACAGGAGGGATGGTGGGGCATTAAATCAGCCAAGTCTGCCAATACTTAATCAAGATGAATGGCTTCGCGAGACAGGGCCCAGGGGAAGTACCGTGTTAGGGGAACTGGAAGACTGCCCCGGCTCTGGGCTGCACTGCGGCCAGGGAACACTAGGCAAAGAGGAATCCAGGTTCAGGGGAGATGCCGAGGGAGTCAGAGGTCCCTTCTGTCGCCAGCAGTCACTAACTAGGGCCTTTCAGCTGAAACTTTCCCTGGCCAAGGACCCTGGCCTACTACTGAGAGGTTGCTCTGGACCAGCTCAGTCCTAGGGCTCAAGATAAACAAGGCATGCCCCTGCCCTTTAAGGGACCACAGTGGAGAGATCACATACACATATAGTATCCTGAGGTCACCCCAAGTGTCATAGTAGAGGCTCAAGGACCGTGGGAGAATGAGCATGGCAGAGATTAATTTCTCCATGCCCCACCATTCCAGACCCTGATAAAATCACTACTTATAACAAGAGCCCCTTATAACCTTGTTTTTCTTACTTCTGATCCTCTCTGGCACCGTCTGTGGGTGGCTGCAAGGCCTGTCCATTTGCAATTAATTGAGCGAGTATTATGTGACAAGTGCTCAGCAAGGCTCCGCAGTATAATGGTGAATAAGACCTGGCCCCCATCCTTGGGAATCGTACAGTCTCAGGGCACAAACTGGCATTCCTCCTGCCACTCCACTTGTGGAGCTCATCTGGTGGAACACTCATGGCATCTGACAGCACTGGGTTTAACGACAGGCTGTGTCACCCGCCCCCTAGATGCACTCAGCCACGCTATATAACCTGGACAAGCTTCCAACTCCTTTTCAAAGGGGGGATGATCATATTTGCCTTGCAGGGTAGTGTCAAGTGTAAGTGGAATATCATGCATAGAGAACCTAGCATGGTACCTGGTCTATAGCAAGCACTTCCTCAAGGGAGTCCCCTTTCCCTTCTTATTGATGAATACGTTAGACTGCAGTTGTTTCTGTGTAATCTCAGACTTCCCTAGTAAAGGGCAGAGGACCACAGCCGACACAGTGGTGTTCTTCAGAAGGCCAGCACTGTTCATTCAATGTTTATTAAGGACCTAAGTGCCAGTCTTTGTGTTGAAAACTAATAGAGGACAAACAAGACCAGGTCCCTGCCCTCAATGGAGCTTATAAGGTAGTAAGGGAGACAGAAAAGAAAAAGAACTCTTTGTTATGAAATTGTGAGGGGCCTGACCTGTGGTGGCACAGTGGATAAAGCATCAACCTGGAATGCTGAGGTTGCTGGTTCAAATCCCTGGGCTTGTTTGGTCAAGGCACATTTAGGAAACAACTACTGTGAGAAATAATTCCTACTTCTCCTCCTCTTTCTCACTCTCTCTTTCTTTTGTCTATGGCCATACCACCCTGAACGCGCCCTATCTCATCTGAAATTGTGAGGGGAGGCGTTCTTTGGGGATTTCCTGGGGCACTCCGCCCTGGCACCCACACCAGGGGTCTATGAGGAAGCCCAGGGATGGCTCACTTGCAGCCATTCTCTCAGGGAGAGCCAGACCTGGTTGTGTGAGATTAGAATTCCACCGGGGTGACTACGGGAAACGTGCCCCTTTCCCGACCATAGCCCGGTACCCCTGAGGTTTTGATCTTGGGGACAGAGACTGCCAAGGTGACTTCCCATTTGAATGCCCTGTGGCCTGGCCTGGGAGCCTGACCGTTGAGCAGGTGCTAAGGAAGTATTGGATGGAGAGACAGATGGTCTTCCGCATGGTTGTGAGTGGCCTGTCATTCAGAGGGACTTCAAGTGTCTCTAGGTTAAGGGAATTTTAAGGGGGTTCAATTCTCCAAATATGCCATGGGGAGAGGTCACATCACCTGGGGCTCCTGTCAGAGTCCAACAAGGGAAGGACATCCAGAGAATGGCTGAAGTCTGGTTTTTTTGTTTTGTTTTGTTTTTTTTACAGGGACAGAGAGCGAGTCAGAGAGAGGGATAGATAGGGACAGACAGACAGGAATGGAGAGAGATGAGAAGCATCAATCATCAGTTTTTGTTGCGACACCTTAGTTGTCCATTGATTGCTTTCTCACATGTGCCTTGACCGCGGGCCTTCAGCAGACCGAGCCACCCCTTGCTGGAGCCAGCGACCTTGGATCCAAGCTGGTGAGCTTTTTGCTCAAGCCAGATGAGCCCACGCTCAAGCTGGCGATCTCGGGGTCTCAAACCTGGGTCCTCCACCCACATCCGTCAGACAATCTGCGCCACCACCTAGTCTGGCTGAAGTCTGTTTTTACCAAGGTGGCCATATTTTTAAAAAATTTGTCATGTGCACAGGTGTGCATATGTGTGTGTGTTTCCTCGTGTACATGCAGGGTCACCTGCCACCCTGTCCCCACCCCGCCCCTTCATCAACAGGGCAATTATTCTGGCTATCAGGAACAGCTGAAAATTAATGAAACCCGATGAAATGAGCGACACCTTGTAGAACAATCTCAATGACTAGATAACCAATCTCCGCGCAATTCCAGGGAGGATAAAAGGAAACCGCAGGGACTGTGAGCAAATGATAGCCCAGGGCTGCTCGGGCAGAGGCAGGGAGATGGAGCGGTTCATTATCCTGGCAGCTCAGAGCCGGAGCTGGGCACAGGGGCGGGCTGCTCAGCGGAGAAGAGCCATTTCTCTTCCAAGAAGGGACAGAGAGGGGACGGAGAAGAGCGAAGATAACCGAATTCGTCAAGTGGGGCCTGGAGCTGTGTAATCCGTGCCCAGGGTGGTCCGGGACTGCAGCTAATCTTGCTCTGCCTGAGAGTCGGGGAAGACCTGCTTCCCCAGCAGGGTCCCTGTCCCCCAGGGAGAAGCCAGGCCTGCCCCGGAGACTCCACTACCTGCCTTAGGTGATCCTTGACACTTGTTTTCTAGTCCCTCTTGGTGGATCAGGTGACATGTCCTCTGAGTGGCGGTTCTTGGAGGTGGCCTGGGATGCTTTGAGGAAGGAGTGTGTCCCTCGTTCACTCCCTGGGATCTGTCCTTGGAGAAGCTGCGGGAGCGATGGGGTGACCAGGGCCCACGCACACGGCCCAACTTCAACCTCAACAGCCAACAGCCATGAGAGTCCCGGTCCTCTGGGTCTGGGTGCACCTGGATCTCACCACGCCCTTCACACGTCTCTCTGCCCAGCCTCCCCACATCCGGATAGCTGCGTTCTCTGGTTTCACCAGCTGTGTGGTTATGTGACTTGCTCAAGGTTACATGGCTGCGGAATGGCAGCACCTCGACACAAGTCATCTCTTCTCTGACTCTAAATGCAGCACTCATTTGGTTAAAAATCTTTTCCATTTTTCAACACTTCTCTTTTCTTTAGAGAGAGGGAAAAAGCATGATGGGTTTATATATTTTTATAAATCTCATTTCAATTTAAATCTTTTAATATGTTGAAAGATCCACAGCTGCCTCTCTTGTCTGTCTTCCTCTCTCATTCCTTTTCCTGCCTCTGCCTCTCCTCTTACTTCCCTCTCTATCCCTTCTCTCTGCTTTCCCTGAACTCCCCCTGCACAAGGGGCTTCTCCCCTCGGCTCCCCCTGCACACGGGGCCTCTCCCCATCGGCTCCCCCTTGCGCACGGGGGCTTCTCATGTTGGTTGCCCTGGGTGTTGGAGGAGAGATAGAAGAGGTAAGGCCTCAGGAAAGAGAGGGTCTCCGGTTCCCGCTGTTGAGAAGAGGGGTGGACGATTCTGTTTGCTCTGGGCAGTCTGACCCAGGAGGTCGTGTCGGCCATCCCTCCAATCTAGAGCAGAAGCGTGGATCCTGTGAATTTGGTAGACATCGACTTAAGGCATGAGCAGCACCCTCCGACAGAATCACCTGCAGAGACCACAGTCCCGCATCCTACCACCCTCCTTCCCAGTTCCGCTGTCTGACCTGAACTAGGCTCTGTGTATGTGTGTGTGTGTGTGTGCTTTCACCTTCGAGACTGCAATTCCATGATGGAGCTGGGATAGTTCGCATCTTATAGGTGAGGAAACAGGCTCATGCAGCAAGATTAAACACCTTGCTCTCAATGTCCCCAAACAGATACAGCTAGCTGCCCAAGGTTGCAGAGCCAGAAGCCACGCTGGGATTAGAAGCCAGGCCCCTTGCCTCCTAACCCAGTGAGTGCTCTTTGCACCCTGCTCTGTGGTGTGGGTCAGCATCCTGACCTGGGTCCCAGCCTTGAGAAGGGAGGGCCGGGCTGGGAGGCTTTGTGGTTTTCAGGTTCCTCCTGAAACGGGGGCCCAGCTCACACCAGAGATAAAAAGCCAGCAGAGAGGGTGGCCTGATCCGACTGTGATGGCTCTCCAGGAAAGGATAAAGCAAACAAGCCAGGAGCCGCTGATTGGGAGATAATCTCGCTGAGAAATGATAGAGCGCCAGTTTCTTACGCAGCTGCAGAGCTGCAGCTGGACCCAGTGCTGACGTGTGATCCGCCCCCAGATCCGCATTGTTGCTGGCTTGTTGGAAAAACAGATGTTATTGTCCTCCGTTCCCATCCCTTTGTCTCTAATAGGCACTTAAGCACAGGACCGGGATTAGAGAAATTGAGACGTGTGTCTATTTCAGGCTCTTTCTGGAAGCTTGTACTTCTTCTGTGGGACTTTGGGTTTGGGAAAGAATGGGTTCAGGGACGGTCCTCTTCCACCTGGGTGTCCTGGGCCAGCCTTGGGGAGGAGCCGCCCTGTTGGCCCCTTGTCCAGGTCACTGGGTGCTGAGGACTAGTTCTGGGAGGAGTACCTTTGTTCTCTCCTAGGTTCATCACCTGGGGACCCTACACTGATGTTAGAGGAAGGGATGATGGGGACCTTGAGCCCTCTGCCTTGACTTTCAGAATGTGGAAGTTTGGATGAGGTCAAGGGCTGATGAAATCAAGGTGTTGAATTTCATTTTTGTTTGGGATTCATTCATTCACTCATCCATGCATTCATTCAACAATCTGCTGCTGAGCACATCCTTAAAGGCTTAGCCCTACACCTCTGACAGCAGCATGCTCATTTACAGGTGAAAACTTTTCATGGGAAGAACAGTCAATGTCGTACATCGGGGTCATGGTGGCTATGATTTAATGGGAGCTCAGAGGCGCTCATGCACCTAAATAACTGTAGCAACCCGCCCAGGCGCCTCGGATTCAGCCACCAGCCAGTCCTTTGAATGAAGGCAGTATATTTCCCAAAGGTTCTTGCTAATATACAGGCACGTAACTGAGGAGGGCTCTTGGAGGGCGAAAGTATCTGCCTGCCAACATGCAGAACAGAGGATGAGGCCCAAAATGAATGCTATGCAAGATGGGGAAGTTCTGATGACACATAGATGAGAACTCTTTAGCTGATGGGCTGCTGCCCTGAGAGGAGGGCCTGGGGTGGGGTTGGGGGTGGGCTGTATGAGAGAATTAGGTATTTTAGGGGAGCAGTTCTGAGAAGGACCTGGTTCCACCATCACAGTTTGCCTCATTCTGCTTTGAGACTGGCAGCGTAAGACTACAAAACTATCCCAACTTCTCTGCCCCTGCCTGGAGAGAGAGTGTGTGTGTGTGTGTGTGTGTGTAAACTTAATATGCTCTGCTGAACCTCAAACCCCGGAAGCTCAGAGATGGAGCCACCTCTGGCCACACAGGTGCCTACTCCACATCTCAGTGGGGTAGCTGGGGCTGAGATGGGATGGAGACAGAAGTCCAGCAGCTCCTCCAGCTCCCATGCCCCTGCTGCCCTGCCTTCTCCACACCCTGCTTTGTGCCTGTCTCCTCCCCCAGCTGGGGCGGAGGGGCTGATCGCAGGTGAGCCCAAGCCCCCAGCCAGTGGGTTCCCAGGCAGCTTTGATGAAAGAAGAGGGGACCTAATCATTGAGTGGGGGTGGAAGGACCCTGTTCTGTTATCTCCCCCTTTACCTGATGGGTATTACAGAGCTAATTAATCGGGGAGGTGCCCACCAGGCAGAGATGCCCTCTGTAACCTCTCCCTACTTAATATTCAGAACCGATTTCACCTCCCTGTAGTGGAACTTCTAAAAAAAGGTCCCATCATAAAGCACATTAGAATTCACCTGAAGTGGTTTCCATAAAGATGATAATTATCTTCCAGTGATGAGCCTAGGTGAGCTCGGGCTCAACACCAGAGCTGAGGGAGGGCTTGCCCGCTGCCCTTGTGGCCCACCCACCTTTGTTCTGCTCCAGGAAGCTCTAAGGCAAGTCTGCCCAGGGTTTCCGAATGCCCATCTACCCCTCCCTCCTCGCTGGCAGAGCTCCTGACTGCCCACCAGAATTCATACACCACCCCTCAGCTTGCCCCACACTCCCGCGAGGAGGGATTGGGGGAGGAACAGCATCCACGAGAAAATGCAAGGAAGCAGGCGGGAGCCTCCAAAAGCTCGCTTGCCAGGTTCTTTCTTCCCTCCCCTCACTCTTCGGTCCCCCAGCCCCTGCTACCCTTGTGCAGATGCTCAGACCTGGTGTGGACAAAGGGGTGCTTGCTCTCTGGAGCAAAGGGTTCTGCCCGAAGGATGACACTTGAGGACTTGGGACGAAGAGGAGCCCTGAGATGTTGGAAGGCCATCTCCTTGCCCCCAAACAGGGGCTCCTGATCCGATAGCCCTGAAGGCAGTGACAGCACCTTAGTCACCTCACCTCCCAAGGCTGGGACCTGGGCAGGGCAGATGTGCCCCCTTACAGCATGTTGCCTACAAATACGCAAGGTGGGGCAAAAGTAGGTTTATAGTTGTGAATACCTGAAACACAATTTAGTTACCCTTGTATCATTTTCGTGTTATTTTTCATACAATCAACTGGAAACCTTTTTTTTTTTTTTTACAGAGACAGAGTCAGAGAGAGGGATAGATAGGGACAGACAGACAGGAACGGAGAGAGATGAGAAGCATCAATCATCGGTTTTTCGTTGCGACACCTTAGTTGTTCATTGATTGCTTTCTCACATGTGCCTTGACCGCGGGCCTTCAGCAGACCAAGCAACCTCTTGCTCAAGCCAGCGACCTTGGGTCCAAGCTGGTGAGCTTTTGCTCAAGGCAGATGAGCCCGCGCTCAAGCGGGCGACCTCGGGGTCTCGAACCTGGGTCCTTCCAAATCCCAGTCCTACGCTCTATCCACTGTGCCGCTGCCTGGTCAGGCTGGAAACCTACTTTTGCCTCACCTTGTACAACCTTGCAAAACTAACCTATAGTATCAGAAGTCAGGAGACTGGTTGCTCTTTGCTGGTGGGGGTTAGATGGGGCGTTCATAACATGGGTTAAACGGGTGCATTCACTTTAACCAGATACACTTACAACTCTGCACCCTTCTGAGTGTGCATTACACCCCAACAAAACATTTACCCCGAAAGCCCTTTGTCAAGTAGAGATTGTAATACTTCCATAGCAATATCATTGAAATGTAATCATCATCCTGTCTGGACAGCTTGGTTGATTAAAGCATCATCCTGAAGCACAGAGGTTGCCGGTTCATTTCCCGGTCGGGGCACATACAGGAACAGATCAATGTTCCTGTCTCTGTCTGTCTCTCCCCCCCTTTCTCTCTAAAATCAATAAATAAATTAAAAATAAAACTAGAAGGAATGCAATAGTCTGTTAGGGAAGGACGGCACAGGTAGTAGAAAGTAGTGGATGGTCCACATTGTTCTTAACTTGGACTTGGAATGAGGAAATTACAACACACACTGTACAGAAGATTTGCCACTGTAAGTGTACATGCTCTTGTTGATATTAAAATTGATTGGCAGTTTCTGAATCTGTACTCATTCTTGGGGGTGAGATGCTCTCAAAGCGTTCCACATGGCAGGGGAGTGAGATTGAGGGTGGTTTAAGAATTTGACATGGGTCCTCTCCTCCTTCCGCTTCCTGTCCCTTCGCTCAGTGTGGGACACGATCACTGCTCAGGTTGCTGGAATGCACAGTTCCGTCCCGCTTTGAATGGTAACAGAGTCGGGTTTTGAATGAGAGCCCCTTCTTAGTACGAATGATCAGAAAGAAACTGCCCACTGGAGGAGGGCCTAAGAGCCTGGTCCTGGGTTGGTGACTGTGGCACCTTGTTCGCAACGAACCCCCTTCTGCATGGCACACCCCTTTCCCAGGAGCCTTCACTGCACTCGTCTCACCAGGAGACAAAGCCTTTCCCGACCTCTTGAACCTATGTTGGCCTTTGAGTTACTTTGACCAATAATAGCTCATGGCAGAAGCGATGCTGTGTGACTTCCCAGCCTGAGCCTTCACAGGCCTTGCAGCTACAGCTCCCTCCAGTTGGGTCCATCCTGAGACTGTAGCTGCAGGAGTCAGGTCCAGCCCATGGAAGGGTGGAGAGTCACAGGAAACAGAGATGAGCCACCCGGTGGAGGTCCCCAGACCATCCACCTGACAGCCAGCCCCATCCACCAGACATGTGCTTGAGATCACTGGACATCCCAGCCACCAGCTCTGTACACGAGGCCCAAGTTGTCCACCCACAGAATCGTGATCAGATAAACAGTTGTCACAAGCCATTAAGCTTCGGTCCTTGTCACAAAGTCATTCATAACTGATACAGTAACTAAGGCCCTCGCCTGAGCGCCCACTGGCCAATGCCAGGATCCTGGCGGCCAGGACTGTGCTTTCAATTGCTCTGCCCATTCTTCCAACTTTCTGCCCAAGATTAGTTTCTTTGATCATCCCCACCAGGTTCCAGGGCTGACACAGCTGTGCCCATTGCTCTTTATTAGTTTAATATATGTTGAAGCCTCTGAATAGATGCTGGGGCCCAGGTGGAGCAGATGAAATGTGACTAAGTTCTGTAGGGGGGATGATTGATAATGAGTAGGGACTGGAAAATCAATTGTGTTAATTCCTGGTCTGTCATTGGGACCAAGAATTAATGAGAAAATCTGTCTAACTTAATGGTATTTACACATTATACAGAGTGTGATAAAATTTTCTGTAGGCGCTGCCTGGCATTCCAATTATATAAAGCCTGTACAACTGAGGGCCAGGCAGGTGGCAGCTGCTCTGGACCTGGGCTGGGCATGTCAAGACTCACTGGGATCCCCCAAGTACCACATGAACCCCTGAGTAGCTCCCAGGCCCCTGCATGAATCTCGTTGGCACAGATGATCCCTGCCGAGTGTGGGCCATCCAACTGGCAACGTCTCAGGGATTTGCTGGACGGCACATTTGTGGGTCTGCTTGGAGGCTAACCAGTCTAGAAGCTATGTGGGCAGTGGGAAAATAGCCAGGGATGGGCTCAGTCTTATGCATTGGCTTGAAATGAGAGACACAGATGGTCTTGCTGACCCCCAGGCCCCTCACCCCAGGGAAGGTTGGCCCCAGCCCTGTCCTATGCCACACCCACCCAATCCTTGAAAGACAAGCCTCATGGAAACTGATGGAAGAGTCTGCTTCGGAGTCTGTTTGCTTCCCTGAAACTCCATAGGCTAGGACTTTTGTCCCACCTAGAGTTACCCATGGAGGTGGTCCCCAAGAACCCCCAACTTTTGGTAGTCACCGTTTTGTGTAGTCTTCTTCTCCCATACTGAATAGGCCTGATCTGGGTGTCCAAGAAGCGATTGCAGAAATGTTTGTATGTGACTTTTGAGGCCAGTTCATAAAAAATCATGGCAGCTTCTGCCTGATTTTCTTTTGTATCACTTGCTCTGAGGACGCCACCCCCAGGTAAGGAGGAACTGAGGCTTCCTGCCAACAACCAGCACCATAAGAGTGAACCATTTGGGAATTAGGTCCCCCGGTCCCGGTAAAGCCTTCAGATGACCCCTGTTCTGGCCGACATCTTGACTGCAACCTTATGGGACTCAGAGTCTGAAGCTGATGGAAGACACCCTTGTGTGCCTTTTGCACATAATTTAAGTGAAATCTACTTCCCAAATACACCGTCCCCTTCCCACCTCAGTGCTTTGAATATGCTGCTTTCTGCCTGGAATGTACTCCTGCTCCTCCTCTTCCCCTTTTTTTCACCTGTAATAAACTCCTACTCAGTCTTCAAGGTCCAGCTCAAATGTGCCCTCCTCTGTGAAGGCCTTTCCAGACTCTTTCTGGAAGTGTTTGTCATCTTCTATGACCCCAAATCCCCTTCCTCCGGCATGCCCTGTTTCTTAACAGATACCGGAGGTTGAGCAACAATGATTGGTTCCATCAGCTCTGTAGTTTCCAACTTGAATTTCATTAATCAACTCTGCCCGTCCTCCCTCCCTATTCACTGGCACCCAGAGGATGCTCAGCCTAAGGGTGTTGTTGAACGAATAAATGAACGAATGAGCCAGCATCAAAGGCAGCCTGAGGAAAGAGGACCCATATGAAGTATGCAGAGTGGGGAGGAGGGCAGAGATTGGCCTGGTTGAATCGAAGGGGCTGGAGCTGTTTATTGGTCCATGTCTGTAAGTTTCAGTTCTGCTCATCCTAACTCCAGCAAGGGGGCTCTTCTCTCCTGTGCTCCCAGGGCACCCCTGGGTCAGTAGAAGAGGTTTGTGTGTCCTTGACACTCCCCTTTTGGGACCACGCCCTTTTTACCCACTGTTTCCTGTGGCTGAGAGGCAGCCCTCTAGCAGTCAGAGAGATCTGATTTCTAAAACAGGTTTAAAGGTCTTTTCCCAGAGACTCTTGAGCTCATCTCTCCTTCCTCTGTCTCCAAAGTGCTGAGGCAGGAATTCGGCACTTGAATGCCCTGAGCAGGGCTGCAGCCAACTGCTTTATTGCACAGAATGGATTTGTTCTGTGGGGATTCTTTGGCCTGAAGGGATAGCTTTGTGTCCTTTTGTGGTATGGCGTCCCAGCCTGGCCAGTGCTTAGGGGCAGGAGAGCTGCCCTGCTCTTGTTTCTTGTTTTCTGAGAGGGGGGCTGAGGACAGGGAAGGGTTGCCTGCAGACTCTAGTCCTGATGACCACTCCTATTTACTGAGTGCCTAGCCAAGTCAAGTCCCAAACAAATTAGTCGACTGCGGGAGGTTTCACGGCAGAAAGTGGCAGGGCTGAGATCTGTCCCAGGCTTATCAGACTTCAGAAGCCCCTGCTCTTGACCATGTGGCCACCCTCCCTCAGCCTGGCCCAGCCATTCCACGGGTCATGGCAGGCTCCCAGCTCCCAGTACATCCAGGGTCTTGTGGGATTTTGGCAGGACTGAGTTGGTGACTGAAGGCAATGACAGCCTGGGACGGAGGTTCGTGGGTCCTTGACACCCATAGACTGCTCCAGCTCCCAGAATCCAATTAGAGATGCCATCATTTCCTGCTTGTCTGAATTCTGCTGCTGTTGGAGGCAGAGGAGGGTGGTTTTGACATCTCGAGTTGCCGGGCTTATCTTTTGAAACTCTGCAGTGCGAGAGGAAGCCTGTGAACCAAAGAAGGCCAAAGAAAGATTAAAGAGGAAAAGGATTGAAATCTACAGGGCTCCACGTGCTCTGTAGAGCCTGTCCTGCACACAGCTCTGCTATCTATTAGACATTGGGCCAGGAGCCCACTTAGTCCCTGCTCCCTGATGTGGACTCCTCGCCCCTGCCCCATTATTTTTTTCTCCAAACTGAAAGTCAGGAAAGCCCTGATGTTGTGGAAACAGTCCTGACCCCCGACCGTTCTCTGAGCAGGGCCAGAGGGAGTCGTCATTCCCCACTCTCTTCCTTTCCCCCTGATAGGCCAGTGGCTGAGATCCTGACCCCACTCCTCTCAGTGTACTGGGGCCCAGGCATCTCCCAATGCAGCGGGGGAGGTTACTGGCCAAGGAGAAGAAGGACTGCAGTTTTCCTGGGATCCCACAGTTCAGTGGATGTCAGTTATTTCTTCAACCTAGTCCTATTTCCTTTGAGAAACTACGCCGGTTCAGGTGGTCCTGGTGAGGCTGTCAATCAAGTGCCCCACCCCCAAAGGGATGGGTATTTGGCCAGCCAGGCCAATCACAGTATATACTCCTTTCCATGAGCAACAGTGATTGGTTCAAGTGAAGCAAAGCCAATTGGGTCTCTTACCAGAAGGTAAGCTGCAAGAGGGAAGGGAGTTTGCGGTGTTACTCAGTACCTGGCCTGTGGCAGTAGTTCCATAAATATTCTCTGAGTAGATGGTTCTGATGGAGTCACCACAGGGAGGGGTAGGGGTGCTGGCGTAAGGCTGGCCTCAGGCACAAGGAGGAGGGTTACAGCTTACCTATACAGCATCTTATGTGTATTAGAAATAGGTGAGTAAGAGACCTCCTGAAAGATAAATTAGGAAAAGGGCCCCTCTGGGCCAATGCTGCTTTGTACCAGGGCACAGAGCTTGGCAAGCGGAGCATGGGATGTATTTCAACTCTCACTCAGTCCCTTAGCTGGAGCCTTTGAGTGCTTGAACTGCCAATATACGTAGCCCCCAACCTCCCTATCACGAGGACAGAGAGCAACGCTGGTGAATGAAGCTGGGAGAGAGACAGAGCCCTGGTGACCTAATCTGATTCCTAGATCCTCCCCTGGACTCCCCTGTCATGGGAGCCAACCCCCCCCCTTTTTTTTTGGCTTAAAGCTATTTAAATCGGGTATCCATAGCTTGCTCTCGAAATGTCCAGCCAAGTCTCTTTCAGTTTCTGAGCTCCTGAGGTTCCTGGACATGGTCCCTCCAAGCCCTATTCCTCCCATAAGCAATGAAGGGTGTCAAGCCAAGAACAACTGTGGTTTTTAGAAACCAGGCGTGAACTCAAAGAACTGGACCCAATTTTTAGCTCTGCCAAGTCTTTGGTACCAGCTGGCCTGTATTTGGATCCCAAGTCCATCACTCACAAACCCCTGTAACCGGGGGCAGTTCCTTAACCTTCCTGGGCCTCAGTCTCCTCATCTGCAGAATGGGAATAATAGCAGTATCTACTTCATAGGGCTGTTGGGAGAATTAAATGAGTAATATGGGTAGAACCTTGCTGAGTATACTTGGCACAGTGACGTCAGCTGGTTGTGTTATTATCAAGTGTGGGCTCTCTTTTTTGTGTGTGTGACAGAGACAGGGACAGATAGAGACAGACAGACAGGAAGGGAGAGAGATAAGAAGCATCAATTCTTCGTTGTAGCTCCTTAGTTGTTCATTGATTGCTTTCTCTTATGTGCCTTGACCCCTCTGCTACAGCAGAGCGAGTGATCCCCTGCTCAAGCCACTGACCTTTGGCTGGGCTCAAGCCAGCAACCATGGGGTCATGTCTATGATCCCACGCTCAAGCTGGTGAGCCCGTGCTCAAGCCAGCGACCTTGGAGTTTTGAACTTGGGTCCTCTACATCCCAGTTCGGTGCTCTATCCACTGCACCACCACCTGGTCAGGCCAAATGTGGACTCTTGAAGAAACCACCTTCCCATCTGTGGAATGGGAATAAGAATCCCCAGCTCAGAGGTTGTTGTGAAGGTTAAGTGGGATGGAGTGGGTGAAGCTACAGGCACAGGGCTTCACACACATAGCTGCTCAGGAAATGCTAGTTGAATCTGAATCTTTGGCAGCTTTGACGAAGCCTTTGACCTGAGTTCTGCTGGAGTCAAACGGAAACAAGCCCGAATTTCAGCTTGAAGACCAGCAATGAGGAGATAAATCCTCATGCATATTATTCTTGAGTAAAAGTTCTCCTGGGACACTTCTTGCTAGGAGCCTTCTTGTTCCACAGCCAGCGTGTGGCAAAGGCGGCCACCGCTCACCTCTCTGCTTGGCTCGTTCACCTGCTCATCCTCCAGGGGCAAAAGGGGAGAGGGAAGAAACCTAAAGTCTTTGATTTGTGGGGAACCTGCCGGCAGGTGAATTTCACTGGATCCTGAGGCCCAGTCCACCAACTCAGGAGCCCAGTTCTTTGCCAGCCCTCTGCTGTTTCTGGTAATTAGTCTGAGCATGAGGGCAGCCCAGGGATGCTTACATGGGGTGGGAGGGCAGGAACCCGAGGCTGGGGCTGCAGAGCAAAGTGGAGGGAACCAGCGGCAAGGACCCCTGCCCAGGAGAAAGAGAGGATCGGGGACCCATGCCCTGACACCTAGACAGCTCATCTGTGCTGGCTAAACTGTCTGCTGGTCTTTGATGCCGAAGTAGGCACCAGGACCTGTTTCCAGCCTGCCTGGACCATTTACTAGCTAAGTGGCCAAAACCAGGGAGAGAAGGACAGAGCAGGGTTGAATTTCCTCACCCAAAAAATGGGAGTAAATAACATTTGCCAAGTCTGTGCTGACACATCATGAAGACTCCATGAAATCAAAGGTGTGTCCATCATCCGGACATGAATAGTACTCCCTGCCTTTTGAAGACATTTTTCTTCCCCAAGAGCCCTGGCATTGTGCTTTCTGGTTGACTCACCTCTCAGTCTATTTCTGGGGGACATAGGGGACTGAAGTTAACTCTATTTTAGAGATGAAGAAACAGACCGATGGAGGGAAAGATGACTTTAGTCAAAGCCAAGCCTAAGAGAGGCTGCCCTGGGATCGGAAGGTCTGACCCTGCCCCTTTTAGCTGTGTGATATTCAGCAAGTCTGGGCCTCAGTTTTCTTATCTGTAAAATGAGAGGGTAATGATAATCAATCATTAAAATTACACAGCTTATAAGAAATGTTCAAAATAATAGCTAATACATACAGGTGACCATTTTGGTGGCAGGCATTGTTCCAAGTGCTGTGATTACTGCTTTTATTCTCATTAGCAAACAACTTTCTCACTTCTGGTGAGAGTGATATTTTAAAGCTCTCTGTCTGCTACTGCTGCTGCTACTTCTGTTTCTTCGCAGAAACACCTTCCAGAAAGCCGTTTTCCCAAGCCCTCTGTGGCTAGCGAGATTGCCCAAATACAACCAGGTGTGCAGCCTTCAGGCTTGGAGGTTCTCAACAAAGCAGAGAGCAAGCTATGGAAACCTGACTTAAATAGCTTAAGCAAAAAAAAAAAAAAAAAAAAAAAAAAAGAGGCTTGATTGGCTCCCACGACAGGGGAGTCCAGGGAAGGATCGAGGAGTCAAAAGAAGTCACCAGGGCTCTGTCTCTCTCCTGGCCTCATTCACCAACAGTGCTCTCCGTCCTTGTGATAGGGAGGGTGGGGGCTACATATACCAGCAGTTCAAGCACCGCTTAAAGGCTCCAGCTAAGGGGCTGCATGGGAGCTGAAATACACCCCACACCCTGCTTGCCAAGCTCTGTGCTCTGGTTACGAGGGAGCATTGGCCCTGAACGCCCATGGCTGGCTGATGGGCAGAGCTCGTACAGCAAGATAAACATTGAACACGTGCTATGTGGCCAGCAGCTTCACCTGCTCTATCTCATTTAAGCCCCACACCTGCCAAGTAGGTGTTATTATCCCACGTGGTTGGTGGAGAAACTGAGGCTCAGAGAGGTTAAGTAATAGAAGTACGCTCACTCAGGTGTGCTGACTACAAAGGCCTGCGCTGAGCTCACAGAGCACCGATGCTACAGAGACATGCCCCAAGCAGAGGGCCAGCCCCAAACCACCTCTCACACTCCAGGTGCGGGACTTCCTGTGGACCAGATGTCATCTGCTGATTCCTGCCCCCCTCCACACACCAGCCCACTCATCCCAGACTCCCAGCAAACTCTCCTGCACTGTCACCTTATACCATTTCCCCTGCTCCCACTTACAGCTGGGTAGCATCATCCAGTTTCTCGAGCATGTTCACAGGTTCTCACCATCAAAGGGTGAACATCACCTGGTCTCTGAAGCCACCCAAGTGTCCCTGGGATACCTGACTGCCTAGCTCAGTGATAGACAATCTTCTGAGCTTGGTGTGTCAAAATTCGCCAAAAAACCGAGCCTAACTCGGGTGGTGTGTCACTTCGAGAAAAACGGCCTAATCGGAAGTCTGAGAACTGGACGCTCTATGCTGGAGTTCTGTTGTTTTGGCCTACAGACCTCTGGCACAGAGTGTCTACACTACAGCAAATGTTTTATCCTCTGCATGCGTCCCCTTACTTCTCTGGTATGCAGCTGCATGCGGCCACGTGTCATCAAAAATGGCTACGCATGTCAGTGCTGACACGTCATATGTTCGCCATCACGGGCCTCGCTAAACCTCAGGGCATGTCTGCCACTAGAGGGAGCTCCCAGCGTGGCCCTGCGCCTTTCCGGGTGCTGAAGGGTGGGGCCCAGGTAGAGGGACCAGCCCTGAGGATGCTTTGCAGGAGTCTTTTGGAGGGATGTCCTCACAGGTTGAGCCTGCCTGGAGTCCGGAGGCCCTGATTGTGAGATTGGCACCTTTGTTACTAAAGCACAGATCCTGGGAGATGCAAACTGCTGAAAGAGGAGCCCAGCATCCAGGGTGTAGATTCAGGCTCCTCCTTCCCTCCCGTGTGCACACTGGCTGCTCAGTCCTACTCAGAGTCGGGGAGGAGCCTGTCAGACTCAGCAGCTGGTTTCCATTCCATATTCATTGATTCACGAACTCATTCATTCGACAAATATTTATTGAGCATCTACTACGTACCAAGCATTGGACTAAGCTTTAGAAATACCATGGTGACCCAGACAGCCCCTGCTGTCACTGACCATTTAGTCTTGTGGTGGACAGAGAGATGCATAAACAAGCAATTATAATATTGTGTGGCAAGTGCTACCACAGGTGTGAGCATAGGAGACTCTAGGTGCAAAAAGGATGTATATAACCTTTACCTGCAGGACAGGAAGTCTTCTCCAGGGAGAGGTGACACCTAAGCTGAGACCTGAAAGATCTGAGGAAATAGCGAGGCAAAGCAAAAAATGTGTCCAAGCAGAGCGATCCATTTGTACAAATGCCCAGAAGCAAGAGAGCATTCATTCAATTGTTCACTCATCCATTCATTCAACAAATACTTTCCCAGCACCTACTATGTGTCAGGCACTGTTCTAGGTGATGAGGTTGGCTACAGCAGTGAACCAGCAGTGTCCCTATTGAAGGTATGCTAGTAGGACAGCGCCATTCAGGTAATTCCAGCTCCCAAGGTTTCCTGCACCAGTCAGCTGTGGGGAGGTTACCCATTCCTGGTGGGAGCCTTTGCCAATGTATTCATAGCCCAGCCGAAGGCCTGCCGAGCAGTTGTGCTAATTACAATGATTAATGGGTTTAATTTACTTAGAAAGAGTAATGTGCTATCATTCTGTTGTCAGAGCTCAGCTCCACAGTCAATTCCCTCTCCCCTCCTCCCACAGGTGCCCACCCAAGTTCTTGCATCCTCCCCACCAGTGGCCCAGTGTCTCTTGAGCCCAGACACCTGCCTGGTCATCACCATGCCTTCTTGGAGCATGTCCGCTGCCCCCTTGGTGCTAGGGGTGGGGATGTTCTTATCCACCCCACTGTAGAGAGCTGTGAGGCCCCAGCTGGCTCGGGAGGTAGACCTTCCCCTCCCTCCAAGTCACCTCTGAACAGGGCGGACAGAGGCCCCTGATCTCTAGTTGTCCCCACCTCCCCCATCTCTCTTCAGCTTATCGCCACATAGCACTCAGCCTGGTTGACATCATTTTATGTGGTTCCCTCTTTCATGCCCATCCCCCTGCTCCAGAACAACGAGCACCTGCAATGACAGCGACATTGTCAGGTGGCCTGTCTGTTGAATAAAGAAATGAACACATGAGAGCTTCATCCTCTCACCCTATATGCCTCGTCTTTGTAACAGGGTGACTGGATCTGGAGCTTTTCCAAATCTTGAGGGTGTCCCTGCTCAGCTCTCCTCCCAGGTGGTGTCTGTGGGTGACAGGTAGCTCAGTGTCTTCATTCCGTCACCTGAGAAGTGCAAGATCAAGCAGCACAGAGACAGAAGTCAAGCATGGTGATTGGAAGTCGTGGTCTGCTGGGTTGAAGACGTCAGGCCCAGTGCGCCGGGCCCACGTGAATCAGAGACGCCCAGGTCTCCAATTCTAGGGGATGTTCAAGCCTCCAACAAGACCTTCCGTTGACTGTTGTCATTGTTCTGGTGACCCCAGGGAGGGGCTAAACCTCCCCTGTGATCGATAGTCTCCACCTGCTGTCTAAACTGACTCACTCTGGCTGCACCCGATACTGCTTTCTATCAGTGTGGTTGGTGGGGGACTAGTGTGGGATTGGCTCCTCAGGGGCAACTAGGAGTTTTCTTCCACTTTCTAAGTCCGTGATGTGGAACCTATGACATGCGTGTCAGCACTGACACGCGTAGCCATTTTTGATGACACGCGGCCACATACCAGAGAAGTATGAGGCCGCATGCCGAGAAGGACGTTTTATCCTCGGCTCCTGCATGGCTAGGTGCAGTAGCCAAGGATAAAACATTTGTTGTAGTGTAGACACTCTGTGCCGGAGGTCTGTAGGTCAAAACAACAGAACTCCAGCACAGAGCATCTAGTTCTGGGACTTCCGGTTAGGCTTCTTGAAGTGACACACCGCATGCTCGTTTTTTTCTTGAAGTGACACACCACATGCTCGGTTTTTTTGGCGGATTTTTTTTTTTATTATTATTCATTTTAGAGAGGAGACACAGAGTGAGAGAGAGAGAGAGAGAGAAAGTGGGGAGGAGCTGGAAGCATCAACTCCCATATGTGCCTTGACCAGACCAGTGCAGGGTTTTGAACTGGTGACCTCAGTGTTCCCAGGTTGACGCCTTATCCACTGCGCCACCACAGGTCAGGCTTTTTGGCGGATTTTGACACACCAAACTCAAAAGATTGCCCATCACTGTTCTAGGCCAAGCCTGAGACCAGCCTGGGTCCTCTGCTCCACCCTGGCACTAGGACCACCTTGTTGCTCCAGCCTGCCCTAGCTTTGGGTCTTGGCATCAGCCTAGTCCCTCCCATCTATCCATCCATCCATTCCGCTCGGACAGGGTGGCTGAGCGGACCTTGCTGAGCGAACGGTCACAGGCAGGGTGTTGTGGGGTGGGGAGAAGAGAGTAGTAGTATTTGTTTTGTTTGTTCATTGCCACGCTTGTCCAAGTAGACAGCTGGCTGGCAGCCTGCCCAAGGGAACCCTTTTCTCCACTAGGCCGAGCATGAATGGAGCTGGGAGGAGAGCAGGGCTTGGTGGGGTAAGGCTGTGTCTCCATTTATACTCCCTGCGGTGGGGATAAGAGACCTCACCTGTCAACCTTCAGCCCAACTGCTAAAGGACAAAGGCAGCATTGCAGAGAGAAGGACTACAGCCAGACTAAAAGGGAAGAGAAAACACATTTTCCTGGAAGGGAAGTGAGTGACAGGACTGAGATGTCACTCTCGGTGTGACAGTCCTCGCCTGGCCAATGGCTGTCCATGACTGAGGCACGTCACGTCTTGCTTAGCCTCAGTTTCTCCATTTGAATGAGCTGAAATCTAAGGCCTCTTAAGTTCTGGGATTCAACATGTAGGGTTCCTGCCTCAAGACACAGCCAGGAATGGAACAGGGTGGTGGACCTCCGACCCCTCGTGGTGTGGCCAGCATTTGCCGCGGGTGCTGGTGCCTAATGACCAGCTTCCTGCTGACGGAGAATGGCCGGGGTCCCAGCAGGCAAGAGGACAGGCTGATAATTGACTCCCACTGTAGGGAAGCTGGCCTGGCCTCATCAGTATGCAGTGACTGTGCAGAGTGCTTAAAAAAAAACTTATTAATTTCCCCTCCACAAAGACTGAGAGTTCGACAGTAATCATAGTATCAAGTCATAAAAAAAAAAAAAATCCCTCCATTGAAAAGAGCGGTTGGGACCCTGGAGAGTTCAACAGGAAAAGATTGTATTAAGATAAAGGAGATTATAGCAGAGCGGACATTAAGGTTGTCATTGTCTGGTAAATCACATCAGGGAGGCCCCAGGACTGCTGTATCCTAGCAAGGGATCGGAGACCCTGTTCCTGACCTGGCGGCACACCGGCCAGCCCACCTCTTGCCCGCCTCCCGCCTGCCCACCAAGGCTAGAGCAACCTCAGAAACCTGATGTTTATCTCTTCAAAACCAGCCTGAGGACCCTCAGTAGGGGCAGAGGGTGGGACAGTCTACTGATTCTGGAAGACAGATATCTCTACTGTAGACACCCTTATAGCCTCCTGCTCTGGGGGCTTTGGAACATTTGCCCAGAAGCGGAGGGGTCTGGGAGGGAAGAAGGGGTATTTCTGGGTCACCTGTTCTATTGGCATCTTCTTGGTAGGAACAGAAATACCAGGGCCTGAACCCCCTGGATACTGCCCTGACTTGCCTCATAGACATAGGCTGACTCAGAGAGGGTGTCTGAATTCACCAATGAAGAATCCCCATCCTCGTGGGAAATCCCAAAGAATTAGAGTGAGGAGTAGTAAGCAGGATGAAGCCACACAGGCTCAGGTGCAGATGACCATCGCCCCATAGGGCTGTCACCAAGCAGTGGTTGACTGGATGGGGTGCAGGGCAGAGCCAGGGGGCGGGGTCCCTTCTCTTTGCCATCCTCACTTGGGCCAAATGAGAGGTTGTATAGACTCTAAAGATGCAGTTTGAGCTACAAGTTACGTTGGACTGAAGACAAGAAGTTTCCAGGTGTTAACGGTTGGGAGGCCACCTGGAAGAGTGGCATAATCATGGGCTTCCCCTGTCATTATTGAGGGGGCTTAAGAGGATAGACTCCTAGGCTTTGAGTCCTGGCTGTGCTATGTATTAGCTGTTTGTCCTTGGACAAGTTACTAAACCTCTCTTTGCACCAACTTCCTCATCTGTAGAACGGTGGTAATAGTACTTGCCTCATAGCTTGTGATGAGGATTAGACAATTATTATACATGAAGAGCTACAGACACAAATTGGCTCTTATCCCAAACTGTCCTTGCTGAAGGTCACACAGTCAATAGGTGGTCAAACCACACCATGGGACCACCACCTGCCCGTCATCTTCTTTCTTCAAGCCACTTCTCGGGGCCTGCAGGGTGGCGGCCGAGGGCTTGGGCTGTGCAGCCCAGAATACCCAGGGTTCACATCTCAGCTTCAACTTGGGTGACTTTATTTCCTACTCCCAGCTTCCTCTCCCATTAGAGGAGGAAGTCACCTGCCCAGGGGAAGCTCGGGTCCTCTGAGTAACTAACTCAGAAAGGAGCTGCCAAGGAAGGCAGCCTCCCCTGGGGTCTCTGCCTGTGGATGGCAAGCCCAGCAGGGCAGGGCTCTGTCCCCTGGCCCTCCCGGTGGCACCTGGCCCTCTGCCGTTGTAAACCTTGAGCCCTGGAGGACAGTTCTGGAGTCGCCCCGGGTGTATGAGGCCGAGCAGAGAGAACCAGGCATGCTTGGTGTTGTGGGGTTGTATGGAGATTAATGCGAGGCTGGGTGAGGTAGCTAAGGCAAGTCATTTTCCCAGTTAATATGCACATTTGAGGAATGATTGGAGAGTGTAAAAACATATTTGAAAGGAATGCTAATTTCAGCAGGAGAGAGAAATTCTGGGAAGGAGAACTTACAGGGAAGGATGAGCCGTGTGGGGCTGGGTGGGGGTGCCAGGCAGCTCCTTGGGGAGGTGCTCTGGGGGCCCTTGTGGGGGTTCCTGTCTATAGTATGGACAGTAGCGAGTGCAGGAGAATGCAGCTCGGACAGGCAAAGTTGGGGTGAGGGCCGAAAAGGCTTCATGGAGGAGGAATTGCTTGAAAGATAGATTAAGAGAAGGGGTTGGGACCTTATGGACATTGGACTTTTCATCAAAGAGATCCACGTGAGACTCAGGCTTACTCAGGCCTCTGTCTAGGCTCCGGAAGGGTCCTAGCCTCATTCTACAGGGCATCGATCCCTCTCCTAGAGCCTTCGGATGGGAAATGTGGATTCTCTGCTCCCACATGCTGCAAATGTCACACACCCCTCAGCCTCCATCGTAAGGTTGGAAGTGGACTTGGAATTCATCTTCCTCCCCCATATGCCTGCCCTCTACCACAGACCTGGCCCCTTTTTCCACAGTTTCATTTGCAGCCCTAGAAAGCGTGTCACTCAGAATCTCCCAGAGACCCCTGAGCTCCAAGACCCCAGCCCGTTCCATGCACGTGTCCAGCTTAAAAGTGGGGCGAGCCCACGCCCAGCTTGCCAGTTTCTCGTTTCCACTGCAGACCTGAGCACCAAGGAGTCAGTGCCTGCAGAGCCAGCAGGGATGAAAAGCCTTCACAAGTGCCCAGTGTGGTTATTAATAACGTCTCTAGGCTCTGAATGCCTCTTTAATTCCTCTGCTTAAACCACTCTGGAATCCATAACACTTGCCCCTTAGCCTGTGGTTATTCCACTCCCTTAATGGCCTTTTATGGAGGGACCTTATTGAAAGCTTCTCCCCAGCCTGAGTAAATCATGTCCTCTGGGTCATCCTTGCCTGTAATTTTATTAACTTCTTACGAGAAGTCAGAGGGACCAGAGGGAGGCCAGTGTTTCCTCCGTGTTCTGTCCCGCCCAGTCCCTGCACTGTATCTTACCTGGCTGGGGTCTTCAAAGGAGGAGGTAGCTGGGGACTCTGGAGATCAGAAATGGCCGGGTGTCTCAGCCCAATGCTCCTCCCTCCTAAGTCCTCATCCAATGCTTCTCGGTGGGCAGGGCCCCGGGACTTCCTCCCCACCCAGCGCAGGCGCGCGCATAAACCATCTTTATGACTGCAGCGAAGGGTTGCGACAGAAGCCGGCGCTGCCTTCCTCTTGGGGAGGGGGCCCGTGTCTTCCTCCAACTCTCCCAGGAAGCCTCTCAGAGGGTTTGCAAATTCCATCTGGAGCCTAGAAAGATGGATCCTCCGATGGGCAGCTGTGCGAGGTGACCCAGTGGGTGGGACACTGGAGGAGGAGTCTGGGAGTCCTTCTCAGGAGTGGAGATAGCCAGACCCAGAGTCAGGAGTTGGGCTCTTCCGACCCCCCATGAGAGGGTCCAGGCCTGAGTTCTGGGTGTTTTGTTCCGTGCCCGGGACAATAGCACACTTCCCCTTCTACCAGCTCTGGGCTTGGAGTTGAAGACCAGTTCTGACACCCTCATCCTTTCCCCCTGAGTCCCTAGCAATCGTGTCCTTTGGGCACTGGCATTTACCATGAGCCAGGCTCTGCATTGGGAGCTTTCCATATGTGACCTTGTTTTGTCCTTACAACCTCCTAATTCTTATCTTCCATTGCACCCCCTTCCCTGCTTCCCAGCCCTGATCACAAGTCGTGGTATTCATTGTTGACCCGCTGCCAGTCTTTCCTCTGAGACAGTAAATTTCTTTTGTCGCTGCACCATCCCCAGCATCCAGTATAAGGCATGTAGTAGGCGCTCACTAAATCTTTGTTGAATAAATGAAAGACTTAATCAAGGCTCAGAGCAGTCAGGCATTTTCTCAGGATCACAGAGCCTGTATCTGGTGGGGCTGAATTCACCCCCAGATTGCGCATGACCGAGTCTGAGCTCCTACCTGCTCTTCCCTGCTGTGTGCTGCTGAGGGGAGCTCCGGTTCCAGGCCCCCGCACAGAAGCCAGGAACAACCTGAACCCCGGTGCCTTCCCACTCCCCTTTGCAGTACAGGTTGAACTTCTCTTTGGTGCTGGGAGCAGAGCATGATTCTCCCCTGAGCAAGAGCCTGGCCGCCGGGCACCCTTTCTGGTCGAAGGTCTCTCTCTTGTTGCCTCCAGGTGATGGAAGACATGGCTTTATGACCCAGCTGGGGTTGAGGAAGACGCCCCGAAGACGGCTGGCTTCAGAAACAAAAGCCACATGCCTCATTCCTGCTGGAGGAAGCGGAAGAGGCCAAGTGCACCTGCCAGTGCTGTCAGCCGGCCTGCAAAATGTACCCTGAGCTGACGACACCCCCTCACCCATTACCTGGCCCCATCACCCCGGCGCCGCCGTTCCGTGCCCCACCCCCTCACACCCACACAGCCCACGCGGGTTCCTCCTCCCAATGGGTCCTCCGGGCTATTCTCCACCCAGCAGCCGGAGTAACTCTAATACCAACTTGCTTAAAACTTCCAACAGCCTCGATTCTACTTACAAAAATAAAATCCTAAGTGCCCTTCGCCAAGTCCTTCGCCTGACCTAGCCCTCCTTGCCTCTCCCACTTCTCCCTGCGACCCCTCCTCCGCAGGCCGCCACAGGGGCATTCGCTGCCTTTGTACCGCCAGATCTCGGGGCTCAGTCCCTCCCCACTACACCTCTGCCCCTGCTCTTCTCTCTGCCGGGCACAGTCTTCCCTCAGATCTAGAGGCTGACTGCTTCTCATCTTTCAGGTCTCAGCGCAGATGCCACCTCCTGGGAGAGCTCTCTCCTGGCCCTAGGAGAGAAGCCCTAGGCATTTCCTATACCTGCTTTTCCCCGGTTTGGTGGCTGCATTACACTTAACATGGTGAGTCTAACATTTAAGATTACCTCATTGATTTGTAGCTTTTTTATTTCAAGCCTGTCTCCCCCACCAGAGTGTGTCAATTCCATGAGGGCAGGGACCCTGACTGTTCACAGCTCCTACCCTGGGGCCTAGACCAGTGAGCGCCTCATGGTAGGTGCTCAACAGTTTGTTGAATGAATAAATGAACCTCTCTCCTGCGGAGGGAGGCTCCTGGGGCATCCCTGCCGGGTAGCTCATCTCTCTCCTTCCCTAAGGCATTGATATGCCAATATGGGGGTGGGGGAGGTGGGGAGAAGCGTGGGGTGGGACGAGGACTGGAGTTCCCAGCCTGAGTGCGATCCCCAGGTCCCCAGCGAGTGAGATGGATGCACCTGCAGCAGTGGCTGCCCCGGGAAGCAGCTCCCCATTAATTACGGCAGTAGCACCTGCCAGGAGGTGGTAGGAGGGAGGCCGTGGCAACAGAGATGGAATAATTCCCTCCCCACCACGCTGGGCTGGATGCGAAGGGGGAAATGGCACCATATTTTTTGGAAGACAGAAATGTCACTTTTTATTAGAGCTAGCTTGTAAATGGGTCTGTGGCTGATCTCAGGCCCTCCCTGTGGACAAGCCCTCTGTGAAGAGTTCTGCTCTGGCTGGGTGTACCCCATAAGGCAGGGAGAGGCAGAAGGATGTCCCCTTCCCTTTCTGGCCTTGGCTGGCCCGGCCACCACAGAAACCACAGCTGAGAGGGGAACAGTAGGGCTCTGGGACTGGGAAGGGTGAACTTTGCCCAAACTCCCCTTGACTTCTGCCCCCAGAATTGGGAATAGAGAGGTAGAAATAAAGCTGAGTATGGGAGGGAGGGAAGGGGGAAGGGAGGAAAAGGAAAGGGTTCTAGAGACAAGGTGAGTGCAGGCTGCTTGGTGGAGCTTGGGGTTGGGGCTGGAAGACCAGATTCAGACCCCACCCAACACCTGGCTTAGCCCCAGCCCTGGAGGGGGGGGGGGGCTCTGAGGAGCCAGCAGAGCTGCTGACAGCAGCAAAGTTCAGTTGTTGTCTCTCCTGACAAGAAAAGAACCCCTGTCACTGTTATTTTTAGGGGAAGCGCAGCACCTTGTCACTTCCTGAGATAGCTTCTGTCCCCAGCAGATAGAAGCTCCCAGCAGTTGCCAAGCAGGCTGTCGCAAACAGCTCTACCCCCACCTGGTAGCTCTGTCCCTCACCCTGACCCATATGCTTCCGCATGGCCCCTACATGGCCCAGCTCCTTGGCAGTTCTGGCTCCTCACTCCATGGTCTGCCTGGAGCCCTTGTCTATGCCTCCATCCCCTCCAAATCCCCTCCTCCCTGAGCCGTGACCCCAGCTTCACACTGAGCCCTTACCTCTGACTGGGCCTACTGCCACCCAGGTCTGTCCCCTCTCTGAGCCCTGATCTCCCATCCTGAGACCTGTGAACCTGCACAGGTACACTTCCATGACTTAGTCTCTGAAAATCTTCGGGCGCCCTCCGGAAAGCCTTAGCCCCTCTTATGCACAGCCTATGAGTGGATCCACTTCGATATTACCCACGGCCCTGTCCCTAAAACCCAGACAGACCCCCCAGCACCATGGCCTCCCGCTCTCGCTCAGCCTGGACTTGGCAGGGAGGCTCTGGGCTTGCTCATGTGGTCCTGAGCTGACAGAGAACGTCATTAGCAGGTTCCTAATGAGTCCACACTTCCCTGACTGCTGGGGAAGCTCGTGCTGTGGCAGAGAGACATCACACTTGTTACATCTCGGCTCCTCCGTGTCGCCACCCCTCCTCAACTGGGTTGGGGGTGTACGTGTTTAGGGGTGTCCTGGTGTGGCCTTAAGCATCATTTTCAGCTCCCAGGCCCCTTTCGTCAGTTGAGATTTCTTCTCATTCTCATACCTCTCCCCACCCATGGAATAATCCTTGTGACCTCACAAGGTGGGAACTATTTTTATCGCCACTGTCAGCCCAGGAAATGGAAATTCAGAATGCGAAGTCACTTGCCTAAGGTCACAGAGCTAAACACTGGTAGAACTGTGATTGGGATGAAGGTATAGGTGGCTCTTGCCTGGGTCTCTGGGGCTCAAGTTGCCCCATATCTGATTGGGGGACCCTGTGTGAACATTACTCCTCCTTTGTGACCTAATCAACTCCCAATGGCCCCACCTCCCAATACCATCACATTAGGGAGTAGGTTCAACATATGAATTTTTTTGGGGGGATACATTCAGTCTATCTCACGAAGTATACATGTAGTGTACACGTAGTGCATATAGTATATGATTAGTGTATGCATAGAACTCAATGGAGATGCTCCTCTAGCCTGTTTTCCAGGGGCAGGCGCTGCTATCTCCACACTGGTTCATAGGGGGCGCACCACCCTCCCTGTCAGAACCATCAGGGGAGCAGCCACTCCCTTGCCCGACCCCACGAAAGCCAGGTGGAAACTTTGCTTTTGTTTAGACTAATTTGCTACTTAAACCATTTGAATCAGAGTCAAGGTAAGTTAAATGAGAAGCGATCGCCTCCCCTGGTCTCATAAATCAAGGAGATACGAACAAAGCGAAGAAACAAAGAGATCACCTGGAAACAGATGGGCTCGCACGCCGTGCTCCCGCGGGAGGGGGGCGGTAAGGTTTTCGGGCTGGCGCAGTGTCCCGGGAACAAATCTTTTTCCTTCCACAAACTGAAGATTCTATAGTGGTAGGAGAGAGGCTACGTCTCCATGGTGCTGGAGAGGGTGGGATTTAAGTCTGGGGCCCTTGTCCTTCTCCCGCCTGGGACGGTAGACTAGCTTTCCCACCGCAGGGTTCCTGGTGCACTGCGTGGGGGGCGGGGAATCTCTGTGGCGGTCCGAGTGGGGTTGGAGGAGGGGGTCTCTGGTTCTCGGACCTGGTGGAGAGATGTGAATTTGGGAGTCTGGTTGCGAGGCCTTCTGAGGCTGCTCAGTGCATGTCTGTTGTGCTCTGTGTCTCACGTGTGTGTGTGTGTGTGTGTACACGTGCGCGCACGCGCTTGTGTGTGCCAGTGCCTGAGTTTGCAGCGGGGCCTGGCCCAGAATATCAAATCCTCTCCAGATAAAAAGGAGCTACTGGCTGTCTGTTCTGCTGCCCCTAACTCCGGTGCTGCCCTGTCTGTGTGCCAAGCTGCTCCAGCTAACACAGATGTGGGGGCTTCCTCTCCCCACAGCACCTCCTGGCCGAGAGACCCCACTGTCCCTCATGGTGGGGCACCTGGACCCACTGCTTGGACTGGATCAGGTACACCTGTGATTAGTGGACATTAGCGACAGAGTGAGGATGAGGCTCAGGGGGACACAGCAGGAGGGAGGCAAGTGGGGAGACATTAAGAAGGGTTAGAAAGTGACAGGGACAGCGAGACAGATGGGGCAGAGGGACAGAAAGGCTGACGCAGAGTGGCTCCCAGGGCGTAGGACACAGGAGAAGAAGGAAGAAGCCATAAAGTATCAAGGAAGAAAAATCAAGGCGAGGGAAGCCAGAAACAAATGGGAGTGGGCAGACATTAAGCTCTGGAGTCAGAGCCATAAACCAGGGTGAGAGGGACAGAGGGAGGACAGAGTGGTTGGAGCAGGACACTGAGATCCCTGCCAGGGCTTCTGACACATGGGAGCTGGTGGGGAGATGTACAAATCTGTGGTTTCCGCCAGGTCTGCAGAAAAACAAATTTCACTAAAAGCCTCTCACTGTCAGTCATTTTCATTTTGCTTTTGTCTCCAGAATAAAGAGAATCAGATACTCCTGCGGTGGATTTCTACACAGCTGCTCTCTCCCTCCTGCCCTCTTTCTTTACTCTCCTCTGTCTTTGTCCCCTGGCCACTGGAGCAGGCCCGGGGCGGTGGCCTCTCTGACCCACATGCTGGGGTCTCTGTCCTGATCTGTGTCCTACTGTCATTGGGAGGGTCTGGGTTTCTCTCCTCTGACCCCTCCCCAGCACCACCTTCATGCTTCTGAGGAACCCCACCCCTTCTCTGGTCCTCCTGTCCCCCCTCCCAGCCCACCCCTGGCTTGGCCTGACTGATAGCTGCTCCTGATCCCCGCTTCCTCCAGCTGTTTCCACAGCTCAGCCTGCAGATTGACAGGGCCCATAAATCACCCTGGCAAGGCCAGCCGGGAATGGAGCGAGGGGCAGATTGCTGACGCAGCACCAGCCTTGGCAGCTGGGGTTCTCAGGTTTGGGTGAACTGCCGGGGTACAGAGCCCGTGGCTTCTCTCCCTTCCAAGTTCAGCGAAGCATCTTGGTTATGGTGCCTGTGTCAGATTCTTCTGAGCTAGCCTTGCCCAGCTCCATGGAAGGTGGCACCAGGAGAAGTGGGTCTACTAGAAAGGAGAGGGGTTTAGGTTAGACTAAAAGTAGAACTTACAGTGGTGAGGCTTATCTTTGGAAAAGGAAGACTTGGGAAATGGTGAAGTCCTTTGGCAAAGTTTGTAAAATTTGGATAGATTCTGTCTGGTGAATTAATTAATCTATTTATTGGTTTTTGTTTTTGTTTTTATCAAGTGAGAGGCAGGGAGGCAGAGAGAGAGATTCCTGCATGCACCCCACCCAGCAACCTCTATCTGGGGCTGCTGCTCCACTGCTTGGCAACTGAGCTATTTTTTGCAACTGAGGCGAGGCCATGGAGCCATCCTCAGCACCTGGGGCAACTCTCATTTGAGCCATGGCTGTGGAATGGGAGGAGAGAGAGAGAAAGAGAGAGAGAGAGAGAGAGAGAGAGAGAGAGAGAAGGGAGGGATGGAAAAGCAGATGGTCACTTCTGTGTGCCCTGACCGGAAATCAAACCCAGGACTTCCACATGCCGGGCAGATGCTCTACCGCTGAGCGAACCAGCCAGGGACCAGTCTGGTAATTTAGACATAATGCTACCCAGATATAGGGGATGTACTAAAATGATCCACTCAACACAGAAGCTTTTGCTTTGTTTGAGGGGATACTGGTGTCAGAAGACCTTAATTCCAAACCCTGGTAAGCCACGGAGCCAAGAAACTACCAGTGGGGGCTTAGGCAACACGCCTGGCACCGGACCCTAGCTTCCTTTCTGACCCGACCCACTATGTGCTCTTGAACAAGTCACTCAACCTGGCTGGTCTTGATCTGTATAATGGGGTAGTCCAACTGCCCAGAGTTGCTGTGAGGTTTGAAGGGTTCTGCACAGTGTGTGACACAGAGTAATTGCCAGAGAGCACAGCTGTTATCATCGGGCAAGTCACTCAACATTTCTAAGCTTCAGTTTCCTCATCCATAAAATCGAATGCCCAGCCCTCATTCACCCATCCTCAACATACATCCATTGAGCCCCAACCACATGCCAGGCCCTGTTCTAGGCACTGGAGATAAAGCAATTCACACAACAGACAGCATTCCTAACCTTATGGAGCTAACATTCTAATTGAGGAAGAGTGTTGATAGAGAAGAGACAAGCATGTGTACTCTACTATGAGAAAATAAGATAAGGGGGAGGCTATTTTATATAAGGTGGTGGGTCAGGACAGACCACTCTGCTAAGGTAACATTTGAAACAGAGACCTGCAGGAAGTGGGAGAGTGAGCCACAAAGATTTCTGGGGGAGGGGCATGCAGGCAACGGGAATAGCAAGTGATAAGGTCCTGGAGCAGAAGTGTGCTTGGTGGGTTTGAGGAATAGCAAGGAGGTGAGTGTGGTAGGAGTGGAGCAGAGGAGGGGAGAGTAGCGGAAGAAGCCATTGAGGAAGAAGCATAGCCAGCTGTAAGGATGTTACCTATTTCCCTGAGGAAGTGTAAAGCTCTTGCAGAATTTTGACAGTGCAGTGCACCTGTGCCGGAAGCCCATTTGATTCTAAGGTCCTGGAGGAACTGAACTTCCTGCTGCTCATATCTGTGCAGGACCTGGAGACCAGCACGTCTGATGCTCTGTGCCTTGCTTATCACTGTCTGTTTCTGGTCTGTAAAATGTGTGGCTTTTTAATAATAATTTTTAAAAAACCACCCAAATCCTTTATTGCCATAAGTAGAAGGAAAAGTTTAATGCATTTAACCTTATCCTGGCTGACAGCTTCATCTTCATTTTGTGAATGTGGCAGGAAGGCTGTGGAAGGTCCTGTGCTTGCTGGAGGTCATAGAGGCCATATGGTGTGGAAAGAAGGGATTTCATTGACCATTGATTTATGAGCAGCTTTGTAAACATATATTTTTCAAAATTACACATGTGCGCACACAAGGAGAACCCTCAAGCCTTGAGTGACACAATGTCAGGGTCCTTCCCCTCAAGGCCATCCATCGCCAAAAGAACCATAAAATCTGAGAAAGTGAACACACGGCCTGAGCACCACCATCTCCCTGGCTGCAGCCACGGCAGACATCCCTAATCAATCACTGGGCGCCTTTGTGCTGAGCTCAGAGGCAGCCTTGGAACTCTGGAAAGCCCTCCTGGCATCGGTTCATAAAAGGACTCTTTTGCAGTTTCTACAGCAGAGGCAGGCTGCCTGTCCTGGGGGTTGGTCTCTGGACTCGGGACCCCAGTTCCTTGAGCTGGTGGCAGCTTTCTCTGTCTGATTCATAAAGTGACCACAACTCTAGTACCTGAGACACAATCGGGACGGCCTCAGAGGTTGCTGCTCTGAGATATGACTTTCCAGCCACTGGGTCGCCTGCCCTCCCTGTAGGTGTTCAGAGTGACTGGGGCTGTTTGAGCTTCTCACGGGATTTGTTCCAGCTGCCTGACATGGATCAGGCTTGTGACCCGTGAACCCAGACAAGGGGACCTGCTGTTTAATGAGCTGGAGAGGGAAGTGGCTCTGGAAAGCAAGTCCTTGCCTTGGCTCAGGTGTGCGGATCAGATATAGAACCAGGATAGCTGCTTCATCAAGGACAGTACCAGAGGGACGTGAGTGGTGGTGATCTGACAGAGGAGAATAAGGATGGGGAGCAGAGGGGGTGGGGTGGGGGGGTAGCAGGAGAGGCAGGGAGAGGAGAGAAATTATGACCAGCCTTTGGCCAGACCCCAGGGCTCTGCTGCAGGCTCCGCAGCCCCTGGGGTCTTTTCATATGGGATTCATTTTATTATGGGCTCCTGGAGGTCCTGAGCCCTTATTTCTGGGGTCTCTCAAGAGCAACAGGCAAGGTGGACTAATGGAGTGGAGACACAAGACCTGGTTCAAATCCTTGTCCTCCACTTGCTTGCCTCACTCTCCTCATCTGCAAAATAGGTTTCATAGCTTTATGAGAAGGATTTAACACTCCCAGCCTTTCCTACCCTGTCACATTCTGCAATGGAGCTTTTGGCAAGTGCTAAACCTAGCATTGACCTTTAACTGTGGGGTTCCAGTGTGTGTGTCTGTCTCTCTCTCAACTGGATCTGCATTCAGGTGGGGAGGTGACAGTGTTCACCATATGAACTTGGTGTGAGAATGGAAAAAGTGGTGGTGTCCTCCACAGAGATTTATACATCTATGTCACCTATCTGACCTATTCCTTTTTATCTTCTTCTTCTTTTCCAAGTGAGAATAGGGGAGATAAATAGACAGACACCCACATGTACCCCAACTGGGATCCACCCAGCAACACCTGTCTGGGGCCGATGTTCTGCCCATCTGGGGCCATGCTTGCAATTGAGCTAATTTTAGTGCCTGAGGCAGAAGCTCCATGGAGCCATCCTCAGCACTGAGGGCCAATGTGCTCAAATCAATCGAGCCATGGCTGCAGGAAGAGGAGGAGAGAGATAGAGAGAAGGGGAGAGGGAGAGGTGTAGACACAGATGGTCGCTTCTTCTGTATGCCCTGACCAGGTATCGAACCCGAGGACATTTACATGCTGAGCCGACACTACCACTGAACCAACCTGCCAGGGCCTGACCTGTTTCTATATATCTATCTCCATCTCTCTCTCTATCCTTTATTGCTATCTTTTTTTCTAGCATCTATACCATCTACGTACCTTGGGACACAGCACAGATCAGCGCTCAGTCTCATTTCATTTGATAGGTTCCTTCCCTTCAAGGCTCTTCCTCTGGTACCATTTTGGAGAGGGGCCATCGAAGGCCTGAGAGCATCCCCTACCTTCCTGGGAGGATGGAGTCACTTATTAGAGCAGAGACAGGGGCAGGCTCCCTGGGTGGCTCCCTGCTCTTCAGCTGTGATTTGGAAGAATAAGTCACTCTCTCTGCAGCCAGGCCAGAAAGTGGGTTTTAATTTAACCCTGCTTCTGCCACCAACAGCAACGGGTGACCTTGGGGACATCAGCAAGCTGCACCTGGGGCTCGGGGCTCTGAGGGGGTGCGTTGGGAGGAGACCGTCTCTCAGAAAGTCAAGGAAGCAGGGCTAGGTCCAATCACTATCCCAACTATCACCCGTCACCTGGTATTCCGGAGGTTCTGTACCAGGCAGGGTGCTGACTTCAGGCCTTCCTGTTACTGTACCGTCAATAGTAAAAAAGCATCAGAATGAGGTCACTCCCGCTCCTCATAGAGACCTTTGGGGCTACATGCATTCTGATTCTGAAATTTTCCAGATTTTAGAAATGTAATTTTTATATTTTATGGACTATGCCAACATATTTCTATTTCTGTAGCAAAATACATATGAATAGTTCCAGCAAATAGGATAAATAAAGACCATAAGTAGCTCCAAGGTTTTTTCAGTTCAGGTTTTGCTGCCAAATAAGTTTTAAAAAGCTTTCTGGTTTTCATAGCTTTGGAGATGTTGGAATTGTGGGGAAGGGATGAGGGACTGTCCCCTTACTGAGCTCCGTGCGGGCACTGGGCCAAGCACTTTTACTGGGTTAATCTATTAAATCCTCAAACAGCCCTATGAGGTTGGTTCTATTTTTATTATTCCAACTTGGACAAGAAGAAATCCAGGCACAGAGAGGTTGAATAACTTCTCTGAGGACATACAGCTAGTAAGTGGTAGAGCTTGGACTCAAACTGAGGTCTGTTGGGTGCAGAAGCCTACTCTTGTCACATAGTTTACAACTGAGTGTTAACATTAACAGATAGATCACTACCAACATGATGAGATAAGTTCCAGAACAGGGGAGTCCAGGTCCCAAGGCCCAGAGGAGGGGCCTAACCCAGCTTAGGGGTTTGGAGAAGAGGACTCAGAGGAGGCGGCATCTACCACAGACCTGAGGTGTAAGTAGGCACTCGCCAGGCATTGGGAAGGAAGAAGAATTGCAAGCAAAGGGAACAGCATAAAGAGCATGTGCAAAGGCCTGAAGGAGAGAGAGAAAGAGAGCATTGAAAGTCAGAGAAAGAGCCGCAGCCTGGAAAGCCAATTAGAGTAGGGCTGAGAGATAAGGAGGGTGGCCTCCCAGGGCCGGCCAGGGGGATGATGCCCTTTCCATCTGGGGCATCTCCCCTGTCCCCCTGTGGGATCTCATGATAGAAGGAGGTCAGATCTTCCCCCTCTCTGGACCAGGCAGAGAGGAAACTCAGGAACAGGACTATTCCTTCCATTCACAGGGATCCGGGTTGGTAGCCCCAGACCCTTGGAGGGCCAGCTGGGCAGTGGTCTCAGCAGGCACGCCTGGGCCCGGGCAAGGCAGGAGTGAGAAGTGGATCAGACCTCAGCAGTGTCAGGACTCTCTCATCACCAGGGCCACCTCCTCCCTCCCCAGTGAGCCGGGCGCTTGGTTCCAGCCATTACCAGGCGGGCAAACCCTCTGAGTGCTGAGAATGCACAGCCTGCCTCTCTCCGCTGCCTCTCTCTGGGAGAAGAGGCCCCAGCCTGACAGATGAAATCTTTATTGTGATGATTTGTATTTGGGGGCGTGCATGTGCGTGCACATCTGGGGCTGAGGTGGCAGCTGAAATCCCTACCAATGTGGCTCATGCATATTCTGTGGTGGTGCCCGCCACACTTTGCAGTCATCGATTATTTACATGTGAAATAACGAAAGCATCATAAATAATGAAGGGCCTGGATCCCAGCTGCGTCTTTCACTTCCCCCAGCCTGGCCCAGGTGAGGAGGTGAGTTCTGCAAGGCCTTGGCATTCTCACACCTGAATCCAAGTCTTTCCTAGGAGGGAGGTATGTGTACCACAGGAGATAGATAGAGAGAGAGAGAGAGAGAGAGAGAGAGAGAGAGAGAGAGAACTCACTTGCATACCCAAAGAGGGGTCTGCACACAGGCTGGGAAGCTGGAGTTATATACAGTGTGCTGCAGACTCTACAGGAAGGCTCCAACTGAGGAAAGGAAAGCCTCATATTATATTAAACATGAGCTGGGAAAACCTCAGACATATCCTAGTTAAGTCCAGTCCCAACCTCATCTTTGGGGCTGCTGGCTTGGAGCGAGGCAGGATCTGATTCAGGAGGGGAAGCTACTTTATGAGTTCTTCCCTGTGTCAGCCCGTTAGGTCCACAGCAGCTCGTACAGAGACAAAGTAAGCCTGTAGCCGACTGTGGCATCTCGACCCAGACTCTGCAGACCAACTCCAAGTCTTTAGAGGACACGTTTGGGGTTCAGGGAGGGGGAGGCCTGGCAGGTGCACAGGTGTGCCCAGGTGGAGGAAAGGCCCAGGGCTGATGCGAAGACCTGTCCACCCAATTCCTCATCACGCATTGGACGTTAGACAACAGTTCCTACTATAGAGAAAATTTCATTTTCCAGGCTTCTCACCTCTGTATCTCCACCCTACAGCCATCTTGAAAAGCAGGCTTCATTCATATGCCCCTGGGTGGGCTTGACTATTTGCGCCCAATTGCAGAGCTGGGTAGTGGGAGAGCCTGTGTCTTTCCAGAGATCCCCTCTGCCCTGCTTAGTGATCAGGGAATCATCTGTGTCTGACAGGCAGTGGGCCAGGCTCAGACGTCTCTATCCTGATGGGGTGCACGTTTTCTCCTTTACCATTGAAAGGAGGAGGAAAGTGGACTCTATTGATGGGGACATTGAATTTTTTTAAAATGTAAAGCTCAATGTGGCAGGCATTCTTGTCTCTCGTTGAACAGAATCACTGGGGAAGCTTAAAAAATATTTTTTAATTAAATTTTTTATTTTAACATAACTGTAGATTCACATGCAGTTGGAAGAATGTAACACAGAGAAGTCCTGTATACCTGCCCCCAGTTTCTCCCAGTGTTAACATGGTCAAAAATCGTACTGTACTATCAAATGGACGTAAATATAATCCACTGATCTTATTTGGATTTCTTCAGTTTTGGGGTTTTTTCCTTCTTTTTTCAGTGAGAGGAGAGGAGGCTGAGACAGACTCCTACATGTGCCCTGACCGGGATCCACCCGGCATGCCCACTAGGGGGCAATACTCTGCCCATCTGGGGCATTGATTCCTTGCTCTGCAACCCATGTCTTAGTGACTGAGGCTGAGGCCATAGAGCCATCCTCGGAGCCCAAGGCCAACTTACTCCAATTGAGCCATGGCTGCAGGAGGAGAGAGAGAGAGAGAGAGAGAGAGAGAGGTAGAGAAAAAAGGGGAGGGGGAGGGTTGGAGAAGCAGATGGTCACTTCTCCTGTGTGCTCTGACTGGGAATCAAACCCAGGACATCCACACGCCAGGTCGATGCTCTACCACTGAGCCAATCAGCCAGGGCCAGATATCTTCAGTTTTCCATGTACAAATTTGTGTGTGTGTTTATACAATTTTATCACACGTGCAGCACATTTTATCCACCTCCAGTCAAGACACAGAACAAATGGTTTCATTGGCCCCAGGATCCTGTGCTGCCCTTTGATAACCACATCCACCCCAACCCCATCCCTGACCCCTGAAAACACTATTTTTTTCTTTGTCTCTATAACTGTCATTTGGAGAATGCTGTATCAAAGGGAATCATATAGTGTGTAACCTCTGAGGGCTGGCTTTTTCATTTAGTATAAGTCCCGGACTATCCATCCTCGTTACCATGAGCCCATTCCTTTCCATTGCTGGGCATCGTTCCGTGGTGTGGGTGTTACACAATTTGTTTAACTGTTCACGCAGTGAAGGCTAGATATATGGGTGGCTTTCAGTTCAGGGCTATTACCAACAAAACTGCTGTTAGGGGAGTTTGTTGTTGTTTTTGTGTGTGTGTGTCAGAGACAGGGACAGATAAGGACAAACAGACAGGAAGGGAGAGAGATGAGAATCAATTCTTTGTTGCGGCACCTTAGTTGTTCATTGATTGCTGGGGCTCCAGAAGAGCGAGTGACCCCTTCTCAAGTCAGTGACTTTGGGCTCAAGCTGGTGAGCCTTGCTCAAACCCGATGAGCCCGCGCTCAAGCTGGTGACCTCAGGGTTTTGAGCCTAGGTCCTCTGCATCCCAGTCCGACATTCTACCCACTGCACCATCGCCTGGTCAAGCAGTTAGGGGAGCTTTTTAAAAACTCGGCTGAACTGACCCCTCCCTTGATGGTTCTGACTTGAGCCAGGGTGGGTTTAGGGTGGGATTGGGTAAACACATTTGTGTGGTCACTGACCAGGGTGGGGTGTGACTGTATGATTATCGGAACATATTTGGTTTCTATAGGACCTTCACCACGCCTCTAAAGTGTAAAACAGCCTGACCAAGTGGTGGCGCAGTGGATAAAGCATCGGACTGGGATGCAGAAGGACCCAGGCTCGAGACCCCGAGGTCGCCAGCTTGAGCGCGGGCTCATCTGGTTCGAGCAAAAGCTCGCCAGCTTGGACCCAAGGTCACTGGCTCCAGCAAGGGGGTTGCTCAGTCTGCTGAAGGCCCGTGGTCAAGGCACATGTGAGAAAGCAATCAATGAACAACTAAGATGTCGCAACGGCAACAAAAAACTGATGATTGATGCTTTTCATCTCTCTCTGTTCCTGTCTGTCTGTCCCTATCTATCCCTCTCTCTGTCTCTGTAAAATAAATAAATAAATAAAATGTTAAAAAATAAAGTGTAAAACAAAAATATTTTTGTCGCCTGGCCTGTGGTGGCGCAGTGGATAAAGCGTCGACCTGGGAACAGTGAGGTTGCCGGTTCAAAACCCTGCACTGGCCTGGTCAAGGCACATAGGGGAGTTGATGCTTCCAGCTTCTCCCCCCTTTCTCTCTCTCTCTCTCTCACTCTGTGTCTCCTCTCTAAAATGAATAAATTAAAAAAAAATTTTTAAAAAAAAGTTAATCCTAAAAAAAATATATATATATTTTTGTCAAAATAAAGATACGCACACTGTGTGTGCAGGTTCAGGTGTCTCTGGGATTACTTTTGTCTTCTTTGTACATGAATAGAACAGGCAATGGGGACTTGAATAGAAGGTTCTGGTCTGGATCTTGGAAAATGTACGTTCCACCACTCTCTCTCTTTGTAGCGTCCCTTTTATCTCATTATCGACTCTCTCTGGGCCTCAGTTTCTCCATCTGCGAGTTGGGAAGCATGCTTTATTCCTGTAGCTCTCTAAGAGAGAAAAGAACAATTGTGGCTAGGAAATTCTCAGGGTTCCTCCGGCACAGAGGCCAGGGTTTATCTGAAAGAAGGTGATGAGCTGCTGGGTTTTAGCCACATCCAAGTTGGAAAGGCTGGGAGTGTCCCCAGAGCTGGTAGTCCTTGCTGCCCGTGTCCCTCTGCAGCCCATGGGGCTGAAACTGCTCAGATGGGAGCTTGTCACTTGCAGCTGAGGCCCCAGACTCTGCCTCTGTATCTTAGAGAAAAGTCAATGCCGGGGATGCACTGAGACCAAATTGCACACCACCTCCTCCTGCTATGCCTCCCCTCCTCCCACCCCACATCATGGTCTCTTGCCCACCTCTCTCACTCTCCCTGCCTCTCCCTTGGAAAGGGAAGTCAGACCCTCTCTCTGCTTCCAGACCAAGGCTGGAATTATTTAATGCCAAATCAGTAAAAGTGTCAGCAGCTTGCAGCTTAACTGCTAAGAGGAATGATTCATAACACCCCATGCCAGGCACCAAGTAGTTCCTCCCCATCCCCATGGCCCAGCCCTCAAGGGAAAGGAGATAAATTACTGTCATTGCTTTTTATGGTACATGTAATCAGGTGGCAACATGGAGACTCGACTCATCTCAAAGTCATTTACAATGAATTATTCATCTGGCTGAAGAAGTCTTCCGTTGAAGGGGGAAGTAGCCTTCCGATGCTCTGAATTTGAGATGCAGTCTCCATAGCTAGGGAGGGAATCCAGGGCCCAGAAGATCCAGGTTCCTCTTGGCAACCTCTGGACCTCAGCATCCTAGAGGATGGGTGGAGTTGGGAGCAGAGTGTCTGAGCTGCAGGTACCCACTTACCTAATGTGCTTTGGAGGATACAACTGGGGGCTGGGACTTCCTGTTTGTTCTGTTCATATCCCTCCCACTTTTCTCCCTCCCTCCCTCGTTCCCTTTTTAATTTCCTTTTGTAAACATTTATTAAGTCTCTGCTCACATGTGCCATATCAGTTAGGATTTGGTAGGTTACAGTACAGTAACAAGCATCCCCCCGATTTCAGTAGCATAAGATCACAAGGCCTATTTCTCACTCAAGTTACCTGTCATCGCAGGTCATCCTGTGGCTCTACTCTGTGTCACCCTCACTTTGGGAAGCAGGCTGGTGGAGCCGCCGCCATCGTGAATATGGCTGTCAGGCATACTTTCTTTTAAAACTTCCAATCGGAAAGGACACGTCACTTTTACTCCCACTTCATGGGCCAAAGTAAGTCACATGACCATCTAACCTCAAGTGAGTAAGAAAGGGTCACTTCACCATGTGCTCTGAAGGGGAAAGAAAAAGAGTACTTGTGAACACCCCTGATGACTGTCTCATGGGCACAGGCCAAAGCCAGAGCATTGAGAAGCCTGGGAGATGACAGTTAAAGGGACATAGTCTTTTCTCTTGATGAATTCATGGTCAAGTGTAAGACAGAAGCACAGTCAATGGTGATCCTGGGGGCTCAGCACTTACATAAAGGTCTCCTCAGACCTCTCCGGGGCCAGGGTGATGTGGGGTCTGGCATCAAGGAGTCTGAACCCCTGGGACTCTCTAATTGTGGGCAAGGGAACTCATTTCTCTGAGCCTCAGTTTCTGCATTCTTTCTTTGGGGGTGATGATGGTGACAGTCACACCCCACAGACAGGGTGGTTGTGAGAATATATGAGGTAGTGTCTGTAGAAGCGTTTGGAAGGTGAGACATCAGTACTGTTTGCTGTGAATTCATTTGCACCTTTTTTTTTTTAGAATAACAACTCAGAGTTGTTTCCCGTGGGTACATTCAGTTTCTAAGTGTGGCGCCCACCCTCTGTGCCTCTGAATGTGGGCTTGGCTTGCTGGGAACTCTCCTAGGGGCTGCCCCAGCCCCATGAAGACAGAGCCATTACCCCAGGAAACTCTAGTGTGGGCTGGGGGTAGGGGCTGCCTCCTGGAAGGAGGGCTTCGGTTTGGAAAGCGGCCTGAGAAGGGGGAGCATGGAGCTCTAATAGTGGGCTCATGTGCTGGGAAGGCCTGAGGCCCAGCCGTAGCTCCCTCTGAGCCCCAGAGCCTGGGGCTTATGCTCATTTATTTAGCACATATTTACTGAGTGCCTGCATGTGCAAGTGTCGTGCTGGGGTCACAGAAACAAACAAAACAGACCTGCTCTCCATTCTCATGGTGCATGCATTCTAGCTGTGGAACAGGTCTCTTTTGGGGTGAATATGGTTGGTTGACCAGATGCCCCTGGGAGGGAGCCCTGTTACCACTTCTGTATGTGCATCCCTCAACTTCTATGTACTTTGCTTCCAACAGGCAGCCCACCCCGGGGCTCTCTTCAGAGGTCTGCCCCTGGGCACCTGCGCTGGTGTGCCCATGGTGCAGAGAACCGGAAGCACGCACTGGAGTTTACATTTCCCCAGAAGCAGCCATTGGCCAATGACTGCCGAGTGCTGGAGAATGAAAGCCCACCCCCTTGCCTTGAGTTTGGACAACCTCTGAGATGTGCTTTTTGCTCCAGAGTTCTCCCACAGATCTTCTCTGTCCTGCTGTCCGGGTCCCCTACTGTCCGGGTCCCCTACCAGTTTCTTCTGGGAACACTTCCCTGAATCACCGACATACAAGTCTTCATCTCAAGGCTTGTTTCTAAGGGGCCTCGTTTAAGACACCTGCCTGAAAAGCATCCCCTCTCTCCCTCAGTGGGCCGAGCCTTGGTCTTGTTCTGGGATCCTTTCCTTCCCGCACCTGACTCAGCATGAATACTGGTCAGTCTGACTAGCCACGCTCACCTCATTCTCCTTGCCCTGGATTGGGCTATCAGGGAGCCAGTGACCCAGGCGTGGCCCAGGACACACAAAAGGATACCCACTGGGGGCTTCTGGGAATGGCTTTCCTAAAATGAGACACAAAGGGGCCCTGGCTGGTTGGCTCAGTGGATAGAGTGTAGGCCCGGTGTGCGGAAGTCCCAGGTTCAATCCCCAGGCAGGGCACACATGAGAAGAAATCATCTGCTTCTCTTTCCCTCCCTCTCCCCCTTCTCTCTCTCTCTCTTCTCTTCTCACAGCCAGTGGCTTGATTGGTTCAAGTGTCGGCCCGAGGTGCTGAGGGTAGCAGCTCAGTTGAGTTGAGCATCAGCCCCAGAGGGGGTTGCCGGGTGGATCCCGGTCAGGGTGCCTACAGAAGTCTGTTTCTCTGTCTCTTCTCTTGGGTCTGCCATTGCTTGCAACCCAAATCATTCCAATGAATATGATTTAGATGGAGGTAAGTTGCCATGAAGGTGAATCCCTTCCAGATGTCTGTTTATTCTGCAGGTGAGTGCCATCTGGGTTCCATCATGCACCAGGTTTGGGGAAAATTACACAGCATCACACGGTGTGGGTTAAGAAATAGGCTTTCTCAGAAAAAGAGGAAACTAACGAGATGGGGCCAACAAGTGGAGAAAGTGAAGGATGGGGTCAGACCGAGAGGGGAGGTGTTGAGCTGGGAATGTAGCCTCCTATTATTCTCCCTCTATCAAATACTTCTCCCGAGCCATCATTGTTGTTGTTGTTGCTGCTGCTCTTTCAGACTCTGAATCTCGTTTCCATTTTTGCTAAGGCTGGCAGGCAGCTTGGAGTTGGATGTGTGGCACTTCTCACTTACTGTTAGAATTTTAGAATGTGCGTGTTTGCGCCCCCTGGATCTGGCATTATCTATGTACCCTTTGCTCCAGCTTCCACGTCCATTCCTGTTTGTTGGGCCTCTGTATCTTCCTGTTGGCCCCATCCGTTATTCTTTAGAGTGAAACAAGCCAGCTTCCCGCTTCCTCCACCCCCTGAAACTGCACTTAGACCTCCCTGCAGGTGGGGGCGGGGTGCTAAGTGACTCTGGAGAGCCTCTCTAGGCATCTGGCGGACTGAAGAACCCAGAAAGACTTCTCTGCAGCTTTAAGGAGGTGTTTGTTGGCCACCTGCCAGCCACCTGCCAGCTCCCAACCCCCACACTCGTCCACCTTGCTCTCCTTTTCTGTGTCTAAGGGAGAATGATGATTTTACCCCACCCTCCCCAAAGCCAGGGCTGACCAAGGAAGTGGAAAATCCTTTGAAATTCCCAGTAAATAAATAAAAATAACTTTGAAGGCTTGTCACCATGGAGACTGGAGGCTTGGTTGGTCGTCATGGCGATCCTTGGTTAGGCTCTCTGCCTGAAATAATCAGCATCACTGAGAAAGAAGGGCCAAGAGATGGAAAGACAGGGCCACATGCCACAGGGTGAGAGCTGGGTACCGGCAGATTTCTGGAGGCAGGTCAAGTACAAGGAGCCCGTGTGTGTGTGTGTGTGTGTGTGTGTGTGTGTGTGTGTGTGTGTGTGTAGTTGGGGGACAGGTAGGGAGAAGCAAAGGGGAGAGCACACCGTTTTCTGGAACTTTCTTCCCTGGCAAGCTGCCACTCTGACATCCACGTTATTCCAAGAGGCTCCTGATCGCTTTGCCCCCTATGCCTCGTGCCCCTAGTCTGGGAGGGGAACCAGGCCTCCTGCCTCTGCAGTGCTGATGGAAGTCTCCATGACAACATCAGCCCCAACCTGTGGGAGCGGAGCCCTTGACTGGGACCTCCAGGGAGTTGCCTGGGTAACCAGGCTTCCTTGCCCCACTTCCCCACCAATTAGTGATGGAAGGCTGAGTGGACAGGGTCACCATGGAGATCTGCTTTTCTCTGACTGCCCCCTTTCCAGATCACCTGTCTCCAGATGGCTGTTGGGAGGGGACCTCTGGATGAGAACCTTGTCCCGCTGGAGATGAGGGTCTACCGTGTGAGGAGAGAAATCACTGAGACTCTTCTGGCCAAGGAAGAAGGTAGCCCTGCTGTGGCTACTTGCATCTTGGTTCTTTAAGAGTGTCATTTGGGACTGTTAGGGGGTCTGAGCAAGGGGCTGGCCTGGCCCTTGATCCCTGCCTGACACCTAGCCCCTGGCCCTATCCTCTCCTACCCCACCCAGGCAGGTGCTGAATGACTACCCCATCAGCTGCCCCCTGCTGGCAGTCCCTGGCGCACAGACGCTTGGGGTATGAGGTCACTTCACACTCTTCCTCCCCTCCCATAACCCGCAACCCACAGGGCCCTGGCCCAGGGGACCTGTGTCTCATTCAGCAACCTAACATTCGGGTGGTTAACAAGAATTTATTTCCCAGCAGAGGAGACAGGTACATGATTAGTTGTTATTTTATCTTGCTAATGAAAATACATAAAAAACAAAATGGCCAATTAGCAAGGCCGTTCATTCTTCAAGTCTTTGCTGTTTCTTTTTGGAAAGGGACATTCTGTGGGCACTGGGTTGGTCCCTCAGTCAACTGCCACTGGCCTCCGAGGCCCTATCACCCCTCCCCCGCCATGTCCCCGACCAGACTTGCTTGATTCCTGCTCTGTCTTGTCAGCCTGGCTCTGTGGCTCTTCCTCAGCCAGCCGGATGCACCTCCTCCCCTTTCCTGACCACCTCCCCTTTCACCTCCACTCATTTTCTCCACTTCTCCTCCCACCAGGCTTCCTCACTGTCCCACCCTCATTTTAATGTTAGTTTGAACCCCTCCTCTCCCAAGAAGTGCACACTAATGGAAATGGGTGAGGCTGACTAAGAACTACCACTTGCTCTGGGTTTGAGTACACTTCCCGGAAGCTCCCTTCTCGACCCTTGTTATCCGGAAGGGCTGGAAGCATCTCCCTGTTGCCCCACAGAGGTCGGAAGTGTGGAATTTGGGCTCTAGTGCGGGTAGCTCTGGGGCCTGCCTTGAGCCTGGATCTCTTCCAGATCCTTCTAGCACCTAGGCCACGGTGAGGGCTCAGGCGGGTGGGTGGGGCATCAGGCCTTTTCCGTGGTGGATAAGAAGGTCTCCTGCTGCTTATAGTCACATGAGATTGATATAGTCTGTAGAATGAATGGCCTGCTGGATTAAAGGGAGCCAGGCAGAGGAGAGGGAAGAGGCAGTTGGGGAGGGACTACTAATAGGGACCCTGACTTGTCCTTGGAAAGCTTGGTGACCAGTGAGCAGGACTCAACATTGTAGTTGTCCCAGTTCCCTGCAAACACCAGGAAGCTTCATCCCAGTGAGGTGGGAGGGGGACCCCCACAGTGAAAGAAAACCAACTGGGCATATGCTAGAGAACCCAGAAAAACAGTTTCTGGGAACCTGGAAGTGACTGTGACCCCAGCTTGACCCTTACATGTATGAATTACATGGTGGGTGCCATCATTCCCATATTATGGGTGGATAAGCCAAGGCTCAGAGGAAAGTCAGTATACAAGTAAGAGAGGCTAAGAGTACAAATTCATAGTCATTCACTCTGCTTAGCTTTGACTTTCTACCTTGATACTTTCTGGCTGTGACATCAACCTCAGTCTTCTTGTCTTTTCATCATAAATGGGCTTATGATTCCTTAATCCATAGGGTTGCTGTAAGAATTAAATGAGGAAAATGCATGTCAAAAGGACTTAGCATGACACTTTGCACACAGTGGCCCCTGAACAGATCTCATTCCGTCCATCCATTCATCCCTCCCTCCATCCATTAATCCATCAAATGTTGATTGCCAAGCACCTGGCACACAAGTGATTAGGAAACAGTTCCTGCAACAAGAGAGGGTGTAAGTTAGTGAGGGTGGCAGACACACAGACTCATAATCAAATGTCTGAGGACTGTGAGAGAGGTTAGAACAGAGCCTGCAAGGAACGGAGGTGTCCCTGAGGAAGGGACAGCCAATTCTACTTACAGAGGAGGGTCAGAGGCTGGAGAGCTACCTAGGAAGGTGAGGGCTGAGCAGGGAAGCCTTCTCATCTGGAAGGGTGGGGCCAAGCCTGCCTCATCTTCTTGGCCTTCCTACTCCACCTGTTCCAAAAAGCTCCTTGGATGACGGAGGTGGCTCATTAATTATGTAAGCAGCTCATTTCCTCGTCCACGGCCTGCAGGGCAGTGTGGCCTTGCCGTGGCATCAGTGGGTGTGCTGCAAGCACAAATGCCTCCTGATGTCTTCTCAGTTTAAGACTGATGAGGAGGTGCAGGGGTCCCCGCAAAGAATGCCCTCTTCTCTCCACCTCCTACATTATCTCTTGGCTTTCAAAATACTTCGAATGCTTTGGTCCATTGCCATGAGCGACTTGATGTCGATTACCTGCAAGTGCAGGGGCTGGAGTTTATGAACCCCAAACTGGAACACATAGTCTGGCTCATGATCTGGCAATAGGACAGAATATCAGGATTGGCATAAAAGTTGTAAACTTGTAGGTGGTTGGTTGGATTTGTGTGGTGTGGTTGAAGGGACTGAATGACATGGGTCTCTAGCAACAACAACAACACACGCACGCACTCATTCCCTACTTAGCTCCTGGTGCCTGGAATTTCACCATTAGAGACTTATTCCTTTGTCTATCATTTATTCATAACTTCAAGTCTCCATGCATACCCAAATGTCATCAACAAACAGCTATGAGCTCCTCCCAAATTCCAGGCTCTGGGCTAGGTACAGAGGACCTCAAATGAACAAAATGCAGTCCCTGTTCATCAAAAAACACCCTTGTTCAAAGGAGGAAGACTCACAAATAGGCAAACAATTGCAGCAAGACCCGAGTGAAGCATCACACACAGCATGCTGGAATCTTGTGGAGGACCACCAAACATCGGTGAGGATAAGCCTTGAGGAGAGGGGAGGGCAGGGCAGGCTTCCTAGAGGAGATAACTCTTTAGCTGGGTGTTGAAGCTTGAGTAGGAGCCTGCCTAGCAAAGGGGATTGTTTCAGTTGAAGATGAGGCCTGGGTAAAGGTGGGTATGATATCCAACTTGGTTTTCTCGGCTGCCGGCTCTGGGAGTGAGTATCTGGAATCTTTTGAGAGCAGGTGGCAGTGGAGCTGGGAAGGAGTGGTGGTAACTAGGAGAGCTCTGAGCCCTAAAATAGCACAGAGGGGGTGGGGCCACTTTCCTGGGCTTTAGCCAGGAGGGAACCAGGCTGGGAAGAAGAGAACAGAGGAAATACTACCAGGTGCCAGAGTTGACCCTTTATACCTGTTAGGGCAAAATGTGGCTATTTTATCCCTGTCTCTTATTTGTGGGTATTTATCGTCAGTTGCTCTCAGTTATATTCCTGAGTACTTAATAAATGACAACTTTTGTTGTGATGTGAGGTTCTGTTTGGGTTTCCAGGAAGTCTGCCTTTGCTATTCACACTTCTCAAAAATGTCCTAGGAACACCCCAGGAGGCAGGTGTTCTCGTGGGAATCTGGGGCCCCTGGGTCCTAGTCATGGGAGCTTCAGTTAATGAGATGGGAGCGGAATGTCTGGTGACTTCTGAGGCTCTTTGAATTGGGACCCGTGGTGGCAGCCCTCCTCCATGCCCTCATGATGTCAGCTTATCTGCAATGCCCTATTCTGTTTTTGCTCCTTGTTCACCAATGATATCCTGGAAGGAGAATGTGTGAGTAAGTAAACAAGTGTATTAGTCAGCACAGTACAAGTTATGCTGCTTAAAAAATCAACCCCAAACCTAAGGCTTAACACAACAATGGTCTGTGTCCCCACAGGATACGTCCAGCATGGCTTAGAGGAGATGGGGGATGCTCTGCCCACCACAGTCACTCAAGGACCCAGGCTGATGGGGGCTCCATCATCTTGGAGCTGCCACACCTGGAACTGAGGTCCTCATGGTTGCCACAGCAGCGGATGAGAGAAGTGAAGGCTGCATGCTTTAACCTTTCTTAAATGTTTCAGCCTTGAAAGGAGTCATGTTACTTACTTTTATTTACGGTCTCTTGGCCAGAACAAGTGACACAACCCTTCCTGAAAGCAAGGCACCTGAACAGGTACAGGGACAGGTGGATTTCCTTGGGCCATACAAACACCCCTGCCACAGTGCCTGAGAGATTGAAGGGGGGAGTGGGGAAGTGAGGGAGGTGCGGAGTGAAGCAACCCAGAGAATGAAGGGTCCAAATGCCTATTCCCTGGCCGGAGAGCCCTCTCAGGCCAGGCCAGAACAGGCCAGGGTCCTAAGGCCCTTGACCTAGAGCACACCTCCCCTGGGGGCTGTGCCAGCGGCTGTCTGTCTATCTGTCACTTCTGGGATTACATTTCACAAACCTGTTTGAGAGAGAAAAGCTGGGCCCAGGGGGGCTGTATGTCTGTGTCCTTGTCCTTGGGAGGCTGAGAAGGAGAAGGGGAGGGGGAGGGGCAGCGGGAGGGACAGGCCCGGCTGTGGAAAGCAATTAGTGGAGAATGGGAAATTACTTTCTCTGTGTGCATGGCTTTGGCAGCTGAGCTGCCGCCAGTCCCCAGGGCTTCAATGCGGCTGTGCTGCGGGCCAGGCAGGTGGAGCCCAGGCCAGGGAATCACTCTGGGGTGGGGGTGAAGGTAAGGGGACAGAGACTTGGTGGATGGGGGAGGGCTGCCCTATGCCAGGGGGCTTTTCGGCGGGTTGTTACATTTGGTCATGTCAAGAGCAGGAGCCATGTGCCAATGCATCTCTGCATCTTTGAGGTGCCAGTGCGCCCCCGGATGTCTTAGTTGGGGACTACCTCCACCTGCAGCAGGGCCTGAAACAAGGACTTGAGTGCAGGTAGTTTAATTGGGAAATGGGCATGAGGGGGGTGAGGAGAAAGAGCCAGGGAGGAAGGACAGGCCACGTAAGAGTGCAAATATAGAGGGTGCCGTTGGGGGGCACACAGGCTGGCTCCCCCATGACTTCCCAAGATGAGACCGACAGGACACCTGCCGGAATGCTGGCCTAGGGGTAGGGAAGTCTGAGCATTTACTCACTGTCTACTTTCTTCGGGGAAGGGTTGCCCTGGTGGTGTCAAGTCCCCTAATTTCTGGGTGGCATTTGCTTAAAAAGGTCTCTGATCGGCAGTGCATCCAGGCAGGAGGCTGCCAGTCTGGGTCCTCTGAGTCCTCACGGAACTGTCCTTTGCAGCCACAGCTGCCATCAGAGGTGGGCTCTGGGACATGGCCCTGGGCACAGGAGGCACGTGCCATATGGGGTGCCATGTGTGCCCCACTTATTGGGGGGTACTGGGACAAGATCATCTTGGAGGACTGGGTCTAGCTCTCCCTGGACTGATGCCAGACCCACTGACACCCTTCCAGTCCCCAGTCTAGGCCCGTGGGCCGTGAGCTCCTGCAAAGAGGGAACATGCCTTCTATACTTCTGAGGTCCCAGTGTCCTGCCCCAAGCCCAACATGGGGTGTGTGGAGAAAACCAAATCCTTGGGTGGGGGGAGGGTCCAGATGTGTATAGCTCCTTGACCCTACAACAGTCTCCCCCTCCTGCTTGCCTGTGTGGGGCAAGTACAGGGACTGTTGCCCAGAAAGCCCCCTGGGGTGTAGCTCCTATGTTGTGTCTCTGACTCTGGCTCTCTCAAAGGGTTAATGCTGCTTATTTTGAAGAGAAGAGAAATGCAACCAGAGCTGTCCTTGAGGTTGTAAGGGCCTGGCAGCCCCCTGGGAGTGTGGAGGGCTTGTCTGTAATTTTGTTTTCTGTCCTACATCTCCTGTTATTTGATAATGTCCCCCCACACCCTTTAGAGATTTGCTCTTTCCTCTCTCCTTCCTCACTCCATGTGCTTCTGGAGAAGCTGCCAATCATGTTATTCTACAGCCACAACCATAGTGATTGGCCCTGGAATGGATACATGACTCAAACTGAGCCAATCAGAATCCTTCCCTGAGACTGCACATGAATATTTTGAGAAAGAAAAGACTTCTCCTTCTTGTGACCTTTGGACTAGGAGGTTGATTCCCAGGTGAGATGGCCACTCAGAAGGTAAAAAAGAGAACAAGGTCCTGGTGGGCAGCCCCAGGTGTCTGGTAGCCTGCTGTACCTGGACAGACTCAGGCTGGGCCCTGTCCTCCTGCCCAGGCTGTCAGTGGCTGCCTTTGGGACTTCTAACCTTTTCAATATGCCATTGCGATTGGGTACCTGTTCTAATTTAGGCAGCCTGGCCGTCATAAACAAAATCTGAATGCTTTGCAGGTGGAAAGGTTAGATTTGCATGAAGTGGCCTGTGTAAATCCCATTGCTTTCCTGGTACCATTGCTTGCCTCTGATGTCACAAGTTGAGGGCTGGTTGAAACATGGAGCCTGCAGCGGACTCCCACCTTGCTCTCCAGACTCCTCTGACCTTTCTAGCCCCTCCCTCCCTTTAGACCAGCGCTGTCCAGTAGCAGTGTAATGTCAGCCACACAGGTAATTAAAAACTCCCTAGCAGCCAGGCATGGCCATTTGGACCAGCCGCAATTCAAGTGCTCAGTTGCCACATGTAGCTGGTGGCCACCGTCTGGACAGTGCAACTTGAAGTCACCACCTGGTGCGGGAAGCAGCCTGCTGCCTGCAAAAGCTTGGGTGATTTTGGCCTTTTCATATCCGCTCAGCCTCTCATTTGCACTAAAATGCTGTTATGGGTTTGCTAGTTTGGCTCTGTGATCAGATCCTGGCAGTTAGCCCTCAGACCAGAAGAAGTGCAGGCGAGGATCCTGAGCCAGAAATTCCTCACCCTGAGCGCCGCAGAAGGGAGCCACAGGGGGTGTGTGTTTGTTTTTAACTTTTTTGGGGGGGAAATAATTTTAGATTTACAGAAAAATTACAAGGATGGTACAGAGAGTTCCCATATACCGTTCACCTAGTTTCCTCTAATGGTAACATGTTTTATAATTATAGTACATTCATCAAAACTAAGACATTAACATTGGTACAATCTGTTCACTGAACAGACTTTGTTCAGACTTTATCAGTATTTCTACTAATGTTCTTTTTCTGTTCCAGGATGCCATGTTGCATTTACGAGCCTTGACTTAAAAAAAATAAACACATCTATCTATCTATCTATCTATCATTAGCTATCTATAATATGGCTTTATTGAGGTAGAATTGACATTCAATGAATTGCATGTGTATAAAATTAACATTTTGATAAGTCTGACATATATATAAGTAGTGAAACCATCACATGATGGGTATGTTAGCTGAACCATAGAGTAACAAATAGCCAAAGTTATTTAGTTTATTAGATGCCAAACCCTGTCTTAAACACTCCCTATAAGTGAACACATTTAGCCCTTATAGCAACCTATGGCCGATCCAATTACTGCTGTCCTTTCTTCACAACCTGACATGGAATTGGGCCCCTACACCTCTGCCATGTGACTTGGCAGGAGTGCCCTTTAGAGTCAGGGGAGCATGTTTTCCTACCTGTTAGGGATGAAACTGGGCCCTCCCCACCCCACAAATCCATATATTGAAGCTCTGAAAGGCCCTATTTGGTGATGAGGCCTTTAAGGAGGTGACAAAGGTTAAGTGAGGCCATAGGATAGGGCTCTAATCTGAGAAGGCTGTTGTCTCTATCAGAAGAGGAGGAGACAGCAGGAGTGCATGTGTACCGGTGTGCGCAGAGGAAAGACCAGGAATGGGCCCAGGGACCCAGCGGAAGGTGGCTGATTGAAATCAACCAGAAAGCAACCCTGCTGGCACCTCGATCTTGGACTCCCAGCCTCCACAGCTGTGAGAAAAGAATTTCCTGTTGATTAAGCGGCCCAGTCTGTAGTATTCTGCTACAGCAGCCAGAGCAGACTAATGTGCCACCCTCTTGATATGGGGCTTGGCCGTGTGACCTGCCTTGGCCAGCTGTATGTTAGCGAGGTGCCGCTTTAGTGTGGTTGTAGTGTGCTTGGTGCATGGGGCATGCCCTCCTACGCTCCAGTAATTCTCTGTGAGAGAATGCACAGAACTGACCTGAACCCAACCCATGAGCTGGTTCCGAGTAAGCCCTGCAGCACTTCAGCTGACCTGCAAAGAAAATGAATGTAGAGGTTATAAGCCCCTGAGACACTATGATTGTTTGTTATCCAGCCCAAACTGACTAATAATCTGTGAGTTGAGATACTGTTGTTATCCCACATTTTATCAGTGAGGGAAATGAGACACAGAGAGGTTAAGTAACTTGCCCAAGGTCACACAGCTAGTTCGTGACATATCCAGGGCATGAACTCAGCCAGCGTGGCTCCAGTGTCCATTCTCGTGGCCACTATAATAGTTTTAAAAATATATATTGGGGTGACATTGGTTAATAAAATTGTATAGGTTTCAGGTGTACAATTCTACAATACATCATCTGTATATTGTATTGTGTGTTCACCACCCCAAGTCAAATCTCCTTCCATCACTGTTTATCTCTCCTCTACCCTCTTCTACCTCCCCCTACTCTTTTCCCTCTGGTAATCACTATACTATTGTATGTCTATGATAATAGTCTTCATATTATCAGAATTCTCCACCAACCTTTGATTCATTCTTTGACTTGTTAATTCACACACACAAGTAGGTTCCTCCATTAGTTTCTCTCATAACATCCATGTCTACTTCTTAGAAGTGGTCAATTTGTCACTGATACATGTCTACTTCTGTGCTGGTTGGTCTGTCCCTCTTGTTAGACTTCAAGCTCTATGAGGGCAGGGACAGTATCCTTTTCGTTCCTACTGTATACCAATCAATGACGTTCAGAAAATGAGTTGACTTTGGGTGATGGGCACACAACACAATCCATAGTTCAAATGCTATAGAGATGTTTACATGAAACTTATGTGTTCTTATGGACCAATGTCACCCCATCAGATTTAATTTCTAAAGAAGATAAATAAATAAACAATGTAAAAATTGACATTTAGCGACCGCTTGTTAACTAAAACCGAGTTAAGTGTCAGCCCTGGCTACATTTGGGAACATAAAACCAGGGCATGTTACCTGCCCTCCGAGAGCTCTTAGCCGAGTGGGGGAGACAGACACCAAGGCTGCACGCGGGCAGCTGGGGGACGAGGGAGGGACAGACGGCAGCGGCACAGAGGCAGCCAGGGGTGTGTCACAGAAGGTTCCACAGAGCAGGTAATCAGTGAGTGGGGAAGTCCTCTGACACACCAGAGAAGGCAATCCCCAGTGGAGAGAACCTCCAAGGAAAGGCACGGAGGTTTAAATGCACGGTGTATCCTGGAACTTCAGGCCCCCCAGGCTGGCTGGAACAGAAGGTGCGCAGGGAAACTGCCTGGAGGCCCGCGAGGGATGGGCTGGGGTCTGACGGTCTGACGCCAGATGCCATGCTGAGTACGGACTCCACTCAGTGGGGATCTGTCAGTTGACTGGTCCTGGAGGTGTTTGAGCTGACATTATTGGCACTTCATTAGATCATATAAAGAGTGTTTGTGCATCAGAGGAGGTTAAACACCGAGCTTCTGTCCAACTCTGACATCTGCTGACTGATTTGACCAGTGTCCCCAGAGCGGGCAGTGGATGGGGTGGAGAAGCACTGGGGTGGCTGTAGCATAAATTAAGCGAGCAGGGTGGGGGCTGGCTCTCACCAGCAGAAAGGGCCCATGGGGCAGGTATTTAAAAGAAAGGTGACGCAAACCTATAAAAAAAGCAGAAGGGTGCGTAGAGGACCAGCTCAGTCAGCGGCCGGTCCAAGTTCAAGCGTGGGATTGAGCCTTACCTCTTTGCGCTCAGTCTGGGAGGCGCTCAGTAAGCGGCTGTTAATGTTGGGTTATCGATGATGCACAGTGGGGGAAGGGGGGTGAGGGCGGAGGAGAACATAGCTGCTCAGCTCTGGACATGGGGATTCCGGAATCAATAGCGAGTGACCGACAGTTCTTCTTTTCTGCTCTTAACTTTTTAAAAAATATTTTTTCAATTACAATTTACAGTCAATATTATTTTGTATTAGTTTCAGGTAGAATCTAAAAAACAATATAAATAAGCAAACAGAACAAAAAGAGACTCACAGATACAGAGATCAGACTGATGGTTGCCAGAGGGGAGGAGGGGGAGACACTGACAGATCTTAGGCACTTCAGAGCTCTGGACTGGGTAGCAGGTGACCTTTGATCTAGTTAATGACAGACCAGTAACTGCATTCAGGTCATCTATTTTTTTTTAATTATGGTAAATTGTACATAGCATAAAATTGAGTATCTGAACAATTTCTAAGTGTGCAATCAATAGCATTAAGTGCACTCACATTGAGATGCAGCCATCACCTCCATCCATTTCCAGAACTCGGCCGCATCCCCAACAGTAGCTCTCCACCCATTAAGCAGTAGCTGCCCATTCCCTCCTTCCTCAGGTCCCTGGAAGCTGCTGTTCTACTTTGTCTCTATGGACTTGCCTAATCTAGATATTTCAAATAAATGGATTCATACACTATTTGTTCTCCTGTATCTAGGTGTCTGGCTTATTTCATTCAGCATAATGTTTCAAGGTGTGTTCATGTTGTAGCACATAGCAGAACTTCATTCCTTTTCATGGCTGAGTAATCTTCCACTGCACGGAGATACTAGTTTGTTGGCTCATCCGTCTGTCGATGGAGACTTGGCTGCTTTTTCCTTCTGGCTATTGTGGTTGATGCTTCTATGAACATCTATGTACCAGAGTCCGAATCACTGTTTTTGATTCTTCTGGTGTACACCTTAAAGTGAAATTGCTAGGTAATGATGTTTTGCCACCAATTTTCTTTTCTCTGTGTGTGTGTGTGTGTGTGTGTGTGTGTGTGTGTGTGTGTGAATGACAGAGAGAGACAGAGAGAGGGACAGATAGAAACAAACAGGCAGGAAGGGAAAGAGATGAGAAGCATCAATTCTTTGTTGCAGCACCTTAGTTGTTCATTGGTTGCTTTCTCATATGTGCCTTGACCAGGGGGCTACAGCAGAGTGACCCCTTGCTCAAGCCAGTGACCTTGGGCTTAAGCCAGCAACCTTGGGCTTCAAGCCAGCGACCTCGCGCTCAAGCCAGATGAGCCTGTGCTCAAGCCGGCGACCTAGGGGTTTTGAACCTGGGTCCTCTGTGTCCCAGGCCAACGCTCTATCCACTGTGCCACCACCTGGTCGGGCTCGCCACCAATTTTCTGTGTGACTTTGGTTAAGTCACTTTTGCTCTTTGGACATATTTATTTCCTCACATCTTTAAAATGTAGGTGTGTTTTTTTCATTGTTTTTGGTTTTTAAATTTTGCTAGGCTTACAAAGCCAGGTGAACAGGTGACCTGTTGAAAGATAAAAAAGGAGAGCTTTTTTTGAGAGCTGAGGGGGAACTTGGGTGGGAAACCTTCAGTTATGGGGGAGGGGGGCTGCGGACAGAGAAGAGCTAGCAAAGCAAACAGGCGAGGAGTGTTGGTGAAGGGAGGAAGAATGTCTTCCCTGGGGTCAGGAGCAAGGCCAGGAATAAGTGAGCGGAGAGAAAAATAATAGCCTGACCCAAAGGAGTGCTCAGAACGAGGTGCTAATTTGATTTGATGAGAGAAGGTTAGGGCTCAGCATAAAATCCTGGGTGAGAGCCAGAGGTCTTATCCTTTGGTGTGCAGGAATTGTGTGACAGGAATGCAGGTTGCCGGCTGCTGGGCAGGGCGGGTAGAGGCTTGGGGAGGAGACTGAAACAACTTTTGGGTGTACCAGGGTCAAGTTGGAGAAATAACATGTCTGCTAGGTCAGTCTTTCATTATTGAACTCATAGTGAAGTAATTGTATTTTCACAAGGAAATCGACATTCATGATAGATGTGCATATAACTCTATTCATACTACCCTATTTGGTTCCATAATACAATGTAAGGAGGATAGATTTGGGTATCAGATAATGAATGCTTTATTTTTTTGATATGGGAAAGAGCATAAGTAGGTAGGGTGGGATTAGCCTCTTTTATTGATTTTTCATTATAACAGTTATTCATTGAGCGGCAACTTGAGCCAGTATAAGCTCAATTAATCTTCACACCAACTTTAAAGGTGTTGGTCACCTTTTTGAGATAACCATTCACAGACTGCCCATTTCACAGATGGGGAAATAGGCTCAGAAGGAGGAGCATCACACTAGAAGGGGAGCAGCAGAAGCTTTGAGCTCGGCCTGCCCGGTTCTGAAGTGCATGCTCTGAATCTCTGCACTTTGGAATCCCGGGTCTTTCCGGCCCCTTCCCTCACTTGAAGATTTCAAATAGTGTAGGAGGTAAGGCTACCTGAAGGCTGGGGGTGGACACAATGGCCCCCAGGCTCTGCCCCAGGACCTGTTTTCTCCTCTGCTAGAGCTTCTCGAAGGCCTGTGCAGGAAGGAACACTGGAAGGAAAGTCAGCAGAGCTGGGCGACCCTGAGCAAGCTTCTTGCCCTTTCTGAGCCTCCCAGCATCGCTGTGTTCTGGAGACAGTGATACGGTCCTCATGGCACTTCAGTGAGGACCAGGCCAGTCGGGAAATGTGATAGGTTTTCTGAACAGCCAAGCTTGGGGTGGACGAGGGAATGTTGATCACACTGCCTGGCAGGAGGCAGTTTCACCACCATCCTGTCCCCTCTCTGTAGTGGTTTCAAAGGGAGCAGAGCCCCTCAGCTTTGAGCCAGATTTGGGTTTTCAAAGACCCATGAGAGAGGACCAATTACGAAAGGTTATGGGAAGATTCTGGATAAGAAGGAGATAAAGGGGGTGAACCCTTGGCCAACTGGCGCCTCCCCTCTGTGTGTGGGCATCTGTGTATGTGTGTGTGTATGAGTGCATAGGGTATGTGGTATGTGTGTGTATGCATGAGTGTGTTTGTGTGTGTATGTGATGTGTGGGAGTGTGTGTATGGGTATATGAGTATGTGAGGTGTGTGTTTGGGGTCAATACCTGTGTTCCCCCTGGCCGCCCCCACCTTCCCAATATCCAGCCCAGGCCACTCCAGGCAGTGCCTTGACCACCACAGGGTGTGCCAACAGCAGCCCCGATGGTCTCCCCCTCCTGTGCCCTCTGCCTCCTCTGCTACCCCAGCTTGTCCCCAGATGAGGGGCCCTTGAATTCCTTCTAACTGGGTCTGTCCACTAGCATGCTCTCAGGGCCCGGTTTGGTCACCTTGCTGTTTAGCTCCTGGAGCTGCCCTTACTCAGGAAGGCCTTTCATCCCTGGCAAGGATGGTTATTAGGGTCACGGTGACCCTGCCTGTTTCAGCACCTGCCTAGGTATTTCAGTCCCGGACAGAAGCTTGAACTTTAGAACTGCCCAGAGTGAGGGCAGCCCCGTAGGTCACTGAACTTAAACTTCAGGATTTACAAGTCTCATTGTCCCCTAAGGTCAGGACAGTGGTGATATTCAAAAAACTTCACAAATAATTGGATGGGGCACTGACCACTCCTAATGGAATCATGCTTGATAGTCAACTCCCTCCCCCCCCTGCCCCGACCCATCAGTGATCAAGTCTCTAGAAGGACAAGGAGGGGGCAGTCTTGAGCCTCAGGAAACTCTGGCATCAGGCAGCTGGACTGTCCCTGGTCTCTGCTTCTCTCACAAGTAACAGTGACTCCCATTTATTAAGTGAGTATCACTTTGCTCTGGGGCAGGCTCTGTGCCATTAAGTTTATACGAACTATTCCACTGAATTCCCACACAACCCTTTGGAGTAGGTACTATTATTATTGTTCCCATTTTACAGTTGGGAAGGGTGAACCCAGAGAGGTTAGGTTCTTTGCTGAAGGTCATACAGCCTGTGAGAACCAGAGCTCAGCTTTAATTGCAGGTGGTCTGGACTCTTCCAGTCCCCTTCCTGCTCTCCCCCCCCTGCCGGGAAGGTCAGCTGGGTGCGGTGGGGACTGCCCGGGGAGGTGACTGCTGCAGCCCTGTAGGCTTCCTGCTGTAGAAGTCCCTGTCCTTTGAATATAAATCATATTTCCAACCAAGCCTCCCTGAAGGTCACCGGTAATCAAACTGTCAGCAGACCATCTTTAACGGTGTCCATAATCAGGGCCCCGAGCCAGAAGTGCCCACGGAAATCAAGCTCTCTGCCCGCACCACTGGGGGGCGGGGGGCGAGAGGTCAGCAGTGAGAACAGGTTAACAGGGCTTGGGGATGGGGACCAAGTGACAGCTGTGCTTCTGACTTCTGGATAATTAGGGAGGAGAGAAGCTTCAGCTTCAACCCTAAGCTCTGGGCCGTTCTGCTGTTGCCACCATAGCCAAGTTAAACCTCCTGATCCAGGAAAGGAGTGTCTTGTGACGTTCTGATGATGTCACATGGGTGTGAGTTGGGCTCTCCTTGCGGACACAGAGTCTTGGAGAGGAGATAGTGGAGTTACATTTTCTAAACCCCTGGCTAAGTGGCAGACACTGTTACCCACACATCGTCCTGTGTGATTGCTAAGCTAGCCCCACATGCTAGGAAGCTTCTCTTACTGTCTCCATTTCCTGTAGGCTCAGGTTGGCATGCTGTAGCCTGCACGTAGGTATTCATATGGGCATGGACACTGACATCTACTTTTATTTTCTTTTAACTATGGCAGTATTTTCCAATTTTATAAGAAGGCTGGGAAATGCTGGTTAAACAAAGAGAAAACAGTTTCTTATCTGCAGGACTGTTTAGAGCTCTTAACAAACTGGATTATGTCTCTCCCCGGGTGAAGGCATGGGAAGCCGCCAGGGTCCTGGGGCAGGGTTAGAAGGACTGGAACCCGCATACACCTCCCAGCACTCCTCCCCCCAACCATGTCTCCTCTGTCCCTGGCACACAGCTAGATGACACTGCTAGGCCTCCCTTGCGCCTGGGCCATGTGACAGTACAGGCCTAGGGCATGTGGGTGGGAGTGAGGGCTGCCATGCCCAGACCTGGCCCGTGTCATCCCTTTCTCACTCTCTTCTTTTCTGCTGTCATGATGCAGAAGCTCCAACAGGGGAGTCCAAGGCCCCAGGAGATGATGGAGAGCAAGCAGGAAGGAGCCCTTAGAGTCAGAAAGATCTGGGTGGAAATCCCAACTCAGCCACTTAACGTTGTGTGATCTTAGGCAAGGCGCTTACAACCCTGAGCTAAGTTTCTTATTCTACAAACAGGGGTTGATGACAGCGCCCTTCTCATAGGGTTGCAGGAGACACTTTGATTTGAGACAACTCCGAAGCGTGCTCTGAGCCGCAGAGCTCCCGCAGGATGGCGGGGCGTCTTAGTCACCTCCTCACAGTTGAAGTCCTCCTGATGCCCGGTTCTGTTCTCCTTTAAAGAAATCCCTTCACCTGGGTTCTAAATGAAGACGGTAACAGAAGATGTCAAAGAAAGCCATCTCTAAAGCGGGGTTTTCAAGTGGCATTACTTGCTGGTCAGCTGGTAATATGAACCCCATCGTGGGTGGTAAGGGGGGGCACTGAAAGGGCCTGTCGGACTGTGGCAGTGCGGTTGCTAAAACTGTCACTGTGGGGTGGAGAATCCACGGAAGGGAATGCATTGGCAGGTATAATATCTTGGGCACTTGAGAGCTTTGGAGGAAGTTGTAATTATAAGGACTATGGAGCCAGATAGCTATGGCTGGGGGCTACCTGTGCATTGGACAGAGACTTTGAATGACTGAGGCAGATTGATCGCAAATTTTCACAAAGTGTGAAATCCAGAGAGCCTCCTTGGCCACATCTATCAAAGGAGTCTCATAGTCTACAGCTCAAGGACAGCAAAAGCTGAGGATCGGACCCAGAACTTAATTATAAGCGGAGCTACCGACAAGGTTGAATTCTCAATTCTGGCAAGTATGTTACCTCAAGGTTAGAGCCCAGATTGGAAAGAGTGGGATGCTGATATATGACATACGGATGGGGACATCTGGGTTGATGCATTTGAAAATCTCGAATCCCTAAATTCTTCTACACCCTCTAGGCCTATAGAAGTGCTCCACTCCTCCCTGTCCAAGGCAGGTTCTTCCCGTTGCTTGACACCTCTGGCTTGCAAGGCCATATGTTCCCTCACCTCCCATTCTGGCTACGCAACCTTAGTAATTAGAGTGGAGTTACAATATAATGCCATTATGCCAGGGGTAGGAAGGAGCCGTGTGCCAGAGAGGCGGTGGGATCTAGCCAACATGTACCGGCAGAAACCAGGAGAACGTCGATGGGGTTAGACCACGAGAATGCTGGGATGAAGGCAATGGAACGCAGAGCTGGATCGCGAGACTTCATCAGTGTGGGAGCACACTCCTAGGACACAGGATTGAACAGCCTGGCAGGAACTCCAGAATGACAATGTTAGAATGGCTCTTGGAAGCTTGGAGTAAACAAGGTCTCACACTAAGTGAACTAGAAACGCCAGAGCCGCTATGGCAGAGGCTGAAGGAAGATATCAAAAGGCTCAGAGAAGTGGACACGCTGTAGTGGATATGTTACGCAAAGCTGGGAAATGCACCTGCTAATTGTGTTTCCGTGAGAAGGGCCCAGAAGAGCAGTGAGAGGAGACCTGGCATGGTTGGAAAGCTCCAAGATGGCTGTTTTCCATAAGTCGAGGCTGACGGTAGGAGATGCTGGGACAGGACTGAGCCCTCGGAGAGCAAGAGGGATGATGAGGTCCAGGAATAATAAAGGCCCACTGGTAGAACTATAACCTCCTAAGCAAGGTAGGCAAAATCGGTGCAATGAGCAAGTGGGTTCAAGTGGCAAGTAGGAAATCTAGCCTGCAGAGAGCTATCAAAATGGTTAGTAATAGGCCTGACCTGTGGTGGAGCAGTGGATAAAGCGTCGACCTGGGAACACTGAGGTCGCCAGTTCAAAACCCTGCACTGGTCTGGTCAAGGCACATATGGGAGTTGATGCTTCCAGCTCCTCCCCCCTTTCTCTCTCTCTCTCTCTCTCTCTCTCTCTGTGTGTGTGTGTGTGTGTGTGTCTCCTCTCTTAAATGAATAAAATAAAAAGAAATTTAAAAAAAAAAGCTAAAAAAAAAAGGTTAGTAATAGAATGTGATGTCCCAGGGGCAAGAGAGGTGGGCAGCCAAAAAAGGTGTTATATAATATTCCCAGCCAAAAGAATTCAAGGGCAGATGACCAGAGGGCTGAAGCAGCTGCCCCAATAAAAAGACCACGATCCCTTACTCTGTTCCTAGGCCTGAACTGGTGCTCAGACACAGAACCCGTTCAGTGAAGGAGAGGCTGGATCCCCAAGCAGGACCCTGCAAGGGCATGGGTATGTGGTAGCAGTTACCCCAGTCCTTCTGCAAAGTGACCTGTGGCTATTTACTTGGGTAATGTACCCTCGGGGAAGGGCATAACCCAACATTTTTAAGGCTATTGAATATAGAGTCCAAGATGACATTGATGTGGAGGGACCCAGTGTTATCATGACCTGTTAGAATAGGGGCAGATGGGAACCAGAAAATAAATAGAATCCAGGCCCAGGCTTTGGCCATGAAGCCACCTGGTTCCCTGGTCCCTGAATGTATAATTCAAATGGACACACATATCAACAGAACTCCCACATGTTCCTTGGCCTGAGATCTAAATACTATTGTAGTGGGAAAGGCCAAATGGGAGCTTCTGAAACTGCCCCCGATCCTGGCCAAATGAAAAATAAACAAACAAACGAATGAGCAAAAAACCCACAGTCACATCCCAGGGAGCACTGCAGAGATGGGTGCCATCTTTAAAGGCCTACAGAGCCTGGGAGGTGATCTCCGCTACATTCTTATGAATTTCATTAGTTTGGCCCCTACGAAACACCAGCTAAATTCTAGAAGCCGAGAGCAGGTGTCCATGAGTGCGGCAGGGAAGCAGCCCCGGCAGCAGCTGCTGTTTCTCCATGTCTTACCAGAGCTTGGGCCCGGCAGCCTCGGGCACGTGTGCGGTGCTGGCCTGGCTAAGGCATTCTTTCTCCGTTCTGTCAGGGAGGGTGATTGGAATCAGATTTCCTGTGGGGTGGATAACAGTACACATAGACAGTATTTTTTTTTCTTATGTAACATATCTATATCCACGTATCTATATCTATGTATATTTATATAGAGATTTGTTGTTGTTGTTTTCTTCTTTTCCAAGTGAGAGGAGGGGAGATAGAGAGACAGACTCCTGCATGCGCCCCGACTATGATCCGCTTGACAACGCCTGTCTGGGGCTGCTGCTCTGCCGATCTGGGGCCATGTTTACAATCAAGCTATTTTTAGCTCCTGAGGCAAGGCTCCAAGGAGCCATCTCAGCTCTGGGGCTGATGCGCTAGAACAAAACAGGCCATGGCTGTGGGAGAGGAAGAAAGAGAGAGAAAAAAAGGGAGGGAGAGGGGCAAGGGTGGAGAAGCAGATGGTTGCTTCTCCTATGTGCCCTGACTGGGAATCAAACCCAGGACATCCACATGCTAGGCTGACACTCTACCCCTGAGCCAATTGGCCAGGGCTTATATATATATATACATACATACATATACATACATACATATATATATTCATACATATATATATATTCATACATATACATATATGTATTGTTTTGCGTGTGTGTGTGTGTGTGTGAGAGAGACAGAGAGAGAGTAAAGGCAGATAGAAAGAGAGAGATGAGAAGCATCAATTCTTCGTTGTGTTACCTTAGTTGTTCATTGACTGCTTTCTCATATGTGCCTTGACGAGGGGGCTACAGCAGACCGAGTGACCGTTTGCTCAAGCCAGTGACCTTGGATTCAAGCTAGTGAGCCTTGCTCAAACCAGATGAGCCTGCGCTCAATCCGGTGACATTGGGGTTTTGAACCTGAGTCCTCCGCATCCCAGTCCAACACTCTATCCACTGTTCCACCACCTGGTCAGGCTATATATATATTTTAAACATGGACAGTTCTGACTTCTTATACTCACTTTGCCACCCTCTGTCCTAGTGTAAAATGGTGGGTCTCCAACTGAGACATTTGGCAATGCCTGAATATATTTCTGGTTGTCTTACCAGGGCAGGAGAGTGATTAAGGATGTGACCACACATCCACAGGACAGCCCCACGATAAAGAATTACCTGGTCCAAAATGTGAATAGTGCTGCGGTTGAGAAGGCCCAGACAAAAGGGAACTGGACCACCCCATTGTTCCACAGAATACCACGTGGTCCAGCCTGTCCATGCAACATGCTAACCAGTACAGAAGAGAGAGAAGTGGCAGGGAGTTTGGAAGCCTTGATGAGACAGGTGCTCTCCAGCGGTGTGTGTGGGGAGTCTATACAGTGAAGGTTTGAGGAGTGCAGTGGTTGGGGTATGCTGGGACAGCCCCTTCTCGGGGAGGGACAGATTACTGCATCTTGTACCTCCCATACATCAGGAGACACAACATCTGATGGGCCTTTCTCAGTTCTTTAAGCAGCATATTCCAAACATGACAAATACTGCTTCAACCCATTTCACTAAGAGACCTGGAAGGCTGCCCACTTTGGGAGGGGCCTGGGGGAATAGGTCGGCGGCAACTCTGAATTCCTTGCGTCCTGTGACCCAGTGGCTTTGAGAACAGCCTTCTCTGTGGTGGGAAAAGACACTAGCAGGAGTTTATGTCAAGCCCCAATAGGAGAATAACAACATAGATCCCCAGAGCTCTGGAACAAGGCTGTGAAAATTATACACTGCTCAAAAATAGCATTAGTGTGCTTCTGGGCCTTGATGGAGCTGGGGTACCTCATCCACCAGACAGAGACACCTTAGAGATGACACCCTGTGAGGATGAAGAGCCATCCTCCAGAACACCATACACATCCCCAACGAATGACCTTTACAGGGTGCTGTGTTCCCAGTAAGGAGAATGCACAAGTCTGGAATCCAAGGGTACAAGGGGGCGTGGCCTCGCTCACTGTCACTCACAGTGACTCACTTAGGAACTCACGTTTTCTGTCCCTGCAGTGTTAAGCTCTGTGTGTCCAAAACTGTGTTCTGGTTCCCGAGTGGGGAATACTTCCAGCAGGGCACAGAGTGAGAGTGCCGTTGAACTTCAGCCTACATCCACCATTGGTCATTTCAGATGCCGTGTACCAAAAGACCCGCAGCCGAGGAGAGGAGCCATCAGATTGGCAGTGGTGACTGACCTTGGTCCGCTGGCAGGAGAAGGTGGGATTGCTGTTACACCAGGTGGGCAGGGAGAAGGTCCATTCTAGTACCCAAGCAATCCATTAGGTTGCCTTTTGGCACTCCCTTGTCCATTTTTACAGTAGATGGACAGGTGTGGCAATCGTGAACTGAGAAGGGCATGGTGACTAGGGGCCCAGACCAGGTAGAGATGTGTCCGGGTCATCCCACTAGGTGAACTACTATCGAGACCAGCAGAGGCGTTAGCTGGATTGAGGGGACTCTAAAATGGGCAATAGAGGATCCATTCTCTTAGGTTTTTATGGGGGAAAAGACCAACCAGAGTCTTGGGAGACTTGGTATATGGACCAAGTGGGTTCCAGGGGAAGAAGGACTGGAGCCACAGTGTGCTGACCCCCAGAGGTCTCCCACTGCAGACCAAGACCCTCATCCCCCAGCTGCTGGCCATGTTGGCTGCTGATGGCCCCTTCCTCAGAATTCTTCTCTGCCAAAGGGAGCCGTCTCACTCAAGATTATGCCCCCTCTCCAGGGCAGCCTAGATTCAATGACTGGTCACTGCAGGGATATATACTTTTGACCCCCTTGCTTTGATGTGGGTCAACTGCAAAAGGCCCCCAGCTCGAGATCTTGCTTTGGGACCGGCCGAGGCCTGTGTTGCACCCGCATCCCACTTCACTGCCTGATTACGCTCATCTCACCCCCTCAAAGTTGCTGCTAATGAGGGTTCTCCCCAGCGAACCTCCTGCATGCAAATCTCTGCATCAGAGGTTGTTTCCTGGGGAAGCTGACCTAAGACATTGTTGATGGCGAGGGACCAGGGGTTTGTTTTTGCTCCGAGCCCAGTGGCTTGGCTTAAGGAAAGCCACCAGGGCAGAGCTAAGTCACAGTGCTCCTCCCCTTCCCATACCAGTCTGTAGAGGTCCACAGGCAGCTCTGGAGCGCCTCGCCACCTGCGTCCCCTCCGTGGATTTAGAAATGAGCACGGAATTCTGGAGGGTTGGTGGGGAGGAGGCTAAGAGCTGAAGATAAAAAAATGCAGCACAGATGGGCAGGTGGAAAATGTGGGGATGACTATTTAGTAGTGCATAGACTTATACTCCAGATATGAGCATGCAGGCTCATAAAGCAGATCCATCAGGGAAGCTCATTTTGTTTATAGAAGGAATCACTCCAGGACTCATTTATAGAAGATCCTTCTAACTCATTTACTATATCTTTGAATATGTAATAGAATAATAGGACAAGGTTTATAGATGGTATGGGTAAGAGGCACCATTCTCTGAGAGGAGGATCATGGGAAGTCTATAAGGATGGAACTGTTGTTATCTCCATCTTATACAAGGGGAAACTGAGGCTCAGAGAGGTTAGGTGACTGAGCACAATCACACACCAAACAGCAGACTTGGGGGTCAAACCCAAGTCTGCTATGACCAACAGAAGATAAATGGTTATGAGGGAGCCCTGCTGTTTTGAAACCCCATACAGGGGGCATGGTCTTTCTGAGCTCCCCGTACTGATGCCTCCACCTTGGTCCATGCTGGTCCTGCTTAGTCTTGTTTGTGGAGCTGGTGAAAGGGCCATGATGTAGATGAGGTCCTTACCCCTGCCTCCCTATTCCTGCCACCCTGACTCTGGATCTACCTTCCTCCCATTCCCTGAGCTCAGACCAGGCTGTTGGACTCAGGATGTGGCCTCAGGAAGTCCCCTGTCCCCTGACTCCTACTTCACTGACTTTGACTCAATGCCAAGGGCTTGAAGGGATCCCATTCTAACAATAAGTTCAAAGTGAATGCACAGGTCATCCTAGCCTGAGGGGGGGGGTAGAGTCAGTGGTTTTTTCACTGTGTGCCTTTGGCAGAAAACCTCTTTGAGCTCAGTTTTCTTACCTGCAAAATGGGCACAACATTTTCCTCTGGAGATTACTGTAACATATAAAAGGCTGTTAAAAAAAATGTTGGTTCTTTCCCTGTCTGTCTGTCTTTCTATATTCTTAGTCCCCACATTCTCCTTGCACATTCTTCAGATGTACCCAGCCTGAAGTGATCTTCACTTACATTTCAGAAGAAATGCCAGACTGCAGGTCTAAATTTAGTATCTCCGTGGTTTCCCAGGAGGGCAGCCTCGGGTCCTTCTGCGCACAGCCTGCTCCCTCTCGGTGGCTGTGGGGCTAAGCTGGCCTCTCCCTGACCTCTCCCCCATCCCTCCCCGTCACTGTGCCCTCTCCTGCTCTGCCTTGTCTCCCAGTCCTCCGCCTTCTACCCTCCACAATCCCCCATGACCCAGCGGCCTCCCAGTTTCCAGTGCACAGTTCATTGTTGCTACTTTTGATTAAATTCCCCATTTCTTTTCAGGTTTATTTCCCCAGGCTTTCCTGGCCAGCCGGAAGGGAGCAGAGGTGGTGGAATCTCTGGGGGTGGCTGGAGAGTTAGGAGATGATGGGGGCATGGGGAAGAGTAGCTATTCCTAACCCGGAAAGGCACCGCGGTACCTTCCTGAGGCCCAGTATCCCAGGGCCCTGAGCTGACCGCATTGCCGTGGATCTTCCTCCTCCAATCTCCGCCCGCCCCCCAGTATTCCAGTTCTTTTAGTTTCCCTCCCAGCGTCATCAGCCTGTTCTACCCAAGTCCTGGTACCTAAAACCGCCTCTTGCAGCATAAAATTAGTTCGGCCCAAGCCCAACTGCCCTCTCCCTCTCCTCATCCTGAGGTCACTGGAGCGAACGGCGGGCCATCTGTCAGCCTCTACTCCTGGCTCCCTGACGTTGGGCCTGTCTCTCCAGCGATCCCCTGCAAGAGTGGGCTGCCCCCCTCCTGCAGGACGGATGGTGCCTAGTTTGGGCCAGTAGGTCAGAACCTAGGCCTGAGTCTCAGTCCCCAGTCTATCTAAGTGGTTATATACCCTTTGGCAAGTCATGCAGCCTCTGCTTAGGAAACACTCTTTGACCTAATTGGAAAGTATATTAAAAAGGCCCAAATTGGACAGCTTCTCCACTTGGTAGCTGGTCATCAACCATCTTGAATCTCTCATTTCTTAGTGCCCCCCTTATGGGGCTGTTAGAAGTGTTAAAGATGATATATTCAAAGTGCCTGCTCAGACCATGGAAACAGCAAGGAGAGTCCTCAGAAGAGTTAAGAATAGAACTGCCATACCATTCCTAGCATTCTGTTTCTGAGTATTTATCCAAATAAGACAAAAAGACCAATTTGAAAAGGTATATGCACCCCTATATTTATTTACAATAGCCAAGATATAGAAGTAGCCTAAGTGTCCATCACCAGATGAATGAATAAAGAAGTGGTATATGTATATATACACAAGGGAAACGTACTCAGCCATAAAAAATGAAATCCTGCCGTTTACAACACCATGGATGGAACTTGACAGCATTATTGCTAATAAGCCAGATGGGAAAAGACAAATACCATATGATCCCCATATGGGGGTTATTAAAAAAAACAAACCAAGGAACAAATGAACAAACAAAACAGAACAAAAACAAACCTATCGAGGCAGACAACAGATCACTGGTTACCAGAGGGGAGGGGGGTAGAGCAAGGGTAAAACAGGTGAAGCCGCTCCATGGTACAGTGGCCGACAGAAACCAGGCTTAGGGGGCAAGCACGAGGTCATACACAGAGACGTCGATTTATAATGTTGCACCCCTGAAACTATATAATGTTATCAGCCGACGGGACCCCAATTTTAAAAAGTTTCTGTTCAACATCCTGTACACGGTCCATACTCAAAGAATGGGAGCTGTTAGAATTACTAGTATTGGGGTGGGGACCTTGGGTTTTCTGAAAGAGTTGACTTTAGAGTGTAAAAGACTAAACTTAGCTTCACCAAGGGGGATTTGGGTGTCAGATTTGTGAAGGAGCCATCTGTTTGTTCTGGTCCTGGGAACACAGGCCAGGAGGAGACTTCAAAGAGATATGAAAACCGTGGGACAGAACAAAGGGATGGGGAAGGGAAAAAGAGGTGAGGGAAGAGGGAGGAAGGGAGGGAGGTCAAGCTGTGTGGTAACTGGCTACAAGTGAATGAGTGATGGGACCTGGGTGTGGGTGTGTTAAGATTTTGTTTATTGATTTTAGAGAGAAGAGAGAGAAAAAGGGGGGTAGGAGCAGGAAGCATCAACTTGTAGCAGTTGCTTCTCATGTGTCTTGACCAGGCAAGCCCAGGGTCTCAAACAGCGACCTCAGCGTTCCAGGTTGACTCTATCCACTGCGTACCGCCAGTCAGGAAGGACCTGCATAGATTTTAAGAAGAAGATGCCAAATACTCTCAATTTCCTGCCATGTCTACCTCCTCTGCCCCTAGACTGTTAATGAAGTTGCAGCTACAAAGCACCATGGGGTGTTTCACTTTCCCCTAAAGAAATCCAAGAGAGGGACCTAGCACAAAGCAATCCAGCCATGTGGAAGGCAAGCTGCTCCTGCAACTGAACTGATTTGGGTGAAAACGGAGCCTGGAGGCCACGGTGACTAGAACAAAATGGATGATTCCCCAATCCTCCAACACAGACTTACCCAGAAAAAATGGTAAGGATATGGAATAATTTGACTCTTCAGAGTCTTTTCCTTCTGTTTATTTTTAAATTTTGAAAAATTTCAAACCTGCCAAAAAGTTGAAAGAGCAGTCCATCGCACGCCTGCACGTCCTTTGTGGGGATGCACCAGTTCTTAACATTGGCTGCTTCCTCCTTCTTGATTTCCCTCTGATAGTTGGAAAGTGAATCTCAGCCTTCACACTTCTTCATCCTTAAACACTTCGGCACATGTCTTTTATGGACAAGGACCGTCTGCTACAGGACTGTAATGACACAGTTATCCCACCCACAGACTCTAACACGGGTCCAATCGCATTATCTGATGGGCTGTTCATATTTGGATTCTCAAACTTGTTCTAAAAAATGTCTGGTATAGCTGATTTTCCCTCGTTTGGGATCCACTAAGAATTGTGCATCACATTTAATGGTCATGTCCCCTTAGTCTCCTTTAATCTAGTCTTTTGGTCTCTCTTGTAATCCACATTTTTTGAGGAGCCCCTATCAGATGTCTGGTGGAGTATGTCACAACCGAAATACCCCTGGTTGTTTCCTCCCGATTTGATTCCGTTCAAACATCTTTGGTGAGAAACCCTACATAGGAGAGGGCGTGGACTCCTTGTGGCCGCTTCCCAAAAGGCACGTAATATTAGTTTGTGCCATTTTTGGTGACCCTACGTTTGATCACTTGGTTAAAGTCATGTCTGCCACATTTCTCCATGGGAAAAGTATCTTTTCCCTTTAGTGTTGTGTAAGTAATCCGGCAAACAGTAGGAGACTGTGTGAATGTACTTCCGTGCCCATTGCTGATCTTGCCTGGATCAATTATGACACTGAGCTGCAAAGCTCATTTGCCTCTGGAAGGCTCAGGGCTTCTGCGGGCACGTGGTTTATATGCATGGCCATGTGAGCTCCCTCTATGCCCCTTTTCATTAGCCTTGCCTTTTGTTGTCCTTGACTACAGGGACTGGCTTCTCTGGCCAGAGAGTTGGTCTTCCACCAGCTGGAGAGCTGGAGTAGAAATGCTGTCCGCTGGGACAACCCAGTTGAATGACTACTGGTCAACTGGGTCAGCCAGTTGGTTGCTAGGTGTGTGTGTGTGTGTGTGTGTGTGTGTGTGTGTGTGTGCGCGCGCGCGCGCGCACGCGCGTGCATGCGCTGGGTGGGAGGACTATTTGAGGACTCAGAACCCAGAAGTAGCACATGCTCTATATGCCTGGGAGCTGCAGGGTGCTGGGCTCCGGCCTTGGTTTCCATGGCAATGGGCAACCTCCTTTCTGCATTCTGCTTCTCTCTGAACCAGCTCATAGTCATGGGGCCAGGAGTTTTGGGCCAGAGACAGAGGATGGGAGGGGACTCCATCAGACTCTCTGTTAATAGCTTGGAGAAGAAGCATCAGCCCCATCACGGGTATCTTGGAGATGAAAACTCTGGGCAACTACTCCCCTCACTGTGCTATGGAATGGACTTTTCCAGGGGTCCCTGGTACCATCTCCCCACTTGCTGCAGAATGGACTCTTCCTTCAGTAAGGTCTGTGACAACTTCTATGTGGCAGCAGGGTCCAGGTGGCAGCACCTGTCTTGTGAAATCAACTCAAGCATTAAATGGATTCAGATCCTTGCTTTCTTGATTTGCTACATACATAATCATGATCTTCTATTTATATACATTATCGGCCTTGCTCTACAGCCAGCCACTTATGGTGTTGTTATTCCTATTCTATAGGTATTGGAATCAAGGCTCAGAGGACTTGGTTAGGGTCACATGGCTAGTTAGTTGGGGGATGGGGGGAGTGAGGCTGGAACCAGAACTCAAGGAAATAGTGTGATATAGTAACTAAGAGCATGATCTGCAAAGAGGCAGTGCTGGTTTCAAATCTTGATGATTTCACTTATTAGCTGGGTGATTTTGGCAAAGATGGAGGCTGACTGATGGTTGAGGCTGGGACTCTCTGGGGACTAGGATCTGCAGGCAGGCTTAATGTTCAGATGTCCCATATCCTCAGTTCACCCACGGCACTCAGGGGAACTTACACCAACCAGAGTCCCCAGAGATGGATGCTGTCCATGTGACTACGTTCTGGTGGATGAAAAATAAGCGAAAGTGATATATCGAACTTCTAAGAAGTCTCTTTAAAAGAAAAAGGCTGCCCCTTTTGTCTTTTTTCCACCTTCCCCCTTCCTGCTGCCAAAATGTAGTTGTGATGGATGGAGCACCAGCACTTCTCTTGGACTAAGAGGTGACTTAGAAGAAACAGAAAGATCCTGGGTTCCTGATGACAGCCCTGTACTGTCTACCCCTGGACTTCTGTGCATTAGAATATAAACCTGGTATGTTTGAGCCACTAGTTCATTGCAATCTGATACCTGCAGCTGGATGTTATTCCTACCTGATACACCAGGTGATCTATTTACAGTGAGAAAAGGCCTTTCCAATCACCCTGACTCCTACTCACCCTCCATGTAGGACACCTGGGCTGAGTATTCCCCCGGAGGCTGTGGCTGCATGTGGAACAGGCAGGGTCACACCTGAGGAGGTGTCTGATTCTGGGCAGGGACGAGCCTGAAGGACACTTGCTGCCCACGGCAGGGCCCCCTCTCTCCGCAGCCACCAGGACGCTCATACCGTCTGACTCATGTTCCTCCTTCTCTCCAAGACAGCACAGGAAGAACACTCTTTGCGTATAACAGGCAGATGACAGCATGGCTGGTTACATTCGACTCTCCAACCCCATGGAGAAACACTCAGATGTACCTGAGAGCTGCTCTGCCCTCCTCCTGGATGCTAGAGACACCTGGCCTCCTTTCTTTCCTGCACCATTGACCCACCACCTTTGAAGATGGCACACCTTCCTGTTCTCAGTTGTTAGACACTAACTCTACTGATATTGGAGGGTGACATGTCCTGGCCTTAGGTCCATGGTCTGTGGAGGGTGGAGAGCAATGGTGGCTGCTCCCCTCTGGAACTTCCAACCCATTTGGTCCCTGGCTGGTTCTGGCTGCATTGCACGGCCTCCTTTTCTACCCTGGCTGTTCCTCTCTGTAGCTCAAGGCATTGAGTTCTGACTTGCAAATTCCCAGCTCCAAAGTGTGGGTCCTCCCCTAGTGCAGATCCTTCCCTCTGCCTTTTAGACTTGAGCTTTCTCTGGCGCATATGAGGAAGAGGAATTCAGTGTTATATTTCGGTAATGTTATGGTGGGGATTTTACAACTTCTGCAAAGGATGCCATCAGCATAATTGAAAGTGTATTTTCCACGTTGCAGAAATTCAGGATTCTTTCATCCACCCATCCATCCGTCCACCCAAAAGCCCACCCATTTGCTGAGCCAACGTATATTTAGGCCTTCGTGTTCCAGGAACTCTGCCAGGTGCTGGAGATAAAGAAATAGGCGGTTTCTTTTCTCAGGGGGCCCACAGGTACAGAGGCAGTTACTGCATGAGGGAGCACGAAGTGGGAGAGGGGAGAAGGCAAGGAGTCCGTGGGAGCACAGGAGAGGCAGCTACCCCAGCTGGGGGCCAGGAGGGTCGTGGGAAGCTTCCAACTCAAAATGATTTTTTAGCTGAGAGGTGAAGGATGAGTAGGAGCTGGCAGAGGGGTTTGCGAGGAGGGGAGGGCTACCCAACGGGAGAGAAACAGCGAGGGCCTGAGGCCAGAGCCTGGAGTGGGAAGTCAGGAGGGCAGGACGGCAGAAGCTTGTGGGCCTGATCTATCTGGGATGTTAATGGCACCTTTCCTCTACACAGTTTCCCATGCTTTTGGTTTATCCAGGGAGGCAGGGAGGGGAGAACTCTACCCTACGGTGTAAGCCTGGTGGCCCAGAGAGGGTGAGGGGCCTGAGGCCACAGCCATGCCCCAGCAGGTCTCTGACCTCCAGGGCAACCATGGCTACAGGCCCAGCTCACCCCCAGACTACCCGACTGCCAGAGAGCTCCCCGCCCCTTGCCTGCCCACTGAAGGAAGCAGCAGGGGCCACATGCTCACCCCTCTTGTGGCTGCCCTGGCCCCTGCCTTTATGAAGCTGGCAGGACGGGCTGCTCAGCTCATTAAAGCCTGCACAACCAGCCCTTCCAGGATCATTATCCCCTCGGCAGAGTCGGTGAGATGTTTCTTTGGGGCTCTGGGGTGTGCTCCAGTTTTGGAGGGCTGAGAGTGGACTGACCCTGGTCAGGAGGACTAGGAAGGAGGGAGGGTGCAAGGGTAGCCCTGCCAGGGGAGGCTGTGGATAGGGAGAATTCCTCAGCTCCCTTCCCTCCTTTCCCTGCCCCTTTCCTGGAGTGGAGCAACGTCTCTGGGAAGCCTGGGTCCCCTGGATTGGCCCCAGGGAGTTGGGCATGAGAGCCATTTTGGCCGACAAGGGGCTCCTGTGGAAAGGGTGGGTAGCTCAGAACTTATCCAAACGCGGGCTCTCACCCTGACTCTGAACAGAGGAGCCCTACAGGCTGGTTTTCCTGCAACCTAATTAAAGGGCAGAGCATACACGCACTACAGATCCACAAACCCAACGCATACAGTACACAAACGACACCATGGGCAACATACAATATGCACGCACCCACCAAACCCAGGCCACATGCACTATTGAACATAGACACAATGTGCATGCACACACACACCGTATACAGTGTACACACCACACGAGGCACCCATTGGAATGCATACAGGACTTTATAATATGAATCGTGATGATAGCTGACATTAATCGGTCACTCAGTACCAGGCACTGTTCTAAGAACTTTACGGAAATGAACTAGTTTGATCCTTACAATTAGTGTATACTAGGAAGTATGAACTATTATCTCCATTTTTCGTTCCAGGGAAGGGCCATGTGCTTTCTGTGTGTGTATGCCCCCTTTTGCCTTGACAGAGCAAGTTCTCTGCTACAGATGACTGACCTGTCAGCACTCCCAGGCCTCTTGCTCAGGAGGGGGCAGAGTGACAATGGTCCCTCATTCAGGCCTCTTCTGTCCAACAGGAAGAACGCTGTCGCCACAATAATGATTCCCATTATTCCAGCTCCCCACGGATGCAGCCCATCTGCCAGGACCCTGCTGGCTCCAGGGACTCTGTCTCCCTGCACACCACCCACAGGAAGTCCTCCAGCTGCAGCTCAGCGCATGTAGATGGTAGATACATCAGAAGAGCCAGTATCTGAGGCAGCTGCTTTGGGCTCCAAGATCCCAACGTGCCCTCTCTTCCAGTCCTCCTGGGCACGCCCCCAGATTCTCCCCAGGCCAAGACACCTGCCCACAGGTGTGCTGCATGCACTAAGGTGCCTGACTCATTAAAGTCACTCTCAGCCCCTCTCCTTCTGCTGCCTGCTTTCTGTCTGGGGAAGTGCTGGGAGAGGTGTGAGGGTTCTGCCAGGGGCAGTGGGGCCTCTGGAGACCCCCTGGCAGCAGCCACAGCAAAGCAGACCTTTGCCTTTGGTAGAGTGAGGCCTCAGAGAGGCTGGGGGCTTCTGGGCTTCTTTAAGTGGACCTGCCCAGGTGAGTTAAGGATGGTCACAAGGTGAGACCCAGCCAGCGGCCGCAAGGTTTCCTGATGAGTGGGAATCCTGTTAGCCCTCCAAAGAGGTGCAAGGAAACTGGGGTGCTTTCCTCCTGGCCTGTTCACTCCCCTTGGGAGGGGGCACGACCTGAGAAGGGCAGCCTGGAGTGGCCAGGCATCAGCCCCTACCCTCCCTCTGGGGGAGTGGGCACTGCTCATGAAACCACTGACCGGAGTTTGACGCTGCAGCCCGAGGAAACGTGGAGGGTGTCGCCCCCGCCCCCTTAGATACGAAATATAGAATTTAGGATTTCTGAGGCTGTACGTACGGTGCTAAGGCATGGGGCTGTGTGGAATAGTGAGGCAGAGGACACCCAGGGGAGGGTGCCACTGCCAAGGTCCCCCTTACCAATGCACTCATGTGGCTGTTACCATGTCCTGATTTGGGGTGGGGGTGGACCTGGAGAAGTTGCTAGAATTTGTCAGCAGGCGAAGCCTCTAAGTCAGGAGGGGCCAACCCTGCGCAGCTTTAGACACCATCTCATCTAACTAAGTGACAAAGACAGTCCACCTGGATCTGGCCACAGGGTCTGTGATGTAACCTTTGTTTCTGTAACTGGCCGTGCTATAAGGGTGGCGGTTTTTGACCTCTCTCACCTCATGACACACATAAACTAATTACTAAAATTCTGCGGTACCCCAAAAATGTATCTATTTTTTGCCGAACTGACGAAAAAATAAAATAGGTGTAATTTTGATTCATTTGCATCAGATGGCTATTGTTGTGTTGACTGTCGCCATTGTTTTATTTGGCAATCTAAGGGAAAAGAGGCCAGTACCCTCAACTAAATAGTCAGGTATTGCATATTTCAAAAATTCTTGCAGCACACTCATTGGAAATCCCTGCTAAAGGGGGACAGGGTATGGGGGAGCCATGTCCTCCCCCCCATATTTCTTAGCTCTCTGAGAAGCCTCTCTGACCCTGTGGTTCCCCCCGACCCTCACACCCCACTGTCCCTTTCCCAGGTCAGGGGTGTTTCAGAGTGCAGGCTCGTCTCCATTCTCTTTTCTCTCTTCCTTTCTCTCCATCATTGTTTAGACCTGGCCTCTCAGGAGGGAAAAGACAGAGGGGTAAGGAAAACAGGAGGAAGCTACAGGGAGAGAAGAGGGAGGAAGGAGAGGGAATAGGCTGCAGGGAAAGATGGAGGAGGAGAAAAAATGGGGCCCTGCCAGGGAAGGGCAGGGAAAAGAGGGAAGAAGGAGGTGAGGTGCAGGGGCATCCCTGGGGCCAGGGGTCACCTCCCTCACCTCCTTCAAATCTTTGATCACATGTCACCTTCTCTAAGAGGCCTCCTCTGTCCTCACGTTTTAAGATGACATCTGCTCATTGCCTTCTGCCGAGGAGGCTGTCCCAGTAGTGAACCTGGGACTTCTGCTGCTATCTGCCCCAACATCTCCCTGGCTTCCCAGGGCAGCTCCTGTGGAACTGCGGGGAAGCCACCATCAAGAGCATTGACTGGGTTTTCCCCAAAAGAACCCAGGTACAAATCCCAGCTTGCTCCTTATCAGCAACATGCCTCCCCTTCATGAACCTCAGGACCCTGTCTGTAAAATGGAATAATACCCACATCTACAGCATAAGTCTGCCACTGAAAACTAAATGTGACAAAGCATGTGGCTGTCACATGGCACTGGACAAGCCGTCTAAGTCCTCCCTCGGGACAAAAGGTGAAGGTTGGAGTAGTAGCAAGTTCAGATGATTGGGCCTTCCTTTTTACCATTTGGCCCTTCCTTGGGGTCTGGAGCCATGGCCGCTCCCCTGTTCCACATCAAGCCCCAAGACTGCCAGGAAGTGCTGGAGACGGGACACCATATTGGGTGGCAAAGCCGGTACAAGTCCTTATTTATTCCCCCTGCCTGAAACACACAGTGGTCTCCTTGCCGGACGATCCATCTCCGTGGGAACCTTTGCGGAGATTTATTGTTCTGTTCCTGCTGGCTGCAAGCTGTGGGAAGGTAAAAATGTCCTTTTTGAGGCAATAAAATATAAAATGGAACTCAATTTTTCTCCAGGGCAAGAATCATTATGTTTGACAATGGCTGTAAAGTGTGCAGCAGTGGCGGGGGAGGGGGGCAACTAAGTTGGGGAGGGGGAAGGTGCTCACCCCCACAAGATGGAGCAGTTGTGCAGTCCTGGAGTGGGCCTGGAGGAGCCCAGGGACCAGGAATGCCAGCCCACAGTCCAGCAATGCCAGGTATCCTTGAGGGCCCCATGTGAAACCCACACACATTTAGCCAGCACCCACGCTGGACAGAGGTAGGAGGGCCACTCTGCTTGCTGTATCCGGTACTTTGGAGAAGAATGAACATGTGCTCAGTCATGTAATATTGAATCGAGTGTTAGGAACTTGGATGTTGTCCAGGCGGCACTAAGAAACCAAGCTTTAAGAGTTTGCACGTGTTTAGGTGCCAATCTTAGGACTTCCGGTCATGATGGCTGCACAGGAAATGCAGTACTCGCCACTTCCCACAACCACATCAAGATTACAACTAAACTACAGCATGACCATAAGTCAGAACCACCTGAAATCTGGCTGAATGGAAGTTCTGCAATGAAGGAATTAAGGAAGAAGCAACATGGGGACTGGTAGGAGAGGCAGAGACGTGAAAGGGCTGGTCCCACACCCACGTGTGGCAGATAAAAATTGGTATGAAGCTTTCAGCTGTGGAGGTCCCCCCTGAGGAGCGAGGGGTCCCAGCCCTCACAAGCCTCCCAGCCCAGGGTTCCAGTGCCAGGAAGAGAAGTCCCCATAACTTCTGGCTGTAAAAACCTGCGGGGATTGTGGCTGAGGGAGACTAAGGGCTGCTGGAGGCCAGGCAGTTTCTCTTAAAGGGTCTGTATACAGACTTACTTGGATTCGTGCCAAGCTCCAGCGCTGGGGCAGCAGCTTGAAAGGCACCAGAGACACATAGGGAGGAACTGAATTGTCTAGCGTTGGAGGATAGGGGACAGCTTTCTCCCAGACAGAAGTGCTGGCAGAGGCCACTGCTCCTTTGCTGAGCCCTCCCCACCACAGAGCTCGTAAGCAGGTGCCATGTCTGAGTCTCCATCAGCCTGGCTCACACTGTTTGCCCCCTCCTCCTTCAAATCCTGGTGATTCCCTGAAACCCACCTTACCCCATGTTCAGGCCCACCCAAACTGTGTCTAATGGCTTTTCCATACGAATGAACTTGCCTTGGCTCATGCTTCAGATTTTTTTAAAATCTCTCAGACAAGCAGCATCTGGCCTCAGTTCACAGATTGGCCTCACCTAGGCACCTCTAAACCCAGCACAAGTAGCAGCCATCTGCAGATTGCTTGGTAGCCCATGCTGGGTGGGCCCAGGCAGAACACGGGTGGCAGCTGACCTTGACCTGCACCTTCTGGGAGGCCCCAAAGCCAATGCACCCAGTGGACAGCTCTAGACCATGTCAGAGCATCACTATTCAACCAGCTCCACAAGCAACACACTCAAAGGGCAGACTCGGGGGGCACCAGAGCCCCATTGAAATAAGTCCTGCTCTGTGGGGGTGGCCCCTACACATCTGATCCCCACAGTGGTTGGTGGGCTAAGTCAGTTCTTACAGCTGATCAGCCTGGGGTTAAATCCCTCCCATTGATGTGACAAGAGCAATCAAGGCTCAACTGCAAGAGGAGGGTGTACACAGCCCATACGGTGGGTGAGGAGGGTGGGGGGGGCGCACATCGAGTGCCCAGCTTAAGTGACTGGGGAGGCTTGGCCACTGGACCTTACAGAATACCTATTACATAAACCACTTTACCATGGGAAATGTATCAGTTCTACCTAATACATAGAAACAAGCACAAGGAGGCTGCCAAGATGAAGAGACAAGGAAACATGTCCCAAATGAAAGAACAGAACAAAATTCCAGAAGAACTAAACAAAATGGAGACAAGCCATCTACTAGATAACAGAGTTTAAAACACTGATTATAAGGAGGCTCAATGAACTCAGTGAAAACCTCAACAGCATAAGAAAAGGATTGGTCAGAAATGAAGGATACACTAACAGAAATGAAGACTAGTTTACAGGGAATCAGCAGTAGAGTAGATGAAGCTGAGAATCAAATCAGCGTTTTGGAATATAAGGAAGTAGATGGGAAGGGCGTTAGGGGAATGAGTGAAAAAAGTGAAGGGATTAAGAAGTACAAATGGGTTGTTACAGAACAGTCATGGGATGCATAGTACAGCCTAGGGAACACACTTAATAATGTAATAACTATATATAGTAACAGATGGGTGCGAGATTTATTGCGATGATCACTTAATAAGTAATATAATGTCTAAACAATGGGTTGTACACCCGAAACTAATATAATAATGTATGTCAACTATAATTGAAAAACAAAAATGATTTAAAAATAAATAAAAATTTGTGTGTGTTCAGATTTTCTGAGATATAAAGTTCTCAAGTCTTCAGCGTATCATTTAATACACTTTCCGCATGTACAGATCTGTGTAACTACCACCCAGATCAAGATATAAGGCATTTATAACACTCCAGGAAGTTATCCCCCTTCCCGATTAACGCTCCCCAAGGCCACTACCATAGAGGTGTTCTCTGTCTTCCTGAAGGTGGTGTGATGGGAGACATTCAGCACGCACACTTTCACGTTTTTGCTTCTTTTGCTCACTTGGTGGAATTCATCCACGCTGTCGTGTGTAGCAGTTCATGCTTTTCCATTGCTGTTTGTTATTCCACTTGAGGACTTGATCACAATGTACTCACCCATGCTGCTGTTGATAGACCTCATGGCTGTTTCAAGTGTGGGGCTTTGACTAGCAATTATATACTTTACAATAAGTGGCCCCCTGATATTTCAAGTACCCACCGGCCATCATACTTTTTTTTCTTAAGTGAGAAGCGATGAGGCTGGGAGATAGACTCCCATATGTGCTTCGACCAGGATCCACCTGGAAAGCCCCTGCCAGGCAATGCTCTGCAACATCTGGGTTTGTTTCTCTGTTGCTTGGCAACTGAGCTATTTTAGAGCCTGAGGTGAGGCCATCAAGCCATCCTCAGCACCTGGGGCCAACTTGCTCTAACCAAGCCATGGTTGCAGGAAGGGAAGAGAGAGACAGAGAGAGAAGGGGGAGGGGGAGGGATGGAGAAGTGGATAGTTGTTTCTCCTGTGTGCCCTGACTAGGAATTGAACCGAGGACTTACATAAGCCAAACTGATGTTCTACCATAGAGCCAATTGTCCAGGGCCTGGGCATCATAGTTATTACAATATTATTGACAATATTCCCTGTGCTGTACTTGATATTCCCGTGATGATTTTGTAACTCTGTTTGTACTTATAATCCCTTCATCTTTGTCACCCAGCCCCTTAATCCCCCTTTTCTCTGGCAACCATTAGTCTTAGAGTGAACATTCTTGAATGTACCTTTCAGTTGAGTAGAGGAGTGGCATGACTACATTGCCCTTCTTTTCCCTTTTGTCCTTGTGATAGTTGATGTTATATGTCAACTTGATTAGGCCATGGGGTGCCCAGATATTTGGTCAAACATTATTCTGGATGTGTCTGTGAGGGTGTTTCTATGATAAACATCTGAATCACTAAATTGAATAAAGCAGATTGCCCTCCTGCAAATGGTGGGCCTCACACAATCAGGGGAAGGCCTGAATGGAACTCAAAGCACTGGCCCTCCTAGGAGGAAGAAGGAATTCCTCCAGCCTGACTGCCTTGAGTTGGGACATCAGTTCTTTCCCACCTTTGGATTTGAATGGAAACACTGGCTCTTTCTCGGTTTTGAGCCTGCTAGCCTTTGGACTAAAACTACACTATGACTTGTTGGGGTCTCCAGCTTCGAACTGGCAGCTCTTGGGATGTCTCAGCCTCTATAATAATGTGCTCCAATTCCTTATAATAATAAATTTCTTTCTATACATAGGTATCTTTTTTTTTTTTTTTTTTTACAGGGACAGAGGGAGAGTCAGACAGAGGGATAGATAGGGACAGACAGACAGGAACGGAGAGAGATGAGAAGCATCAATCATTAGTTTTTCATTGCCATTGCGACACCATAGTTGTTCATTGATTGCTTTCTCACATGTGCCTTGACTGCGGGCCTTCAGCAGACCAAGCCACCCCTTGCTGGAGCCAGCGACCTTGGGTCCAAGGTGGCGAGCTTTTGCTCAAGCCAGATGGGCCCACGCTCAAGCTGGCGACCTCGGGGTCTTGAACCTGGCTCTTCCGCATCCTAGTCCTACACTCTATCCACTGCGCCACCCCCTGGTCAGGCCAACTTCTTTTTTTGAAGTTTTCAAATTTATTGAAAAATGGAGATAGTAATACAGTTGTGGTAAATTGACTGCATTAGCAATGCCCTCTGTGTCACCCTCCTTGGAAGCAGCTAGGCTTGGCCATGTGACTTGTTTTGACCAATGGACAGCAGTATCGCTGATATGAGCAGCAGCTTGAGAAAGTGTGTCCTTCTCCTTTTTCTTGGACTCCTGCCCCTGCCATGAGGCCACTAGCTGGCCAGGATGCCCCTCATGGTGGAGAGTTGCATTGTTCAGGCTATGGGCACCCCTAGATCGTCTGGGTGCAGCCCACCTACCAGCTGATGACAGATTCATGACTATACCCAGTCAAGAACCTATCAGTTTGCAAGAAATCATAAATAGCTATTGTTTTAAGTTTGGGGATGGTTTGTTAACAGAAACAACTGATACAACAACAAACACTTATCTAACCTTTACCTAGATTCACCTATCATTAACATTTTGCCATATTGACTTTATTGTTCTTTTGACACTTTCCCTGAAACGTTTGAAAGTGGCCGACATCTTGATATGCTTCCCTACATACTTTAGCATCTACCTCCTAAGACCTGCATGAGCAGGATCATACCAAGACACTGAATATTGTTACAATAATATCATCCAGTATCAAATTCATATTCAAATTTCCCCAGCCACTCCCAAATGCCTCTTATAGCTGTCCTGTTTATTATTATTATTATTTAGTGAGAGAAGGGGAGGCAGAGACAGACTCCCACATATGCCCCACTGGGATCCATCCGGCAAGCCCACTAGGGGGCAATGTTCTGCCCATCTGGGGCCCTTGCTCTGTTGCAACTGGAGCCATTTTTTAGCACCTGAGGTGAAGGCCATGGAGCCATTCTCAGTGCCCAGGGCCAACTCACTCCAATTGAGCCATGGCTGCAGAAGAGCAGGAGAAGAGAGAGAGAGAGAGAGAAGCAAGAGGAGGAGAAGTGGAGAAGCAGATGGGTACTTTTCCTGTGTGCCCTGACCGGGAATCGAACCTGGGACATCCACATGTTGGACCGATGCTTTACCACTGAGCCAACTGGCCAGGACGCTGTTTATTATTTTAGACCCAGGATCTCATTAGGAACATTTTCTTACATGGCGCACTTGCAAAATCCTGTCCCTACACACGGATGTTTGTAGACCCAGTCCAGTGTCCACTGTGAGGATCCAGGCAGGGCAGCCACATTGTCTGTGTTGTCAGTTCCCAGCTGGGTGACCTTGGAACATTATATCTCATTCCTGGGCTATTGCGAGGATTCGATGAATTACACACGGTGGGGGTGGAGGCTATATGGTAGTCACTGTGCTTACACTAGTGCTTTGTGTCCGAGAGACAATCATTGCTACTCTTTGCGTCTGTTGATCAAAGCATTTCTCGTCGCATGCCTTTGCAGATGCTCTTCCGAGCCGGAGCAGTGGGGTCCTCTTGCAGCTGGGAAAGCCGGGTTTAGGTTCCTGCTCTGATCATCTGCATCGAAACGAAGGGAGGCTGCATCGTTTTTGAAGAAAGAGCTCCTTAGTCCTTGCTTTAACCTCTCTGCTGCATGACCTTGAACAGGTCCCTTGCTCGGTGGTCCCAATTTTCTCGCTCCCACCCTCCCTTCTTCCTCCTACCTTCCTTCCTTCTTTCAATTTTATTGGTTGAAGGTTTCCCCCATCATTCCATCCTCCCGCCCCCCATTAATTTGAAAACTATAACCCATGCTACTTCTATTCTCTCGTAATTAGCCTAGAAAATTTAACAGGCATATTGAGGTTATAATTGGCATTTATGATTACTGTCTTCACCCTCCTCCCACACTATTCCAGGACCTTAAATTGCTTTCACTCTGTTCGCCTTTTTTTATTTTTTAATTTTCTCTGGTTTGTTTGTTTTAACCCCACAAATCAAACATGTTAAATGGTAAAAGGCTGTTTAAATCTACCCACACGTTCCCCCCAACACACACACACACAATTTTTTCCGGCATCTCGGACCATCCTGCTGGGCTCCTTTTCCTGTCTCTTGAAGTTTATTCTTCAGAACTTCCTTTCTCGAGAGCCCTTGGTGTAAACTCTGCCACTTTTTGTTTACCTGAAAACGTCTTTATTTTGTTCTCATTCTGGAAAACAGGTTTCAGGGATTATAAAATTCTCAGGTGACAGCCTCGCCCTCTCATCGGCTCTAGCTTTTTGAAGATGTTACTCCACGGGCTTCTGGCTTCCACGGTTTCTCTGAGAACCTGTGTTCCGCCTGACTGATGATCCTTTTAGGTAATCTCTCTTTTATACCCAGCCACTCTTAAGAGTTTCTGTTGGTCTGTCTACAGTGTGTCCATAAAGTCATGGTGCACTTTTGGCCTGTCACAGGAAAGCAACACACCATGACTTTACGGACACACTGTATATTCGGTAGGTTTCCTATGGCTTTGTTTAGGTGGAGATCTCTTTGTATCTCTTCTGTGTGGGATGCGCTGAGCTTTGTGAATCTGAAGATTGGAGTTTCACAGTTCTGGGAAACTCCTAGCGACTTTCTCTTGGAATTGGACTCTCCATATTATGCTCTCTTGTACCTCCTCCTGGCATTCTGGCTGGATGGACGTTAGAGCTTCTCATTCTATCCCCCATGTTTCTCAGTCTCTTGTTTCCATTTCTCTGTCTCTCTCTCCACTGCATTCTGGGAAAGGCCTTCTGATCTTTTTCCTCCACGGTCCCAATTCTCTTCGGCGCTGTTTCTCCTCGTCTGTTTTCCCCATTACTTAAGTTTCAGAGTTTGTGATTATACTTCTTGTTTCTAGATCATTTTACTTTATCCTTTTTCAAATCAGCCTCATAATTTTTCATCATCTCATTTCCCTTGGTAACGCCCCTCCCCTTCACTTGAAACATACATACATGTCTATGCTAGTTTCTCTATCTGGTAAGTCCAACATTGGTGATCTTTGCAGGTCTGACGGTTAGTTGTTTCTGCTGACTCTTGCTCACGGTGGTTTGTTTTCTTCTGTGTTTTGACTTTTTTTTTTTTTAACTGGGCGCCAACATTTCCTAGAACTTGTTTTCTATAGGGATGCTTTGAGGCCTGGGTTGCAGGGGTGCTTCTTCAGAGAAGATGTGTGTCTACTTTGGTCAGGTGCCAGTACCAATGGTGGGCCAACCTTGTGCTTGTGTTCCTTTTAGGCCACATGAGTAGAATAAATTCAGGCCCCAAGCTCAAGTGAGGGTGAGCTTGTAGTAAGGAATTCTCATGGAGGGGGACTCCCCCCCACACCCTCTTTTGCCAGAGCCAAGGCACAATTTTCTTAGGCCATGTTGGAAGGACCCCACTTTTACGCAGGGGTGGCAAATTTGATCTCCAACCTTGCTCAGGCTCAGACTTTGTTTCCTGTCCCTCCCCCCTCCAATACGATATATCAAAGTCCAAGTTTTGAGTTAACCAGATGCCCCAGGGAAATGCTGGCTTCAGTGTCCCCTCACTTGTGTCCCTAGAGTTGCTTTTCTCAATCCTTCCAACTTTGGAAGATTTTCTCTCTCCTCTCCCACAAGCCAGCCATGCACTAAAAAATATGTTAAAGAGCCTGACCAGGTGGTGGTGCAGTGGATAGACTGGGACGTGGAGCAAGGGGTCACTCGCTCTGCTGGGGCCCCAGCAATCAATGAACAACTAAGGAGCTGCAACGAAGAATTGATGCTTCTTATCTCTCTCCCTTCCTGTCTGTCTGTCTCTGACCCTCTCTCTGTCTCTGTAAAAAAGAAAAAAAGAAATTAAATAATTATCCAGCCCTTTGCAGTGCCCTGCATGGGGAAGATAACTTGAGGTTAGAAGTCAGCTGTACGGCCCAGTGTTATTTATTCTTCACTCTTCCGCTTATGCAACAAGCATTTCCTTGAGCCCCTGCTAAGGGCCAACCCTGGGGCTAGACAAAGGGGACACAGATTAGAAAAACACAGTTCCTGCTCTTGGGGGCTCACTGTGGAGGAAAGACCCTTACAAAGTGACTGGGTGCAATGGTGGGATTCAAATAATTTAACAACTGGTTCTCTGCCTTAATGACTGTTTTAAGTGTAAAAAATTGATATACTGAAAGGTAGTTTATTATTTCATGTATTGAATAATTAAATAAGAACAATAAAAAGATACAAAAAACCAGATTTTGTTATAAGAGTTTTGAAATATTAGTTAAAAATATCAAATAATACCTGACAAAAAAACAATAAAACCATTATTTATTTCCATATCATTTCTTGATCAGTGTCCTCATTTGCAAATTTTTTCATCTATGGATGGAATGAATATTATTACTATGTCACTTAGAATATGCCAGAGGTCCCCAAACTACAGCCCACGGGCCAAATTGCAGCCACCTGAGGCCATTTATCCGGCCCCCGCCACACTTCCGGAAGGGGCACCTCTTTCATTGCTGGTCAGTGTATGGAGTACTGTATGTGGCGGCCCTCCAACGGTCTGAGGGACAGTGAACTGGCCCCTGTGTAAAAAGTTTGGGGACCCCTGGAATATGGGGTTGCACAGATGAACGTTAAAAAAGAGTAAGGAATGTAAATTTGTGATTTCCACATTGGGCGGCTGCCCAGGCACCCACCTTAGAGAGAACCCTGACGACAAGTGCCATTTTAACAACTGATTTGCCGAACTCAGCAAAAAATTAGGTATCGGCTCTGCTGAACCAGAGTGAACCAGCTAAACCCCATCGCTGATTGGATGGTGTTTGGAGGAATAATTCAAATTCTACAAATAACAACTGCGGTTATTTATTGAACATCCCTCCATGATACCAGGCAGTGTGCCAGGCCCCCACACGGGACACTTCATCAGCTTCTCTTGACAATCCAATACAGGAGGCAGTATTATTAACTCGGGGAAATCAAGGCTCAGAGAGGTTGAATAACTTGCCCGAGGTCACACAGTTGCCAGAGAATAGGGCCATATAATTGGAAACCAGGCTGTCTGGCTTAGGAACTGGGATCTTAACATCTGTGCTAAGGGATGGTCCCCCACCTTTCTATTCTCCTGCCTTGAAGACATCCCTTCCCCAATCCTCACCTCTTCCCTCAACCACCTGGCCCATCAGTGACTTCTTAGCCAGATACATGCAGGTGCATGATTCCCTCCCAGCCTATCCTTAGAAAGAACTTCTCCTTGCCAAGAAGCAGATCTAGAGAAAGGATATGATAAAGGCAGACTCGTTCCTATTCTTTCCTTCTGTCACTTTGGCAGGGACAGTAAGATCCTGGGGAAGGAAGGTATTGCAACTGGCAAGAGGAGAGGTCTTGTGACATCATTCACAAGGGTTTAGCCTAGCAGAAGGGTCAGGCTGGGTGAAGGGATGCAAGGGGTCCTCAGGAAGGGGTCCCCAAAGGATGGGGAGGAGTGGCCTGGAATAGTTGGGAGGGTTGGGGGACTGGGTGGCCACCACAGGAGGTCAGTACTAGGGTCACCTCCTGGCTGGGGTTAACTCCTCTGGGTCTGTAGTGGTGAGGGATGCTGTTTATAACCAGCCCAACCAGCCATGTGTGTGTGTGCGCGCGTGTGTGCTCCTTACAGAAGGACTGGGAGGTCCGAATAATCTCTGCCCCCAAGCACACTCAGCTGAGAGCCTGGCTCTCAACCATAAATATCTATTGAACAGATCCTGGCTATATGTATTAAATTAAAATAATAATAATTACATGTGCTCTATCTGAATGTGTGCACATTGTGCAATTCAAGCACTAAAGAAGCATATTATAAAGAAAAAAATAAATTCCCTCCTTAATCCCATCCCCTTTCCACCCCCTCACAAAGGTAACCACTGGTAGCAACTGATGTCTCCTGCCAGATGGTCTTCCACAATGCGTGAATTCACACACGTCTCTCTCTCTCACACACACACACACACACACACACATGAGTCCTCTCCATGCCCACCTCTGTTTTGGCACCCACAGGTTTGGAAGAACCCCCACACTCCCCTCCTGCTGTTGCTAGGTCATGCTGCACCCCCCCCCCCAATGCCTCTGAGGTCCAGGGCTCGGGAGGGACTCTGAGCAGAATGGCAGAGGCAGCCCATTCCCAGTATTTCTCCTGTGACAGGAGGAAGAGGAGGCTAGGGATCCCCAGGAGCGGGGGCCCCCAAAGGGTAGGAAGAGGAATCAAAAGACCTGAGACTGTCTGCCTTTTTAAGGAAAACTGCGTCCCCGAGTTCTCCCCTCCTCTTTCTCCTCCTCCTCAGCCTCCCCGCTCCCTGACCCCACCTGGGTGCCTTGCCCTGATCCAGAACCCTGCACGGAGGTCTGGGCTTGCTCGGAAGGCTTGTCATGTCTGCGTTTAATGAAGTTTAATTATCTTCTGAGATTCAAAGAATAATTATAAATCTTTTCAAGATGCAATCACACGGGTTCATGCTTCATTAACGGTGGAAAATCAATTGTAATTCGAGTAATTCCTCTCTTCTGGAGATCAGCCTGTTTGTACACGCACTCCTCTGCTCACCCAGCTTTGACTCCCCCAAGAAGTGCCCCAGATGCCTGGCTTTTCCTTCCAAACTGATGAGCCTGGGGGATGGTGGGCGAGGCATAGGTGGAGAGGGGAGGAGAGGAGAGAGAAGGAAAGATGGTCTCAGTGGGGTGCAGACCTGGGTAGATATTTATAAGAGGCAAGGAGGGCAGGGAGAGAAGAGTGGAGGAGATGGGAGCGAAGGGAGGAGAAGAGAAGAGATAGGAGTTCTCTTCAAGGCTGCAAGAAAGCAGAGTGTTTCTTAATTTATTTTGGGGGGGAGGTAATCACAGACCCCTTTGAAAAAGCTGAAGAAAGCTTTTGACACACCCTGGAAAATGCACTCAGATCACCTTGCTGAGAGTTGGGGGGTGTCAGGTTCCAAGGCTCTTCCCCCAGCCTCTCTGGCCTTCATAGAGTCCCAGACTGCTCAGAAGAGACAAGACAAAGCTGCGTCTTAGTAACTTGGGACTTTCCTCCATCCCTGAGGAATCGAGGAATCAAGAAGGCTGCTCTGCTCTGCGAGCTGCTGCCCTCGGAAGCTCGTCTCTGAGCGAGCAAAGCTACAACCTGTTCCAAACCACAGGGAGCCTGGGTCCAGGGCTGCGTTCCTGGAGTCTCGGAGATGTCTTGGGACATCCTCTGACCAGCACAGTCTCACAGCAGTAAGGTGCGCCTTGCTTTTGCAGTTGACAAGATGCCTGCATTTACACAGCAGAGGGGAGCAGGGCTCTCCCAGGGTTTTGGGGCCACATGGTCACAGAGAAGTCCTCCAGACCAATAGAGGGAGCAATGGGAAGCATTTGAGCAGAGGCCTGGGCTCTTCAAAGTCAGAAAGGATGAGGCCCCCACGACCCCTGCTGCCAGTTCACGTTCCTCCCTTGAGCCTTTGTTTGAAGCCTCTGAGCAGCACAGTCCAACAGAACTTTCTGCCATGATGGAAATGTCTCCCACTGTCCAAAACAGTAACCGCCAGCCCTGGGCGGTTATTTGAATTGAAATCAAAGAAAAGGAACAATTCCGGTCCTTGGGTACCTTGGCCACATTTCAGTGGTCTGGCCACCTCACATGGCTGGCATATTGAACAGAGCAGATACAGACATTTTCATCATTGCAGAAACTTCTGCGGGCCAACACAGGGTTAGGGTCCTCAGGCATGCTAGCACCCCCACCCAATAACAGACACTGCCCTTAGACTTGGGGACAAACCTCTCTGCTTTGGCCCTGTGTGAGTTTCTCGTGGATGCTGTAACAGATGACCGCAAATTCAGTGGCTTCCAATCACACACATTTATCTTATAGTTCTGGGGATCAGAAGTTTGACATTGATTTTCCTGGGAGAAAACCAAGTTGTCTGCACAGTGGTGGGCCTTCCTGAAGGCTCCAGCAGGGGGAGCTGTTTACTTGTCTTTTCCAGCTTCCCGGCGCCACCTGCATTCCTTGGCTCATGGCCCCTTCCTCTGTCTTTAAAACCAGCAACACATCTCTCTGTGCACAGCTAGGAAAATGGTCTTCCCTTTTAAGGGTTTGTGTCATTGAACTGGGCGCACCCGAATAACCCAGGATACTTTCCCATCGTCAAGATCCGTAACTTAATCACGTCTGCAAATAGCTTTATTTTCCATGTAAAATAACATTATTCACAGGGTCCAGAAATTAGGATATGGACATCTTTGGGGGACAATCATTGTGCCTACCTCAGGTCCCAAACTTTTAATTGTCAGAGAAAAGAGGAGACTTCTGCAAGGAGACAGGTGATGTCATGGGAACTGCAGTATCCACCCAGGTGCTCTCTTCCGGAGCATGTACTGCCCCCAGATGATAGGATTATGAGCTGCTGACAGCTCACAGCTGTGCCCCTCACAGGGACTTGTTCTTGGCCACAGGGGGCTGCACCCTCTCCCTCCTCGCTTCCCTGCTACCTATTTTCTGATGTGAAAAAGGCTGTCATTTTGCCTCCGTCTGGGACTACTCCAAGAGACCAGACCAGGTCCTGAACTCCTCACAGGGTCAGCCCAGGTCTCAGCTGCAACTTCATTACAGGTGAGCCTCTCCCTCTGTCCGGTGTCACCATCCTCATTGCCTTGCGGGTGCATCTCCTCAGTCCATGGCACAAAGCTCCAGCTCCTCACCTTGGTTTATAATGCCCTTTATGATCTGACCCCGCCGTTTCAGTTACTCACATGCCCCCCCCCCCCATTCTTGAGCCCAGATGAGTCATTTTCAATTTCCTAAATGTCTCAGGCCTTTTAATTTTTCTTCTATCTCAAAGCTTTTGCTCATGCTGGTCCCGCTACTTGGAACACCCTTCATCTCCTGGCCATCTCCTCCTCACTCTTTGGATCTCAGTTCCAATGTCACCTCTTCTTGAAAGCCTTCTCAGATCTCCTTGCCCCCATTCAGTACCAGGAGGAGCCCCTCCTCCAAGTTCCGCTGGCTCCCCCAGCCCACTGCTCCTGTTGCTCTCACCCAGGTCTGCAGAGGGCCCTGGGAGTGGGGCCATGTTATTCCTCTCCATATCTTCAGACACAGGGTCTTACCCAGAGTGGGTACTCACTGAGTGCTTGTTGACTGGCTGTTTGTGACCTCAGCTGGCTCTGTGGGATGTGTTCTATTACCCCCATTTACAGAGGATAAAAGTGAGATTGAGAAGGGAGTGTGACCTGGGACACAGTCCATCCTGGAGGCTCATTTTCCCAAGAAAAGACATCCTGGCAGCTCCCCAAACTCCAACGGGCCAGGAACTGCCAACAGCTGCTTAGATATCTGAATGAGATGAACAGGAGCTGCGGCCCCTGCTAATGAACGATTCCTCTTCTACACATATGTTTCTGGTAATCAATTGGCGCATCATTAGCCCACGGCAGTAGTTGTCTCTACTCCAAATGAAATGCAAATGGGGAACTGGTTTTCTTAGGCCTGGTGGGCAGGGCCCTTCCAAGCTCAGGCTCCCCTCCCAGGAGGGGGCCAGTCCCCCTCTCCCAGACTGCAGGAGATTCAAGACAGCAGGACCACCAGTGCCCTGGAGGGCAGCTGGCTGGGGGCTGGGAAAAGTGGAATAACCCACCCATGCTCACCCAGTGGTGGGGGGCAGGGTCCTGACTCCAAGCATTGCAATTGGCGGGGCTGAGAGACCATGAGATCAGAGGCTCCTATTTGCTGCTGGCTTGGGCAGAGGTGAGGCCATGGGAGCTCAGACACCCAAGGAGCCCTCCCATCTACACAGGCTCCCTGAGACCCCGTGTGCCTCACGGAGAAGCAATATGGCACCATGAAGTCTGGGCTCACCCCCTATGCCCATACCACTTACCACTTGCCAGCTGAGCCCGCAGAGTCCCACTTGGTACAATGGAAGTGATACCACCTACCTTGCAGGAGGTTGGAAGGATGATATGTGATGTGCCCGGATGTCCTGTTTAGACTTGGAGCTTAACAAATAGGTCTTCGTGATGTAATATCTCACATATAAGTGCTTTCATGTACTGGGCCTTATTCTGTTTTGCATCCATTATTCATTCCATCCATATAATGATACTTTAAAGTAGGTGCTAGTATCCCATTCTACAAATGAGAAGATTGAGGCTCAGAGAGATTAAGTAATTTACCCAAGGTCACACAGCTAAGGGGGGGTGGGGGTGGAACCCAGATTAAGGTCCAGGTTGTCTGTCTATGCAGTCTGTGGTTGTGATCTTCAATAGGCCTCACTCTCTCTGACCATGCACTCTCCCTCTGGTCCTCCCTAAATGTCCCTGCTTTCTACATTACTGTACTCCTTGAGACCTGGCAGGCTGAAACTCTTCTTAGGTCTATTATCTGGCCCCTGTGAAAAGGTGTGATACCCCCAACTTCTGAAGTCTGGTTGGCCAGCCCCACAAGGGCAGCTTATGTGTGATGGTGGTCTGAATATCAGTTCTCTGATTAGTAGAAACTAATTTATACCCAGAACCCTAGCTGCAAGAGAGTCTGAGAAATATAGTTTGGTTTTGTGACTTCTACAGTTCGGGAACCCACACTAGAAGGGGGTAGAACCTGGAAAGTGATTGCCATGAATGTAGATGGCCCCGAGGCAGCCAATTATAATGATATTAGTGATGTCAAGCGGCTCTAACCTGGTTACCTAGAAGCTATCGTGGACTGGTTTAGAAGGTACAAGGTTCCTGATGGAAAACCAGAGAACCAGTTTTCTTTCAATGCAGAATTTAAAAATAAGTACTTCGCAATTGATATTATTGCGTTTTTTGGTTCGCCTTATGCAAAAGAACAAAAGATCTCTGCTCCCTCCAGTCTCCTTGGCTCTCACTGCCCTTACCCCACACAAACACAGTTTTTGGACTTTAATATTACGTATGGCACAGCCAGAGTTCAACCCTGGCTGGCTCTGCCTCTCTTTTGCTGTGTGACATTAGATAAGTCCCCTAACCTCTCTGACCTCATTAGTCTCATCAGTAACATGACAATAACAGTACCTTTCTAGACATTGTTGTTGTGAGGGTTAAATAAGACTTAATGCGAAGTGCCCCCAAAAGTGCCAGCCCAGAGCCTGCACACGTGCAGGACTGACTAAATGTAGCTGCTATTTCCACAGCTCCCACTGCTACCTCTTGTGGGCCCTTTCCTCCTCCTAGCTGAGGAGAGAGAGTTAAAGGAAGAGAGCCTTGAGCTGTTGGTAGAGCTGAATTATTAAATGTTTCCAAAATGGTAGCTGTGGACTGATTGAATTCTCTCTCTGTCCCAGGCCCCTTGCTTTGGGAAAGGGTCAGTTTCAGAGTCTGGTGATGTTATTTGGGGACTGTGAAGGTCAGAACTCCTTGAAACCCCTAGCAGTGTGGGTCCCTGACATGGGCTAGGTCCCTGGGATGAAGGAACATGGCTCTGGCTGGTCCAGTAAGTGACCAACAGAAGAAACCCAGTCAAATCCATTTGCTCAGTTGTTTGTTAAAACATATAATTCTTCCTCTTTACCTAGCCAAGCCATTCTGTCTTCAAGGCTCACCTGAGGGGTTGCCTCCTACAGGAAGCCCTCCTTGACTATCCAAACTTATCTGAGGTGTTGAATTTGTTTATTTTGTTTTTCCTATCTAGCACCACAGTTGGCTTGTCATCCGGGCATGCAGTTCAATTTCAAGTACACTCAAGTGATGTGTCACTAATAATCATTAAAGTACCAATCCCTGTGAGTAATTTGCTTTAAAAAGAAAAGATCAAATAGAGAGTAAATTTAACGTTATCTCTCTAATAAGGTCGCTGTCAATCATCCTGTGTGCTTTCTTGCAGGCACGAAGGAGGGGGCATTACTGTATCTGGGAACAGCATGACCCCCAGGGCTGTCTCATCACTGTGGCAGCCTGAGGGTCATAAACAGTCAGGGCAATTGTGAGTGATCATGGGGCGTGTGCACTGCAATTTTATAGCTACATCTATTTCCTTCCACATGCTGAATTTTATTAAACTCTGGATGAGCTCAGATGGGGGAATTATCGAACTGCTTATAATGAGGATGGTTAACCCCTCTGGAGCACTTTCCCACGTCCCAGATACTATGTTCAGCACTCTGCGTCTACTATTATCTTATTAATCCTCCCACAAGCCTGTGCAGTAGGCTCTATTAGTCTCCTCATTTTAGAGAGGAAAACTGAAGCTTGGAGAAGTTAGGAAATGTGCTCAAGGTCACTCAGCTGGCGGAGGGAGGCGTTGGACCTGGGTGGACCTGAGTCCAGAGCTTGCTTTTGAAAATTCTTGCAACATGTACATTGAGCCCCCTTGTAGCCACCCTTTCACCCACCTGCCGGGAGCTAGACCTCGGGCTGGCTGCTTAGGAACATAAGAAGACAGACCGGGAGGGCCGAGCCCAACAGCCCTGGGGACCCTGCATCCCCCAGGAAAATGTCTCTGTCCACATACCTCCTCCCTGGACAGCATTCGGGTCTCTCCTCTCCCCTCTCCTGAACCATCTGTTTTCCTGCTCTGTTAGGTCATTCCCAACACCATAAAGCATGCTATTATTTTTCCTATCTTAAGAATCTTCTCTATACCATGCTTTTCTCTCTCCTGCCTCTCTAGTTTTTTTTTCTCTCTCTCTCCTCCTCCTCTCTCTCTTTTATAGCAAAACTCCTCAAATGAGTTACCTTGCTGTCTCCAATTCCTTTCCTCAAGTGCCTCGTGAATCTACGCATTAGCTCTGGTCCCCACCACTCCATCAAAATTATATTCTTGTCAAGGTCACCATGACCTCCTCATTGCTAAATTCCGTGGTCAATTCTTGGTTCTCTTGGAACCTGTCCTATCTGCTGCCTTTGACCCCAGCCATCCCTCCTTCTGGAACTTGTTCCCTGGGCTCCCAGGAGCCCTGGCCTCCTGGCTTTCCTTCTCTGTGTCTCTGGATGCTCCTCTCTGCGTCTTTTGCTGGTCCCGACCTGCCCAGCACTCAGTTCTCAGACTTCTCTCTATGCTCACTCCCTAGATGTTCTTGTCCAGGCTCATAGCTTCAAACACCATGTCAATGCTGAAGATCCTCAAATGGCTATTTTCAGCCCCAACATATCCCTGGAACTCCAGGCTCATATATCCAGCTGCCTGCACAACAACATCTGCTTGGAGGACTAAAAGACATCTCTAATGTAACCTATAGAACCATGAGTTGCTGATCTTTCCCGTCGACCTACTCCTCCCCCTTCTTCTTTGTCCCAGGTGATGTTCACTGTATCCTCCCAGTTGCCCAGGCCAAAAGTTTTGGAGTCATCCAAATCCTCTATATCCAATCCATCAGCAAATCCTCTATGCTCTACTTTTAAAATATATCCAGGATCCATCACTTCTTACTGTCTCCACGGTTATAACCCCCTGAGTACCCATCATTTTTCTCTCAGTTTATTGCGATAGCTTCTTAATTGGTGTCTGCTTCCTCCAGCCTCCTTCACTATATTCTTGGCCTGAAGTCCAGAGGGGTCCTGTTAGAAATGTGAATCAGATCATGTGACTTCTCCTAAAACTCCTCACATGGCTTCTGATCTTACTCAGACTAAAAGCCAAAGTGATATTATGACCTGTGAGGCTTCTCATGATCTGGCCTCCTCTTTCCTCTTTGGCCATGTCTCCTCTCATTTGACCCTTGTTTGCTCCACACCTGCTTCCTTACTCTTCCTCAAATACCTTAGGCATGCTCCTACCCCAGGGCCTTTGTACTTGCTGCTCCTGTTGCCTGCTATTCTCTTTCCCAGTAATCCACAGGGCTTACTCCCTCCCTCCCTTCAGTGAAACCTTTCCCGGCCTACTTCTAAAACATCTGTCCTCACCTTTTCTTCCATGTTCTGTTTTGTCTCCTTAGCTCTCATCATAACAAAATATACATTTTGTTTATTTGTGCATCAGTTATCTGCATCTCTCAGTGGAATGTCAGCTCCATGAGAGGGGCAACTTTTTTCTTCTTTAAAAATCACTGGACACTGAGTCTCTGGTCCACATACTCAATAATAATATGTTTAATGAATGAATCCCTTCTCCTGTCCAGCACAAATAGATCCAATTATTCATAGCACCCATGACACAAAATTATTTCACTCATGCCCCTCTCCCGGATGCTTCTAAGGTCCTGGGCATTGCCAGAAGCCCCGTTACCAGGTGTCTACAGAGCCCAGGCTTTGCTTCCATCTGGGACATCTGAGGTTTGGCATCTTTGAGTTCCTGTGTGCTGTCACTGGAAATTTCAGACCAGGCTACAGGTGCCTGTTCACTTCAGAATAGAAAAGGTCTTTGTTTTTTCCATGCACCCATGGAGCATGTGTTACATTCTGCACAGCATGGCCAGTGGTCTGTAAACAGGGTGACTGGCTGTCCTGGCATGCCTGGGACGTCCAGTCCTGGGAAAAGCAGTCCAAATTGGTCGCCCTGCCCATAAAGGTCTTGTTCACAGTAACATCCTACAGGTTTGAGGTCACACACCCAGGAAGAGTGAATACATTTGGGCTAAATTCCTTTCTTGCTTTTTATAAGCTGACCCACCAGGAGACTCCATATGGGCCCAGGCTTGCTCTGATTGAGGCTAATGTGTTTCTCCTAAATAGTATTGTGTAGTCCAAAATAAGTGAGAAAGAGCCTTTTTTAGGGCCCTACTATCCCCCTGTAGCCCAGCCTTCTGTTGTGGGGCTTCAGGAATAAGAATTCTCCCCACCCCCCAATACCCTCACTCGCTGCCCCCCATCTAGTGGGTTCTGGAGTAAGTCATTTGTTGACTTGGACTCCACACCTCAGGGGCAAGAATAACAGCTGTTATGTGCCAGGCTACAGACAAGATCTAGTCCTTATAATGCATTATCCCCATTTTACAGATGGGACAACTGAGACTCCGAGAGAGAAAGGAGTGACTTGCCCAAGGCCTTGCACCTAGTACCCAATATTTATGGGGCATCTTTTAAAAAAATAATTTACTGATTTTTAGAGAGAGAGAGAAGAGAGGGAGAGAGAAAAAAACATTGATTTGTTCCACTTATTTATGTATCCATTGGTTGATTCTTGTACGTACCCTGACTGGGGATCAAACCCATAACTTTGGTGTATCAGGATGATGCTCTAACTGAATGAGCTACCCGGTCAGGGCTATGGGGCATCTTTTCATGTGTCCAGAACTGTTCTAAGTACTGAAGACAGATGAGCTCATCAATCCTGTCAATAGCTCTTCAAGGAAGGTATTAATATTAATGTTATCCCTACCCCACTTTACAAACGTGGTGCCTGAGCCTGAAGAAGCTACAGAATGGGCCTTAAGATCCTTCATGGTCAGTACATGATGGAGGCAACATTGCAACCCAGGTGATCACCCCCAACTCCATGCACGCCACCGCTGTATCGTATCACTGATTCCGTGTTCATGGGGAGCCTTCGCAGACTTTGGGGGGCTGCAGCACCACCCTGGAACTGCTGGTGTGTGCATTTTTCAGAGAAGAGGATCAAAGGCACTTACTAGATTGTCAAAAGGGTCTAACACTCCCCCTCAACTAAGTCTCGCTGTCCTATGTGGCATTAATTGGATGGGGGTAGAGGTGAGCTTAGTGAAGTATGGGGGCGTGCATGTGTGTGTTCAAGACAGAGAGAGAGGGAGGGAGAGAACAGAGAGAGAATGCTAGGATGGAGGGAGGTGGGGCAGGCTCCTGCTCTCCATCTTCCTGTCCTGTCTCCTGCCAGTTCCTCCATGGCAGCAGACGCTGCCATCACAGGGCCCGGCGGGCACACACGTGTGCTCCCACATCCAGCAGGCTGGACTCACCACCCACTTCCACGCTGTGTTCCATTTCTCTTCTGCCCGCCTGCCAGGCCTCCCCGGGGTCTGATCCCCACGGCTGTTTTATGCAAGGTGTCAGCTCCCCGTGCCACTCTCTGGCCTGATGTAGTTATTAGGGACAGCTACAAGAAGAGACAAAGACCCAGGCGAGAAGGCGGGGGCTGGGGCCTCTGAGGCAGCTGCTGCCACTGTGTAATTCCTCATTCCTCGTGTCACTGAAACAAACTCTAGCTCCTGCCATCGCTTTCTGTTTAGAACTGAATAATAATTAGGATGCGTATTTGGAAACAGTTAAAAATAAGCTGCTAGCATGTGGCTAATTTTGCTCAGGCAACGATGATAATATTAATCTGGAAGAAAGGGAGAAGATGGCCAGGTGGAGTCCATGGAAGTTACTGAGACTCAGGTGGCTCCCGGCTTGGCTGCCGGTTCTTATCTGAGGGCCCCCAGTTTCTCAATGACCCTGAATCTCGGGTCTGGTGGAGGTAGGAATGGCTTGGGCCAACAGCCAAGGACCCTGGTGGCCAGTTGGCAGGGGGGCTGGACTGGAAGACTCACCTTTTCCACCTGGGTCCACAGGCTCAGTACTCTCTTGCTACCCAAGAGTGAGTCCCTTGTGCTCACAAAAATCACCTTCCAGCCACTCATGGCCAGCTCCCCTGCTTCTGAAACCCCTGGTTCCTCCTGCTCTGGAGGGTCTCTATTGTTACAGGACACCACACACAGGTGGATCGTGCTTTGTGAACCACAAAGGGCCTGGGTTCAAGTCCTGCCTCTCTTCTCCCCCTCACTCACTCACTGGTCATGCCAGCCTGCTTGCTGGCCCTTACACTTGCCCGCCTAGGGGCACCCTCTGCCTTCGGACAGCCCCACAGTTCACACCCCATTTCTTTTGAGTCTTTGCTCCGATGTGACCCCTTCTTCGAGAACTTTCCTGGCCACCCCCATTTGAGCCCTATCGAGACACCTCTTCTCTCTCCTGCTTTATTTTTCTCTACAGCACTTACTGCCTTTAACATGCATCATTTTACTTATTTGTTTATTGTTCCCTCCTCCCAGGAGCAGGGACTTTGCTTTGATTGTTGATGTGTCCCCAGTGTCTAAAATAGGACTTAGCACACAGTGGGTACGAATGAGTGGGCAAGTGCTGGGCTGGGAATCCAAGGGGGCAAAATAAGCCCTTGGGGTTTATCTGGGATGGACACGGTGGCCTCTCCACATCTGCTTCACTCTTCTCTCCCTCAGAGAGGACAGCGCTCTGGCCGAGAACGCCAAGTTGGGTTTCATATTGTTTAGCAAGAGTGTTGCAAGGTCTCCAAAGCTGGAGCAGGGCCTTCAGAGGCAAATAAGACGTAACCCAGGAGGGCTGGCTGTCCTGTCTGCCATGCTCACCACTGTGTCTCTAGTGCTACTGGCACTTCATGGACACCCAGCAGCATTTTGTTGAATATATGAATGAATGTCTCACTTCAGCCCAGAACCTGAGACAACACAATATGGCCAATCAAGAGGAGCGTTGGCCAAGAATGGAAGTCTTTGGTCTGTAGCACCAGTGTGCCCAGGTGGAGAGACCCTAGGTCCATGGCAAAGCCTCTGCCGCAGGTACAGGACATCAGTTGACGTATCTCAGAGGCCAACAAGAACCAGCTGATGTCCCACTGGGGCAGGGCTGGCTACTGACTGGCCCAGAACTTCAGGCTTCACTGACCCCTGGGCCAGGTGCCCAGGGCACGGTGGGGCAGCCCTCCACATTACATTGGCTGGCGGGCCATGCACCCACCCCTGCTGGGAGGCCTGCACAGCCTTGGAACTTGCTCATACAGGGAAAGATGTTCTGCTAACGACTGCCAGGCTACTGAGCCAGGAGCAGCAGACTGAAGGGCATGTCATCCATTAAGGGCCCAACCTCTCATCCAGGAGCACACAGATCATCGCATCATCCGTCATCTGTCATACCCTTCACCACCTGCAGTTCCAACCTGGCCCTGTTGCGGCTGCCCTGCCCGCTGCAGCCGCTCCCCAGTGTCCCCCTGCAGCAGCTCACAGAGGCAGGTGCTAGAAGCCCCTAGGGGGAAGAGAGCAGATGGCTGGGCCACAGCATGCTCCCTGCGGCTGCCTGTGGAGGACTTCCTCTGCCCCTCCCCCCACGTCCGACATCACTGATCGCAGAGACTGAGGCAGCCCATTCACCCAAAGGCCCAGAGCCAGACCAGCTTCCACTCTGGAAGCAGCAGAGCAGGAGGACCCGGCGACACCTTCCTCCCAGACCCCCTCGCGCTTAGAGTCTGCCTCCCAAATAAAGTCCTGGTCCCTGTCTGCTCAGCAGCAGTGGCCGTCCTGTCGGCATCATGTTGGGGCCTGGACAGGGCACCATCATCCACCGGTTGGCTGTCCTGCCCTCAAAGGGGGCCTGGCTCTGTTTCCCCGCAGGCAGGATGTGAAGGACAAGCTGCCCGCACACCCGCAGCAGCCTGGCAGGCTCATCAAAGGCAGTAATTGTCGGGAGGAATGTGCCAGCAGAGTGAAATAAGAGCCTAGAAGGTATAAAGGGTTGGAGCTGCCGATAAGAAGCTGTTTTATATAGAATTTCATTCCCCCGGATCGGAATGAGAACACAGGGTTGGCTTTTATTTATTCTTTTTTAATTCATCTGACACAAAGCCTTTTGCCCCAAGAAGGCCAATGTGGGTGCAAGAGAGATTGATGATGGGGCAGACAGAGGCTGCCCAAGACCCCCCACAGTGGCTGGAGGGTTTCCTGTGGCCTTGGGTTGTCCTCTGGGAGCGACCCTGTGGCCCAGAGCCTCCTGTCCCTCAGGTGCCCAGGCTGCATCCGTGCCCTCCTGTCCAGCTCCAGAACCTGGGGCCCAAGCCAGGCCGACCCAGGGCTCCCGTTTCTGCGGCCATCCAGCAGGACACCAGGGAATGAGGGGGACTTGCTGCCAGTGCCCTGTGGTCCTCACTCTTTTCCACCTTGAGGGTCCTCTCCTTTGACATAATTCGGTTTATGTGACACATACTCCTGGTAGGACATGGAGAATACTATTCTGAATAGAGATGAGCGCAGAGAGAAAAATTAAAGCAGCCTGTCAACCCTTTCACTATTCATTGTGTGCTGCAGTGTCCAGCCTTTCTTCTGGTGTGTTTGCGAATACGGGCTCCTCACTGCTTCTTTGTGAGCCGCCATCCCCCACCGCCTAATAGGATGTTACGAACAATTCAGTGAAGCCTTTTAATTTAACGTCCACCCGGTCCGTGGGGTCCCACTGACGTTAGCTCTGCTTTCCCACTCACTGAGAACATTCAATATGACAACAAGCGACCATGAATTCAGCCAACATGCATACAAATCACAATGGTGTCTTTATACCCTTGGGAACCATCTCTGCAGGCAACCTGGCAATGTGTGCGGCCTGTAAGGCAATGTTGGCCCCTTAGGATCTGTGGCTGGCTGGGCTGGGAGGAGGCAGTGAGACTGCCCAGTGGTGTATGCTGGGGATCAGGGGGGCTTGGGTTTGGACGTACAGAGTGTCCCCTGTGTAGATTAAGTCACTTGAGATGTACTGGGTGATTTGTTGTGTTTGCTTCCCGATCCCTCCTAGCTAGTCACTTTTTTTAGGTTAAGGTGGGTCTGGGGACCTCCTCCCCTAACCTCCTGCCCTCCCCACCCTATGAATGACCTAGAGCAATTACCCATTAACCCCTTGAAATCCACCCACTTAGATATTAGCATAGATAAGCTACTTGATTAGTTGGCTGGATAGGGAGGGGGCAGAACACAGAAGATTTTGATAAGGGAGACAGTTAGAAAGGATGAGGGCACAGAGAACCTAGGGGGGTTGGCCGGGATGGGGAGCTGCTGTGGGGGCTGCGGGAGAACCTTTGAAGTGAAGGGAGGAGGCTTCCCAAGTGGGAACTTCCAGAAACAGCTGTGAAAAAACACAGAGACCTAGCCTTCTTCAATATTTGACCAGAACCTGCAAGAATACAAAATTATAATGCTGGCTCCCCAATAGCAACATGTTTCTAGGAAACAAATCTCTATCATGGCTCCAGCAGGGAACTGTCCAGCTGCTACTGAAAGATCTTTCTAAAACATAAATCATGCACTCTCACTCCCTGGCAATAGCTTCCACCACTCTTAGACTCAGACTCCTGCTGATGGTCCATGAGAATCTATGAGATCTGCTTTACTTGCCTCTTCTACTCATTCTATACCTGTCTCCTCCCAGACCCTTGTCTCAGGGTCTTCCTTACTATTCCTCCAACATACCAATCTCTGTCCTGCCTCAGGGCCTTTGCGCTCGTTATTTTTTCTGCTGGGTATGTTCCTTCCCCAGATCTCTGCATGACCACCTCCTTTCCATTACTGGAATTTCTTTTTTTCATAAACCTCCTCGAAGAAATCTGCCCTGTCCAGCCAAGGTAAAATAGCCAGTGTTGGGCAGATAAAATATATTATGCTCACTTTGTTAAAGATGGCGCTGCCTATGTGCAAGTTTTAAGAGTAAGCTTTTCCCCACACCCTTGACTGATTGGATGATGTGGGGTGGTGCACTCTCGTGAGGAATCCTCCCATTATGCCTCAGATAAGTGACTTTGTATCAGAGACTTCCTTGTTTGTGATTGGATTAAAGGTTTTGAATCTATGCTATAAAGTGGGACAGACCGGGAGCTTGCTCTCTGTTCCTGAGAGGAGAGCAGATTAAGGCCATGTGAAGGAGAGGAGAAGCAGCCAAGATGGCGGAATGCTGAGAGAGAAGCCAGTTTGTGCAGAGTTTGTGCAGGAGGAGATGGGGAACAGAGGTTGTTCGGCAGATAAAATATAATATGCTCACTTTGTTAAAGATGGTGCTGCCCACATGGAAGCCCGTCACCCAGGTGATATTATTTGCCCTTATGCTTGTGATGGGTGTGAGGGAAAAGTTGTAATGTAAGCAGGCCAGGTCGTTATAGCCTAAGGCTTAGTTTAAGAGTAAACTCTTCTCCACACCCTTGACTGATTGGATGATGTAGGGTGGTGATGTAGGGAGGAATCCCATTATGCCTCAGATGGGTGGCTTTGTATCAGAGACTTTCTTGAATGTATAATTGGATTAACGGTTTGGATTATCTATGCTATAAACTGGGGCAGCCCGGGAGCTTGCTCTCTCTCTCGGTTCCTGGGTTCCTGAAGTTAGTATTAGAGAGGAGAGCAGAGTAAGGCCACGTGAAGGCCAGGAGAAGCAGTCAAGATGGCAGACTGCTGAGGAAGAAGCCAGTTTGTTAAGAGTTTGTGCAGGAGGAGATGGGAAACAGAGGTGAATAAGTCTGGTGAGCTGGAAACCTTTGATACTAGGAAACTCGGATAAGTCAGTAGCTTTGTGAGCACTGAATGTGTGGGTTTTGGAGCCCAGTGTGTGTTTTTGCTTGCCTGCCGGGTGCAAGCTAGAATTAAAGCTGATGGCTCACCAGTTTGTGGCTCCGGTGTTTTATTACCGACTGTTCGAATCCAATGTGAACCTGCGTGGGTCAGGCGGCTGTGATCCTGACCCCGACTACTGGCTTTACAGAGGTGAATAAGTCTGGTGAGCTAGAAACCTTTGATTCTAGGAAACTCGGATAAGTCAGTAGCTTTGTGAGCACTGAATGAGTGGGTTTTGGAGCCCAGTGTGTGTTTTTGCTTGTCCGCCAGGTGCAAGCTAGAATTAAAGCTGATGGCTCACCAGTTCTTGGCTCTGTTGTTTCATTACTGACTGTCCGAATCTAATGGGAACCTGCCCGGGTCAGGCGGCTATGATGGTGGCCGCAACTACTGGCTTTACAGCCAGTTAGCCTCTTTCTCTAGTATCACTCTACTTTAATCATCTGCCTCACTTTTCACCATCTGCAATAATCTTGCTTTTTAATGTGCTTTAGTTTTTATTGCCCAACTCACTTTCTATTCTAAGAGCCATGAGAACAGTTGTCTCCCTAGAACAGTGCCTGGCATATAGTAGGTGCTCAATAAATACCTGTTGACTAAATGAGCAAACAGGGATGGTGTAAAGCCAGTAGTCACGGCCAGGATCACAGCTGCCCGACCCGTGCAGGTTCTCACTGGATTCGAATAGTCGGCAATGAAACACAGGAGCCAAAAACTGGTGAGCCATCAGCTTTAATTCTAGCTTGCACCCGGCGGGCAAGCAAAAACACACACTGGGCTCCAAAACCCACACATTCAGTGCTCACAAAGCACTTATCCGAGTTTCCTAGCATCAAAGGTTCCTAGCTCACCAGGCTTATTCGCCTCTGTTCCCCATCTCCTCCTGCACAAACTCTTAACAAACTGGCTTCTTCATCAGCACTCTGCCATCTTGGCTGCTTCTCTCCTTACTCTGCTCTGCTCTCTATACTTCAGGAACCGAGCACCAAGAGAGAGCAAGCTACTGGTTTCCCCCACTTTATAGCATAGACTCAAAACCTTTAATCCAATTATACAAACAAGGAAGTCTCTGTATAATGGGATTCCTCAGGAGAGTGCACCACCCTCCATCATCCAATCAGTCAAGGGTGTGGGGAAGAGTTTACTCTTAAAACTAAGCCTTAGGCTATAACGACCCGGCCTGCCCACAGCCTGTTCCAGAACACACATTAATATCAACAAACTTCCATGTGGGCAGCGCCATCTTTAACAAAGTGAGCATAATATATTTTATCTGCCCAACAGATGGGATTCTCACTTCTGGGTGAGGCAGCCCATTGCATTTCGGGAAACTTCTGTTGGTTAGAACTGACTAGAGATGGCAGGGAGAGGTTTCATTTCATGTACGAAGGCCAACTGCTTGATAGTGGCTGCCTGGATTGAGAAAGAATTTGAAGTCACATTTGTAACTGTAGTAGAGAAGGCTATGATTGATTAGTAATGTCTGCCAAGGGCATAAAGGAAGAAACAATAGTACGTGTGCCACATATCTGCCAAACCTGAATTAGACTGGAAGCTCCCTTGAAAGATGTAGGGCCTTCTTATTCTCCTCTGTCACATGCTAGGTGCTTGGTCACAACTGATGTTGGCTGTCTGCCCAACCGGGAATTGTTCGGCTTTGAGGCTCAGGCTCCTGAAGAGAAAGGAGAAAACATCTAAGTCAGTGGTTTTCAATCTCTTTTAAACCAGCACTGTTCGTTCTTCAAAGGGCATCTTATAATATAATTCTGGTCTATATTAGCAGACAAAAGCAAAGCTGCTCTGACTGAAGCTGGGTTTGGGACTCAGCCCCATCTTCCTGCACCCCCACCTCCAGAGGCAACCCTGAGACACCTTCAGTGAAGCTGGTGGCTCCCCAGAACCCAATCTGAGACCATGGGTGAGGAAACCAAGGTCCAGAGAGCGGAAGTGATTTACCCAAGGTCACACAGCCACTTAGAACTGAAGCTGGAGGTACTATCCCAGGGACTCCCACTTTAGTGCTCTTTCTGCTACATCTCAAGCCTCCCTCATGGGTCAGGTGGCTTCAGCTCAGGGCTGGAGCTAGAGGCCAGGAAAGGACATTCCTCACCTCCTTGGGGCTGGGTGGACACCTGAGCCATCTCCTCCCAGGCCCTGAGAGAGGAGTATTGATCAGCTCCTCCCAGATGGGCACTGGCCTCTGCTCTACCTTGCTCCCTCAGCCCCTGGGTGCGGCATTAGAGAACAGCGTGTTCTCCCTGGCTGCGCTTTATTAATTAAAGCATTTCCCCCTCTTTGGTAGCAGCTGCTTTGAAAGAGCTCAGTGAATGTTTAATTCATCGGTTCAGAGATGCTCCCCTCCTCACTCCAATATCCCCTTCCTTCAAAGTGCTTCCCGGGGAAACCCTCCCAGCATGAGGGCTGTGTCCCTGCTTCTCCCGGAGATACTGCTAAGCTGCCTCATCTGCCATGTGCTCTTCCTCCACTAGCTGAAGGTGATTTGTTATTCAGCCTGAGAAATCTATTAGGAATGAGCAAGGCTGGGTGCAAGCCCAGGTTCTCCAACCTGAGATGGTTTAAAAGGCCACCATTTGTCGAATTGCTACATGAGTATTTAATGATCATCTTCCTTGGCCGTTTAGAGGCAAAAACTGAGGGCATTGATTACCCAGTGATGCCAATCAGAGGCCATGCTTCCTCAAGGTGGGGGCGGGCTGCCACCGGCACGAGGCTATCTCTAAGAGGGAACCTGGGGAAGCTGCATCTGGGGACCCCCTGTCCTCTACACAGCTCTGGTCAGTGGAATAGAAGAGCCATGTCACCTATGGCAGGCTCATCTCCAATGGGGTTGCAGAGGACCAATGAACAGGTGATTGTCTTAGGTGGGCGCTTCCAGCCCACCTGCTCTCCCCTCTCCCCAAAGGTGGACCTATCTGCTCATCTGCACATCTACCAGCCTCTTCGCTCTGATTCCCTTGGAAGATCCAGCTTGAACCTGGTGGTTTGAATATACACAAACCCTCTCAAGATTGGGAACAGCAAGCCCCTTTCTCCTCCTGCCTGTTTGCCTTGGAAAGGGGAGAGATGTGTATGGCCTAGTTCAGCACTTCTGTCCCCTTCTTGAGCCCGCTGGGCCATGGCAGCACCCAAGCACTACCCCTTCCACGGATGTGTCCCAGGATCACAGCCAATTCCTCTTTCTCTTTCACCTGGGGAAGCCCAACAGACTGTGGTGACATCATGCCAACAGATTTTATCACGAGAAGCACATGCTGTGCTAAGTTGGGAAGTTTAAGGAGTCAGGAGCAGAGTACCGAGGCGAACCTCACCAAGGATGGGGACACAACAGGGACTTCAACCATGGGGTTGGGACCCACAGAATCAGCCGGCTGGCCCATAGCCGGCCACGTGGCTCTCTCCAATCCATACATTAATCCACCCCCCTCCCTGAGTAGTCCCACCCAGCAGGTGGCCCAGCAGGGCGGTGCTGCCACCCTGGAAACGGTGGGAAATCTTCATCAGCCATCTCAGGAATGGCAATAAGAGGAACATTTTGGCACTGTGTGAGGTAGTTGGAAGCATTAGCTCACTGAATTCTCACCTCGTGCTTGGAGTGGGTGCCATTTCAGTGGTGAGTAAACTGAGGTGCATTGAGAGTATTCAATTGCTCAGAGGTTCTCAGTATTTGGGTGCCAGTCTGGATGTGCACCAGGTCTGTCTGTTCCCATGCCCACACCACTGGCCGGATGGCTACATTAGACCCAGCAGGACTGTTTTGTGTCAACTCTAGTCAAACAGGGTGAGCCCCACGCCTGACTGTCGTTCTTGGACAGTGTTGGGCTGTGTGAGAGCACAGCTTTGGGGTCAGGAAGATTGGGCCTGCCACCTAATGCCTGTGTGGCCCTGGGCAAGACACTGACCCCCTTCTGCCTCAGTTTTCTTGTCTGTACAAACAATGGCGATACTTACCTCCTGAGGTGACTGTGAAGATTCTTTTATTCTGACAGTAAACTTTCATCAAGCATCTAATGGGATCCTTGCCTTGGGCTAGAGATGGACAATACACACAGTAGGTGAAGTAATGGTGTAGAGCCCGATCCAGGTGGTACCTGCTAAAAATTATTGTTATTCCTTTAAATGTATTTTTTAATTTATATTTATTGGCTTTAGAGAGAGATAGAGAAACATCGATTTGTTGTTCCATTTATTCATGCATTCATTAGTTGACTCTTGTATTGTTATAAAGTACTGTACCTCATTTCTGCGGGTTCATGTAGAGACACCAAGTCCAATATGAATTATGAGGAGTTTTATTATAAAAAGCCGGCAGCATACACAAGGCAATCCTCTTACCCGAATCATGCAGCCCTGACTATCTCTCAGGGACTGCTTATATACTCTTTGACCACATACAGGTGGGGGAGGCATAACATCATGACACAAGCTTACAACCACATACAGGTGGGGATTCACAGGACATACATTTCACAGATTCTTCCAGTGTCTCTCCCCTCCCTCCATTGCCCAGGGGCATGCTAGTCCTAAAATTCAAAGGGGAGGGGGAGAAAGAGAGCAACATACAAATTCTATCTCCTATTGAAAGAGCAAGGAAGTTCTTCAAATACCTTACTATAGTATGTGCCCTGACTGGGAACCGAACCCATAACCTTGACATATCGGGATGATATTCTAAAAACTGAGCTAGCCAGCCAGGGCTGTTATTCTTTTAAAATGACTTTTTTCATTTTTTGTAATGGGGCCAAGGGGAGTCTTGGTGCTGCCTTGGAGAGAAGCTCCCCTCTTGTTCTGGAAACTTTTATCCTGGTTGGATGCTGGCCCCACAGCTCTTTGTTTCCTGTCCTAGCTATGGAAGAGGTGCTCCTTGTTCCTGCTTCCTCCTGAGAACAGTGGATTGGGTGAAGTGAGGGTTCCCAACCCTGGGTGGCCCCAGGGCAGAATGGGGTGGAAAGGAGAAAGGAGAAGAGAAGGGGAGGGAGAGGAGGAGGGGTGGGAGGGGGGGAGTGGAGCTCCATGGGGGTCAGAATATCATTCAGCCCCCTCAGCTGGGGGATCCCTGGGTGGCTCTCTCCCAATGGGGCCCTGCCAGGAGTCTCAAACAGGAGGTTATTTTGGGTGGCAGCGTGATTGGAAACTTGGAAATCAGGAAATTGAGTGGTGATTAAGGTTATAATAAGTTGACAACATCAAATATCATTACCCCTAGAACATGCAAATGATCCTCATCTTTACCCAGGATTTCTATGCAAATACCAATTAGCAGAGAAAGAATTTGCCCAGATAGGGGGAAGGCTGGTTCTCCTGCCAATGCCCCCCTCACTGCCACTGTAAGAGGGTAAACAAATGGGAGGGGTGAGGGGCACAGTGGCAGCATGGGGAGGGGGGCTGTGCTTGAATGTCACCAGTAGAGGAGAGACTCCATAAGGGTGACTGTTGATCTTAGGAAAGGCTATCAGAAACTCTGGCCTCCTACACCTCCCCTGCCACAGGTTCTGCCCTCTGCACGGGCCCGAGGCTGTGAGAAGATTCTTGGGACCAGCCTCAGGAGCAGCTGGTCTCTGTCCCAGGTATGGCCTGGCTATGGGCTGACCCGAGCAGCCTTTGCAGCCTGGGCATCAGAAACTCATTTGTCTGTGACTAGGAGCTGCATGTCTTGGAAATTAACCTCTTAAGAGTCCAGGTCTCAGAGTCACTGGATTGGAGCCCTCCGTGTTTCCTGCTCTTGGCCAGATAATTACACAGTGTCTGATGCACAGGGACACTGTCACTCGTAGTTGATGAACAGAGCACAGGGCCTGCCCTCAAAGAGCTGCCAGTCTCATTTATCAGGTAGAAGTCACCACAGCCAGAGACAGCACACCATGCAGTGTAACGTGCACGGTACCGACAGGAGCATGTTTGGCTGTCTGCACAGATGAACTTGCTTTTTGCTGTGGTGGCACGACAAGGTGGCACGGAGTTTGAGCTGAGCCTTGAAGGCAGAGTAAAAGAAGGAGAGAGGGGAGGGAGGGGGTTCTTAGCGAGAAGGATGGCAAAGACAAGATCTAGAGGCTGGGAAATGTGTGCTATGCTCCAGAATCAGGGAGTGTGCCGTCCACCCTATCCAACTATGCAGCTGCCCAGCCCCCTAATCCACCCATCCAACCCGCCAAACCAACACGCAGCCCATTGCCAACCTCCTATCCACACATCACTCAGCCCGCCAAACCAACCCACCCATCCAAGCTACCAACCTATTGAACCCCAAACCCATCAACTCATCACCCCACCCCCAACCCATCATTCAATCCATCAACCCACCTCACTAACAGGAACCAACTCACCCACCCACCACCCAACCCACCAGCCCAGGTAAAGATGATAAACTCTGGAGTAGATGGCCAGGGTTCTTTAAACGAGGGTGATGATCACATGGGGGTTGTTGTGAGGACATGGCACCTTGGGCCAATGTGCGTCAAAGTCTTGGCCCGTGCCTGAGACACAATAAGCACTCGCTATACAATGGCAACTTGCTGTTTAGGTTGATATGATTTATTCCAAAGCCAATAGGAAGGAGAGCACTGGGGTTGATCTGAGCTGGAGAAAGATGAACCTGCAGGGAGATGTAGGTGGGAATAGAGGGGCAGGCCTGGAGCTGGGCACCCAGGAGGCCATTTGTTCAAAACCAAATACAGTAGGGAGAAGCTTGATGCTTGGGGGGAGGGGGACGGAACCCTTCCCCACCCTCCTACCCATCCATCCAGCCTCAGGACACCCCACTTGGGAATCTGGGCACCCCAGAGTTTGTTAGCAGGGAACTTGTTCTTATTATCAACCCTTGTATCTGAACCTCTTGCTAATGGGAGCAGCAAGCTGCCCTGAGCAGGACACTGGGGAATAGGCGGAATGTCTGAGGATCTTCTCGCCCCCTGGAGTCAGTCCCCTTACTCCAGCCCCTCTCCCACCCTCCAGCCTCACCAGGCTCCCACGGAGAGAAGAGAAGGCTTCCCGCTGCCCACATCCAGCCAGAAGCTTCCCGCCGCTTTCAGGTGGCCGCCTCCAGAAATGCTTTGATCATCTAAATCCAGGTTGTACTAAGTCACCAAATCCTTTTAACTTGCAGGGATTTTCTCTGATGTCTAATGGAGGTCCTTTCCCTGGCTCCTTGAAGTGTTCTGTGAGCCACTCAGGACACAGGAGGCGGGTGAACTTGAGAGAAGCTTCCCAGGCAGGGAGCCCTGGAGCTGTGGCTCCCTCACTCAGCCACTCCTAAGCTCATACCTGCTGGGCAAGGCAGGCGGTTGGGTGCCCACCTCACTGTGCCTGGGCGGGTCGGGCGGCCCCGTGGGTTACCAGGCCCTGGCCACAGGCTGGCAGAGTCATTGCAAGGCACAGTGCAATTTCATGCCCTGTTTCCTCCTTTTCTGGTCGGCAGTTTCTGCTCTATTTGTCCACAATGAACAGAGGTGAAGTGAAATGAATTAAAGTCTCTCTCTCCTTCGGCCCCCTCCCTCTTTTCCCCTCCCTGCCTCCTTGATATTCCCCAGGAGGCTCTGGCTTCCCATCCTGCCCGGGATCTGGCTTTTTCTTCCGCTCACTCACTGTCTTGGGCTCTGCTTCCTGCTCCATTCTCCCTCTCTCCATGCTCTACCCGGCTTTTACCCATTCAGTCGCGCATCTGTTCAGCAGACGTTCACTGAGCACTGGCCGCATACCAGAAAGTGTGCCCTGTGCCCTGTGCCTGACTCTCACCCTCCCCTCCTCTCTGCCTCCTTGCCTGGGCAGGGAGGTGCCTGGGCTTGAGTCAGGCGATGAGGATGCTGGATGTGTCCAGGAGCCCCCCTTCCAACGTGGAAGTAACCTGGGGGTATACACTTTCTATCTCTGAGTGCTGCATTCTTATTTTAGCTCAGGTAGTTATGGCTGGATGACTGGCTCTAGGGAACCCCTTTCATGTCAAGGTCCCTGCCAGCCAAATGTGAGGGTGCTCACAGTGCTAACCTTCCACTGAGGACTAACTTTGACCACCCTCCCCACCACACCCTCACAAGGCTAGGAGTCGACGTGTCTCAGGGTTGGTCCAGCCCAGCCCTTCTTTTCTAAGCAATGCAACTGTCGTCTCAGAGCTAATAAGCCATGTGTTGTGTTCCTCCCAGCCAACTCGGTGGGCTAGACCTGGCCATGGGCACCAGTCCCATCCAGCCCCTGAATAGCCCCCTTGCAGCGGTTTGGAGTCAGGTCCTAGAGGATTCTGCTGTCTCCCATAGTCTGGTACTTGAATTGCATGTGGTGGGAAGCTGGGACTTCAGCGGCCACATCTGACCTTCTGCATGAGACAAAGGGGCAGCTGGTATGCAGAGAGGACCAAGTGGACTTGCAGGAAGGTATAGAAGGGTTTGTCCTGCAAGGGGAAGGCAGGGCAGGGCAGAGAGACAGAGAGAGATGGACAGCCCGAGACACACCCAAAAAGAAACCCAAACAGAGAGAAAGAGACACAGACAGAGACAGAGCAACCTTGGGGGGGAGGGGAGAGACAAGGAAAGCAGAGAGACACACAGACATAAAGACAGAGGGACAGAGACAGAGTGAAAAACAAGAAGACAGCAATGAAGGATGAGAAAGGGACAAAGAGGTTGACCCATACACAGAGAAAGGCACAGGAGCAGCCTCTTGAATGTGACCCTTTTGCTGTTCAGCCCCCGCCCCCATTGTTCTTGCCCTTGGGGGCCACGGGAGGACCTCTCTGACTGAATAAAAAATCCCCATTTTCCACAGGTCAGCACAAGTAGCTAGCTGTCCCCACGTGAACCTGATTCCTTTGGGTCTGTACAGGGCACACAGCATAGTCCCCACTCCCAGGGCTCCTCTGGCACTGTCCTGTCCTGCTGACCCCTCTACAGTCCTTCCTCTTCCCTCTCTCACCCCCCACTCCTCATGACAGCCTCCCCCACACCACGGGCTCTCCCGTTAGTACAACTCCTTAATTCCTCTAAATTAATTTCAATAGATCCTGTCCAGCATTGACTGAGCACCTGGACCATGCAGAGTGCTGAGCCCAGGGCTTAATTTATTCCTTCCTCACCCCTGTGAGGCTGGCCCCACGTCTCTCATTTACAGAACAAGAAAACCTGTTCAGAAAGGTTAAGTAACTTGCTAGAGCTCACGAGGTCTGTAAGAGGGGAAGCAAGACTTGCTTCTTTCTCTCGCTCCATTGACATAGCTTTACTAGTGTACTCAAATTAAGCTTCTGCAGTAGACATGCACCGCGTGGGACACCACAGAGTCCCTTTCCTAGGAGAGCGCTGGGTCGCCTCCACCCCCATCTAAGTGATCTTCCAGCAGCTGCATCAGCCCTGGGCAAAGTGGGGAGACACAGAGTCAAGTGGGTGCATCTGTCCAGATGGGCACAAGTTCAAGACACAGGAGCTGTCTGTCCAAAGTCACCCGGCAGCTGCCCCATCCAGGGGACACAGCTCCTGGCTCTCACTCCAGGCTGGAGGTGAGGAATGATGAAATCAGGAACCAAATTACCCATAAAAATGCCCAGCAACACCCCAAATCCTGCCCTGCCCCTCTCATAGAGGCCTCTGAGGGAGAGGTTGAATTTCTAGAACCAGCATGCTTGTAGCATCACCTAATCTATGGAGGGTTGGGTATTCCGCACAGCAGAGGTCTGTAGGTAGGCAGGACAGGAGGAGGTAGGAATTACCCCTTACCCAAACATGCCCCTTCTTCTAGAGCAAGAGCTAGTCCCTGTCTGTGCTTCTGACCCCTAGTTCTTAACTGTACAGTTCTGACCCTCTTTATTTCTAAACTCTCCAAATTCTAAACCATAAACTCTGAACTCAGATGGCCAAAGGGCTCAGGTGAAGCAAATGGGCAAAATTGCACAATAGGGAGTGGTGGGGACTGTGGTAAACTGGAGGTGAATGGAACAGCCGCCATTCAGCCCAGCCCACAGCTCCCCTGTGGGATTGCGGTCCAGCCTAGACACATTTCTCCCTTGCTGAGGAGCAGTTACCATCTGGGTTATTCTTTTTTGTTTAATCATGGTTCACAGGCCAACATTTTTTTTTATTAATTTTAATGGGGTGACACCAATAAATCAGGGTACTTATATACAACAAAAACATCTCCAGGTTATCTTATCATTCAATTATGTTGCATACCCATCACCCAAAGTCAAATTGTCCTCTGTCACCTTCTGTCTGGTTTTCCCTGTGCCCCTCCCCTCCTCCCTATCTCACCCTCCCCCCTCCCCCCACCCCGTAACCACCACTCTCTTGTCCATGTCTCATAGTCTCACATTTATGTCCCACCTATGTATGAAATCATGCTGTTCTCAGTTTTTTTTTCTGATTTACTTATTTCACAACGTATTATGTTATCAAGATCCAACCATTTTGTTGTAAATGATCCGATGTCATCATTTCTTATGGCTGAGTAGTATTCCATAGTATATATGTACCAAAGCTTTTTTCACAGGCCAACATTTTTAAACCAGTGTGCAGGACAGATTGGGCTCACAGGCTGTCAATTTGTAGCCATTGTTCTCAGTGCCGCAGAACCTTCCAGAATGCTGCACTCTCCCCGGCACACATTGCCATCCACGATGGACGACCCCCATTTGCTGGACTGAAACTGTGTCCAAACCCCCACCTTTGACAGGAGTGGAAGTAATTACACTCTGACATTAATATTTAAACCACAAACAGAGTCAGCGTGCTAATACCGTCCCCAAAGGCTTCAGACTTGTTTAAGTTTTATTCTTATGAGACCTAATTATTGTCAGCAATGAATCCTGTAAGACTGCAGGACTAGGGTCAGGGAAGAGGAATGAGGCAAGTCCCTAGGGCCTGCGGCGTCCAGGCTGAGGCAGAGGGTGGCCTGAGGGCTGGGCTCAGTGCCCACTGGTCGTCGTGCCGGTCGTCTAAGAGGTCTGTGAGGGGTGAATGGCTCTGTGTGTCCTCATGAGCACCCCGATGATTAAGGAGCTTCCTCCTAATACCTCCCCCATGAGGACTGGGACATCTATGCCTTATCCTCTGGGAAGTTCACATGTCTCTGACCTTTAACCCTTTCTTCCAACCTCATGGGAGATGCCCCCCTCCAACCCATGTGGGGGAGTTCTTAAGGGGCAATTGGCATTTTCTGCTTTCTGTGCTTGTCAGAAGAAAAGAAAATGGGTTTGTGTAGCAGTGGTGAGGTATGGGGACCAAGGGCTGCAGCAGGTATGTGCTGTGCAGAGGAGACTGCTGTCCAGAAGTTTCCATCACTGGATTGGTGGATCACGTTGGGCAGGTGAGGTGTCCGCATTGTCACTAAGATGGTGGCCAGCCCCACCTTGGCACAATGGCTGTAATGAGCCAGGAGACCTGTGCAGAATCAGTCCACAGACTTCCGCACCCCTGTCTGCAGCCAGGCTGGCCCTGGGAAGGGGGTCTGGGTAGGGATGAAGGGGAGCTGGTAGCCTCACAAGCAGAACCCAGGTTTCTGCTCCGAAAACTGACATTCCCTCCCCTCAGAGGGTAGGGAGCCAGGAGCCAAGATGTAGAGCCAGGGAGGCCTGTGTAGCCATGGCGAGTCACCTCGCCTTGCTAGACTTAGTCTCCCCTCTGTAACAGGGGATCATTTCTGAAGTGCAGGATTAGGCAGAGTTAAGGAAGATCATATACATAGAAATGTAGAGGCTTGAGCAGTAGCTGCTGAGGTTGCTTTACTGAGAGCAGAGCAAATGGATTGGGACCTGTCCTCTGCCAGCCCCTGTGCCCCGTCACAACACGCATATCCCCACCCACACCTGACCACAGGGCTGCCTCCCCACCACTCCCCGGTGGACTCTCCAAGCCTGCTGCTCCCAGCCTGCCCCAGAGCCTGTGAGTGTTCTCAGTTTATCTCAGGAAAGGAAAGACCCAAGATAAATTCTCCCGGACGAAGGCGCTCAGGAACCAATGGGGCTATAACTCAGCATGATCTTCCCAGCAGGTGGAGGACGCCTGGGCTGCAGGCCTGGGGGGCGGGAGACTGAAAAGCCTGGGCTGACTGCAGAAGGGGCTGAGCCTTCTTTGGTCTGGGACCTGTCCTCTGGTGTTCTGGCGTAGGGAAAACAGTCAGAGAGCCCCTATGGATATTCATGCCAGGAAGGAGGATGGTGGACGGGGAGTCATCCCTTACTCCCTTCAAAGCCGGGAACAGGCTACAGGAGACCCAGGAGAAGCTGGATCAGGCTCTACCCCTTAGCCTCTTCCCCCCTCCACGAAAGGTGGCATCTACTGTCCTCCAAGCAGTGTCCCCCATGGGAAAAGCCACCTCTCTGGAGGGTAATTAGAGGCATGTCTCAGGATTAAAAATGCACACACCCTCTGATCCAGCAGTTCCACTCTAAGAAATCCACCCTCCAGAGATATTCATCACGTGTACAAAGAACTGCATACCAAAGGGACCGGAAACCACACAACGCCCCCAAACAGGGGGCTGGTTAGACACGTAGCATCTCAGCCATGCAGCATTAAAATGAGGTTCAAGAAAGAGCGAGACTGCTCTAACATGCCACTGGGGACTCGTTGCCAAGATCTGCCGAGGGACTGAAGGTACCCAGGGGGGCTGGGAAGAGTGAGTGCCCTAAGGAGCAAGACAGAGCCACTGCAGGACAAGTCCCGAGTGATCCCACTTTCGCTATGTCTCTAGAGGAGTCAAGCTCACAGAGACAGAAGGCAGCATGGCGGGTGTTTGGGACCACAGGACGGGAACGAGGATTAGTGTTTAACCGGGACAGAGTTTTACGTTTCGAAAGATGGAAAGAGTTCTGGAGACGGATGTTGGTGATGGTTGCACAAGATGAATGTACTTAATGCCACTGAACTGTACACTCAAAAATAGATAACATGGTCAATTTTATGTTACATATAGTTTTCTGTGATAAAAAAAAGGGGGGGGGATGAAGGGAAGCAGAAGTAGGTTGAAGGGACACTTACCCCTCGCTGTCTATATTCTTTCACATTACTTGAAAACATTTTTTTTTTTTTTTGGTATTTTTCTGAAGTGAGAAGCGGGGAGGCAGAGAGACAGATTCCCACATGCACCCGACCGGGATCCACCCGGCATGCCCACTAGGGGGTGGTGCTCTGTTGCAACCAGAGCCATTCTAGTGCCTGAGGCAGAGTTCCATGGAGCCATCCTCAGTGCCCAGGCCAACTTTGCTCCAATGGAACCTTGGCTGTAGGAGAGGAAGAAAGAGAGAGAAAGGAGACGGGAAAGGGTGGAGAAGCAGATGGGCGCTTCTCCTGTGTGCCCTGGCCGGGAATCAAACCCTGGACTTCCACATGCCGGGCTGATGCTCTACCACTGAGCCAACTAACCAGGGCCCCCACAACATGCTCTTGATCGACCACCCACATTTGCTCTATCGAGAAAAAAGAAACTGGCTGGCCTATGGTGGTGCAGTGGATAGAGCTCAGACCTGGAATGCTGGGGTCGCTGGTTTGAAACCTTGGGCTTGTGCAGTCAAGGCACGTACAAGCAACCAATGAACAGTCAGACTGAAGCAACTACTTCTCATTCCCCACTGCTCCTTTCTCTTTATGTAAAGTCAATAAATAAAATCTTTAAGGAAAAAGTAAAATCACACCCACCCCCATTTACTGTTGTCATTCTGGGGAACTTCCCCTTTGGAAGTTATACAGTTGATTTTTGGGACACTCTACTGCTGAGCCAACTGGCCAGGGCCCTGCTTGAATTTTTCAAAAATCACACAGATGTATTACAAAATGTGTTACAAAAAATATATAGTTATGCTATCGGGATCCCTCATTTGCCCACACTGACCACACTCAGCACACCTCGCCCAGGGGCATGCTGGTAGCATCGGTGTTCCAGGGGTAGGTTTGGCACGGGGCTAATGTTCTGGCTCCTGCAATGCTTGAGCTGGGGGACACTTGGGGAATCTCTTGGCCTCTCTGGGCTTCAGTTGATGTCTCCATCTGTGCAATGAGGAGGTTGGATCTAGTCCTACCCTCACCGGCTCTGACGTTTTACTTCCTGACCCAGAGCTAGCAGCCTCCTGGGTGTGACTGGGCAGGACAAGGCCGACAGACGGCAGCTGGGCCAGCCAGAGACCCCCGGGCAGGGCTGGAGAGGTGCCTTTAGTGGCTACACGAACCTGGGGTTCTGCTTTTATTGAGGTGGAGGGTGGGGGCTGGGGTTCCACAGGCCCACTCTTTATTGATGAATTAAAAACATACCCGCAGAGATGTCAAGCATGGGATGAGAAAGCAAACAAGGAGCCCCAAAGACCAGTTATTGAAATCAACCGAGATCTCTAAAACAAAGATGTCTCTCTGGGTCAGGGGAGGCAGGCTGGCTCTTCAGTGCCCAGCTGGTAATGTGTTTATCGAAGATAGTCTTAGAAGAGCACTCCTGCAATCACCACTTAAGCCGGGCACTTGCACTCCAAAATGGAAAAGAAAAAAATGTCAGGGCTCACACTCCAATGCTCCACTTTGCCCATGTCCCAGGATTGATTCATTCTCAGGGCACCTGCTTACTGTTGCCTGAGAAGAGGAGAGTTTAGATTGGAGCAAGAATTGAGAGAGGGAGGGAGAGAGAGACTCCCTCCCTCTCTCAACCCTGGTCAGCAGTTAGGAGCTGGACCAGAGCTGGCAGACAGGCTGACAGCTGAGTGTGGACATTTTCTTGGGACGTCCCGAGGGCGTGGCTGCCTTCCACATCTGAGCAGTCCACCTCAATTGCAAGAGAGAGGAAACTGAGGCCTCGAGAGACCACGGGACTGGCTCAAGGTGGAGTGACAGAGTCAGGCCGGCCTAAGCCCCTAAGCACAGCAGCTGCAGCCTGGGGTAAAGGAAGGGAGAGCGCGCTCTGGCGGGTGGGTGGCCCAAACCCTTAACCGGGAGCACCTTCCTGTCATATCTCTGAAACTCTGAGGTCTCAGTGGTGGGGGAGGATGTGTTTTGGGGGGCGCTGACCAAATTCCTCATGACAAAGGAAAGGGTTGAGCTGTGAACTCATGGATTCACTCACCCCAAACAGGTAACTTCTCCTGGGGTTGGTGCCCTCATCATTCCCATTTTACAAACAGGGAAACCGAGGCTCTGAGAATCTGATCGCTTGTCCAGAGTCCCACAGTCAGTGCGGAAACTGGGACGTAAACCCTGGTTCATCCGACTCCAGAACCTGTTTCATTCACGAACACACTGCCAGGTCAGTGGGGACTCAGAAAAGCTGGTGACATCTTTGGCATAGCACTAAAGGACGGTGGGGTTCCATGTGTCCCATTCCTCAGAGTTGTGCTCCTGAGTCCAGAGCCAAATTCTCTGTCATATCCCCAGACTGGCCTGCCCACTGTGGCCCCTGGCCAGTCCTCTCTTCCGTGCTTCCTCTGATGTGGGACAAGCTCTGACAGAGGAGACAGCCAGCCTCCCAGGCTCCAGTGACCTCAGTTAAGCTGCTTCCTTTTTTTTTTTTTTTTTGGCCTCAATTTTCTCATCTGTGAAGTGGAAATCCGCCCCTGCCCCACCTGGGTGGAGAAAACTCAGCGCTGGAAATGACTAAAAGTTACCTCCGTCCATCCTGAAGGGCCGAGAGATTCAAAGCAGAGGCTGTGGCTGGTGGGAGGGGAGGAGAAGGCCTCCCTAAAGCTCTGTGGCCTTCAGGTAGCTCTTACTCCAGGCCCAGGGAAAGCAGCTGGCACACGGACCATCCCCAGACCACCTCAGGATGGATCCCACTGTCATTGTGAACACCTGAGTTACCCCGAACCTCTAGGCTAAGGAGGCCATTTGGGTGAGCCCGCCTTTCCTGAGAGATCATCGGGAAAATCGGGAAAGGAAAAGGCTGGGGAGATCAGTGCACGCAGACAAGGCATGCTGGGGGCGGGGCCTCAGCAGACTTGGAGAGCGGAATAGGGGCTCAGCTGCGATTTGTGTGTAGCACGCACCCACACCATGGCTGTCTAGCTCCCTGCTCCAACCCCTGCTCTGGCTCTTGGTGGGGTTCCAGTCTTTGTTTCTTGTCTTTTTCCTCTCCTCCCCCACTTCCCCTCTAATCCCATGTTTCCCACCTGACCCCGGGTCCATCCACACCCCTGTGCGGTCAACACAGAGCACGAGACGTCTGTGCTTTGCAGGGCCCCATCCTTGGCCCGCTACTTGGAACCACCAGGTGGTGCGAGCCCTGGGGTGGAGTGGGCTGTGCAGCTGGACGGAGACAGCGGGAGGACCAGACAACCTTACCCAGAGCAGCCTGGGCTGTGGAGCTTTAATTTATTTAATCAATTCTGGCCCCCAGGCTGGGGAAGGAAAACGGCAGGATATTAAATCTGTCACTCTTGCCAATCTGTCATAGGGATGTCAGCGCACATTGATCCTCTTCCTCTCACCCTTATTAACTATCTCCTCTGGGGTCCCAGCCTGGCCCTTGCCCTGGAGCAGGCAGCAGACTGTAGGTGGAAAGGAGGGGCAAGGGGCAGGGGCACAAGGACCTTTCAGGGGACAATTAATGGTTAGAATTGGGAGGCAGGGACCTGAGGACCATTTGTAATCCATATCCTTCAGTTTATGGGAACAGACGCTGACTCCAGAAAGCGTGGGAAGCTGCCAGTCGGGCAGGACTGGAGCAGGAACCCAAGACTCCTGATGCCCAAGCCAGGGGTCTTTTTATTCATTTAATCAACTTATCTTCCTTACATGACTACTAAGTGGTGATAGTATCGATTGCTCACTGGGCATAGTATTGAGTTCCTATTACTGCTGTGACAAATTCCCATAAGCTTAGTGGCTTAAAACAACACAAACGTATCACCTGATAGTTCTGGAGGCCGGATGTCTGAAATGGGTGCCCCTGGGCTTATAAAATCAAGGTGTCGGCCGGGGTGCATTCCATCACAGAGGCTTGAGGTGGGGAGTCCATTTTGGTCCTTTTGCAGCTTCTAGAGGTTGCCTGCTCATGTTCTTTGGTTTGTCATCTCCTTCCATGTTCAAGGTCAACCATGGCCGGTCAAGACTTTCTCATATCACATCGCTTTGACATTGACTCTCCTGCCTCCCTCTTTCACTTCTAAAGACCCCTGTGATGACCTTGGGCCCACATGGATTATCCAAGTTAATCTTCCCACCTCAAGGTCAACTAATCAGCAACTTTAATTTTATCTGCAACCTTGACCCCCCCCACACACACACCTCATCCCTCCCTGCCCCACCCTTGCCATATAAAGTACCATATTCACAGGTTCTGGGGATGAGAACAGGAACATCCTTGACCGATCAGCAGGTCAGGCTGAGCATTTTACACTCAGCACCTCACTTTATACTTATAATGATTTGACACGATCACCACTCGTTTACCCCAATTGTACAGATGTGAAAATAAAACCTTAAGGAGATCGAGACTTGCTAAGTAAGCCATACGACTGGTCCTTGGCGGAGCTGGGATTCAGACTCAGGTCCATTTGAGTCCAGAGGCCAAACTCTCTGCACTGTGGGGAGAGGTCTCAATGTACAGTTATCCAGTGATAGAAGGTAGCCTGGAGTCCCCTGCTGTGAATCCAGGCAAGATGGGTGTTGGTCAAATAAGTTTGTAAATATGATATATATGTTTGCTCACTTATAGTTTTGTATTGGGTGTGGGGATAGGCTGTAAGCAGGCCAGGTCATTATAGCCTAAGTCTTAGTTTTAAGACTAAGCTTTTCCCCACACCCTTGACTGATTGCAAGATGTGTGGTGGTGCACTCTCATGAGGAATCCCATTATGCCTCAGATAAGTGACTTTGTATCAGAGACTTCCTTGTTTGTAGATTGGATTAAAGGTTTTGATTTCTACACTATAAAATGGGGTAGACCGGGAGCTTGCTCTCTCTCGGTTCCTGAGGTTAGCAGTAGAGAGGAGAGCAAAGAAAGTCCATGTGGAGGAGGCCAGGAAAAGCAGCCAAGATGGCGGAGTGCTGAGAGAGAAGCCAGTTTGTACAGAGTTTGTGCAGAGAGAAGGAGATGGGGAACAGAGGTGAATAAGTCTGGTGAGCTAGAAACCTTTGATTCTAGGAAACTCGGATAAGTCAGTAGCTTTGTGAGCATTGAATGAGTGGGTTTTGGAGCCCAGTGTGTGTTTTTACTTGCCTGCCGGGTGCAAGCTAGGATTAAAGATGATGGCCCACCAGTTCTTGGCTCCGTTGTTTCATTACCATCTGTCCAAATCTAATGCGAACCTGCATGGGCCAGGCGGCTGTGATGCTGGCCGCAGGCACTGGCTTTACAACGGGCAAGACCGTGTAAGAAACCTGCCCCTTGCCTTGGCCCACATTGCCAGAAAAAGAGGCCATACTTTAAAAGGGGGGGGGATGTGAGCAGCACCCCCTTCACCAGACTTTGGGAGGTACTTAAATAATTGAACATCCTGTTCTGCCTCTCTCCCCCCACCCCCGCCTCCAGCCCCCTCTCCCTCATACAATTTATTTGCTCATAAAATTGAAGGCCCTCTCCTCTGGCACCATTTTCTACTCAGCTTAGACAAATATTTAGCAGCCAGACCTGACCTTAATTTCCTTAAATATCAGGGGCCCTGGAAGATAGAGAGCCTGCCCAGTGGGTGAGGACACGGTGAATCTGGAGAGGAGAGAATGGCTGGGATGCCGCTGCCCCTTCCCCTGGTGAGGACCACATCTCCCTGTGACCACCCAGGTATGTTCCCCCAAACTTTCTGGTCTCCACCACCCTGCCATGGCCGCAAGAACAGCAACTCCCCGTGTGACTGCTGTGACGCTCCACCTACGGTCTGATTCTTTGCCATATGTTCCTAGGTCTGGATCTGAATTGGAGACCTGTCACATTTTAGCTACGTGTCTCTGAGCCTCCATTTTCTCATCAATAATAGTAATAATTGGTTTTTTTTTCAAAGTGTAATTTTTTAAATTTCTTTTTATTTATTCATTTTAGAGAGGAGACACAGAGTGAGAGTGAGAGAGAGAGAGAGAAAGAGAAAGGGGGGAAGAGCTGGAAGCATCAACTCCCATATGTGCCTTGACCAGACCAGTGCAGGGTTTTGAACTGGCAACCTCAGCGTTCCCAGGTCGACGCTTTATTCACTGTGCCACCACAGGTCAGGCAGTAATAATTGTTTTTTAAGTGGGGATAGTAATGGTGCCTACCTCATATTTCTGTTGGGAAGATTCTATCAGAGAGCTCATGAATAGCTTCTAGCAGAGTGCGGGACATCAAATAAGCTATCAATAAGTGTTGACTGTTTGTTGTGGGCTGAACTGTTTCCGCCAAAAAAATGTGTTAAAGTTCTCAACACCCAGGTCCCTATGAATGGGACCTGATTTGGAAGTAAGATCTTTGCAGATATAATCAAGTTAAAATGAAGTCAGGCTGGATTAGGGTGGGCCTGGCCCAGTGATTGGTGTCTTTATAAGAAGAGGGAAACTTGGACGGACAGACACACGATGGAGGTAGAGACTCCGGTACGGCATGGGTGCCACAGTCCCCAGAAGCCAGGCGAGAGGCATGGTCCCGACTCTCCCTCAGAGCCTCCAGAAGGAACCCCTGTGGCAGACACCTTAATTTTGGACGTCTGGCCTCCAAAACCGCAAGAGAATCAAGTTCTCTTGTCTTAAGTCACCCAGTTTGTGTTCCTCTGTCACCGCAGCCATCGGAAACTAACACACTGCTGTTAGGACGCTGCAAACCGCTGGGAACACAGGGCTGGGTACACAGTGGTGCTCAGTCCTTTCTGTCCTTGGTGCTGACCCTCTGCTGCCACCGCTTCCTCCTCTCTTTCTCCTTCCTCCCTCTGGCTCCCGTGCCCTCCCTCCTCCCCATCTGGGGGTGGTGACTCTGGCCACCAACCCCGCCCCCTCCCTGAAGGTGGCCAGGACTATTCTTGGCCCCTTGCAAAGGCCTGCAACACCTCATTACCAGGCAGAACACAGGGCAATTTCACCCATGGACAGCGCTGAAAGCCAAGCCTTTGCCGGGGTAATGGATGGGCCGGAAGCTACTATTGGTGCCTCTCACCCCCTCCCGGGGCCCAGCAAATCTCTGAAACGACCAAGAGCTGGCACACAGCACGCTCCCGGCTGAGGCACACAGATAAACCTCAGCAGAGCGCTGGACTCTTTGGTCCTGGAGCACACATCAGGAAATTAATGGTTATTTCCATAGGCAGCGTCTTGTGGCCGGCATCCCACTCCCTGCTGGCTGCCTCACTCCGCCTGCCCATCTCCCCCTTCCAGGGCTTTGTTCCCTTCTTCCCTTTGTTTCCTGTTTGTGATAAACGTGATTCATGCCGGCCCAGATGGGCCCTGTCACCCTGTCCAAGGCTAGCTGTATATCTTAGCAGTGAGCGAGCCTCTGGTTGCAGCAAGGTGGGCCACGGGCACAGGCAGCCTAGCAGGAAGCAGCACCGTGGGTAAAGGCCGAGCTGATGTGGGGGCACCAGGCAGGGAGCAGAGCGCCAGGTTTCTGTGAGGTGCCGCTGAGCAGAGTCACCAAGGGGGTCTCAGAGAAGTGACCATGGCCAGGCACTCTCGGATTAACCCCATCTACCCTGAGAGCTGTTAGGGGCCTCACTCCTGAATAACTTTCCTAGGGCTGCCATAACAAAGTGTCATAAGCTGGGGGAGGGGCACGGTGGCAGTTGAAAAAAACCAGAAATTTATGGTGTCACAGTTCTGGACACCAGAAGTACAATATCAAGAGGTCAGCAGAGCTATGCTCTCCCCAAAGGCTCAAGGGAAGGATCCTCTCCTGCCTCTTCCAGCTTCCGGTAGCCGGCAGTCCTTGGCAGTCCGCCTCGGACTTCACATGGCCTCCTCCCCTCACGTGTCTGTCTTCATATGGCCTTCTACTCCTTCTATCTCCTTCCTCTTTCTATAAGGACACCAGTCATATTAGATTAGGGGTCATCCTACTCTGGTATGACCTCATCTTAATGAATTAGATTTGCAAAGATCCCATTTCCAAATAAGGTCCCAGTCATTGGTGCTGAGAATTAGGGCTTTAACATACCTCTTTGGGAGACATGGTTCAACCCATAGCAGCTCTCATGGCTCCCAGCAGCCAGGAACCTGTCCCCCTCTCCGAATCCATCTCTCAGCCCTGTCCCTCACACACCTAATATTCTGCCATCCTGGGCCATACCTATGTATGTGCTGTTCCTTCTGCCTGGATGCCTGACTCGTGTCTACTGTTCACCTGCCACACACCCTATAATTGTCTCCTTCTCGTCCCTCGAGATTAAGCTTAGCTGTCACCTCTCCCAGAAGCCTCTACTGGCCCTTTGCCTCTAGGCTCTCTTTATGCCTGATACTTACCAGCACTGCAGCTCCTGGCCCACAAGGTGGTCTCACCCCTCGCCACTCCTCTGGCTCTTAGTTTCTAGGCTCCCAATGGGCAGGATCTGTGTCCCACATCTGTGTCCCTAGCACACAGGTGCCTAGAGAATGAATTATTGAACAAAGAATGTTATCAAGCAGCATTTATTGAGCACTTACTAGGTCCTAATGCCAGGTACTGTACTAAGCCCATTACTTATATTAACTTATTTAATCCCACAATAATCCCATGAGGTCAGTGCTACTGTTATCCCCATTTCACAGATGAACAAACTGATCTCAGAGTGGTTAAGCAACTTGTCCAAGGTCTAATGATTGATAAACTGCAGAGGTGGAGATTTGAATCCAACAGCATGAATGAGGACCTTACCCATGCCTTGAAGGGCCATGCAGCTCAGTGGCAGAGGGGGCAGGGACCCCAGGGTCCACGGACAGGCCCAGAGCGTCGGTGCTATGAGAGGCCAAGGTCCAGAGGTGTGTCCCTGGTCCGAGGAGGTGGTATTCTTGCACATTACTGTGCTGGGTTCCCTTTCTTATCACTAGACAGTGAGCTCCCTGGGGGCAGGCAAGGACTGGAAGTTCCCCTGCATCTTTCCACCAAGCTCTGACAGAGCCCCGTCCACAGAGGGAGGAGCCTGGTCTCTCCAGGTATGGGTCCTAAACAGCTGTGCCCTTCGCATCCTTCTCCATCACTCCAGAGTCTCAGCGAGGGGCGATTGAAGCAGGAAAGCATGGCTTTGGGGTCAGACCGCTGCAGTTTCCATCTCAGTACTGTCACTTGTCAGCTGTGTGACCCTGGCATAGTCACTGGAGCTCTCTGGGCTCTCATTTCCTTAGGCGGACCGTGGAGGGTTGGGGGGGGGGGAGGCGACAACAAGAAAAGCTGTGACAGACAAGTAGCAGGCAAGTACAGAAAGTCTGCAGGCAGTCAGCGGTGGCCATTAAGCCTTCCCCAGTCTCCTCCCACGTGCTCAACACGGTCCTCCGCGGGGTGATGGATGCGGCTTCCATTTCCTTTGCATTTAACTCACTTAAATTTGAACAATTCTTAAAAAAAAAAGAAGCAAAATACAGATAAACAGCCATTTATAATCATGGCTCCATAAACCAGAAATTTCTCTTTGCAATGCAGTCTGTGCAGCAACTGTGAGGCGGGAGGGAGAACATTACCACGCGGTATGGAAACTCCCCGCGAAGGGGGTGAAAGCCGACTTCTCCAGATTGGTCTCTTCTCCCCAGAAATGTCAGCATGTGTCCCAGTTTGGGACTACAACATCCCTGAGTCTTGGTGAGCTCCAGGGGCCTGGCCTCTGCATGCAGGTGCTCTGTGGAGAGTGGGGGAAGGGGCAGCCAAGTTATGATCAAGGCTTCAGTTAACTGTTCTTAAATTGACCAGTGGACCTCCTCTGGGGACAGCCATGCCCAGGGGCTCAGCATTAAGCTGGGTCATTTATGCAATGGCCTTGGAAACAGCTGGGCTTAGGGTCAGGCTCTGCCTCTGTCATTTGCTGGCTACAGGCAAGTCCCTCTGCCTCTCCAGACCTCAGTTTCCTCACCTGTGAAATGGGTAACAGGAACACTTTCCTGGCAGCTGGGCGGCAGGGACTGAGAGAGAATGCACAGCGTGCTCGGACTCATTTCTGGCCCGATGGGAAGGGCAGAACGCATACATGCAGCCTGGATGTCAGGAATCCCAGCCATGACTCGCCGCAAACAGAGAGAGCCTAGAGCCTGCCCCACAGATCAGAGGAGTCTTCCCACGGGCAATGCACTCCCTTTGCTGCCCCACTAAGAGATGGCATGCGAGCTGACCTTGGGTGAGGAGGGGAGGGAGGTACAGGAATGAAGGCCCAATTCCCACAGCCGCCGCAGGACTGTTTTGTGGTTCACACATATGCGGGGCTCTTCATGTGGGGCTTGGTCCGTGGTAGGTGCTCACTTCACATTCCCCTCCCTCGGGGCCAGGGCTTAGGGGGACTACACATCCTCTCTCACAGGGCTCGGCGCACAGTGAGTGCCCAATGCCTACCCCCTGTCACATGGATAGGCACAGAGTGGGTGCTTCATACACATTTCTCTCACTCCAGGACTGGCACATGGTAGGTGCTCAATGCACGCTGCCCTCACACAAGACGTGGTGTGCAGCCATGTTCGATCTATGCCAGCGCCTTTCTCCCTCTCACCCTCTTTAACAGGGGCTGTATCTTCTCCTTGGTGTCACACAGCATCTCACCCAGCACTGAACGCACAGTGGGTGCTCAGCAAACATGGACTGGACGGACCTGATCCCGCCCCCCTCCCAGCCAGGCAGAGCACAGTGATGGGGGCGTGTGGGCAAGCTGGGAATGGGCAGCTTCTCTGGCTCCTTGGAACTCGACTTGATGTGTAAGTGTGATGACTGTCCCAGTGCCTACTTGCCCAGCTCCCTGAGGTCAGTAATCTGACTGCAGTCACTGCCTCACTAACCTGCCCATTGTCTCCTTGCTGGAGACTGCGGATACCGCAACCCCTGGTCTGCCTCCCTTTCTCCCTTCCTTCCACTTTCCTGGGAAGGAGACAGACCACGTGGGCTGTGCAGGGCACCTCTCAGCACCGTGCCAGGGCTGGCAACGGACTGTTCATGGTAGAAGACTAGCAAGGGGGAAGTCAGCTGATATGCTGTTAGAATGAGGCACAGAGGCACCATGACCTGGAGGGATCTAGGGCCCATGACACCTTGCCCCTCAACATGGGAAATCTGGGTGTCTCGTTCAGTCACATCTGTCTTGAGCATTTGTCCCTGCCAGGACTTGGTGCTAGGGATGCTGCGGCTCCCCAATCTCCATGGCCACAGTCCACTGGGGGAGGCGGAATATAATGGAGATGCGGATAGGAAGTACTTCCATCTCCAAGGAAGATCGATTGTCCCTACCTAAAGGCACTGGGGGCTTCACTGAGAAGATGACATTTGAGATGGGCCTTTGTGGACACATAAAATTAATCCAGGGGAGGCAAAAGAGTCCATCCAGTGGTGGGAACAGTCTACGCAAAGTGTGGCGGTGTGAAAGGGTGTGAAGGTGGGGACAGAGTCACTTGCCCCTTTGACGTGTCTTTCTGCTCTATGTAGAGGCACCAACTTCTCCATTTCTTTGAGCTGGAGGAAGAGGAGAAGAGGAAAAAACAACACTGGTTCCAAGGTCTGAGGTCTCCCACCTGCCACTAGCATAGAGTTGGAGGGGTTCTCAGAGATCATCTAGTATCCAGGATTGCAAAGAGAGTCTAATTTCAGGGCCAAGCGGACCACCTAGGAGGGCTGCCTAGGGAGGTGTGCTGAGAAAAGCTTGCAGGTGAACCTGGGTGCAGTGCTGCAATGGATTAGTGATGTCTGCCAGGGGAACACCATGGTTGCATGGCAGTCCCGATCTGGTTCAGTTCCTTCCATTTACACATGTGGAAACTGAAGCCTGAGCAGGAAGAGTCACTCCCCAAGGACACACGGAGCCAAGGAGAGATGCCAGAGCTCCTCTCTCCATCCTGGGCTCTTCCCCTTATACCAGTGAGTCTCAAACCTGAGCAAGCAGCAGAATCACCCAGAGAAGCCTGTTAAAGCACAAATTCTCAGCCCTACCCCCAGCATTTCTGATTCTGCAATTTGCATTTCTAATAAGCTCCCAGGTGCTGCTGCTGCTCCAGGGGCCTCACTTTGAGAACCACTGCTCTATACCAACCTGCTAGGTTGAAAGTTGAGGTTAATCCCATTTCTGAAAAACAGGGCTAACCATATTCTCCTGAGCCCCTCGGGTTGTAGTGAAGGGCATACGAAGTCAAGTTTGGAAATGTACTTTATAGAGTTAAAGCAGAGATCTTCAACCTCCACTGCACATCAGGGTCACCTGCTGGACATTAAAATGTCCTGCTTGGAAAGAAATAGTAGTTATGTGACGTGGTGGCGGTGTTACGCTATGGTAATAATCATTCCACAAGATATAATTGTATCAAGTCAACACATTGTACATCTTTAACTTGCACAATGGTCTATGTCAATTACATCTTAATAAAGTCCTGCTGCCCAGGCCACAGCCCAGACAAATTAAATGAGAATCTCTGAGGACAATCCAGGCATCAGTAGGTGTTTTCCAAACCTCCTGGGTGGTTCTAATGTGCGCCTAGCCTTGAGAAACAGTGGGAGACCTCGTTAGAAATGCAGATTCACATTTAGCAAGTGGAGAAGGGACTGAGAGTGGTCCAGGTGGTGGCAATGCTATTGGTCCATAGACCACACTTTGAGAAGCAAGGTCCAGACGAGAGACAGAATCTGCTGTTATCATCTCTGAGTCTGGGCAGGTAAGGGGGTTCATGCTCGGTTTGTGAGCCCCTCCTTCCTGTTACAGGTGTTATTTGATCGCACCGTTTCCATCCTCTCTGCAGTCCTGGCTGGGGGTTCCAGGGACCACCCCGTAACTCATTCCCCAAGCTCCACCCCTGCAAGGCCCCAAGCTGCTTTGTCAGGAGGGAGCCAAGCTCGCCATCCGCCACCCACCACCCGGCACCATTCATTTTCTTCATCTTCATTCTGGTCTTTAGCAAACAGCGTCAGATATGATAGATTTTTTGTTTGCAAACCCAGCCTCAGGCTGGAAATTGACATCTCCCGCTCTCCTGTTGCAGCCTTTGTGTCTCGCCGTCTTTTTGCCCATGATTCCCCCTTGCCATTTGCCCACCAGGTGTTTCAGCTAATTCATGCACTACTTGAACACCTACTGTGTGCAAGGGGGATGTCAGTTTGCTCTATGACCTTGAGCAAGTCTGTTACTCACCTCGACTAAGCAGCTTCTGGGTTGGGACCTTGTTTTAGTATCCTTAGTGTCCTTGGGGCCTAGTACAGTAGCTGGCAGTAGATAGTGCTCAGCTAGCATTTGTTAAACAGATGCTGTTGAATGGATGAAATCAAGAGCTCCCAGAGCCTTAGTTTCTTTGCCTATAGCAAGGCCAATTTCATAAGAGTGTAGCGAGGCTTATCATTATTGGGGAGGCCTCCAGTTTACAGGTGGGTAAATTGAGGAAAAGATATGCAAGTAGCAAGTCACTGGAGCAAGTCAAACTAGAATCCAAGTCTGTTATACTCAGGAACCTTCATTCAGGGCAAAAGAGAAGAAGAGCGGCCAGACCAGAAGTGCAGCAGGACCCAGGAGCTGTGGACGGGCAGAGGTCCTGTGGCTGGAGAGGAGAAAGGCAGCCCAGCCTTGGCAGAGGGAAGGAGCCCTGGAGCCAGGTCAGCCATTGGCACCTTTGAAGATTATTTCAGCTGGTAGAGAAGCCAGGATGAGGTATGAGCCTTCCTCCCCTTTCCTGAAATATCTGCTCAGAAAGGTCAGCCAGCAAAAGGGAACACTGATGCCAAGCTGGAAGTGGGCAATTGGACCAGGCACCTGGCCCAGAGAAGTCCATTCTGGGGTAGCCTTCTCTGTCAGCCAAGCACAGCCTTTTCAAGGGGCATCTTCACCATCCACCCCTCTCTCTGGGTATCCCTCGTGTTTTCCAGACCCTCTTTTACAGCAGCCTCTCCTAGCAACAGAGCTTGCACTGTCCCAGGCCAGCTCAGACCCTATTCCTCCTTGGATGAAGGGGTGAGATAGAGCCTGCCACATAGAAACAGAAACATGAAGGGCTACAGGTTGGTGCCACTGCTGAGATCAGGAATCTGGGACTATGTAACATTGTACCCAGCTCACCCAGGCCCATCCACAGTCTGGTATCTAGTGCTGCAGGAGCTCCTGGTAGAGGACAATGTGCAGACTCCGGGGTGGGGGTGGGAGTGCATAAAGGCATCTTGGTCCCTCTTCTTCTCTATATCTGTAGGTTTGTGCCCCTCCCCATGAGATTCAACAGCTTTATAATTCTAAGCATCCTTGGATCTTGGTGTCTAAAATTATGTAATGATAGGGTTCCAATTTTATTTAATCAAGACTTATTTTCAAGGGACAGAAAGCCTGTTCCACCTGGTCTCAAAGCTGAAAAGTTCAAAAGTAGACTAGGACTTCAGGCATAGCTTGATCCAGGAGCTCAAGTCAAGTCTCTCTTTGTCCTTCAGTTTATGACGAGGTGGGCACCGTTTATTCTTGGAATAGACATGGTAGCATAATGGCCACTCATAACTTTTCTAGCATCTCAGTTTCAAGTACTGCAGGACACATAGAGTCTCCTCCTGGCTTCCTCTAACTCCTTATATCAGGCCCAGAAATTTGACCAGAAGTCCAGGATTGCATTCTCATTGGTCCGGATTTGTTGTGAGCCAGACAATGGGATACTCTGATTGGCTTAGACCTGAGTCACATGTACATTTTTCCCCATCCAAATCACATGGTCTAGAGAGGAATGGTGGTTCTCAATTGAAAATTAGTAGGCTGCTATCAAAAGAATAGTGTACAGATTCAGGAAGCAAAAAAAAAAAACCACATCCCCACACTGAGGTTCTGAGGCTGTATAAATGAGTGATCCTATGAGAACTTGAGCTGAGATTTTGAGAAATCCCTACAGTTCACCTCAGATTTGGAACAAAGGGAGCTACCAGAAAGTAGGGGTAAAAGTGGGACCCCCACTCTCTACCTTTCCCGATTTAAACAAACAGTGTGTTCCTTCACTTTTCCTTTGCTTTTAACTCTTGGAGCCTGAGTATTCTCTTTCCATTTCTTCTCTGTTGCTATTTTGCAAGGAGCCTAAGTTTCCAATGGGGAAGGTGAAGAGTGAGCTGAAGGCTCCATGGGTCATGGCTGCAGGGAAGGAAGCTGGATGCCCGGCCAGTGACTTTGAGGAGCAGTCAGCCAGCTGCCAGAATCTGTAAGAGGGAAGGGGAGGTGTAAACACAGCACAGAAGATTGAACTATTGATCCGATTCTTCTTCTCCTGGAGTGGTCTTCTACATTCATACCCTTGCCATGGTTACGAGGTGAGCCGAGTCTAGTTGGTTTTGGGCTTGGCCAGGTGACTGGCTGACAATGGATGGTAGCAGATATATTGTGAGAAGAAGCGTGGGAAGTGTTATGGGGCTGCATTTGCCCCCTAACCCTCCCCCTACAGCCCCTTCCGTGACATGTGGGGCAGACATGAGCTGGCCCACACTCTGAAACAGAGCTCCTCACTCAGCTTCTAGACCTTTGAACAAAATGTGTTAATGTTAAACACAGCGGGGATTTTGAAGCGGTTTGTTATGCAAGATTATTGTGGCAACAGCTGACTGAGAAAGGCAGCAAGAAGGATCAGAGGCTCTAGGGGACCAAGAGAATGTGGGGTCAGCCCTACCACTGGGATTTTGGGGGACCCACAAAATTAAGAGCTGGGAGCCCAGGTTCTAGAGCCTTCCCACAAAGTGCTATATGATCATGGGAAAGTCATCCCTTTAATTAAGCCTCAACTGTCCCACTTCTTTTTTTTTCCTCTTAATTTAGTGAGAGGGATGGCAAAGACAGACTCCCGCATGCGCCCAATCAGCATCTACCCAGCAAACCCCCTACAAGACGATGCTCTGCCCATCTGGGGGCGCTGCTCCATTGCTCAGCAACTGAATTACTTCAGCACCTGAGGTGAGGCCATGGAGCCATCCTCAGCACCCGGGGCCAACTTGCTCAAACCATTTGAACCATGGCTACAGGAGGAGAGGAGAGAGAAAGAATGAGAGAGAAGGAGAGAGGTAGGGGTGGAGAAGCAGATGGTCGCTTCTCCTGTGTGCCCTGACTGGGAATTGAACTCAGAACTTCCACATGCCAGGCCAATGCTCTACTGCTGAGCCAACTAGCCAGGGCCTGTCCCACTTCTAAAATGAGAATAATAATGTCTGATCCTGATTTCTCAGTTGCCAGGTCCTGGAGCAAATTGTTCTAGAACTCCAGCTCTGCTGCTGCTGCTCATGATCTGCCCCCTACACTGCCCCCAGCCCTGGCCTGGGAAGTAGCCCCCCTGAGGAGTGTGTGTGTACCCCCACACCCCAGCACCCTCACACAATGACTATAGAAAACAAGTCAGACTGAAAGATGCAGAAATAGATGTGTGAGATTGTTCTAGCAGCAAAGAGGAGGGAGAGTGGAAGGTTCCTTGAGGGAAAGAGTGGAGGTGGGGCTGGGGGTGGCTTCGTCATACAAGCAAGGAGCTGAGCCTTGAGGATGAGTAATGCTTCAGCTGGTAGAGGAGAAGAGAAAGAGCATTTCAGGCAGATGGGGTGACGTGAGTAGAGGCAGAAGCATGACAGAGCTTGGCGTGTTGGAACAATGATGGGCCAGCTTTTCAGCTGAGGGCTGAGTCAGGGCTGCTGGGGGTGGAGCAGGGACTGCCTTCGGTGAGGCTGGAGGAAGGCCTTGTAAGGAAAGGGCCTTGAGTGCCACATTCAATGTGGAGGCTGTGTCATGTGGGTAGTGGGGAGCGGTGGGGGGGAAGGCAGAGCGCTTGGAGCAGCTGACTACTGCAGGGAACAGCAAGTGCCTGGGTCTTCCTGGATGTCCCAAGAGCTACCTCCAGCCCCTCACACTGTCCCCAGGAGACAGCAAGGCCTGGACTCCGGGCCTCTGTAGGCTCCACAGTCTGGGAGCCTGCAAAGTGAGCAGGTTTGGAAGCAGGAAGATGCAGGGACTTGGTTGGAGTTGAAGAGGAGTCTTCTTAAAATAAATGATTGTGGGGAAGGGTGAGCTTCCAGCTAAGACAAGAGGAAGGAGAAGGGTGGGGAGGTGAGCTCATCTGGCTCACGGCATCGAGGGGACAGACTGAGTCTCAAATGTGGTCACAAACCCCATCCTCTTACATCAAAGACATGTGGTTCCAGTGGGCAACCTCTAGGCCTGGCAATCAGTCAAACCTAAATTCAAATCTTGGCTCAACATTCTTTTTTTTTTTTTTTTACAGGGACAGAGAGAGGGATAGATAGGGACAGACAGACAGGAACGGAGAGAGGTGAGAGGCATCAATCATTAGTTTTTCGTTGCCATTGCAACACCTTAGTTATGCATTGATTACTTTCTCACATATGCCTTGACCGCGGGCCTTCAGCAGACTGAGCAACCCCTTGCTGGAGCCAGCGACCTTGGGTCCAAGTTGACAAGCTTTTGCTCAAGCCAGATGGGCCCACGCTCAAGTTGGCGAGCTTGGGGTCTCGAACCTGGGTCTTCCGCATCCCAGTCCGACGCTCTATCCACTGCGCCACTGCCTAGTCAGGCTTGGCTCGACATTTACTAGATATGTGACCTTAGGCTGGTGACTTAACCTCTCTCAGTTACCTCTTTTGTAAAACAGGGACTATAATATCCACTTCCTGAAAATTTTGTAGAATTAAATAATAGCAACTGGCATTTATAAGCACTTACCATGTCTAGACACTGATCTCAGGACTTCCTATACACCCCTAAGTCCTCAGCACAGCCTTAGGAATTAGGTACTAATAGGAACCCCCTTTATAGATGAGGAATCTGAAGCACAGAAAGGTTATGTGAATTGCCCAAAGTCACACAGCTAATAAGTGACAGAGCCAGGCTTTGAACCCAGGTTGTTTGTCTCCAGGGCTTGTGCTCTGAACACATAATTCTATTTGAGATGATATGAACATTTTACACTTAGGACACACACAAAAATGCTGACTATCCCCTTGTTATCTAAATACTACCAAAAATATTTGAGAGAACAAACAATTCCTGGGAAATGAATTTCAGGGAGTCCTCCACTGGCTAGGGGGAGAAGTTTCTCTAAATCCCCTTGACCCCAAAACAAGAGGGAGCAGGACAATGACATTGCCCGGTGACCGTTGCTCGCCAGACACACTGCATATGCCATCCTCACAGCCACCCCTCGAGGCATGTCTTGTCTTCATTTTAAAGGTAAGAAAACTGAGAGAGTTGAGACAACTTGGCCAATACCACCTGACCTATAAGTGATGCAGCTATAAATGGACTGAAGTCTGTCTGATGCCAAACTCTATTCTGTTAACCAACTGCCCGGCAGGCCCCTTAATTATCCGTGGATTAAAATGATAATGATCACAAAATCCTCAGGGGATTAGAGAAAGTCCCCTGCACTTGGTCCAGTAGTGCTTGGACCCACGTGTTCTGGTCTGCTTCCATTTTCCTGATTTAGCAAAGATGATGAGCGTTTGTCTACCCCGGGCAGCCCATGAACACACGGGGAGGGGGAGGGCAGAACGTACAAAGAACAGCGCCATCCAGATGAAATCAGCATAGAGTTAAAAAATAATAATAATTTTTTTTTTAAAGAAAACTTTTGCCCAACAGTCCATCCAAGGCCAAAAAAGAATGGATCACACCACCTTGGGTCTTGCCACACCGTGTGTGAGGAGGGGCTGCCATCCCCCACAGGGCGCAGGGTCAACAGGGCTTGGAAGTCAGCTGGACCTTGCAAACCCTGGCCTCTCTGAGCTGTGCTTTCTGCATTTGTAACACGGAGATGATCATTCTCTGAGAGCTGCTGTGATGATTAAAAGGGACGGTATAGGTAAAACACTTGATACGGGGCTCTGTCACACAGTAAGTGCTCAGTACATGTTTACTGTGGTCATTATCAAGGGAAGGAATACGTATAAGGGCGGGGAAGTGGGGAGTTTGGGAATGTGGGGACAGGCACAGGAAAGAAGACAAGAAGCAGGGGGAGGGCGGTGAGGGGACGTGCCACCAGCCCATCTCCCCAGTACAGCTGTGCTGGGCTGGCTCACGCTGCTCCCCCATGTGGTCACTGCTCATGTGTTCCTCCTGCATCCTGCTGCCACATCTGCCAGATGTGGCCTTGGATGCCAGGGAGAGCAGCCACACCCAGATGTGCCCAGCTAATAAATGAGAACCCGGAGCTGTTGTGGAGGACACAAAGGCCTTGGAGGGGCGGCCAAACGGGCAGCGCTGTTAGGAGGCAACCACACCACTGCAATCACTTGCCCTGGTCTCAGTCTCCCCACTGGTAAATGAGAAGCTAGGAGATGGCTTGGCATTTTGTCTCATCGTGTGTCCACAGCCAGAGGCCGTGGCCTCTGCCTCTTGTCCTGGAAGGTATGGGTCCTGGGGACTGTCCTGCCATTTTGCAGGATGACCTTTCTAGTATTCATGGACAAATCTCACTAAGCAAACCAATTCCCAGTGGGCATGTGAGCTCTGTCTTAGAACGTTTCCCTTGGTAAACTGTTGTTCAGAGAGAAGAAAGGACACCCCTGAGGATGAATCAGGAATTCAGTTTAGTTGTGTTTGAGACATGAAATGAGACCAGGTACCAAAGTAGGGGCTCTAAGACTGGGCACCCATCTGGGACCTGGTTCAGCCAGGAGCAGCACAGCAAAGCGGATAAATGTGGTCTCTTTGACATCAGGCAAACCTTTGTTCAAATTCTTTCCATCCCTAACTCTTTGTGTAATCTTAAAGAAGTCTCTTGACCTCTCTGCCCTTTGGGTTTAACATCTGCACAACGGGAATAACAGTGTGGTAAAGAACTTAGGTTGTAGACTCAACCGGCCTGGGGTGGAGTCCTCAGTATTTACCTGCTGTGTGAGCTGAAGCAACTTACTCTGTGAGCCTCTGTTTCCTCGCCAGGAAATAAGGATGATCAGGAGACACCTCATGGGCTGGTTGTGAGTTTAAATGAAGTAGTGCGTATGTGCAGGGAGCGGCACTCAATAAATGCTAGCCATTAATTGTTACTGATGCCGACGCTGTTAGCAGCATCCCTGGCTGCCTAAGAAGGTATTCTAGCTGCTTGGGCACTGATGATCTGTCGAACAACCCTTCATTCCAGCTCAGAGGCCCCAGCCACAGAGCCCTCTGGCACAGAACATTCCCGACCCTGCCCACATTGCATGTGTTGGAGCAGGAGCTAGCGCTGAGCAGCCCAGCAGGGCCGCACAGATTTCTGACTGGGAAGATGCCAGAAAAGCTCTTTTTTACTGTCACTGCAGAGGACCAGATGGAACCTGGTGGTCAGGGTTAACGCTGGCCCGGCTCCTGGCGCCAGTCGCCCAGCCAGACTGACTAGGGCAGGGTGAAGTGTTGGCCAACTTGTGCCAGGAAGCTGAGGCCAGAGGGACAAAGGGCCTGGCAGGGCAGGGTGGAGAAGTGGGGATGAGATTCTGTGCTGAGTCATGGATGAGCTCACACGGAGGCAGGTACCCCAGTAGCCTTAGGTACTCCCGAGGAGGGGCTGGGAGTCAGGCCCTACACACAACCCTGACTTCTAATGCTTGGGCAGCCCACTGGGCATTCGGAGACCCGCCCCCCACCCGGTGTAACTGAGTTATTCTTGAACCTAAGCATTACTTACACTGAGCATCACACCACCTCCAAGGATCCAACTCAGTGGCCAGCTCCACTCTCCTCATCCTTTGGATGTCAGGAAAACTGTGGCCCAGGTGTTAGGAAGCCAGAGTCAGCTACTGTCCGTGGTTCTGAAACACCTCACCACCAAGGACTGTACAGGGATTTCTACCCAGCCTCTTCTGGGCCTGGTGATAATCTTTATTTCTGGTCTCTGTGGTTTCTTTTGCTGATGCAGACCAACAGATTTGTGATGTTTAGCTTAACTCTTTATGTAACTGGTCTCATGTTCTTTTGATGTCCTGTAACATGGACCTCTGCTGCCATCCATCCCTTGGAAAAATTGGGAATTTCGTATTCGCCATGGCCTCCTACCCATTCTAAGCTCATGCCCTCTTCCCATTCTCTCCCAGGAGATTGCAATTAGATCTCTAACCTCATGTCCTCATTTGTCAGGTCAGAACAAGAGGCCAGAGTGGGAAGTGCACCAAGACCACAGTGTAAGTTTGAGCAAACCTGGGGTCACCATCTAGTTCTCCTGACTCCTCATCTACCTCCTCCTCCATTGCCCTATGCTTCCACTGCCCAGCCAGGGGAAAGAGGACCCACAGGCAGCATGGAATCTCCTTCCAGGGCTCTGTCCACCGAGAACACAATAGCTACAGTTTATTTCTAGCTCACTCTGTGCCACTCACTGTGCTTCTGCATAGCAGCTCCCTCCTTTGGGGAGCTCTGGTCATTGTTCCCAATATACAGGTAAGAAAATGAGATCAGAGACATGGAGGGATTTTCCCAAAGCCACAGAGCTAGTATGTGACTGAGCTGAGATTAAAACCAGAACCTATCTAATATTTCTGATAACACCCTCAGGGATACTACTTTAAAGCCCTTAACCTAGAGCTTATTCTCTCTCCTATGTAATAGGACAGCCTTGGCTAATGCTACACTGTCTAGATCTTTGACAGGGTCCTGCTCTCCCCTGCTATCACTTTGGCCCTGCAATGTGCCAAGCCCTGAGGATCTAACCCCTTACTGACTTCCACTCTGGAAGGCCTTGGCAATACTTGGTCTCCTCCAGATGTTGATGTCAGAGCAAGGCCTCTAAAAACACGGGTGGGAGAAGAGGGGGTCATGTTGTGGGGGAGAGGATTATGTAGCAGTGTGAATATTGATGAAGCTATAATTGGCTCTTTCAGAGACGGGGTTTCTGCAGGCCCAGGCGCTGGGGCTAATTGTTGCAAGCAATTAATAACTTGGATTGTGTTCACTCTGGCACAGGCTGCCTGCTTCCTTGGAGGAGGCAGGCAGGGCTGGGAAAGGAGTGCTGGGCCCGGCTGCTTGCAGAATCTGGAGGAGGCAGGCGTGGAGGGCTGCCATCTGTCAGCCTCGCCCAGGCCCTGTCTGCAGCACCCTGCCCCAGCCTGGCCCTGTTGCCTTTCCCCAAACCTCTCTCTCGCCTTGCATTATCGTTTCCCACCTCCCCATCCTCTTTCCCCTTAAACTCTCACTTGCTTCCTGAACAGAGTGCCAGGAAGAACGGACTAGGGAGAGGAAAGATGGGTGACTTGGGAAAAGCTCAGGGCTGAAACCTGGGAGGCTCCCGTCCAACTCAAGCTCTTCCACTAACTTGCTACATGACCTTGAGTCAGAAATTCATTCTCCATGAACTTGGGCAAGTTTCCTGAGCTCTTTTGCATCTATTAGATCACATGAAGTGCAATCAGCCCTGAAAGTCATGGAAACAGGGACTGTGTCATTCTAGCTATTAAAATCTCTCTATGTAAAACTATAACTATGTATCAATATATCAATACACACACACACACACACACAACTAATTATCATCTCTAAATCTGTGCTCCACCTCAGCTGAAAAGATAATTGCAGGCATATTTTAAGCAAAGGTCATTATACTCCCATTTTGCAGTTGGGGAAACTAAGTCTTAGAGAAATGAAGTGGCTTGCCCAGGGTCATACCATTAGTAACAGACACATAGCAAAATCAAACTCGGTTTCATAAACCTAAAGCCCTTTCCAGCATACTTCAGTTTGCTTGTGCCTCTACTCGCTGGCTTCCTAGAGGAGGTAAGGCTGGAGGTTGAGGCCAAGATCTCCAGAGTCAATGGACATCAGATTGAAGAGAGGATTACTTACATGTGTAATTATTCTGTTCCCTGATGCTGGGACAATAGAGAAACTGTCTTAATCTGCTTTATTTTAAAAGATAAACACCCAACCTTCCCCGTAGACTCTTCCCCTCATCTGCTCAACCATCTGGTGAAAAGACTTGATTTGTATACAGTCCCCTGCACCAGGGTTGGGGCTAAGAAATGAGAGGTGTTATGGTCACCACTGGGTCATCTCTTGCCCAGTAGGTAAGAAGAAAAGAAAAAAGAGGAGGAGCTAGAATTTATTTAGAGCTTGGTTTATGCCATGCCCTGTGCTAAAGGCAATTTTTGCACTGAGATTATCTCATTTAATAAACTATAACCACTACTATGAAGCCAGTGCCTTTGCCATCCCCATTTTATAGATGAGATGGTTTGGGCTCAGCAAAGTGGAGTGACGTTCCCAAGGTCACACAGCTGGGAAGGGATGGAACAGACATAAGGCTTTGCTGGGAGTGATGGAATCCGTGCTGAGCTCAGAAGCTCTTCTTCAGACACAGTCAGAGAGAAAACAGAAATAGAGATAAAGAGATGAGAGCTAAGGACAAAGCAGCCCTTTATAGCTCAAACCCCTTACAAAAGGCTTTTCAATTAGTTTTGAAGACAGAGTATAGGGGAAGCTACCTATCAGCAACAGAAGGCATTTAAATCAGACTGAGGAAGAACTTCCACCTGACAGCTCTGGAGTGGGGGGCCAGAGGGGATGTAGAATCTTACTTTTGGCAGCCTGTTAGTTGGGCAGATCATTTGGTTACTGGAGTCATCTTAAATGAACATTTAGAGGTAAAGGAGATTTCAGAGGGGTGCCCTCGGGTAGGACAGCGATCTCTGGTTCCAGCATTCCATGGCTCCCATAACTGGGCATTCTGCAGGCAGAGTGGAGTGTGGAGGGAAGGAAGTCAGAGGATGAGGCCCTCAGAGGAGGATTCTCATGACTTCACACCCGCACCAGCTCCTGCCACCACCACTGGTTCCACTTTATGGCAGGCATATTTCAAAGGCCTGGTCCATTTGCATTTTTAAAACCCTGCTGATGGCCTGGGAAAATTGCATTCTAGCCCCCCCACCCCCGCCCGCCCCAGTTCCTGGGTTCCACAGGGCCTCTTTCTCTATACCCTCCATTCCCAGAAGGTCCCCCATCAAGGGCAGAGTAAGCCCAGCCCCCATCAGAGATCATCTGGGCATCCTGGGAGGCCAGAGAGGGCTCTGGGGAGTGTGTGGCACATGTGGCCGCAGCAACAGCCAGCTGGACAGCATGAAGCTGGGACCCAATCTGCTAAAAATAGTTCCCAGGTGAGTGGGGGTGGTGTCCCTAGGTGTGGGCAGAAGGTGGTATGGCATCATGGCACACACCAATGGCACTCCCCATGGGTTTGTCAGATGGAGAGGAACATAGCCTCGGAGAACTTTGAGGAGGCTCTTGGAAGCAGCCTTCAACCCAACTGAAAAGAGTAGGCCATTGACCCAGCAAACAAAACCCTTTGCTCTCAGCTGGCTTGGGAACACACTCTGTGTGTCCCTCATCGCTCCCTTAACAACACATTTTTCCCTGTTCTCCTTCTCTCTCTCTCTCTCTCTCTCTCTCTCTCTCTCTCTCTCTCTCGGATGCACATCCTCTGCCTTCCCTCTGGGGTGTGGCAAGAGGGACTGGGAATTTGTAGGGCAGTGCTTGGTCTGTTCCTCTGTACCCAGATGTCAGGTTTGGCCTCTGATCTCAGGGCAGCAACATACACACACACTCTACCTCTTAGGTGAGGTCTCCTGTCTCTCCCTCCCTCTTTCTCTCTCTCTCTTCACCCTCACAGCTCAGGGTGACACCCTTCATGCCTGGGACTGCCCCCAACCCTAATGCTTTCCAGGCCATCTGCAGCTGCTGCAAGTCCCCTGATAGACTTGACCATCCTGACAATATCTCCCCTGACAACACTGAGCACATGGGGAGTGAGTGCTGGGGCAGGGACACTGGCTTAGGCCATTTGCTTCTGCACAAATGAGCTCTCAAGGCACCAGGGTCATAAATACCAATGTGCCCAGTTGGCAGCCAGCCGTGGGTCTGGCTCACAGGGACTGCACACCAGAGAGGTAGAGCAGGAGCTCCACTCAGCACCTTGAAGTTAGAAGTGGCCCCAATCCAGTCTCCTCTTTTAAAAGGAAGGGCTGGAGAAACTGACATGGGCTGAGCACCCATCTGTGGGTATGGGCCTTGTTGTTTCATTTTAGAACTCTTATTCCTTCCATGAGCTGGGAACTTCCTGAAGGCAGGGATTGTGTTCCACCTATCTCTCTCTTCCCCGTTCCTCCCTCCACACACATTCCGTGGTACAACAAATTCTTGGCTTACCCCTCACACAATAGTGGCAGTAGTGTCCCTTCTTTTTGGCTTCCCTTCATCCTACATCTGGGGGCTGGCAGCTGGTCCTTTTTAAAGGCACCCCCCTTGGCTCTCCCAGGGTGACACCAGTGCCAATGCTCTCTGAACCCTGATGAGAGAAATGAGCCAGGCACTAGCCATGGCTCTCGCGTTTCTTCTTCTGTCGTCCTCAGCCAGGGTATCTGTCTGAGACTGTGTGCTACAGCTGGAGGGATGATGGGTCCCAGGAGCTGGCATGCCTCTAGGCTCTGCCAGAGAGGTGAATGGAGCCGGAGGGAGGAAGGGACGGCGCCAGGAGCCTAGGCTTGGCAGCTCCCTCCAGAGGAGACCCGGGGATGCCCTAGAATGTCCAGGAGGCTGGTGACCTGCCAAGGCTGGGTGGACTGGGAGAGGAACCTAGAAAACTCGGAGAAGGAGCAGGGGGCCAGAGCTGGGCCGTTTGCAGAGGAGCAAACTGACCCCCAGGGGTCGCTGCGCCGCTCGCAACCCCGACCCGCCGGCAGTGGGAGCCCGGTTGTACCACCGCACGGCTCCCGCAGGGGGAGCGGTGGCTACGGCGGCGCCTGGCGGCGGGCTCCAGAGACAGCATTGCGCGGCGGAGCGAAGGTCTTTTCCGGCCACTGACGCAAGGCCCGGCGGCGCGGAGGCCAGAGGCGCCAGTGGCTGGGGGTGGGGCGCGGCTTCAGAGCCAGCCCCGGGCACCCCCACGTCGCGTGGTAGAAGCCGGGACCCAAACAAAGGCGGGTGGCAAATAAAAGGCGGAGGCGCGGAGAGCTCCGGTTGCGCGCTGGGAACGAGAATCCGCACTAGGCTGTTCGCGGTCTGTGCGCTCCGGAGCAGAGCGCGAAACCCTGGCCTCCTGCAGCTCCGAAGAGCTTTTCTCTGCGACTTCCGCGAGGGGACAAGTCCGCACGGCTGGGTGGCCGCAGTCCCCGGACCCTCCGGCACGCCCCCCTCCCGCGCCCACGGCTCAGCCAGCTTAGCTTGGCCAGCCGAGGTGAGTGCGACGGCTGCTGGGCGCCATCCGGGTTTGGGCTGCGGAATACATTGCCCGGAGGAGCGGGGCAGGTCCTCAGTGCCGCCCCTACCCCGGCCTGCGCAGCGCGGTATGTGAAGTTCTGTCTAGCTAGTCCGGGATGCGGGCCTTGGAACCCACCACGCCGGGAAAGCCGGCTGGTGGTTGACAGAGCCCAGAGCTTGTCCCCCGCGGCCGGTCCCAGCTCCGCACCAGCTCCCAGCGGGCCCAAGGAGCCTCGATCTGTACGGGCCAGTTTGATGTCCAGAAACCGCGAGGCTTCGGACTTCCATCCAGCTCGCTGCTCGTCCCGGTGGGTGGATGACTGAGTCCATAAAAGTTGAGCATCAGTCTGAACCCGCCCCATATCGGACTCTTGGCTGGGCTAGAGTGGGGGAAGGGGACAAAAAGGTTAATGACTTCCTCTCCATCTATTCCCCCCTTAGCGCACTTATACTCTCTGCGGGACATTTCCGCGGAGTGCTGGGGCCCAGTTAACCTGGCTGCAGGTTCAGATGGGCGCGCGGGAGCTCTGGGGCGAGACTGGGCGGGCGATGGAAGCCGAGTGCGAGAGGGTTCCCGGGCCCTGCCGATAACGCGAGTGGGGATGGAGGTGAGGTGGGCAGCCGAGCAGTGGCGTCGCTGAGGATCGGGAAGATTTCTGGCGCGAGTGGTGCTAAGTTCCGTGAGTCAACCCCGCCTCTGGGAGAACTTTTCACAACTCCCCCGGGGTGCAGGAGGGGGGCGCAGCTAGGCTAAGAAGGCGCCTCCTTGGAGGCATCCTCTCCTGGGCCCCTCTCAGCTGTGGAAGCCAACGCCGGCTCCCCGCAGTCCCTCGTGGGACTGGGCGCAGATCCCCTCCACGCCCTGGGTCAGCACCGCGGACAGCGCCTGGCCAGGTCGATCTTGGCTACTCAAATCCCACAAACTCACTTGCACACTCACAGATGTACAGACCGCCCGCACACAGTTCCCATACAGATTCATAGTCCACTCACGCAAATACACACCCACCCACAGTGCACACAATCCACACACAGAGGGGAAGAGCCACATGCACGTGGACAAGCACAGATTTTTCACAAGCACTGGCAATCAGAGTGGCGTCTTCACTCCAGGTCCTGCTGTCTCCGGACACCTGAATAAACCCCAGATTTCAGAACTCACCTCTGGGTGCTCACAGGGATACCCAGTGACTCACAGAACCTGCCCACCCTCCCCCCCCCCACACACACACACTGTCCTGCCCCTTCCTGGGAAGCAGAGGGTGGCTGAGCAGACCCTCCCCCCACCCCAATGCAGATCTAGGCAGGAACCAAGTTATTTGCCAAATGGGGGGAGTAGGTTCTGGCCCAATGGAAGCTGTGGGCAGAAAACCAGCCTCACAGAATCTTGGTTTTAGGCTTATAGTTCATTTCCATTCTTCAGACCTTACTCCAGACAAATGTCCTTCCACAGCCAGGGTCTGTGCCCCCCCCCCCTGCATCATTCTTTGTTTGCACTTTCCGTGTCTTTGTTTCCCTGCTCTGTTCTCCTCTCCCATGTTTATTTATCACACACCCACACACCTTTCTCTCACCCCCCACCCTTGCCTTTTCCAATTCCTCCTTCCCAGCTGCCTTCATTCTCTCCCCAACCAACTTTCCTTCAGTTGGTCTATACTCTCATGTGGGTACAGCTGGCACTTGGGGGAGCTGGCTCCATTCTCCCGATAGATTCTGCACCCCTCCTCCTCTCTTTGGAAGTCTGACACACACACCCTTTCCACTGATGGCCTCAGCAGCTTCTGACCCCTCCCCAGGAAAATTTCCAGGGCCAGATGCACCAGAGTCCCCACAGTCTCTCCAAGGGGCCAGTATTTCACAGCAAGTGATTTCATCCTCACTTCTCTGGGGATCTGGCTGCTTGACGGGTATGGTACCCATGCCATGGCTTACCCTTTGACACCTCTCCTGCTGCTGCCCTTCAAATCCAGAAACTAGGTTGAAGGAGGAAGAGTATCAGTGTGATGTGGTGGAAGGAGCTCTGAAATGCAAGTGGGGAGACCTGGGACCTCAGCTCAGCTTGACCACAGGTCTGCTGTGTCCTTGGGTGAATTCCCATCTCTGAGCCTCTGGCTTCCTGTCTGTACAAGAACAGGGCTGGTTTAAAAAAGAACAGGGCTGGTTGAGGTGACCTTCAAGGATCTCTTGTTTACCCTAATAATGTGGTACCTTGACTCTCTCATGAGTCTCTTAAGTGTGAGTGGCATTGAAAATCACGGTTCTAACCCCAAACATTATGGTACCTTTCTCTTTCCTCAGACTACCACACTAGTGAAGTCATCCTGTCCCCTGAATAAGGGATGTTCAGATTATTTCCTTTATAGGACCGGAGATGTCAAGTGATTTTCTTGAGGTCACACAGCTGAAATGCAGTCTCTACTTGGCTCAGGCATTGATTCTACTGTCAGTATATCCTCTATATGAACCACTGATTTTGCTGGTGGATGGCTGGTGAATGAATGAATGAATGAATGAATGAACGAATGATTGGAGACCTAAATCTGGATCTCCTGATCCCCAGAGCCTTGAGATCATGATTTAAGCCCTTTACTCTATAGTTTAGATATGTTTCCCTTGTCCCCCCTTCTCCCTTCCACTCTCCTGATCATTCAAAGGCAGATGAAGTTGTCTAAGACTCTTCCTCCCTTTAGGCCAACTCTGATTGTAAATGACCACAGAGAAGGGACTAGCTGAAAGCAGCTATAGAGTCCCTGCCTGGTGGGTAGCGGCTTGGCAATTAGCCCCAAGTCCCTAAGATGCGGTAGGAGGCTAGCCATGGGCAGCTGGCCACGATCTGAGGCTGGAGAGAAGACAGACACCACTACCACTTGGCTAAGCAGCCATTTCCCATAGACCTATGAGCTGAGTACTGCAGAAATCACTTTTACAAATGGACAAAGTGAGATGCTCACAGAGGAGATGGTTTCCCTAAGGGCAAACAGCGAGCCCACTGTCCATCATAAAAGCAGGTACCAAAGAACAGGTGTGGTGGGCTTGACAATAGCCTCACTGGTATTGATAATGGTGGTAGCATTATTTCATGGCTGGAAGTCCAATGACTGGCCTCTTTGGCTCCTGTTCTCCTCTCTGAAGTCGTTTCCCCATCTGAACCTCTTGTAGCCCTTCCCCCACCCGAATATGGAGGAACTTAGGGCTAGGGCAGTGAGGCAGGGGTGTCTGGTTGTCTGTCAGTCCCAGCTGAGGACGAGGGCTTGTCATCTGAAATCCTCCTTCTCCTCCCCAATCTCCCCCACCTGAGCACATCTCTGCCAGAGGAGCTGTGTCAGAGTCTGTCAAAACACCCTTCCTAGCTGGGTTCCAAATGCACAGCCCAGGGAAAATAAATAAAGAGCAGTGGCGGCCCAAAATAGACTCACAAATATGCATGTTTTCCAAAAGTTGCATTTCACGGGCAGACAGTGAGGCTTATGCTCCAGCTGCTCGACAAAGACCAGAGGCACAGATGCCTCTGGGACCGGTCCAGGGAAGGTGGGAGAGCCGCCCCAGCAAGCTCACTGCCACTTGAGAAAGCCAGCCAGCCATGCCCCTGCTCCTCACGGGTGGGGAGGTACGCGGTAGGAAATGTGCACCAGACAAGGCTGACCGGCTCCAGTCCTCTACCTTACAGTGGAGACAGCAGGCTGGTGATAACAATGCTGAGAACAATAACCGTACTTGTTGAGTGCTTACTGTGTGCCATGTGCTAGACATTTACAGATACCATCTCAACCTCACAACCTTCCCATGGCATACAGAGGGACTGTTACCCACATTTAATATACGGGAAGACTATGGTTCAGAAGAGTCCGGAGGTTTGCCCAAGTCCATGTAACTAGAAGAGGCCAAGTTAGGATCAGATTTTGATCTGAATGAAGTAAGAGTCCCTATTTTGCCCAATACTGTGCATTATTTCTGATTTTCATTCATTTGTTCGTTTGTTCGTTCAGTAAATGTGTTTTGTTTTGTTTTTTTTTTTTGTGAAGAAAGCCATTTACATGATGGCTTTTAAAGAATGTAAATTTCTTTGCCTCCAAGGTCAGGGGTGAAGAGCAGTGCTGTTACCTGAGTTTAGCTCTGGTCATCTCTTATTGGCCCAAGAAGGGTACTCAAGACTTCTGAGCTCCAGCTGGAACTGGGTACCTCACCTCTGCATCTTGGGCTCGGTCCCCAACCATGAATGCTGGGAACTTGTTTACCTGGGGGATGGACTCATGCAGGAGTCCCACTGTGAGGGTTAGACTAGGAGAGAGAATTTAACTTTGTAAGAGGTCAGGGCTGCCCAAGGCCTCTGCAGTTGGGGAATTGATTTCAGAAAGGGCAGGTGAGTTGCCCAGCTTCTCACAGCATGTTGGTGGCAGAGCCTGAAACCTCAGAATCCCAGAATGACGTACCATATAGCCAGGCTAGCCTCCCTGTGTGCGAAGCATCCGAATGGCCCTAGCAAAGGGGGTTGAACCAATGCAGGCAGTAACCCTAACACTCCTCTTCCAAGCTCAGGGGAAATACCACTGGCTTTTACTGCCCAGGTCCTCACCGCCACATCCCCCCAAAATCAAGCCTGACCCTGGTGACCTGCCCCAGGTCCCCACCTATTCGCCTTCGTGAACAACACTAGCAAATACAGAACATTTACCATGTGACAGGCACTGCTTAATATATTTTAATTGATGGGACCCCTACAGCAGTCCAAAGGGTTCTTAATTCTACTTTGCAATTGAAGGACCCACCTGCCTAAAGTCACACAGCTAGTTAAGAGGCAGGTGGTGCCCGTGGAGCCCCCCACTAGCAGGTTTCCTCTGGGGCAAGGACAGGGGTTTGGAAGCAAAGCTGGGATAGGAGGAGCTGACAGATGCCAGCAGGCTATTTTTATTACACCTTGTCACGCCTGCTGGCATTTGTGGGGGCAGATGCTGTGTGTCTGCCAAAACCTGGAAGGAGGAAGCCCAGTGCAGGGTCCTGGGGCCAGCCCCTGAGGGACATAGGGTCTGGGTATTTCCCCTGAACTCAGCGGAGAGACCTCCCTAAGTATGTAGAACCCCAGGCATGCCCTTGTTGTGGGCAGCTGCTTCCTCCCTTTGTTCCTCCCTCTGAGGGACTGAGACTGTAGACCTGGACAATCTGGAAAGGGTCACTGGTGGCAGACGAGGGTCTTGCTCTATTCAGTGAGCTTGACCACTGAGAACGTGGAGGTGGTAGGGACTATGGGAAGGATTGGTTTGGATTTACATGGCAGAGGGAGTCATGCATGTCTTTTAGAGGGGGCGCTCTTTGGAACCAGGGAGTGATGTCCCAAGAGACAGTGTCCTGAATCTTAAAAAGCTTTCTCCTTCACCCCCTACCCCAGTGTCTGCCTGAGCAGCCCCTCGGCACCAGGCACTAGCCATGCAGAAGTGGGCAAACCTCCGTCTCTGTCCTTGTAGAGCTCACCAGTCTCCCACCTCCTGCCCCAGCAGAAGTGAGGGATGAGAAGTGATGGCTCGCCCAGGTCCCCCACCAGGAGTAGATGAGGGAGCCATGTGTCCAAGGGACTCAGAGGACATGATCCAGGAACATAGTCATTCCAGGATCAGAAGGAAAGTTTCACACGGGTGGTACCCTCAGCACACCTGGGAGTTCTCCCTACTTGATGTCTTGATGGGAGAGGACTCATTCTCACCCGGCTACCTGCCCGAAGCATCAGGCACACATGCTGGCACCTGGACAACTCGCCCTTTGCCAAACTGTGTTAATGAAGGGGACATGACTGCCAGCTGGAAGCCACTTCTGTCATGAAGGAGAATGTGGTAAGCTTCCTGTCTCTGGGAAAGGCAGCTCAAAAGGAGCTTGGAGTTGGGGCCATTGGGGCCAGCTGGTGTTCCTGCGATGTTCAGGGAGGAGGGCTATGCGTGTCCCTCGCTGTGTTTTGGCCTTTGCACTGTTCCTGAGGATTTCTCACAATCCAACTGGGAGAGTTCTGCAGGGTAAGCACCCAGAGGTAAGGAAGATTGTAATAATGGCCAACATCTTTTGAATGTTTGCCACCTGCTAGGCCCTGGGCTTAGAGCGTTACAGGTATTATCATTCCATCCTCATACCAGCCCTATGTGAGAGTTACCATTATTCTTCCATTCTGAGGGTGAGAAAAGAAACACAGAGAGCTGAGCAGCTTGCTAGTGAGCAGTGAAGACAGGACTCAAACCCAAGCAAGCTGGCCCCGGGCACCACCACCACAGCCACCATAGGACAACTGAAGCTCACACTGTGACCTTTATATTAACTGGATTTGGATGTTTAAACGGGAGCATGATTGAAACCAAAATACCTTTTGGATCGTTCAGTAATCTAGGAAATTAGTACGTGTGGACTTGAGCTGCATCCCAGTTGACAGGGTGACGTGAGCTGACCATTGGCCTCTTGACTGCCAAGCAACCAAGCGGATCCCCCTTCTGATGTCCAGATGTGGGCAACATCTGGCAGACTGGCAGGACTTCTGGCAGTCATCCAGATGTTTCCCCTTGTCACACCATGTAGACACAGCTGGGACTTGCATCCCTCTGGACATGCTCATATGCGGGAAACTCCTGGTTGGTAGCATTTGCTGATTTTTAAAACATCATCTCGTAACTTCACAAAGGCAGGATGTCGTTGGCTTTGGTTCCTCTCTGCGATCCAGCCCTGAGAGGCCTTAGGCTAAGCTGGAGGGAACTCAGGCTTTGGGAAGGCATCAGCAGGTGAAGGAGAACAGCCCCCTTTTCCTTCTTCAGCCCAGGAAGCTGGGATGAGGCTGGCCAGCCGAGAGCATTGCGGACAAGTAGCTGCCGCATGTTCCCTGCAAGAGCTGCTGACTTTCCGACCCCGTCCTCCAGAGGCTTTGAGCAGATGGTCCCAGAGTAACAGCCAGGAATTGGTGATGAAAAGAGACGTGTCAGCAAAGAGGCGTTCTTGGGCATTAATGAGCATGAGAATAGATCTGGGGTGAGAAGGTTCACAAAGCCTTCGGGAGGAAGGGAGTTCAAGATATTGCAAAGTTAAGATAATGAAGATTTAACCGAGAGTCCTTTTTTTATATAGCCGGCACTAACCAGTGAATGAATGAAGACCATGAATGAATGACTAAGTGAATGAATGAATTGGTGAATGGGACTAATGGATTTTGACAGCCAGGGCTTTGATGGGGTGGGGACTGACCTGACTCTAAGTATTGACAAAGGGAAGGATCCTGTTCTTGTCCCCTAGAATCCAGTACAGCTTGGGGTATGGGAGAAATAGGCTGAATCCCTGAACCTTGCCTCCTCACTGCACACCCCACCCCCATCCCTTTATGCAGGACCTCTGGGCACAGAGCTTCCCTGGCTCCTGGCCAGGGCAGGGTTGGAACCCAGGTGGCTGCAAAGCTGACGGAGCCTACAGCCTCTACACCCTAAGAAATTTGCAACCCTCTCTCTTCACCTTCCCATCTTCTCCCCTAGTCCTAAATTACCCCATCTTCTCTCTTGTCACTCTTCTGTGTCTGACCCTTTGGGCACCCCAAATGACAGAACTGGGAGGTACCTGAAAACTCATTGACTCCAGTTCTCCCATTTGACAGAAAGGCAAACTGAGACCTAGGGTGGAGGAAAGACTTGCTCAAGGTCACAAGCAAAGGGTGGGTGGACAGGGTGGAAGATTGCGTAGGTTCCCTCTAGACTTAGGATGATACTGCACCACTGAGCAGATCGGGGGTTGACAGAGGAGCCCGGGATTCTTGTGCCCAGATGGCTTCCTTGGGTCTCTCCTGGCCTCTAGGGCCAGGGACAGCAGTTCTTAGTACCTGGGGTCCTGAGTCTCCCAAGTGTTACATGGGAAAGGCAGCAGCAGCAGAGTTAGGGGTACTTGGGGATCTGCTCTCCATCCCGGGCCTTCTGTCTTGGCTGCTCAGCTCCAGCCCTCGACCCTGTCTCTGAAGGCAGCTGCATTGTCATGGAGGGTGGGCTGAGGCTGAGGGCCAGTCTTTGACACCCCCCACCCTGGCAGGGGCCTCTGTGTTGGCCCCAGGTATGGAGGGTCACTAAATGCACCTCCTAGAGACTCTCTTTCCCCTCTACACACCTGAGCTGTCAATCAACAGGATAGCCAGAAAGCCCTTCCCAAGCCACTGACCTGTGCAGGCACTGAAGGTGCATTTCTACCTGGACACCCAAGATGGTGAAGTTGAGTGTCAGTTCCTGATGCTTCTCCTCCCTTCCCTGGAACCTGCCATGCAGCCAGGGCTGTGCCTAGACTGTGGCCAGAATGACTGTGGGGGCAGACACTGAGAGGGCTGTCTCTAGAACTCAGGAAGTTTTCAAACATGTAAAACTCGAATAAAACCTAATATAGTGAGAAGAGTACCGAGCTGATCAGAAATCAGCTTCCGATAAATCAGCTTCCCTTTTCTTCTCTTAGCTTCAGTTTTCTTGTTTGCAAATGGGAAATAATTCCTAAGACTAGAAGACTTATAGGAAGATCTACAAGCTGTAAGGTGCTTACATAGGTGTAGTATCACCCAACTGCCCTGGATGAAGGGACCGAGGACAGGAGGAGAAATGGCTCCGTCTTGGGGACACGAGGGCCCTAGCAGCCTCCAGCATCTCCTGGCTGAGCTTTTCATCTGGGGCTGGCCTCCCCAGCCCTCCACAAGTTCAGGCAGCGGGGGATGGGGAGCCCCAAGTTCTGAGAGGGGGAGATTTGCCCTAAGCCTTCTCTCTTTCTAGGCAGTGAGGCTATGGGTATAGTCCCTTCCCAGATCACCTCCCCAAACCAGTTGTGGTGGCCCCTTGGGGGGCCTGATCATTTTGCATTGTGTGCCTTTTTATCTTTTAGCTTCCTGTGTACCCTCAAAACTTCTCTTTCCTGGTAGGGAACCCAGGAAAGTCTTGCAACATCCCTGGACCCATAGATGTGGTCTGGGTGTGCTCTGGGGAGGAGAGGGATAGTGCTCTCTGAAGCTTTCTCCTGAGCTAAGAACTGGCAGGTGGCCACCTGCCGTGTCCTGGCGAAGATGATGGTGATCAGAACATACTATTCAGTGGTTCCTGACACTTGAAATGATGATATAGCAGGACTTACCCTATGTTCTCCCACCCCCAGCTGTACAGTAATTTCTGACTGGGAATGAAGGGGAGCCCTCTTTAGAGAGCATCTGTTCCCAGATGGGGGATCACCCATCCAGAGATGTTAAGTGACTTGCTCTGGGTCACACAGCCGGATGGTGGCAGGGCAGGTCCCTACTCTCAGCCTCTGGGGCCCCATGTGCTGTCCCTGGTCCCCATCCCCTGCCTCGGCCTCCTCCCTTGCCCCTGGGCTTGAGAGCCCAAGAAGAGCTGGCAGAGTTGAGAGGCAGAGATGCCAGGGGAATTGTTTTACATACTTGTTAATCAGGTCTCAGAGAGAGAAGGCCCCGAGCTCATCAACCAGGAAGGAATCCAATTTGGCTTTTATGACCACAGTTATTGGTCTTATTTTGCAGGGATCTTTTTATTTTTTATTAATGCAGTGATCGGGGCTGGAGAGCTGACTGGCTCATGGTCCCAGTGGGTCCTCTGGGCTCATACAGAACTCCAGCCAGCAGCCAGGACTTGGGAATGGGGGAGAGGTTATAAGAGGTGGGGCGGCCTGGACAGGTTGGCCAAGGCATTCAGTGAAGGTTTTCAGGAACCTTCTGACCCTTCAGACAAGGGTATTTGAGGGGCTGGCTGTGTTTCACAGGTTCTATGTGTTGATGGTTTTATTAAGATTTTATTGCCTTTTTCACAGAGATGCAAGGCAACTTGGTGGGTGCGAGGAGCCAGGTCCAGTGGGTTTGGGGGGGCAGAAATCAGTAGAGTGCCCAGTGCTGGGTGGGCACACAGCAGTGCTCAGTGGATGGGTAGCTCCCGCACAAGCCCCTGGCATGGGACCTGGCAGGTGGTGAGCCCTATGGCTTTCTCTTCCTTCACTGCCTGGTCCCACCAGGAGGAGCTGGTTGGCAGATCTGGGTGGCCTGTTTGCGAGTCGGTCTGTGCCCTCCACCCCCGCCCTGCCTCGAACATCAAGTTCTGTTCCTGGCCCAAATGTCATCATTTCTCCCTCCCTGTGGCGGGAGGAAGAGCTGCTTCAAGGAGTGAGCCCTGGACACAGACCTAGGAGGCTGAATCCATCCCCAATACCAGGGCACAGCTCATGTGAGCCCCAGTGTGGGGAAGGGCAAATGTTAGATCGCTCACAAGAGCAAGCCCCCGGGAACTGGGGAGAATGGTACTGAACCATCTGCAGCACAATTAATTACCTGGGGAGATGGCGTAATTACAGGTTCCTGCCCCCGCCCCCACTCCCACCCCGCACCGAGTCTGATTGGCCCAGGAGTTTACACTTTAACAAGTAGGCCACTGACTGATCCACATTCAAGCCTGGGGGCTGATGGGGTGGAGGAGAGTCAGCTCTGGCTGACTTGCAGACCTGCCATGCACCGGGGCCAGATTTGGGCCTCTTCCCAACTGCGAAGCTCATAATGATCATATTAACTGCTGTGACTCAGCAGGTGGGGTACCACGTCCCCATTTTACAGCTGAAGAAACTGAGACTTGTCCAAGACACCCAGCTAGTGGCAGAGCCAAGGTCTGAAGCCAGGTCAGTCTGCCTGCAAAATCCATGTTAGCTCCCTCCCCCCAACCCCTAAAATCAGGCCCTGTGCTCTCAGTACCTGAGAGATATCCTCTGAGTGTAGGGGACCGGTTCTGTTCCCCTGGACCCACTAGCCAGAGAACACATGGAACAGGGGACAGTGACAGTGGCTGTTGTGACTATGAATGTTGGCTTCTCTGGTGCCAGCTGGGACTGCTCCCCCGTGATATTGACGGGAGCAAAGCTTGTTTGCCTGATATATATGGAGCTCTCAGGCTTACGAGTCAGTGCCCACGGCTTCCTCACCAGTTGTCAGCCCGGGGCAGCCAGCTGTCCTTTTGACACTCTATCCCCACATCCTGCCCTCCTTGGAGCAATAAGGGCCCCAAGCAGGACCACTACAATACAGAGCCCCTGTCCGACTCCCTCTTCTCCATCGGGCTCCCAACAAAGAAGCCTGGATTCTCTCTGGCGAGGAAGAGCGGCCCTCTGAATTTCCCACCCTCTGCTGGCAGATTCCTGGGGGTAGGGAGGACAGATCTGCTAGGTGGGGGGCAAGGGGGCGGGGGTCGGCCTTAGCTTCAGCCACAGGCCAGGTTTTCTCAGGACTAGGGAGGTGGAGGGGTGGCGAATTTAGGATCTAGCTGGGGAAGGGTTCAGGCATGAGCTGACCAGTCACCTGGCCACACCCCTTCCTCTATAGGGCATTTCCTGGCTCTGTTGCCATTTTCATTTGAGATTCTAGGTGGAACTTGGGGCTTCTTGGGATAAAACTTTAGGAGGATCCTCGGATCCAGCTGCTGGGCAGGGGCTCCTGCTTTACCCCCACTTTCCCTCTGGGATGCTTTATGCCCCAATGTCTTGGGGTTCTCCACAAAGTCAGGACCAATAGCGTGTAGTCAGATGAATGGATGACTAGATAGATCACATGATTGCGGAGGATGTAATGTCCAAGCCCTGCAGTGGGCAGTTTGGAGAGCCAGAAGAGCCAACAGGCTAGCCACGAGCTGTGTCCGAAGGTCTGACCACCAGGGGAGCTGGCGGTGCGAGTTTCTGTTGGAAGGCCAGCGAGCACTCAGGAGGAGCGGATGCTTCAGTCCGAGTCTGAAGGCTGGCCGAGAGCCATGTCCCAGCTCCAGCAGTCAGCAGAAAGTCCCCTCTTCCCCAGCCTTTTTGTTCTGTTCAGGCCTTCAATTCATTGGAGTCCCACCCACACTAGGGAGAACAAGCTGCTTTACTCCCTTTATACACCCAGAATCGCGTTTAGTCAAACGCCTGGGCGCCCCTGGCCCAGTCACCGTGACAAGCAGAATTAATCATCGCACCCATGCTGCCACAGAAAAGCAGGAAGGCCAGGCTTCTGAAACTGGCAGGGACTTCCTTTGTGCCATGCCCTGAGCTGCCACCTACTGAAAGCAGAATTGCCCAGACCTGAGTGGTTTCAGGTCCTATGGGGATGATGCAGGCTTGCTAAAGAGCAGTGGCTTTCTCCAGCGAGTTCTGGAGAGTACTTGACTCTCGGAGAACTCGAGGGCTGCCCAGAATGGCAAAAACAGCGTGGGCTTTAGAAACAGTAGGCCTGAGGTTCAAATGCTAGTTCCACCCCTATGAACTGTGTGACCACAAGGAAGTCACTTAACCTCTCTGATTGTTTATTCTGTAAAATGGGGATGCTCATAATGCTGCCTTTCAGGGCTGACGTCAGTACAAGAGAAGGTAGGGAGAGCACTTGCACGTGGTGGACACACGGCTGATTTCTACGTTATAATTCTCTTAAAGGGCATTAAGAGTTTCTGCATTGAGCTTTTGGCTCCACCCCACCTGTGTAATTTTGCCCTAGATTTCCCACCGTGTCTTCAATGCCTCTGCAGCCTCCCACCTAGAGGTTGAATGCCCAGGTCTCTGAGAAGAACTTGGGACTCTGGATGGAAGGCACTTCACTGGGGCATCTGAGTGGTGGCAGACCCTCGGAAGATGGGGGCCAAGGCCTTAGGACAGTTATGCCTAGGAGGGACAGAGCTGGCCTCTTTTCATTCCTGCCTTCTCCACCTCAGATGAGCTGATTTACTACCATGGCAGGGCAGACCCATAACCAGGAAGTAGGCAAGGACACCATGTCCCCACTTTAGCGGATTAGGGGTACATGGACCCATTCAGATCAAAACATCTCATTCTGAACCTCTGCCTAAATCTCTCAGCCCAAGGACAGGAGAATCAGAGACCCCGAGATGTTTCCCAGGAGCAGAGCTGAAGAACCAGGGAGGCAAAATACCTCGAGACAGGAAGAAAAAGCTGATTAGCTCCTAATTGCCATTAAATTATATATACATATACGTATTTTAAGTCGAACCTGCATGTCTAATGTGATTTTTTTTATTACATTTTAATAGCCTGGCTGGGATGGAGGAATAAAGAAGGAAAGGTTCTGTCACCCTTCACTCAGCAGGAGGAAAGTTGTCAACAGGGCTGCAGGCAGGCTGTCATGTGGGGCCACATCCTCGGGGCACCGTAGAAAGAACGAGGCATGCTGGGAAGCTGGGGGTGTCTTGGAGGCCACACCGCCTCCTACCAAAGGCCCGTTGCATGCAGATGGGAAAGTCCACCTGGCTTGTGACTTGAAGAATGCCTTCCTCCTTAGACCTTAGAAAACCTTCCCCTGGGGGTAGTGAACACACTCTACCATATGCAGGTGATGGGTTATCGAATTCTACACCTGAAATCTATAGAACTAACAGCAGGGTCTCAGTTTCCCCATCTGTAAAATGGAGCTGGACTGGATCTGCGCTGATGTCTCTCCTGGGTCTGGTGGCTGTGATCTGCTTCCTGCTCGTGAGGACCCCGCTGTCTGTCAGGACAATAGGAGATCCCACGCTCAGGCACCCATCCGGCATTTGCTAACTCGCTCTCTCCCCGGGTCCTCTTGCTTCGCAGCCATGGTCCCTCCTGCTGCCACCTGAGCCTCCTGCCTGTATTGTCTCTGGGGAGGTCGGAACCCCCTCCCATGCCTATTCTAGGAACTCCTTAAAGAGTTGAAGGCTTTTAGTAACATCTCTTCCACACACAGACCCATACTTTCTATTTTTAAATAACATTTATTTCTGATTCTTTTTTTTTTTTTTTTCCAGGGACAGAAAGAGGGATAGATAGGGACAAACAGACAGGAACGGAGAGAGGTGAGAAGCATCAATCATTAGTTTCTCATTGCCATTGCAACACCATAGTTGTTCATTGATTGCTTTCTCACATGTGCCTTGACCGCGGGCCTTCAGCAGACCGAGCAACCCCTTGCTGGAGCCAGTGACCTTGGGTCCAAGCTGACAAGCTTTTGCTCAAGCCAGATGAGCCCCGCGCTCAAGCTGGCGAGCTCAGGGTCTCGAACCTGGGTCTTCTGCATCCCAGTCCGACACTCTATCCACTGCGCCGCCGCCTGGTCAGGCTATTTATTACTGATTCTAAAACTAAGCCTGTACCTGATCATTGCAGAAGAAGTGGAAATAGACACGTATAAAGGAGGAAATAAAAATCACCTGCAATCCTCCCAGAACCACAGTTAATGGATGTTTTTTTTTAATGCATATATAGGCGGGTTTATATATTGTTACAAAATTTGGATTATGCTGCAAATATGTCTGTTGAGTTGCCCAAACCTGGCCCTAGAAATTGGGCCAGGGTCTTCCTTCTGAGGTCCCCCAGGGTCTGCTGTTCCCCGTTAGGCGGCTGCACCACTGCTTTTTCCAAGGGGAGGGGACCTTGTTCTCTGGATAAATGTCCGCCTTGGGAGGCCCAGAGTTTAATTTTGACCACCTCAACTGAGTGTATGTGTGTGACAGGGGCAGAGAAACAGGCAGCAAAAGAGGACATATGTCAGTCACTGAACAGAAGACTATGCCACGGGCCCACCCTAATGGGTGAGCGTAAGGCATGATAGTCCCTGGTGATCAGTCCTACTTCGGGCTCCTTGTCTGAGCCAATGACAGCCACCCTAAGCTTCTTCCCAGAAGCAGCTGGAGCTCCTCGGTAAGCTAATCAATTCCGGTGTTGGAGATTTGCAGCCCCTTCTGGGCAGAGGCATCAGAGTCAGATCTCGCCCACCAGCTGCACCTTCCTCGGTTTGGTGGGGTCCCTCAGATGACACCCACCCTCCTCCATCAGCAGACAGGGGTCTCTCGGAGATACTGGGGGCATCACAGCTGAAGGGAGCTGGGCTTTTACCCAGAAAGGGATATAGGACCCTAAGAGGGAACAGGACATGCCCAAGGCCGCACAGAAAGTTGGTGGCTGAGCCAGGTCTCAAGCCATGTCGCTTGACCATCATTCTGGTGTGATAGTCCACGTGGCAGCTTTTATTTTCAGGGGTGGAGGGAGAAGGTGGGCATGTGGGTGGGTGGGGGAGGAATGAGAGACAAAGACGCCAAGTTTACTTCCTGCTTGTCCATTTGATACTCGTCAGAATCCTGCCCACCCAGGCAGAAGAAACCATGCTCTGCCATCCGCTTGCATCATTTGGTGTCTGTCTCTGAACAGGGGAGAGTGCTAACATATAACTCAAGATTCTTCAGAGATTCTGTTTCCTTCATTCAACAACTGGCTGCTAAGCGCTGACCCCTTCCCCCCCCCCCCAAGGTTATTTTAGGCCATGGGAACCCAGCAGGGAATGTGACAACCAAGTCCCAGCTCCCTTGGAGTTCATATCCTCCTGGCTGTGGGGTTCTCGCTGGAAGGCAGAATGGCTGTGCCCAATTTTCTGGCCTCTTAAATCCAGCAAATGCTGTTCCCGGGGCATGGAGTCACACATAGGGGACAGGGCTCCGCTACAATTGTTAGTCACTACTGCTACATAACAACCATCCTAACATAGCTATGTATGACAACCAGTACATCATGTGCGCAGCAGACTCTGTCAGTCAGGACAGCTCACAGAGTCGGGGGCTTGGCTCTACCCCACACCATCTGGGCCTCAGCTGGGATGACCGGGGGCCGGAATCATCTGAAGGCATCTTCACTCACAGGCCGGGTGGTTGATTGTGGCTGTCAGCTGGGATGTCAGCAGAGCTTCATGTGGTCTCTGTGGGCTGGTTTGTGCTTCCTCTCAGCACGGTGGCTGGGTTCTAGGTATGAGTGTCCCGGCAGAGCCAGGCGGAGGCTGCATCTCCCTTTATTACCTGGTCTCAATAGTCACAGAGCGCCACTCCTGCTGTAGCTCGCCCAGACGCCAGGGGAAGGAATGCAGACGTTCCTTCTTAATGGGGGAAGTCTCAAAGTCACATCATGAGAAAAGCATGTAGGATGGGAGATACTGTTAAGGCCATCATTAGCAAATATAATGTGCCATGTGGGTTTTTAGTTCATGGCTTTTAGGGAGAAGCAGCGTATATTAAAAATAGCTGTCATCTCCTAAGCACTTATACCAGGCACTATGTACATCCTCCTTCCAATACCTCTGTAGTGACTACCACTAGCCCCATTTTGCAGATGAGAAGACTGAGGCTCAGAAAGGTTACACTGCCTGCCCTAAGTCATACAGCTGGGATTTGCACCCAAGTCTGTCTGCCTCCGAAGCCATAGCTCTTAACACTGACTGCTACACTACCTCTCCCTCTCTATCCCTAAGTAATCTCCCACCCACCCCACTACAAAGTGTGATGAGAAACTTAGACAAGCAGCTGGGGGTGGGGTGCATAGGGTGTCCAGATCTGAGAAGGCTTCTTGGCAGAGGAGACACCGAGGAAGGCCTTTAAAGATGCTTTATATTTGGACACCTGGGCTAGGGAGTGGCATTCCTAGTGGAGTAGCCATGGAATACAGGGACCCCCACATCACCTTAGGAGTGCTGCTGTGACCCACCCAGAATCCTGGCCTTTGACCCCATAACACACCAACACATTGTCAACTGTTACACGCTGAAAGGCAGGCTGGGACTGGGGAGAGGGTGGATGGACTTAGTCCCCAGAAAAAGTGCCAAACTGGCCCCTGCCCCTCTCTACTATATTACCATCAGTTTCCGTTGAAGGCTAGGAACGGGACCCGGACCCCCACAGGCACCTACCTCCCACCTGCATGTGCAGACTTGGTTTTGCTCTTTGGAGATGGAGTGAGTGTAGGAGCCACTTCTGGCTCACACTCAGGAGTTTCTGCTAATACAGATCAGGCCTCTGGGCAGTTAGTATCCCTTTGTCATGCTCCCTTTAGGGCGCCACAAAGGGTAAGTTTAATTGTTTCATTGATAGGAATCTTGCGTATTACAGGAGCAGTTCTCACCCTTTCCAGGCCTCTCTCCTTTACAAGTCTTCTGCTGAGCCCTCTTCCTCTCCCTCCTACCCTCATACCCCCTTGCTCACTCAGTTAATCTCTTCGCTTTCCTATTTGGGTCTCTGTCTCCCCCGCCCCCAGTTCCCCTCTCTTCTGTCTCTACTCTCTCTCTCCCGTGTCCCATCTCTTTGTCCTGTTTCCCTCCTTCCCCTCACCCTCTCTTCCCGGACAGACTGTCTAATTGAAATAGAGCACTCTAGAGAATGTTAATAGGAAAGGCAGCATTAATTAGCCAGCCCTGGCGTAATTAGCTTCCTTCTCTCACTCCCTGGCATCTAACTTGATAATGAATCTCTCTCTGTCCAAACAGGGTAGGCAGGACGAGAACAGACCATGCCCAGGGATGCCAGGAGGCCTCCTGCCTTCAGGCCACCCTGCTGGAGTCCTTAAGCTGCCCAGCCCAGCCCTCTCCTGCCAGGCCCTCCTGCTGCTTGTTCCCAAGTCTTAGGGAGACAGATGCCTGGCCCCTGCCTTTGCCCAAAGCTTTGATGTTGCTGGAGCTGCATGTTAAGTGCCCTGGGCCTGACAAACAGTGGCTGCAGCTGCGGTGTCCCTTAGAAGGGGTGGGGGTATTGAGAGTTCTTGAGGAGAGCTATGACCACAGCTGGTCCTGGCACAGCTGCATGGGCAATGGCTGAGCGCATTTCAGTCCCCAAAGGGGGGGGGGCAAAGAAATCTGTTTCTGTGACAGACGATAACTAATGTACTACACAGACCGCAGAGTGCTTCCAACCTTGACCCTCCCCACAATCGTGTGAGGCAGGAATGGCCACCTGTGTTTTATAGACAAAGACTCTGAAGTTCAGAGAGGTTCACTGTCTTGCCAACATTTAAACTACCAGGACCCAAACCAGGGTTCATCCCATTCCAAAGATCTACCTTGATACTTCTAGAAGGTACTTTATAGTTGTTCATCAAATAGAAGTAACTGTAATGGAGTCACACCTCACATTGGCCTTGAGTTCTAAAATCAGAGAATGCAGCAAAAATTAGGAAATCAAAATCTTCCCTCGGCTGTCCCTTACACGGGAGGAATATCTCCTGTTGGCCACTGGGCTGTGATTTTCTTTTTTCTGGGTCCTTAAAAGCCACAATTTAGTTGGGGGTAGTGATGGGGTAAATAGTGTTTTTCTTTTTGTCTAGTGCACATGTGGTTGAGTTCAGTTGGGTTAAATGCCTGCTTGATGCAATTTCGTTGTAGTATTTGTACTTGGTTATGATTGGATGGGGTTAACACCCAGGGCCGGTGACTGTAGCCAATGCCTCATCTTCTCCCTTTTCTGTAGGCTATGGACTCAGAGGATGACCCATTGTTGCAGGATGTATGGCTAGAAGAGGAGCAGGAAGAGGAGGAAGCAACAGGTGAGGCCTTTAAGAGAGCCCAGAAGCCAGGGCCCCACGCCGGGGCAGGGAGGCAGTGTTGCTGGCGGCACTGGACCTTGCCCTCCCGGCCCCCAGCCTCGGGTTTCTGGAGTACCTTGGGCTGGGCCTTCACCAATCCTTGCTGTGCGGGCCTGGTGCTCTTTCTGGGCTGCAGCATTCCCATGGCCCTGTCAGCCTTCATGTTCCTCTACTACCCGCCACTGGACATTGACATCTCCTACAACGCCTTTGAGATCCGAAACCACGAGGCCTCCCAGCGTTTCGACGCCCTTGCGCTAGCACTTAAGTCCCAGTTTGGGTCCTGGGGACGCAACCGGCGCGACTTGGCTGACTTTACCTCTGAGACGCTCCAGCGCCTCATCTCAGAGCAGCTGCAGCACCTGCATCTCGGCAACGGCTCGCGAAGGGCCGCCAGGGACCCACGCTCAGTCTGCGCTGTGCCACAGTGTGGCCCAGGATGGAGGTGGGACACCTCTGCTGCCAGGAAGCCAGCAGCCAATCGGAGTGGGCGTCTTCGACGCGAGTCGGCCCTGGCGTACCTGGCAGCCAACCAGAGTGAAGCCCCTTTGAACCAGGGGCTGGACAAGAATGTGCAGCGCCAAGTGGGTACTGCGCCCACCGTGGCCAATCAGAGCCGGGCCCGCAGGGGCACCTCGCGCTGGGACTACTCTCGTTCCTACGTGAGCACCAACACCCAGACTCACGCGCACTGGCGCATCGAGCTCATCTTCCTGGCACGTGGCGACGCGGAACGCAACATTTTCACCAGCGAGCGCCTGGTCACAATCCACGAGATTGAGCGCAAAATCATGGACCACCCAGGCTTCAGGGAGTTCTGCTGGAAACCTCACGAAGTGCTCAAGGACCTGCCGCTCGGCTCCTACTCCTACTGCTCCCCGCCGAGCTCGCTCATGACCTACTTCTTCCCCACTGAGAGGGGCGGCAAGATCTACTACGACGGCATGGGCCAAGACCTGGCGGACATCCGGGGTGAGTAGCTAGAATGTCGTTGCGAGGTGGGGCCAGTAGGGGGCAGGGTTTGAAGCAGCCTGGGGTTAGAGTTTGTAAGCGGTAGGGCTGAATGAGACTAGCTAGGTGGGGTAGATTGGCAGGGTTGACTCTGGGTTCAGTACTTTAGAGGCTGGCTTTAGAGGCTGGTGGGAGGAATGAGGTGGGGGGGACTTGGCTGTGAGGCGGAGTCAGGCTGAGGCTGAGTGCTGGGCAGGCTTGGGCGCCCTGGAAGGAAGGGTGGGTAGCAGGGCTGGGTGTGGGTACAGAGAACCAGGTATCTAGTCAGAGGAAGACAGGAGAGCGGCTGAAGGTGGAGGAGGAACAAGATGGAGTTGGTTTGAGGTGAATTAGGAACAGGACTTGAAGGATGGAGCAAAGCCAGAGAATGGCTGCAGGGGGTGTGGCTTTGGTGTGCCTTTTACAGGAGGCCCTTGGAATTAGCTGAGATTCAAACAGAAGTGAAAATGTCAATTTAATGGGAGCTTCCTGGAAGGCAGGTTTGGGGGTTCTCTGAACCATCACTCTGTGTCCTATTAGAAACAGTTCGAGGCAGCTTGAAAAGCAGTTCCCCAGTTCCTTAGAAGGGGTGAGATGTTGAGGAGGGTCGGATGACCTTGACAGAGGGCTGGTGTGAGTTGACCTGCTGAGCTCCTTGACCCTCTCCCACCTCTGCACCTGCAGGTTCCCTAGAGCTGGCCATGACTCACCCCGAGTTCTACTGGTATGTGGACGAGGGCCTCTCTGCAGAAAACCTCAAGAGCTCCCTCCTGCGCAGTGAGATACTGTTTGGGGCCCCCCTGCCCAACTACTACTCTGTGGATGACCGCTGGGAGGAACAGCGGGCCAAGTTTCAGAGCTTTGTGGTCACCTACGTGGCCATGCTGGCCAAGCAGTCTACGAGGTAGGAGGTCCAGCCACAAAGTTGTGCCTGCCTGTGTGTATACCAGTAAAGGGCTATGTTAGGGTAGGGAATTGCTTTCCAAGGGCTACTTTCTCATAAGCCTCAGATCCCCTTTCGTGCAACCTTTTCCTAGGAAGTCATTCTTACCAAATCAGGGACAGAGCCAGATATATCCTCATTATCCCTCTGACAGGTCAAAGGCTCCTTTCCATGGTCATCGCTAATGTTTAGTGAACATGACAACTCTGGAGGAGGTAGGAAATCCCAGAACTCTTGCCCTGGAGGTTTTGGGTATTGATTTTCTCCTACAGTGGTGCTAGAGGGCTTTCTGGAAAGAGTATTAACCAGGGATTAAAGAGTTCTTTCTTCCTCTCATATCCAGGGAGATAGTTGACAAGTCACTTCACTTCTCTGGGCCTCAGTTTTCCTATGTGTATAATGGGGATGATGAGTCCTGCTACCCTTCTGGAGTCAGGAGGAAATGAATGGAGAGATGGGATGGTGGGTGCTTTGGGCAGTGGGTACTTTGTCCTCTGAATCTTGGGATGCGTGTCTGAGAATACAACTGGGCCCCTGCCCACCAGCGAAGGGCATTAGGTAGTTCATCTGTCAGTCCTGCTTGGCAGTAACTCCCAACGCCTCGAAGTCCCATGTCCTGCCAGTTAGCCCTGGGCACATTCCTCCCATTACTCATCCTTTACATCGAGCTACTACTGGAGTGATCAGAACTAACATTTATTGAGCGCTTGCTCTGTACTACATACTGTTCTAAACCCTTTATACACCATCTCATTTCATTCTCACACAAACCCAGCGAGGGAGGTGCTCTCGTGTTTATCTTTATTTACAGTTGAGGAAACAGAGGCACACCATAACTTAGTACATCGTCCAAAACGAAGAGGTGGAATGGGATTAAAATCCAGACTTTAATTCAGAGCCCCCGCCCTTTGTGCTCTCTATGCCAGTTGCTTTCTGCAGAGCTCCTCCCAGCCCTGCGTCTTGGCCAGGCAAGCGCAATGGTCTGCTAAGACCCAGCCTGAAAAGCTGCTCCTTGAGGCTGAGTGAAATGCCCTCTTTCCCCAGCCAAGTCCCCTTCACTCTAAGGCAGGCAGGAAAGAGCCTACATGGGCTTTGGGGTCAGATCCCAGTCACTCCGCTCAGCTGTGTCAGTTATTTCACCTCTCTGAGCTACAGTTTCATTGTAGCCCTTGCCCAGCTGTATTCTAGCTATTCCTTGTCACCCAGCGGGCAGCCCTCAAATCAGCAGCACCCGCAGCACCTGTAGACTTGTTAGAAATGCAGACTCTCCGAATTTCCAGGCCTTCCTTAGACCTGCAGGATTTCCAGGTGACTTGTTTGCGCATTAAAGTGTGAGGAAGTTCTGGTCGTAATTATGTCTCAATAGAGTGCGAGTTTGTTGTTTTCTGGCTCCTTTCTCTAGCGTAGGGCCCTTGAATAGCTCCAGGAACACCTTAATAGGTGTTCTGAGGGATGGATGGATAGATGTATGGAGGGAGGGAAGGTAAGGGAGGAACCCTGAGGAAAGGTACTTGCCTGGGTTGGGAAGCTTGGAGGGGCTAGAAGGATTTTCAAGGATTCAGATACCAACAATTGTCTCTGCCTAATATATTTAGCTGGTGAGGCAAAACTCCTGCCCTGGGTGATAAGCCTCTCTTCCCCTTCCTATCCTCTCAGAGTTTCAAGAATGGTAACAACCAGGACCCTTGTAGACTTGATTTAGTACCTCCTTTTGCATTAATAAAATCTTTTTTATTATTCTATTATTGATTACCCAAGGGATGGAATCATGCACCTTGACTTATTATTACAGAATAATGCAAATGATCACTTTTACTGCTTCCCAGATAATACTAGAATCTTAGAATACAGTTCACTGCATTTATAACCCTTCAGCCATTTTGCATTTTTGTTGCATGCATTTTAATTCTATATACATTTTAAACCTCATAAGACATTACAGGATGATTTTACTGAGTCAGTATTCACTTGTATTTACTCACATGTTTACCTTTTCTGTTGCTCTTTATTACTTTCTACAATTTTATGTTTCCCTCTGGGATTGTTTTCCTTGTGTCTGAAGAACTCTCTTTAGTGTATTTTTTTTTTCTTAGTGCAGGTTTGCTGGTGGTAAATTCTCTTTTGTTTGCCTAGAAAATATCTTTATTTTACTTTTATTTTTGGAGTATATTTTTGCTGGTATAGAATTATAAATTGGCAGTTATTTTCCTTTAATACATTAAAGAAGTAAATTCATTGTGTTCTGACTTCCATTGTTTCTGTGGAAAAGTCAGCTGTTAACCTTTTAGTTTCCCCTTTGAATGATTGCCTCCCCCATGGCTTCTTTTAAGATTTCTCTTTGTCTTTGGTTTCACCAGTCTCACTATGATCATGTAGGTGTGGTTTTCTTTGTTTTTCTTGGGATGCACAGAACCATTTGAGTCCGTGGGTTGATAGCTTGCATCAGTTTTAGGAATTCCCTGGCTATTGTCTCTTCAAATATTGCCTTGACCTCACTTTTTGTCCCTTTTTCTTTTGGGATTCTAATTACACAAATTTAGTAGTTAGTTCTTTTTACCGGGTTTCATGTGTTTGGTATGCACCTTTCTAGGTTTTTCTGTTCTATTTTTTCTGCTTTGTTTTGGTTTAGATCAGGGGTGCCCACACTTTTTCAGCTTGCAAGCTACTTATAAGATGACCAAGTCAAAATGATCTACCTACAATAAAAATGCAAAACATAAATTTATTTCTTCTATATTATCATTATTTAAGTTACTATTATTACTATTTAATATTGTGTATTCTTCTTTTACCTTTCTCCTTCTCAGCTCTCTTTTTGTAGGAAAGTCAATGTCATAGTTTTTATGAACAGTCCGAAAAAGCTGCTCCACATTTCCCTTCTTTGGAATAGCAATGGCACACAGACAGATGAGGCAAACGCACTTAGAATATGACATAGTGAAAAAAATTCCCTCCCATTCTGTATGAAAGTGGTAGGTTTTAGGCTTCTTACTCGGACCAGCTACGGCACTCATTTTTATACCCTTTGTTGTATTTAGTTTAAATAAATTGAGGGCTAACTACGCAGCAATGTAATTGAACAAGTTAGCGCAATTTAACGCACATGTGTAGGGTGTCAAAAGTTCAGACGTCAGATTGGCTACCCTGTATGCCAATCAAAAGACAAATGTCTTTTTAAGACTTTTTTTTTTCTTTTTATTTATTTATTTTAGAGAGGAGACACAAAGTGAGAGAGAGAGAGAGAGAGAGAGAGAGAGAAAGAGAGAGAAAGAAAGTGGGGAGGAGCTAGAAGCATCAACTCCCATATGTGCCTTGACCAGACCAGTGCAGGGTTTTGAACTGGCGACCTCAGTGTTCCCAGGTCGACGCTTTATCCACTGCGCCACCACAGGTCAGGCAAGACAAATGTCTTTTTACTGTCATGCGATCTACCCACACTTCCTTCGCGATCGACCAGTAGATCGCGATCGATGTATTGAGCACCCCTGATTTAGATAATCCAGTTCACTGGTTTAACTTCTGTTGTATCTAATCTGCCACTTACATGGATAGCTCCTGGTCTTCCTCCAAGGGTTGACAGCCACCTCTAATCCACTTCCATGGATTCTCTCTCTCCATGTTCCCCCTCTCTCCCAGCAAAGTCCAGGTTCTCTATGGGGGGACAGACCTCTTTGACTATGAGGTGCGCAGAACCTTCAATAACGACATGCTCCTGGCCTTTATCAGCAGCAGCTGCATCGCCGCCCTCGTTTACATTCTCACCTCCTGCTCAGGTAGGACTTCTCTGAGGTCCTGTCTCCTCCCAATGTGTCCCTATCTAGACAAAGCCTGCCTTCTCAAGAATGCCAGAAATAGTCCTCAATCCACCATGTCAGAACTGGTGGGGAGGAGTGCTCAGAAATCACCTTCCAACCCCAGACAGGTAGACTGAGGTCCAGAGGCAGGGGCCCTTACCCAAGGGCCTCCACTCCCAGGGCCTCACACAGTTTAACCTTTTGCCCTTTGACCATCTTTTTTCTTGCTGGTAACCTTGTTTTGAGGAGTCTGGAGTACTGGACCCTCATTATGGATTATTCTGTAGCCTGTTTTACAGTCCCAGGTCAGCCACACTTGTCCCCCTGTTTACTTTTCCAATGCCTCCTTCCCATGTACTCTGCTTCTTGCTGGGTACACAGTTGGACCTCTCTATTTCCCAAACGAACAAAAGATTGGTGATATCTTCAAAATGGGAAAGACATTCATTTATCCATGTAAAATATTAATTGGGCACCGAACTATGTGCCCAATGCTCTAAGGTGCCAGGGATCCAATGATAAATGTCACAGACACACTTCTTACCCCCATGGAACTTTTGTTTACTAGGCTGACAGGTGTTCAATAAATATATAATGTTTGTAATTTCCTGTTAGCCCTTGAGATAAGTTCTGCAAAGATGAGGGCCCATGAACAAACTGCCTTACTCAGAGATGGCTTCCTCCGCCACTCAGACCTCTGGCCTGGCCCCTTCTCTGGGCATGGAGAACTGTGCCAGGCATGGACGAGGTAGTGAAAGGTATTTCATAGTGGGGGCAGGTCTGAGGCAGGACCCAGCATGGGTCATGGGTACTACAGGCGGTATGTGTTCCATGGTCACTGTATTCCCTGTCCCCTTGTCCCACCCAGTGTTCCTGTCCTTCTTTGGGATCGCCAGCATCGGCCTCAGCTGCCTGGTGGCACTCTTCCTGTACCATGTGGTCTTTGGTGTTCAATACTTGGGCATCCTCAATGGCGTGGCTGCCTTCGTGATAGTGGGCATTGGTGAGTGGCCTCCGTTGACATAGCGATGGACTTCTCATTTGAGAACCCCGCACCAGAAAGGGCCTTGTCTCTGGATGCAAAGCCTGGCTTCCATGGAGTCTCCAGAAGGTTCCTCTCAGACCTCAGAGCCTTGGAGTATGGTGGGGGGTAGAGTAGGAGTGGTGGGCAGAACCCCCAAGGGTTGGGAGGAGCAGGTGGGTCTGCTGAGTAGAGGTTAGGAATCATGGGGAAAGTGTAGGAAAGATGGGGAGGAGGCAAAGATTTGGAAGAAGGGGCCTAGCCCTGGGGCTGGGGTGTGGCCATAGAGCATGGAGGATGGGGTTTGGATCTTGGTGGATGGAGCCAATGTCAGATGGGTCTTTCCGAACTCCAAGCTAAGAAACCTGACCTCTCAGGGTTGGGCTAGGCCAAATCTGGGTCTGATCCAGGAGACAACAGAGTGATCCTGAGCCTGTCCTTGCTGGCCCGGGACTCCCTTCTGTAGGTGTGGACGACGTCTTTGTGTTCATCAACACCTACCGCCAGGCTACCCACCTGGAAGACCCCCAGCTTCGGATGATCCACACCATCCAGACGGCAGGCAAGGCCACCTTCTTCACCTCCCTGACCACGGCCGCTGCCTATGCCGCGAATGTCTTCTCCCAGGTGGGAGGCCATCCTCTGTCCCTACCCCGGCCTCCCTGTTTCTCCCATACATACCTGGCCCCTGGTCTCTGCTCCTGCCACTGCCCCTTCTCTTGTGGACACACAGCCTTTGCCCCAGGCTCTTGGCATGTCTGTAGAGTCCGTTTTTGTTACTTGTCACCGTTACCGGATCTTAACAAATGGGAAAATAATAATAATACAAATAATATTTATTGTTGTTGTTCATTAAATTAATCTAGTATCTTCCCTGAAGGGGATTTGGCAGTTTCCAAAGCTCTTTTATATTTAGTTTTTGGGATATACTTATGAAAAAGGTATCATCACATCCCGGCAGCCTGAGCCTCCTCCTCCTGCCTTAGTGAGAGCAGTCTGGGGTCCTGAGTGTCTTCGGCTACAGAGTCCATGGGCTCTCTGGGCTCCAGGACTGACCAGCCCCACATCCTCCTACCTCTCCATCGCCAGATCCCGGCCGTCCATGACTTTGGCCTGTTCATGTCTCTCATCGTGTCCTGCTGCTGGCTGGCTGTGCTCTTCACCATGCCTGCTGCCCTGGGCATCTGGAACCTTTACATGGCACCACTAGAGGGCGCCTGCCAGACCCGGTGAGCTGGGCTGGAGGGGTGAGGGGGTGGCCTGTCCTCTCCCTGAACATCCACAACAGGCCCCTTTTGTTTGTTGTTGAGCACCTTTTATACGCCCAGTCCTATGCTGGGTGCTACTGCGGGGACAAGAGACAGAAAAGAGAACCTGTGGGATGGTTACCATTTGTGACCACCTGCTCTGTACTAGGAGGTTGTTAAAATATTTGGTACTGGTCATCTTTATAGCTCCGCCACAGGAGCCTCCTCTTCCTGGTGTCAGAGCCCCGGGCCACATGCCAGCAGAGGTGTGAGTCCCCTGCTCTGGTCACCCTGATGCATGAGGGACTGTGTGTTGTCACCCCTCTCTCTGGGTGATGGCTGCTGTCACCATTTGTCTCCCCAGAGGAATAGTGGCCCCTGAGGGCCATAGGGGAGATGGCACCAGAAAGAACTCAGACAGAGATTTCTGGAAGTCTGTGATGACTATCCTGTGTGTGAGGTCAGTGGCAGTGTGAAACCTGGTTTGTGTGGTAGCCAGGACCCTGGCCCACCCTCCCCGGACACCTGGACCATCAGGGCTCACCCCTGCCCCCACTCTCTCCATAGCTGCCACCAGAAGTGTGGCCGCAAGAGCTCCCTGCACTTCCCCGAGGACGTGTTTGCCATTCCCGAGCGGGCTGGGGACAGCCCTGCCCAGGGCCCTGTGCCCTACCTGGATGATGACATCCCCTTGCTGAATGTAGAGGAGGAGCCAGGTAAGGCCTGGAGCAGGCCTGCCCCTGCTGAGACCCAGGGGTGGCCTCTGCCAGGGAAGGGACTCTTGACAAGATGCTTTGAGGACAGGCTGGGCCTGCGGCAGGGGCTGGACGAGATGGTCGGGGGGACCCCGGCAAGCATTTGGGCTTCCCCAGAGAGGGTAGAGACTGGGGTGGGCTTTGACTCGGGTTCGGGCCAGGCCTCTCACCAGCCACTGCTCTGCCCTGGTAGTGTCTCTGGAACTGGGAGATGTGTCTCTGGTGACCATGCCCTCCACGGGCCTGCAGCCTGCCCCTGACAGGGGTGGCCGGGGGCAGCTTATTGCTCAGCTTCAAGAACTGTTACACCACTGGGTCCTGTGGTCAGCCGTCAAGAGCCGCTGGGTGATTGTGGGTGAGTGGGCAATCCACCCTCCTTCCCCTCTGTCCTGTAGCTTCTACTCAGTGTCAGAGTGTGGAGCACAGATTCCCCCAAGGAACGTGTGGGCATTGGGAGCCCACCCCATCCTGCAAATGAGCCAGAGGTCAGAGACCTGGGCTGGCATCCCTCACTCGCTCTGAGCCTTACCTCCTTCCCATGTGGCAGGAAGTTGGTCCTCAATAGCCTTTGTTTATTGAGCACTTACTATGTGCCAGTCATCATGCTGGTCAGTTACAGCAGAGCACTCGATGTTTGGGCTCTGGAGTTGGACCAGCTTGGCTGAATGGAACTCCTAACTCTACCATATGCTCGCGTGTGACCTTGGCTCTGCCCATCAGTCTGAGCCTGTTTCTTGTCCTGTGTCGGAGGGTAAGAATAGGATCTGTCTGGTCAGGCAGTTGGAAGGAATGCCGTACTGCCAGTAAAGAATTTAGCCCAGGGCATGGCAGGCAGTCAGTGCCCAATAAACAGTAAATGCTATTTACTATTATTACTATTATCATCAGCAACAGTGTTTAGGGTTGCGTATAAATAACTGAATGAGCCAGCTCTTTATAAACTAAGTGCTCTAAGATGGTGGCTGGTTCTTGTCTAGGAGTGTGAGCTTGTAGCTTATCGTCTGACTCCCAAGTAACGCATAACAACCAACCTATACCCCTCGCCTGAGCAAGCTTCACCCACAGGCTGGCATACGGGGGTCTGCCCACTCCCGTGGGAGCCCCTCTCCCTACTCCCCCAAAAGGGAGCGACTCTGCCGAGGCCTTGGAGGCATCGCCGGGGCCCCAGCTCTGCCTAGTGCACTGTCCTTTCCCTCCAGGGCTCTTTGTCTCCATCCTCATCCTGTCCCTGGTGTTCGCTAGCCGGCTACGCCCCGCCAGCCGCGCCCCCTTGCTCTTCCGGCCCGATACCAACATCCAGGTGCTACTGGACCTCAAGTACAACCTGAGCGCTGAGGGCATCTCCTGTATCACCTGTTCAGGTGAGGGTTTTCATCCAGGGGTCTCCTGCTTGCCCCTGCTCTATTTGGAGTCCAGGTCTCAAAGGCCTCAAAGATGTAAGACCTATACTTGGTGTTTCCACGTCATTAAACAAATACTGGGGGTCAGTTGCCCAGCTCTGGGGAGACCACAGTGGGTAGGATAGGCTTTCCAAGCTCAGGGAGTTCAATCCAGTGCTATGGGCCAGCCTTGTCATAGTAGATCTGAGCTATGATGGAGGAATGACAGAGTACCTGGGGAGCTCGGTATCATGGAAGGCTTCCTGGAGGAGGTACTGTCTAAGTGGAGACTCAAAGAATGGGAAGAGGTTAGCCTGGCTAGGAGGGAGAGATGGTGGGGGGCTGGAGCCATCATGCTGATGGTGGCAGTGGAGTCAAGACATATTCAGGTGAAATTCATAGGACTGAGGGACAGTGCATGTCGGGAATGAGTAAAGAGAAGAGCGAAAGATGTCTCTTTGCCTCAGAGGTAAGCTGGGCCAGGCCCTCATTTTGCAGAGGGAAGCCTGAGGTCGGGGGTGGGGCTGGAGGAAGTCTAACCAAGGTTACACAGCTCTGCCAGGGCAGTTAGAAACCAAAGGGGAAGATGCTTGGGCGAACACGTCCAGCTCTTGGGAGATCCGCTGACTGCTGTGATTGCCTTCATCTAATTAGGGCGGTGTTCAGATTCATTTGGCCTTCCCCTTGGTAATGGCATTAGCCAAATGCATGATAATTGACTGCAGCTCTGAGAGGTGCCCGAAGAACCCCTCCTAAACTGGAGCCAGCCCGGGCCACATCCTCGGCTCCTCTCCTGCCCGCCTGGGCATACAAATTAAGTGCCATTGTCACTGCCGCTAAAGGGCTCCTGCTGCCCCTCAAGGCCTGGAGGCAAGAGCTGCATCCACTCCCATTTCACAGACGGACAATCCCCAGGATGATCCTGAAGTTCCTAGAGGCATCGAGAAGGGCCAGGACCCCGGTCAGATCTAGCCCCCAGCCTCTTTAATCTCTTAGCTCTCTGGACTGCCTCTTAAGTGGATCCATTCAGACTGGAGCCAAAAGAGCTTTGGCTCTAGGGGCAGACAGAACTGGGTCCGAATGGGGCTCTGCCCCTCACTTCCTGTGCTGGTCCCATGAACCCCCAGAACCTCTGCTTCCTTTCCTGCCAAGTGGGATTCATAACAATGACCTAGGATTGCTGTGAGGATTACATTCTTGAGGGTGTATAAAATTACTGTTTAAAAAACGAAACTCAGCGGCAGAGCTCGGCCAAAACAGGCAAGTCCCATCACCTCTGATAGCTGGTAACATTCCATTTCTAATTGCTCCTGATAAGTGCTCTAATTGAGCAATTATCACGAGCTAAGTGCATGAAAGGCAGCATCCCACCTGGTCCCCAGCCACCATCTGCAGGTAGTGTTATGCCGTTTGACAGAGGAAGGAGTGAGACCTAGTGAGTCTTACTCACGCTAAAGCTTCAGACTGTCTCTGGCCAGCAGGTGCCTTTCTCCTGCCTTAAAACTCTTGTAGATTCACTATTTGATGTTTTCTCTCGGTTCCATTTCATTTCATTCAGACCCCTGACACGTCCTCTTCCCCAAGCTGAAGGCCCTCAGTAGTACCATGTCCCTGGGGTTGTCGCTGTTCCCCACCGGGCCCAGCCAGGGTGGCCCTGCTGTCCCTGACCCAGCTCGGGGGGTAGGTCTGTTCCAGGAGAAGCCCCACAACCTGCAGAACAATATCCGGACATCCCTGGAGAAGAAGAAGCGGGGCTCAGGGGTGTTGTGGACCGGCCGGCCGGAGGCCACCCTACAGGGTCAGTGCGGAGTGTGGGCTGCCTGGTAGGGGTGTTGGTAGAGCCTGCCCGGTGCTAGGGGGTGAGGGCCCTGGGGGGAGGGCGCATTAAAGTCTCCTATGAATTGAGAGCTTATGTTCTTGGGTCATTATTGAGGGGCTGGATGGTGGGTGAACTCAGGGTGAACCGGGCCCTCTCCCAATGTCCCCAGCCAGAACTGTGGGCTACCCTCCTGCCATGGTCCAGCCCAGCCTGGGGTGCCCATGAGCCTGCCCTGTGCACCAGATCCATCCTGGGTGGGAAGGGCAGGGGCGTCCTCATACTGGGGTCTCCATCAGAGGTGGGGCGTGAGGACATGTCTGGGAATTAAGTGTCCCACGGGCAGTCCTGTATGACCAAGGTCACCCCCGCTGTGCTCACCATTGTCATTTCTAGCCCAGCCCCACTGTTCATACTGCTTGCATCATTAGCGACATTACCACTACCCTAGTCCGTGCCAGCACATCACCAACTTAACCACTGCTGTCACTCCCTCCACCCGTGCCACCACCCCAAACTGGTGGCCACCGCCTCATCCCCTACTACCCACACAGCCACCCCATCCTGGTGACCACCACCACCACCACCACCAAGGTCAGGGCTCAGCCCCTCAGTCAGCAGAGGGTGGACTGCTCCAGGGTGAGGGGGAGCCAGTCGAGGTAACTGTCTACCCCGGTCTGTCCCTCATTTGTCCCCCAGATGCCCCAGGCACCGTGTATGTCTCCAAGGTGAAGAGTAAAGGCCACCTGGCTGTCTACAGGTTCTCCCTCAATGCCAGCCTGCCTGCCCCTTGGCAGATCGTGTCCCCTGGGGACGGGGAGGTGCCCTCTTTCCAGGTAAGCCTGGACTGTCGTGAAATGAGCCACAATTACCAGGGGAGGGGGCCCTCGATGCCACACTGGTGGGCACTGGCCATGTAGGGTGGGGGAGGCCGGGTCTGTGAGATGGGAACTGCTACAGGCAGATGACCCTTAGCCAGGTCTGCGGTAGGGATCTGTGGAGCGGTGAGAGCATGGGCTTCCGAGTCAGCCAGTTCTGGGTTCGAATCCTGGCTCTGCCATTTATACTTCTTGGGTCTTTGGGCAGATGACTTAGTCTCTCTGAGCCTCAGTTTCCTCATCTGTGAAATGGGGATATAAAAAGAACCAGTCAGGGTTGTTGGAGGTGTATGAGGTAAGGCCTGTGTGTCCCATAACTTCTGGAATATAGTGAGTGCTCAGGAAGTAGTAGCCATCAGTTAGATTGTTGTTTGTGGCAGCTGCTCCAGCACACCAGAGAAGGGCCTCCAGAGGCCAACCCCAGCCTCCAGGTTTTTCATCACAGGAGTCATTTGTGTTTCTTTAACATACTACACCCTCCCGGCTAACACTTAACACGTGGCAGCACATTTGTCCATTTGAAAGATAAGGTGCCTATGTCACTTCCTGACTCTGAGCCTTTGCATTGCTATTCCCGCTGCCTGGAAAGCTCTCCTCCCCCCCCCCCCCCCAGAGCTCTGTTTTGGCCATCCTTTTTGGTCTGCCCTCCTCTGCCCCTGCCCATTTATCCTGTGTCTTAGCACCAGAATTGTTTAATTCCTGGCCCTTAAAAGAATCTGAAGCCATCATAATTGGCAGCCCTTGAGGGCCGGGGACCAATCCCACCTTGCCCACTGCTGTATCCCCAGAGCTCAACTCAGGGTGGCAAGTATAAATGCTCAGTTGAAGGGAAGATTGAGGCTCAGAGAGGGAAGAAAAGATTTGCCCTATCTTTGAACTCGAACCCAGGCTGCCTGCACCTCTGTCCAGGGCTCTGTCCTTCACTCTGGGGCCTAGGGGCTGGGTGGGACATGCAGAAGGGGGAGGGGACAGAGCCTGAGGCCTGGCCCAGGCCAAGGCAGCCTCCCGGAGTCACATGTCTTGTCTCTGTCGATCCACTGCTTAGGTGTATAGAACGCCTTTTGGTAACTTCACCAAGAAGCTGACCGCTTGTATGTCTACAGTAGGGCAGCTCCAGACGGCAAGCCCCTCCCACAAGTGGATGGTGACAGCCTTGGCCTGCGACACCAAGCGGGGCTGGAAGTTTGACTTCAGTTTCTATGTGGCCACCAAGGAGCAGCAGCACACCCGGTAACAGAGCCTTGCAGATAAGCCTGTTTCCACTGGCCCAGGCTTCCTCCCTCTCTCTCTCTCTCTCCCTCCTTCCCTCCCTCCTTCTTTCTCTCCATCTATCTATCCCTCTTTATCCCTCAATGCCAGCAGGTGCCTTTAAGAAACCTATATCAATTTCCACACATGTTCATATATATCTCTGCCCAAGCAGGGGAGTGGGGAACACGAGAAAAGCAGACGGCTGGCAACCTGCTCCTCCATCTTCTTCTCTCCCTCTTGATAGGTCACAGTGACCACCTCACTGTTCCTCAGCATGCCAGCAGTTCCTCTCCCAGGGCCTTTGCCTTTGCTGTTCTCTCTGCCCACAATGCTCTTCCCCAGCTCCTCATGAGCTTGACTTCTCAGGATTCAGGCCTCTGCCCTGACGTCCCCTCCTGGGAGAGGCTGTCCCAGACCAGAGCTCCCTCCCTCATTTAAAATAGCCACTCTTGGTTCCTCCCCTACATCACTTCATGTGCTCTCTCTGGCCCCATCACCACTGGAATTATACTGACCTACCGGCTAGTTGCCTGTCTCCCCTCAGGAGCATGGACATGTTGGCGGTGGACGCCATGACTGTTGGTCCATGTGGTGTCCCCAGCACCTAGCAGTGTCTGGCATGTAGCAGGTGCTCCATAAACACTTGCTGAATGAATGAATGAATGAATGAATACATTCTGACTTCTTCTCCAAGGCATTTAACCACTCTCAATATATATAATGCAGAAAATAATGTTCCTCCTCACACTATAAGATGACAGTAGGGATTGTCTGTCATGTTTACCCACTGAGTGGTACTCTCAGGCCCTGCCTATGCCTGGCATGAAGTAAGTGCCCAAAATACTTCACTGCCTTCTGCGCCTCAGGGGTCTTGAGCCAGCTGGGTTCCATCCCATGGTCTGGGCCAGGGCTCCACGTACGTTCATCCATCGAGGTCATAGCCACTGAGAATCTCTGCTTTTCTCCATTCATTCATTCCACAAGCACTGAACACCGCCTGTGTGCAGCCCCGTGCGGGTGCTAGGGACACAGTAGTAAACAGGACAGCTGTGCCCCTGCCCCCTGGCCGACTAGCGGGAGACAGCCTCTAAGAAGTCAGCCGTAATGTCGTTACACATGACAACATGAGCTCTGACAGAACAAGCCAGGCTGCCATAGTCTAGAGAACAGTTCGGGGCCCTGCACCAGTGACACCTGGAGCTGTGCCCACTGACGGCCTAGCCTCAGGACATCCAGCCCCCACACAAAGCTGAACTGCACTTGGGGCAGAGGGGTGAGGCTGGAGGCAGGGGATGACCAGGCTTGCTGGGCCCTTCCAGCCCCGTGCACCTTGGCTCAGCGAGCGGGGTGGCCTCTGCCTGCCCTCCCCTAAGCCCAGGGCTGGGTGTGCTCTGCACATACACAGCGGCGACGACTGGGGTCAGGCTTCCTGGATGAGCTTAGAACATTCTAGAAAGGACCTTGAGCTACATCGGGTAGCTGTGCTCACCAGTGGTGAACAAACTGACCATAGAAACCTTTCTTCCAAACAGAACCTTTAGTCTCCATAACTGTAGAGGTGGAGGAGCTTCTGAGCATGGAGGGATCCCCAGGGCTGGCTTTGGGGCCCCTTGGTTAACTCTTGCCCCCTAGAGGGCAGTTTGGGAACTGTTGGTCTCCTTTATGCCCCAGGTGGGGCAAGAGCCTTGAACAGGCCTATACAGTGGGCTTTGGCCAGGGCTGGACTGCAGCCAGCCACCAAACCTCAACCCCCAACTGGAGGCCACAGCCCTGTGCTGGGCGAGCCTGAGTCCATCCCTGGGCTCCTCCAGCCCCTGCACACACCATGCTAGCCTCACTCCCCAAGTCCTCCTGGACTCCCCGGCCTCAGTGCCCGTCTTCCTTGCCTCTGCAGGAAGCTGTATTTTGCGCAGTCCCACAAGCCGCCATTCCACGGGCGCGTGTGTGCAGCGCCTCCCGGCTGCCTGCTCAGCTCCAGCCCAGACGGGCCCACCAAAGGCTTCTTTTATGTGCCCAGTGAGAAAGGTACATGTGGGGAGACCACAGTGGGACCGGGCAGCTGGACCCCACCTCTGGTACAACCGTGACTTTCTCTGCAGGGCCCAGGGCCCGCCTCTCGGCCACTTTCGGCTTCAACCCCTGCGTGAACACAGGCTGCGGAAAGCCGGCGGTGAGGCCGCTGGTGGACACGGGGGCCATGGTCTTCGTGGTCTTCGGCATTGTTGGCATCAACCACACACGGCAGGTAGACAACCACGTCATCGGAGACCCGGTACGTGTGCCCACTCTGGGCAGATGCTGAAGGGCCCGACGAACCAGGTGTGCCGGCCAGCGAGCCACCCTCCCAGTGCCCACATGCCTCACAAGGCTGGACAGAGCCACCACGGCCCCAGGGTTTCATTTCTCGTCAGGACTGAGTAGAGTTGAGTGCTCAGAATTACCCAGGAATCTGAACACATTTGGGACTTGGGTGGAGATGAGGGCAGTACACGTGGGTAAAACCACGTGCCCTTCCAGCCACCACTGTCCCCGCCCTGCACTCCCTCCCCTCAGATGTGTGTGTTCCATGCTGGGCCCTGAGGCATTTGAAGGGCAAGGAGCTAGCTGACTGAGGGGGCTGTGACGAAGTGTGTGCCTGGCACGTGATGGGAGCTGGATGTGTGGCCGGAAGGACAAGCCAGGCATGGGCACGATTGTACGGCTGCCTTGGGAGTCAGTCCAGCTGGGATCCCAGGATCAGACATGAAGTGATTTGGGAGCCAGGTGGAAGCAGAAGAGAGCTGTCTGTGCGGTCCAGACCGAGAGGCCGCAGGTGTCCAGAGGAGGACAGGGAGGATTCGGCCTGCAGAGGGAGAGGGGAAAGCAGGCAGCCCAGGGAGAGTGTTGGCCTGTGCAGCATGGGCAGTCGGGAGCAAATGGTGCCAGTGGCAGTGGGCTTGGATGGGCACCGTGGGTGACTATGCACGGGGCTCCAGCTTGCCGGTCACAATGGTAGCGGGGACCCAGGAATAAGTTCCCGACTCACTGAGTGGCCTGCGCTGGCTTGTGTCTCCTTGGGAAAGGGCAGCGTCATCTATGACAGCGGCTTTGACCTCTTCAAAGAAATTGGGCACCTGTGTCGCCTCTGCAAGGCCATCGCAGGGAACTCTGAGCTGGTGAAGCCAGGCGGGGCCCAGTGCCTGCCCTCAGGTGTGTGGGGGAGTCAGCCCTCAGAGGGAGGGGTAAGGAGGGACCCAGGGGTACCTGCTGACATGTGTCTGTGCGGGAGTATTCACACTGCAGTCGGGGACTGCTAGCATTTGTGTGCCTTCCAGGAGAGAGTGGGCTCATGTGTGAATGTGAACTGACCCAGAGGTGCCCGTGGGTGGTGACATGTGCAATGTGGATGGACACACCTGCAGGAGTAGCTTTTCCAAATCGGGAGCAGGGGCTCCCCATAAGTGACCAGGGCTCCCCCAGAGAGGGCACAAGATGTGTCGTTCTCTGCCCTGATGGCAGATGGGTGTTGTAAGTTCCCAATGATATTGCCAATAGTTACACACACTTTAAATCTGGAGGTTAGAGGGAGGGCATGTGCCCCCCACACATACACACTCACACACAGATGGGTGAGCACGTGCATGGTGGGAGGGAGGGGTGCACTCTTAGGTAACCCTCACCCCCTCTCCTCTTCCCTGCAGGCTACAGCATCTCCTCCTTCCTGCAGATGTTGCACCCTGAGTGTAAGGAGCTGCCGGAGCCCAACCTGCTCCCAGGGCAGCTGTCACATGGGGCCGTGGGCGTCAAGGAGGGACGTGTGCAGTGGATCTCCATGGCCTTTGAGTCGGTGAGCTCCTGGTAGCCTCGCATGTGTCCCTTCTGATCCCTGGCCCTTGTCCCAGATCAGAGGGACTGCGAGGCCTAGAGAGGTGAAATGGATTGTCCAAGGTCACCTAGTTCATGAGCAGTAGCATGGGGTGCTGTGCCAGCCGTGTGACTGCAGAGCTCTGCCTTTCTAGCACGCAGGCTGCCAGCCAGCTCCCAGCACCCTCCCCGCCACCTGCCCAGGGCCTGTGTCCTTTTGCAGCCTCTGAGCTGCAAGGCCTGGTAAAAGAGCAGGATGCTCCCTTCTGCCACCATGGGGGGCCTCCCCCCGGTTGTGGGGGAGGTCCGGAAGCCAAGGGATTGGCCATCCATACCTCACTGCTTCCTCTCATCCCAGCACTCCCTGGAATCTTCCCAAGGAGGCACACCTGTGCGTGCGCACACAACACGTGCACAGACACACACACACCCCTGCCCTGAGCACCTGTGGGCCTCACAGCCCTGGTACTTTACCTCGCAAGGCTGCCCCAGTCTGCCCCTGCTGCCTCCATGCTGAGACCTGGGGTCCAGTCCGCTCTGATCCTGGTGTGCTCTGTGTCCTGGAGCAGGTAACTCCTGCCCACTGGCCTCAAGCTCCTCCTCTGAGGAATAGGGTCGCTGATCCCCCCTCCTCTATGGCCATTGAGAAGAACAGGGAGATCACATGAGAGCATTGGGGAATTGGAATGGTGGTGTCTAGGGGACAAGAGGAAGCCGATGCTTGTTCTCTGGCCCCCAGCCCTGCTTTCCTTCCCACCACACGTGCCACTTACCGCACAGGCTGCCACCAGCAGCCACCAGCGAGGAGGGCCCGGTGACCCTCCCAGCCCCCAATGAGCCCCAGACTAATGCTGACACTCATTCAAAGTCCAGGAAGTTTTTTTTTAATTGCGATAAAATATATAACATTAACCATCTTGACCACTTTGAAGTGTATCATTCAGTAATATCGAGTATATTCACATTGTTATACAACCATCACCGCCATCTATCTCTTAACCTTTCACCTTACAAAACTGAGACTCTGTCCACATTCAACACAACTCCCCCTCCTTCCCCCTCCCCCACCCCTGGCAGCCATCACTTTCCTGTCTGTCCCTGTGATTGGGCTCCTCCTCTAGGTGCCTCGTGTAAGTGGAATCACTCAATATTGGTCTTATGTGTCTGGCTCATCTCACTCAGCATAACGTCCTCCAGGCTGATACACATTGTAGCCTATGTCAGCATGTCCTTCCTTTTTAAGGCTGAAGCCACAGATAGTTTCAGAGAGGAGAGGATCCCTGCTCAGGCTTCTCTGACTGGCAGGATGTCACTTCTAAGCTAACCCCCTCCAATCCTCAGATACACATGTGTGCACAGACACACTGTAACTCGTCTGTGCTGGTTCGGGCAGGGGGGCAGAATTGGGCCAATGAGACAGCAGAGGGGAAAGTTCCAGAGTGGGATGAATTCCCAGGTCTTCATCCCCTGAACAGCTAGCTCCTCAGAGCTGGACATGTGAACCAGACAGCCCACTCTCTGCCTTCCTGGACTCACAGTCCAGCCAGGAGATGGACCAATTGGCGGGCAGTAACAAGAACTATGATTCACAGGCCAGAGTTCGGGTCCCTTCCTGCTCGGGGGCATCTGGCCATTCTCTGATCCTGAATTTGGCCACTTAAAAAAATGATAGGTTGCCTGACCAGGTGGTGGCACAGTGGATAGAGCATCGAACTGGGATGCGGAGGACCCAGGTTCAAGACTCCAAGGTCACCAGCTTGAGCTCAGGCTCATCTGGCTTGAGCAAAAAGCTCGCCAGCTTGGACCCCAGGTCGCTGGCTCGAGCAAGGGGTTACTCAGTCTGCTGAAGGCCTTGGTCAAGACACGTATGAGAAAACAATCAATGAACAACTAAAGTGTTGCAACGAAAAACTGATGATTGATGCTTCTCATCTCTCTCCGTTCCTGTCTGTCTGTCCCTGTCTGTACCGCTCTCTGACTCTCTCTCTGTCCCTGTAAAAAATAAAATAAAATAAAAAATGATAGGTTACTTTCAATATGTTTCATGCAGAGAGCCCAGAGGATGCCCATTTTATGGTATCAAGGAAGGCTTCCTGGAGGAGACAGAATGGTAGCCTTGAAGGATGAGTGGGAGCTGGCTTGCAGATAGAGGGTGAGATACAAGAGCAGGGGGCCTCTGGGAGCAGAAGTGGCTTTGTTGGAAAGGGGCAGGGACTTTGGTTGCATTGGAACTTGCTGCTGCTGTAAGAACCATGTGTCCCCAGAAGCTGGGGCAGTCATCTTGGATTGGCTCACCCTTCACTCCCCACACACAACACACTCCGTTCGCAGGTGGTCAAGGACTGGCTGCATCTGCCCCAGAAGAGACTAGCCATGGCCTGGGAAGGGTGACTGGGCCACAGCCACCTGCCCATCTCATTGGCTCATGTCCCCCACAGACCACGTACAAGGGCAAGTCCTCCTTCCAGACCTACTCAGACTACCTGCGCTGGGAGAGCTTCCTGCAGCAGCAGCTGCAGACGTTCCCCGAAGGCTCAGCCCTGCGCCGTGGCTTTCAGACCTGCGAGCACTGGAAGCAGATCTTCATGGAAATCATAGGCGAGCAGCAGCCCGGCCCCTCACCACCCTCATGCCCAGGGCCCCGGTGGGGTGATGGAGGCAGCGGGAATAGGCAGGTGACCAGGGCAGGGAGGGCATGCCATGGCCTCTGAACCACACCTGTCCTCTTCTCAGTCCTGGCCTAGAGCCCTGGAGAAACGGGTATGACCAGTGGTCAGAAACACCAATCAGCCAGAGTTTGGGTCCCCTCTGCTCAGGGGCATCTGGCCACCTAAAAAGGAATAGCAGTGACCCTTATGGTGATCATTCCGAGCCCATCTCAGTGCTAGGCCCTGATTTGAGTGCCTAACCTGTTACCTCTTTAAACTCCAGATGAGGGCTATGGGGTAGGTACTGTTATTACCCCATTTTACAGGTGAAGAAATGAAGGCTCAGAGAGGTCAAGTGGCTTTCCCAGAGTAACACAGCTAAAAGTGACTGTGCCCATTGTTTTAACCCTGGTGACCTCTGAACCATGGGGGTAAGGGAGGATTGTGGGTGCTTCACCCACACAGCCCCGCTGAGGATCCATCCTCTCGCCTCACAGGGGTGCAGAGCGCCCTGTACGGCCTGGCCCTCTCCCTGCTCATCTGTGTGGCTGCGGTGGCTGTGTTCACCACCCACGTGCTGCTCCTGCTGCCTGTGCTCCTGAGTATCTTGGGTATGTGGGCTTGGGCCGCACCAACAGGTTCTTCCAACCCTGAACTGTCACATCTCAGTGATGGCTTCCTGGCCAGCCCCTCTCTAACCCCAAGCAAAATGCCCCACTGCTTGATGCCATCTCGGTAACAGTCATTCGTGGGACTGTGCCCCACAATTCAGTCCCCAAGGTGAGCCATATCTCACTGGGTATAGCCTTCAGCCCAGTGACGTGTTGCTGCACCTGGGTCCCCCGGCTCTCTCTGGCCCTGGCCCTCCTGCCCCCAGAGGCAGGGGCTCCACTCTAGACTTTACCCCATTCCCCAGGGGCCCTCTGAATTCACCCGGGACCCCTCCAGGACTGTGGTGGCACCAGGGCCTAGCTGACTCCCTGCTGTCCCCTGCCCCTGCAGGCATCGTCTGCCTCGTGGTGACCATCATGTACTGGAGCGGCTGGGAGATGGGCGCCGTGGAAGCCATCTCCCTGTCCATCCTGGTTGGCTCCTCTGTGGACTACTGCGTCCATCTGGTTGAGGGCTACCTGCTGGCCGGAGAGAACCTGCCCCCCCACCAGGCCGAGGTGAGCGCCCCGCCTGCCCTTCCTCTCCCCGTGGATTCTTTCCTGCCTCCATGCAGCTGACAGACACCCAAGGACAGCCAGACACCCCCTGCCCAACCCCCAACCAGGTTGTGTTCTAGAAGCTGTGTTTCCTGGGCTGATCTCCTAGAGCCCTGGGCAGCAAACTGCGGCTTGCTAGCCACAAGCAGCTCTTTGTCTCCTTGAGTGTGGCTCTTCCACAAAATACCACGTGCGGGCGCTACCTTGATAAGGAATGTACTTACCTATATAGTTCAAATTTTAAAAATTTGGCTCTCAAAAGAAATTTCAATCATTGTATTGTTGATATTTGGCTCTGTTGACTAATGAGTTTGCCCACCACTGTAGAGGACTTACGCCCTGTGGCATCTCCCCCACGGCAGCGCTCTGGGCCCTGGTGGGTCCATTCCCCCGGTCTCCCTAACTGAGCATGAGGTGTTGGACCAGGTGACATCCAAAGGTCTTTCCTGCTTCTTGGCTTCCGGAGTCCGAGTCTCATTCCACAGTCCGGGGAGCAGGGCTAGGCCCTTCTTTCATGACCCTGAGGCCACCAGCTGGCTCTCTGTGGCTTAGAGAGAACATGCCCTTGACTCAGTGCCAAAAACAGCTCTGCATCTCCTAAAGTTTTTGTTTTTTTCCTAATGTTGGTATGAAAACATTCATAAGTATGTAAATTAAATTTATACATTTAGTTGCTTTTGGCCAAAAGAAGGAAATGAATTCCAATTAGGGCCCCCACTTATAAGGACCTACCATGCAGATCATCAGCATCCTGGTTGTCATAGCAACATTTAATGTGCCCCCACTCTGTGCTGTGAGTTGTTGTAAGGGGACCCATCTCATCTTCGCCCCAATCCTGTGGAGTAGGTGCTATAATTATCCCACTTAAGGAAGCAGAATTGGGGGCTTCCGGGGACAGGGCTAGTTAGGGGCACGGAGGTGCATGTTTATCCAGCTCCAAGCCCCAACCCAAGGCTGAGGCAGGGGGGTATCTCTGCATCATGTCAGGTCCCCCCACCCCAGCTTCTGCTCTCACCCGCACCCAGGATGCCCACTCGCAGCGCCAGTGGCGGACGCTGGAGGCGGTGCGGCACGTGGGCGTGGCCATCGTCTCCAGTGCTGTCACCACGGTCATCGCCACGGTGCCCCTCTTCTTCTGCATCATCGCCCCATTTGCCAAATTTGGCAAGATCGTCGCACTCAACACTGGCATCTCCATCCTCTACACACTCACAGTCAGCACAGCCCTGCTCGGCATCATGGCGCCCGGCTCCTTCACCCGGACCAGGACTTCCTTCCTCAAGGCCCTGGGCGCTGTGCTCCTGGCGGGGGCCCTGGGGCTGGGCGCCTGCCTCCTGCTCCTCCAGAGTGGCTACAAGATCCCTCTGCCCAACGGGACCTCCCTATAGCCCTGGCCCTGGGTCCTGACGTGCTCACTTGGTCCAGCGGGTGGGAAAGAGACACTTGTCCTGTGATCCCAGAGTCGCTTTGTTTCCCAGGTTGGCTCCAACTAGCTGTGTTTACAGGTCTGGGCTGGAAGGTGGTCCTCACCCGCATGGGAGTGGACACCCACCACGTGGCCCACACTGCCTTCATCACAGTGCCCAGCCAGAGCTGGGTGGCAACACTGACCGCCACCCCCGCCCTGCCAGGTTGCTGGCAGCTGCACTGGGTCCCCACCCCCCTCCCTGACAGTGGAGGAGACCAGCCCTCCTCCCATGCTCGGTCACCACGGAGGTCAGGTTATTTGTGCAGGGGGTCTCCCTCTCACTGCCTCAGTGCTCGCAACAACTTCCTGATGTGGGTGTTACAGGGGCCCCCATTCTACAGGTTTGAAAACTGAGGCACCAGGAGGCCAAGTGACTGACCTGTAGCTGGGTCAGTGGCAGAGCCAGAGCTACTTCCTGAGCCCAGTGCCTCCCCTGGGGACTTTGCAGGAAGAGCAAGCACAGTGGGTTCAAGGGCAGGGACCTCGTTCCCCTGCCCTCCCCTTCCCTCCCCTTCAGCTTTACTGTGGCCAATGCTGGTCCTGTGGTCTTCCCCAGGCCTTTTGGTCCTGACCAGAGGACAAAGGGACCAGCCTGAAGTTCTGCATGTCCTACCCTCAACCCCAGCCTCAAAGGGCCTTCTGGGACCCTCCCTGAGGGCTTTGGGGCCCCAGCACAACCTTCCTTAGGGACCCACCATCTCCCCCACCTGGCTGTGGGGTTGGAACTGGGGGAGGGGGACAGCCCCTGGGAGGCCAGCGGGCCATGCCTCTGCCTGCTCACAGCAGATGGTTTCTGTTAAGTGAATGGAAACTGCAGACTGCCACCGTTAACACGAGAATTTTAAGCATTGTGGCTCTGTTATATTCTTAAAATTGGAATAACTTAGTGTTTGCATGCTGCCCAGCCAGAACCTGGGCAGGAGAGAGATGGAGGTGGGAGAGGGTGCCAGCCCCACTGCGGCCCAGGGCAAGGCCGCGGACCTTTGGGGTTCCCTAGATGTCACTTTCTCTAAGGGGCTCACCTGGCTCCCCAGTTGGGACATTTTTACATGCTGCTGGTGTGCCTGGCATTACACTGGGCACTGACCTTTTGCCTTGGGGAAGACATTGTCCACTGGGCTTCAGGAAGCTGGGCACAGACTGAACTGAGAGTGAGCCCTGAGGATGGGAAAGATGCCATCAAGGGTGGTCTCTAGGCCAGCTCACCAGGTCCTCTGTAACTATGAAGGGGGCTGAGGATGCAAGGCATGCACCACCGTGTCCCCTGCCAAGGGCATGCCTGGCACCAAGTAGCTGCTCAGTATCTGCTGAGGGAATGTCAGACCTTTAGACCCACCATCTGGGGTGAGACAGACACCAAACCAGCAATGAACGGTACAAGTTAACACAGAGCAGTTACTGTGCCTGGGTTTGCATTTGTCCGCTAGGGCTGCCATAACAAAGTGCCACCTACCACGTGGCTTTAACAACAGAAATGTTCTCTCGCAGTTCTGGAGGCTAGAAGTGCAAAATTCAGGTGTTGGCAGGGTTGGTTCTTTCTGGAAGTTCCAAGGGAATGTTACACTCCTGGTTTCTGGTGATAGCCAGCATCCTTGGTGTGCCGTGATTTGCAGACGCAGCTCTGTCTCCACCGTCACGTGCCCATCGTTTTCTCTGTCCTGTTCACATCACTTTCTCATAAGGACACCAGTCATATTGGATTAGGGCCCACTCTAATGACGACCTCATCTTAACTCAGTCATCTTCAAAGACCCTGCTTCCAAATAAGCTCACAGTCATGAGTACCAGGGTTGAGCAGATCTTTTGGGAGGACACATATCGACCCATAACAGGGTTGAACGTGGCTCAGCTCATTTGTTAACCTTAAGGAGTAGGTGCTGTCGAACCCATTTACATAAGGGGAAAACCAGGCTCCAAGAAATTGGCTTCCCTGGGTCATGAGGGTTGTGTTGGTGCGGCCAGATGGAGCCCAATCAGGCCCACAGCCTCCCGGAGAATTGTAACTGAGGGCGATGACAGGGATGTTGAAGGTTGGAGGTCAAGTCAGGAGGCCTGTTCTTAGAAGATTTGGAATGAAACCCCTGAATTTGTACAATACTTCACTTTTTTCATCAACTCTTGTCATGAACTTGAGCCCTCGGAGGCCCAACGAAGAGCGCTGTGGCTGGGGGTGGCAGGTTGTGCTTGGGCCCTCACAGCCTTAAGGGGCGGATTAGGGGTTCAGGTGGTCCCACCCAGGGCTCTGGCAGCCCCCACATGGTGGGGGGGGCATGACTACGGGATCTCCAGCTTCTTCCTTTCCCACCTCTTCCAATGACCACTGGGAGGAACAGGGAACTTACGGGAGGGAGCCAGGTGTGAGGGGTGGGGGAAGAGAGGCTGGCCAGTGGACAAGACATTCCAGAAGGAATGTCTCAGAAGGTGTTGAGGAAAAGGACTGCCATTTCCAAGTCCTTGTCCTGAGACTTTCCCAATAGCCTAGTTTTAATGTGGAGGCAAGTTATTTGCATATCACTTGCATCAAATCCCAATAATGCCCATTTGTAAAGAAACCCTCAGCTTATTCCCTTGCTTTGAGGATACAGCTTCTCTTCCTTCCCCTTGGCCTTTATCTTTACAGAATGTCATGGGGTTGTTAAGCCCGCAGGTCAAGGGTGGAGGAGGCCACGCCCTGGTGACCCTGTCACCTCCCCACAGACTGCCCCGCATGGGCACAACTCGCTCATGGCCCTCATAACTCTCCTGCAAGCTGGGTTCCCACCCTACAGGTGAGCACCCTGGGGCCCCCAAGGGAAAGGCAAGGGCTCACAGCACAGCACCAGGCAGCTTCTGGCCTGGGGTCCCTGCCGCGGACGGCCGCCTGCCGGGCACCCCCTCTGCGGATGGCATTCTCAACCTCAGAACTTCCATTAAACTGGCCTGCCCTGGTCCCTTAGACCCTGCGTGGTGATGGCTCTGTCCACCTCCCAGCAGGCAATTCTCTCCCAGGGGTAGAGGTCCTGGCAAGGCTGGGGAAAGGATGTGGGTGACTATTTGGGAAATCCAGGGAACTGTGACCACACACCTGGCTCCCTACTTGCCTATAAGTAAATAAGTTCCCCTTCATTCTGTTTGTGAATGTTGGCACCACAGGGTCCCAGGGGCCCTAACTCCCGTGATGAGAACCTTGACCTTCCTTTGCTGCTGATGCACAGCTCCTGGTCATAATGAGCTTTCGCTGAGCTTTAATGAGATGCTTTCCATTAGCTGGGCCACAGCAGTTAGCCCGGGGGCTGAGGAGCAGCAGACAGACCCCTGTTACCTGCAAAGTTTCCCTGAGCCCCTGCTTCTCACTGCCCTTCCCTTGGAGGCCAGGAGATGTCGACGAGTACCAAGCGCCTATTACGTCCCAGGCCCTGTCCGTGCATTTTCAGACTTCTCACAGCATTCCTCTGAATGGAGGGGGTTTGTCCTAATTCTCTGCTAAGGAAACTGCATCCCAGAGACATAAAGTAACTGGTCTGAGGTCACATAACTTGTGAGTGACGGAGCTAAGATGGCCACCTGGGGCTGCTGGCTTCTGCATATGTGTGCCCTCTCTCCTGCAGCCTCCCAGCATGCCACGAGGTTTGATGGGCAGAAGCAGCCAGCCGCAGGCCGGCTGGGCAGCCAGGGTTCCCCCCCTTGGCCATGGTCACCCCCCTGCCTGCTGCTCTGAGAAGGAGTAACACCAGACTCAGATGGTGGGAGAGCCCAGCATCTGAGTCTGAGCTCCAGCCCTGCCTGGGTGACTTTAAGCCACCAAACATTGATTTAATTCCCTGGAAAATGGGGCAAGGTACAAAATGTCCAGAACTCAGACTCCTTCTGCTGCTATGCTGCCAGGATTAGACGATTCTTCTTTTCCAAGTGAGAGGATAGGAGATAGACAGATTCCCACATGCACCCCAACTGGGATCTACCCAGCAATCCCTGTCTGGGGCTAAGGCTCCGCCCATCTGGGGCCATGCTTGTAACCAAGCTATTTTTAGCACCTAAGGTAGAGACTCCGTGGAGCCATCCTCAGCACCCAGGTCAATGCACTTGAACCAAGGACCAACCAATCGAGCCACTGGCTGTGAGAGGAGAAGAGGGAGGGAGAGAGAGAGAGAAGGGGGATGGGTAGGTGAGGAGAAGCAGATGGTCGCTTCTCCTGTGTGCCCTGACCGGGAATTGAACCTGGGACATCCACATGCCGGGCTGATGCTCTACACTGAGACAACCAGCCAGGGCAGATTTTGGTTTTAAAATCAAGCCATCCCCAGTGCCCACCACCAGTGGCCATCCTCCTGTTCTAATCGTTGTTCACATCCTAGAAGCAGGAGAGTGCCCACTGGAGCTGTTGTCCATTCATTTGTTTATTTAGCATCTATTTATTGAGCTCTTACTATGTGCCAGGCACTGTTTCAGTCCTCGGTGACACAAGGCTTAAAAAAAACGGCCCCAGACCCTGACCTCAGGGAGTTAGAGTGAAGGTGGGGAAAATAATATAAGAACCCCTCAAATATATAACCACAAACCAGAAGGCTGCAAGGGACAGATGTGAGGGGTAAGGGCACAAAGCCATGTGGCCTGGCTGGCAGAGGGGTACCTGGGGAAGTGGCTTCTGTGCTGAGATTTTGGAAATGAGGACAAGTTCCCTTGCCTCTGAAGAATGGACCCCATCGGGCCTTCTTGAGCCAAATAACTGCAGGCTGATATTAAGGCATAAAGGAAGGGACTCATCGTATGTTAGAGGGGTCAAGGCTGGAACCTTCTTGGGACAGTAGATAGGAAAAGGGGGACACTCACAGGGCCAGGAGGGAACATTTGTCTATCCTAGGAACTTGGCACACTTACCTACAGGACTTAGAGTTACACACCCACCCCACAAAGTAAATCGAGGGTGACAAGCAAAGCTTGTGGAGCAGCCCTCAGCACAAGCTTCTCAGACCAGCCTGTCACTCCATCACTGCAGAGAAAGTTGGAAGAGCCGAGTCTCCTTTTCCCCTTGGTGCCTCCAGAGGGTTCAGAGTGGGCTTCACACCTGCTCCAGCAGGCTAAATCCACCATTGGCATTCAAGGCTCAGTGGAGTCCTGCGAAATGCCCACCACTCTAAATGGACTTAAAGTATGAGCCCAGGTGGGGAGCGGAGGGGAGGGGGCTCCAAACACCACTGTCCACACACAGCCTGGGGACTCAGGCTGGCATCTGGCCTGATGGCTTTGCCCAGCCCTATCCGTAAAGGCTGCCTGGATTTGCCTTTGCGATGGAGTCTTTGTAATGGAAGGTGGAACTAGGACGCAGCAGCTGGTGGAATGCACCTTTCTGGTCTCCTTTTGGGGTTCCCCACCTTTAATCTGTCCCCCATAGAAGCCTGTTCTTCCCTCTTCTGGTCACTGCACCTTGATTTTTCTTTGAGGATCCTACCCTAACCCAGACTGTGGTGCACAGGAAGCTGAGGCCACCCTACCATCCCCCACCCCTTCACTAGGTGAGTAACCATGTGACCTAGTCCTGACCAATCAGTGCATTCCATCTTCCTGGCCATAGTGATTGGTTGAGGGAGGGTCACCTGCCCCAAATCAGTTCAGTGTGTGGCTTCCTGGCGACTTGCTGAAATTACTGGGAAAGACAGAAAAGACGCATTCTCTTTTGACTGATATTTGTAGGCTGTGGGAGGAAAGCCTGGAGCCTGCCTTGGAGTGAGGCCAACAGAGGAAAGCAGAGGGGAGGATAAATGACAAATTTCTGAGGCCAGCACTTGAGCCCCTGGATCTAGCCATGCCTGAAGCTAAACACCCCTAGGTTTTTTTAAAAACATAAACAAGCCAACTGATACCTTTTTTGCCTTAAGCCACTTTGAGTAAGGTTTGAAGTGGTGAAGAATGAATGAGGAAGTTTCTAGGTGCTGATGCGTGAAAATTCTCTTTTGCTTTAAACTAAGAGTCCCAGCTAATGCCCCACCCACCCATGTCACATACCTTCTCACAAGGCTTTCTTGTATTCTTGTCATTTACAGGTCTTTTTTTTGTTGTTTTGTTAAAATTATTTATTTATTTATTCATTTTAGAGAGGAGACACAGAGTGAGAGAGAAAGAGAGAAAGGGGGGAGGAGCTGGAAGCATCAACTCCCACATGTGCCCTGACCAGACCAGTGCAGGGTTTTGAACTGGCGACCTCAGTGCTCTCAGGTCGACGCTTTATCCACTGCGCCACCACAGGGCAGGCTCATTTACAGGTCTTTTACATGATATTTAAGGCCCATTGTGACCTGGCCTATCCCCCTTCAGGCTCATCTCCTAGGTCTTTTAGCCATGCTGGGCTCTTCACCCTCCCTGGGCACTCCACACCTCCCTTCTGGACTATGCACCTGTTCCTTTCCACTTCCCCCCTTAACACCTGTCAAACTCTGACCTGTCTCTCAAGGCTCAACACAAATGGCACCTCCTCCAGGAAGGCTTCCTCTGCTCTCTCATGGCTTTTTGTTGGAACACCAAGCCCATGCTATAGTGAATTGTGTCCACATCTACCTTTCTGGCTGACAATGTCCTTTCCTTGAGAAAGGACAAGGCTGTGCCCACTCCCATGACTGTCCAACAAAGCTGGACTCTATCTGAGATGAATGGAGATAAAACTAAGGGTGTGTTTGTTGGTTTTTTAAAAGCAGGAGATCAATGAATGACTATCCAGTTTGTAAAAATCTAAACGTTCAGCTTGACCAGGCGGTGGCGCGGTGGATAGTGCATCGGATTGGGATGCGGAAGGACCCAGGTTCGAGACCCCAAGCTCGCCAGCTAGAGCGTGGACCCATCTGGCTTGAGCAAAAGCTCTTCAGCTTGGATCCAAGGTCACTGGCTCCAGCAAGGAGTTGCTCAGTCTGCTGAAGGCCCGCGGTCAAGGCACATGAGAGAAAGCAATCAATGAACAACTATGGTGTCGCAACGGCAACGAAAAACTAATGATTGATGCTTCTCATCTCTCTCTGTTCCTGTCTGTCTGTCCCTATTTGTCCCTCTCTCTGACTCTCTCTCTGTCCCTGTAAAAAAAAAAAAATCTAAACGCTTGATACCACATTCTGTTGGCCAGGTTGTGGGGAGACAGGCTCTCTTATGCTTGCCGTTTGGAGCCTAAACTGGTTCAGCCACTGCGGAGGGGAACCTGGTGGTAACTATCAAATCACAATCATAATCCTTTTATTTGAGCGAGGCCGAGACATTGAGCTGCTCTTCTATGTGCCCCAACTGGGGATCGAACCCAGCAACCTTCACGCTCCAGGATGACACTTCAACCAACCAAGCTATCCAGTCGGCTTAATTTTCATTGATTTTTAGAGAGACAGGAAGAGAAAGGGAAAGGGAAGCATTTGTACAATGACCATCCTTTTGATTCAGTGATTCTGCTTCTGAGAATTTATCCTGCAGTTCAACTTACCTTTGGCCAGGTGCGGAAGTTATTTACTGAATTTCATCTAGGAGCCCCGAAAACGTCCATCAGCACAAGGGCTGATGAAATAAATTACAGCTGGTCCATTCAGACATTAGGATACTCTGCAGCGGTGAAGAATGAATGAGGAAGTTTCTAGGTGCTGATGCGTGAAAATTCACCAAGCTGGTTCAAATGGGAGTAAGGGGAAATTGCAAAACAGTGTGTACAATATGCTAGTGTATGCATTTAAAAATGGGTAGGTGGGAGACTGTATACCCCTTTTTGCTTGTAGATGCATAAACTCTGAAGGAAACACAGGGGAAACTAAAACAGTGGTTACTTGTAGGGGTTAGGGGGTGCTAGGTGGATGGCAGACAGCAACAGGGAGGCTTTCATTGTAAATCTTTTCATACCCTTGAATTTTTGACTGCAGGAATGTGTTACCTGGGTGATTCTTTTTTGAAGCCAGGTAGAGACATGGCTTTCATTAGCCACTGACTGTGGGAGGAGAGTGGAATGAAGCAGGAGAGCCATGAGGAAGGAGGAAAGGGGCGGACCCCCTCCCCAACAAGTCATCAACACACATCAGCTGAAGTCCTTCGAACCTGGCGCTGCCAGGAGCTGGTGGGGCCTGCTGCAGCCTCCTTGCTGCCTTCTCTGAGCAGAGAAGCGGGACTGTCACCATCACCCGCTCTGTAGCCAGCATGCCAATAACCCTTGGAGTGATCAGGAGTGTGGTGTCGCCTGATGCACTCCCTCCCTCCTCGCAGTCGGGCGGGCAGAGGAAAAGCGTGGAAGGGGCAGCACAGGGCAATGGAAAGAGCTATGCAGCTGTGCTGAGGCTGACTCAGAGAAATTGAGGTTGGCAGCCTCATTCTGCTCTCCTTAACTGCGGGTTTGGGCAAATCATTTGCTGCTGTATCTTAACCTGTTTGATCATCCATTAAATAGAATAACAATATTCATCATGCATAGTTGTATTTTAAATGTGATATATGTCAAGGGTTTGGCGATAGACTAAGCCATCATCACTACCATCACCATGGTTATGAAACAGACTTCTCCCAACTCAGAATAACATTTATGTGCTTAGACTTGCAAAGCACTTAAATAAATAGGAACTGTCCTCTCCTTGACTAGTTTCTCTCTGACTTTGGGTTGGAGTATGTTTTCTTTGTCCATTAGAATGTCAGCCAAAGTGAAGCCAGCAAAGTCCTGGAAGGCTCTTGCCCACAGAGCGTCTGCTTCTCCTTGGGAAGAACACACCCCAGGGAACCCACTGGTTCCAGGAGGCTGGGAGCCACATAGAACAGACTTGACCCAAGCCCAGCTGGTCCTGCATAGCATAGATCGTCTGACTCCCAGCTGACATCAATATAATAATTGTTGTTTTTAAGCCACTGAGTTTGGGGAGATGTGTTACATAGCATTATTGCAGCAATAGCTGGCTAAAGCCTCCTTTATTGCTTCCAGAATAAAGTTGAAGGTCCTTCATACAGCCCTCAAGGGCCTTTAGGATCTCACTGACAATTTCCCCATTTTTTTAAAAGAGTTTAGTTATTGATTTTTTAGAAAGAGGAGAGAGAGAAGGGGGAAGAGCGGGAAGCATCTACTCATAGCAGCTGCTTTTCACATGTGCCTTGACCAGGTAAGCCCAGGGTTTTAAACCATCAGCATTCCAGGCTGACGCTTTATCCACTGTGCCACCACAGGTCAGGCAACAATGTCCTCATTTTATTCTCATGCTGCTCACTACCTCCTTGACTTTGCCTCAGCCAAACCAAACTTCTATCCAGTTCCTGATGCATGCCATCCTGTGGCTCAGCTCCAGACCTCCATGCAGCCTGTTCACCCTGCCCAGAATGCTCCTTCTTATCCTTCTGCAGTCAGCTTCCAGGAAGCCCTCACTGGTGCCCCTAAGACTGGGTTGACATATCCCAGTTTCTGGCATCTAGTATGTTCGCTGTAAGTATCTATTGAAGGGATGAATCTCCTGCCCCTTCCAGCCTCTATCTGCCTAGCTGTAAAATGGGAAGTATCTCATCAGAACTGGCCAGAGTGAAGCCCTTGCCTTGCTTCACTGCAGGGGGTGGATTTAGCAAGTACCTTTCACTCTCCAGCTACTCTGCATCCCCTCCCTGCCTCCAGCCTCCCCCTCTATCCTCCACCCCTGCCTCTTCTCAAAGGGGCTGGAGGTGAAGAGGGAGATTATTAGCAGAAGATCAAGGGAGCCTTTGTTCTGCACAAGCCCAGCCCCAGGAGATGCTGCTGTACTCATCAGGCTGCGTAGGGAAAGAAGGGCTTCTGAGCAGGCTGTCCCCTATCACTCCGCTCTGCCTGCCCGAGCACCTTTAGGGCAGACGCGCCGGGCCTGGGTGAGAACAAGCAGAATTCTGCAGGGCAGGTGGGGGAGGGAAGGAAGCTGAGATATAACCTGAGTCCCTCGCACATGCCTTCTTTCCACCCATGAAATGCCTTTATCCCCACAGCCTCCCTGGACAGAAGGGGTGTCTGTCCCCTTTTGCAGAGGTGAAGCTGACTCTCCTATTTGCACCCAGTGGTAGGGTTCTAACCCAGGCTGGCTGGCTGACTCCAAGGTCGGTTTTCACTGCTTTATTACTTATTCCAGAGCAATGACCCGAAGTGCCTCAGTGCTGCAAGCAGAACTGAGGGGGAGAGAGCATCAGTGGCATTACTACAATAAAAAGAAAGACCCCCTAAGATGTGTGCGGCGCCATGCACTTCACAAGAGGCTGTCACATTCAGGATCTCACCACTTCCTCGTAACTTTGTGAGTCAGACTTATTGCCAGCCCATCTTACAGAGGAGGAAACTAAGACTCAGTAAGGGGAAGTGACTTCTTCCTCGGTTTCACAGCAAATAGTAAAACTGAGGCAAGATTCCCCCCAGCTTGTTCCCTGGGTCACTGAATTCCAGAAGTCCCAGTCAGAGGCTCTGGGGCCCTTGTCTCAGGGAGACTTTGATAAGTCCGATCTGTTGGGACACATCTTTCCCCACAAGGTGGTCATCAGACCAGCGGGCTGCCCGAGTTCCACCTATAGCTCTGGGACCTTGTGCAAACCACATAATACCAATGCAGAACTTCAGTGGACAAATTATTTATAGCTGCTTATCAAACCATCTCAAAATCAAGTGGCTTAAAACAATCACTTATTTAGCTCATTATTCTGTGAGCTAATTAAATTAAGCTGGGCTCATTTGGATGGTTCTTCTGATCCTAGAGGGTTCCCTCCTGTGTCTGCAGTTAGCTGTCAGCTGAGTGGTTTTACTTTGGGGGCTTGCCTGGCTATCAGGCTGGGGGAACAGGGGTCACTGGGCCATGTGTCACTCACCAGGCTTGTTCACAAGGCAGTTTCAGGGCTTCTGGAGAATGAGTGTGAGTGCACAAGGCCTCCTTTTATAGGTTACATCATGACACACACACCCAAATTCATATGTTGAAGCCCTAACCTTAGTACCTCGGAACGTGGCCTTATTTTGAAATAAAGCCTTTAAAGTGATGATTAAGTTACAATGAGGCTGTTAGGGTGGGTTCTAAGCCTATCTTACTGATGTCCTTATTAGAAGAGGAGATCAGGACACACAGAGACCCCAGGGGTGTGTACACACAGAGGGACGACCACATGACAGGCAGCCAGAGGGTGGCCATCTGCAAGCCAGGGAGAGAGGCCTCAGAAGAAACCAACCTGCCAGCACCTTAACCTTGGACTTCCGCCTCCTGGACTGTGAGAAAATAAATTTGTGTTGTGTAAGTCACTCTGTGGTAGCTTGTTATGGTAGCCCTAGAAAACTAATACAACTGGTGTCCTTTATGCAAGGGCGAATTTGGACACAGACACACAGAGGGAAGACGATGTGGAGACACAGATAAAACATCGTGTGAAGACGGAGGATTGGAGCAAAGCATCCGCAAGCCAAGTGATGGCAAAGGCTGTTGGCAGGCCATCAGAAGGGAAGAGGCAAGGAAGGATTCTGCCCCATGGGTTTCAGAGGGAGCGTGGACCAGCTGGCACCTTGATCTTGGACTTTGGGCCTCCAGAACTGTGAGATGACCCATTTCTGTTGCTTAAGCCCCCAGTTGCAGTGTTTTGTTTCAACAGCCCTAGGAAATGACGACACCTCCTGAAGCCGAGGATCAAAACCAGCATGCCTTCGCTTCTACTGCATTCTCCTGTCAAAGTCAGTCTGGATCAGCCCTGGTTCAAACGGTGGGACATGGGCTATATATACCCCTGGATAAGAGGAGCTGCAAAGTCAGGTTGCAAAACAGTGGAGATACGGGGAGAACAACTATGACCATTTTTGCAAACAATCAACCACGCCTAATTACTCTATGTGTTGAATGTGACCAGTGATTGTGTCCATCTGAGTATTCCAGTGAGGCATCAACAAGGCAGTGTTGATAAAGCATTGAGCATTGAGCAGGAGGACACAAAGTAAGGGTTCCATAAATGCAAGCGATAGTCTATCAAATAGGTATTTCTGAGGGCACCATCCTTAGTCACTGAGCTCCCGTGCCTGGCATGGAATAGAAGTTCAGGAAGAGATCCATGAATTCCAGCTGGTTTGGTGTGGAGTCCCTGCCTGCCTGAAAGGGCTCACCCAGTGCCACTTCATGAAGGTGCTCAGTCCACAGTGAAAGAGCTGCCACTTAAGCCAGCAGTCTCATTTCTATGGCAGTTGCTCCGGAGAACATAAAGCCCTCTGAAAGGCTGAGCTCACTCTTCATGACAAGAGGCTTCTGGAGCACATGCTCCTGTCTCCTGGTCCAGGCAGAGGCAGTGACCTACAGAGAGGAGAGTGTGGCCACCTCCCACTCGGAGCCAGCCCAGCGGGAGCTAGCCCAGAGCTAAGTCAGCCCTTCCAGGTGCACAACTCTGCTCCATCCTCCTCTTCAAATTGTCACTGATGCACAGGTGGGTCCTAGGTGTGCAGGCTCTTGGCGCATCCCTTTCCTGCCCTGATTGTTTCAAACCCCAAAGACTTCTGAGTAACTGACCGTTTTAAACGGTCAGGCTGAGGGAACAGAGGTCACAGGGCCATGTGTCAATCACCAGTCTTGTTCACAAAGCAGTGTCAGGGTTCCTGGAGAATGAGTGGGAGGGCATAGGACCTTCTGTGATGGGTTGAATACCAGAAGACTGGGTAATCAAGCTTTGTTTTAGAAAGAGAGGGAAAGCGAGGGTGCAGGGTAGAGGAAGAAGACACACACTCGCTGACCCCAAAATGCAATTTATAAAATGAAAATTTTGTGTGACACTCCACTAAATTAACAATTTATAGATAATTCACAATGTTCATATTATTAAGCAAATGTACTTTAAATTGATTTCAAATTAGTGTCCTAATGATTTCCCCAGGTCCAGTCTCTGCAAGCCCCCAGAGCAGCACTTTTAATAAGAGATAGATGTGCAATAACAGCCTCTTTATTCCATAATTGAAGCCATAATTAAACTTGAGGTCATATTCAAGGGCCCTATTGATCTACATAGAGAGGCAAAGTGCTGACAGCAACCATCTTTAGGCCATGGGGGGGAGGGGCAGTGGAGAATCCTGCAGCTGTGGCAGATTTGGAGGTCACTTCCCGTGTGACCTGCAGGTAGCCTTGATGGCTGATGGGGAAGTTAAATAACCTTGAGACAGGTGGAGCTCTCAATCCCAGTCCAGCAGGGACTCCCTAAAGGTATGTCAAGGATCTATATGACCCTCCAAAATTCCCAGGACTCCAGGGTAAACACTTCACCCTCTCTTATCTCACCATGCCTACCTGTTTCCCAACTCTCCGGGCCAAGGGAATCCAAGCCAAGCTACACCACAAATGTGTTCTACTCTACCTCCCTTCTCACCCTAAATTTTGAGTTCTTTAACCCTCAGCCCAGCTCAAAGCTCCCCAACTCCAACTCAGAAAGGAAGGTGGAAGGTCTTTGGTGCTTGTTGGCATGGCTCTGATTGCTTTCATTTCATGAAGTACAAACAGTTGCCCTCTCTATCACTCTAAAAGGACTGTAAGAACCTTTAGCTTCATCTCAAGAGAACATTAGAGTTTCCTTTTATTCCGACCAGCCACTTCAGCTGTTCTGAATTCAGAGATCTTTTCTCCAAGAAGTATGCCTTGTAAGTAAAAATAGGAGGAGGGGAAGAGAAAGAGAAAAAGAGGAAAGGAGTGAGGAGAATGAGGGAGACCTTATGTTTATAAACAAAGGGAAGAGAGAAAGAGAGATGTCACCAAAGAGTAAATGTGTAATGGGAAAACCTCATGAGCCCAAGGTCAGAGAGAACAGTGTGCGGAACGCTGTGGGCACTGGGTTTCCTAATAAATGTATCAGTGTTTAAGACGGTCTGTGAAATCCTCCATGTGTGCCCTTGAGATTGTTGCGCTGTCTATGATTCAGTCAAATTTGAACCCTAAAATTATCTCAAGATAACAGTAGATATAGTGCTCCCAAATATCATAAAGCCTGGAGAAAAAGCAAGAGAATAGAAAAAAGCTTGCTTTTTGCCCTGCACCTTCCCCATCATGTTTTTGGAGCATAAAGCTCTTGGCAGATTTTCTTAATTATTGATTGATTTTAGAGAGAGAGGAAGGGAAAGCAAGAGAGAGAAAGAAACATCAACCTCTTTCTGTACGTGCCCTGACTGGGAATCAGGCCCACAACTTTTGCACATCAGCACCATGCTCTAACCAGCTAACCTGTTAAAGGCTCCTGGCAGATTTTGAATTGGCCTTTGAGTGTATGGGGCTTCCAGGATTCCTCCATGACACCAGGGGCAAACACTGTGCTCCTAGCTCTTCTTGGCTGGATTCTTCTCTCCGACATGTTGCAGCCTAGGGTGTGGAGAAAGAGGGGGAGGTTATTCATTCTAAACTCTGAATCATCTCAGTCAGATTCCACTATAGCAGTCAATCATGGTGACAACCAAAGAGACAAAAGGTCTGAGGGAAGAATGTCTCTGGCTCCTAGGAAGAGATTAGTAGGGAGTCATCTAATCAATATTGATCAATAAAGTTTTCCAGAAAGATCTAAAGCCTCATTATTAAATAGAACCTTCCCAGAACATCTTCTCTGTTGATCAAGAGGATGAAGAAAAGGCAAAATTGAAAAGAAGAATTTATTTTTTACAGAAAAATAACTGTAATTTAATACAGCCACTTTGGAAACATGTATAGACTAATACAAGCAATTTCACTCCTGGGTATATACCCACCATAAACAAGTGCTTTGTCCACCAAAAAAAGAGTCATGCACTAGGATATTCACAGCTTTACTCAAATTAACCTCAAAGTAGAAACAATCCAAATGTCCATCAACAGTAGAATGGATCAATAAGCTGTGGTTTTTCACACAGAAGAGTATTATAAAGCAATAAAAACAAATAAATTAACAATATGCAACAACATGGATAAATCTTAAGACATAATGTTGAATGAAAGAAGTCAGATACACAAAAGTTTATACTCAATGATTCAATTTATATGAAGTTTAAGAACAAAAATACTAATCTGCGGTGACAGATGTCAGAAATGTGATTACACTTTTGGGGAGGTGGCACAAGAAAGTGGTACTGAAAACGTTATATATTTTTTTCTGGATGGTGGCTACACACACACATGCATGTGTGCATACATTTTAAGCTGCATGTTTAAGGTTTGTGTACTTTTAGTTATACCTCAAAAATTTTAACAAATATTTTTAAATGGCCATTTCATCACTCCGAAATTTAGATCATCATCTGTCATTCACTTCTCTAGGACCACGAGATTCACAGAGCTTGTCCTTTATTTTCCATTTGGAGGGAAATGGGAACACGCCTGCCCATTGTGCAAATGAGGATATTGAGGTGTGGAGCCATCAGGCAGAGGCACCACTACAGATCATTAGCCTAAAGTTGGACTGACAGGTGTCATAGCAAGTTCAGATTGTGAATCATGATCTGTGGCACCTCCGTCATTTTTCATGGCACTGTTGATGTGGCTCACAACGCCTGAGGCTGGACATTCTCCCCGGAGCTGCCAAGAGGGCTCATCATCATCCTGTAGCCCTGCTACTCTCCCTAGAGTAGAGGAGGATGGCTGTTGCAGCAGCTCCTAAATAGCTTCAAGAGATGCCAAATGAGAATTGAATTATAGTTCAGCCTTGAGATTCCCAGACGCTATCATTTCAGCGTGACCCAACAATGGCAGGGCGCAGTCGCCACACGCCGCCAGGCAGCTCACAGAGGCGATTTCAGCACCTCGGATAGAGGTTCCATGCACAAGGTCGGGTCTATTATTTTAGCACCTGGGACAGAGACTCGTGCAATAGATTAGGTTAGCAAAACGTGTTCGTGGAAAGTAATCTTCCCATGGTTTGCTATTTACACACAACGTTACTGCCTCCAGCTTTGTATAACAAATTAAATTCTGACAGCATTAAAAATGTATGTGTGATGAGAAGATTGGTTTGGAAAACACCCAATATTTACATCGCTTCCACCTCCACCTTCTTCCTCTAATCCAGGTGTTTTCCTAAGGGGCTCGTGCATCAGGGGATTCCCAGGTAAATGGAGTTTCTCATATTTAGAATTGTCAGTGAAGTACATGGGTAGAAAAAAAACAGAACCCCTGGAACCTAACTTATTTTTCCTATGAAACTTAAATGCAAGAATACCCTCCTCTTTGAGAGAAGGAAAATTTTAGGTTGTTTAGAAATCTTTTCTTTAAACTATGTGCACCATCAGATACATCATTGATTTAACTAAATATTTATTGAAAGACTATTGTGTTCCAGGCCTTGTGCTAAGCACTGGAAATGTCGTGATGAGCCAAATAAATACCCTGCCTGCGTGCAGTCTACATTCTAGTGTAAGGGAAACACAAATACATGAACGTTTTTCAGAGGAGACACCAAATAAATGGTGGATGACGCCGGTGCTGCGGGAGGGCCTGGAGGCCCGGGGGGGCCCTGGAATGGGAAGCTGTGGCGGCTTCCGTGGAGGATTTGGCAGCGGCATCTGGGATCGGGGTCGCGGCCGGGGTAGGGGCCGGGGCTGAGGCCGCAGGGCTCGCAGAGGCAAGGCGGAGGACAAGGAGTGGATTCCGGTCACCAAGCTGGGGCGCCTGGTCAAGGACATGAAGATCAAATCTCTGGAGGAGATCTATCTCTTCTCCCTGCCTATCAAGGAGTCAGAGATTATTGACTTTTTCTTGGGGGCAACCCTTAAGGACGAAGTTTTGAAGATTATGCCCGTGCAAAAGCAGACACGCGCTGGCCAGAGGACCCAGTTCAAGGCATTTGTTGCCATTGGAGACTACAATGGACATGTTGGTCTGGGTGTTGAATGCACAAAAGAAGTAGCTACTGCAATCTGAGGGGCCATAATCCTGGCCAAGCTCTCTATTGTTCCTGTTCATCGGAGCTACTGAGGGAACAAGATCGGCAAGCCCCACACTGTCCCTTGCAAGGTGACAGGCCACTGTGGCTCTGTGCTGGTGCGCCTCATCCCTGCCCCCAGAGGCACTGGCATTGTCTCTGCCCCTGTGCCCAAGAAATTGCTGATGATGGCTGGTATCGACGACTGCTATACCTTGGCTAGGGGCTGCACTGCTACCCTGGGCAACTTTGCCAAGGCCACCTTTGATGCTATCTCCAAGACCGATAGCTATCTCACCCCTGACCTCTGGAAAGAGACTGTGTTCACTAAGTCTTCCTATCAGGAATTCACTGACCATCTTGTAAAGACCCACACCCGAGTTTCTGTGCAGAGGACCCAGGCTCCTGCTGTGGCTACCACATAATTTTATATAAGGAAAATAAAGTGAATTACGCCTGTTAAAAAAAAATACATGAACGTACCAACAATCAGCCCCATTTCAGTTTGTTGGAAGTTCTCTGAAGAAAAGAAGCAAAGTAACAGGCTGGATAGTGACAGGGCAAGGAGTACTATAGTGAGGAGAGTCAGGCAAGGCAGCTCTGAAGAGATAATGTTTGAGTTGAGACTAGAACAATGAGAAGAAGCCAGACTTGTGAAGATCTGGCAGAGACCCATGCCAGGACGAGGGTGTAGCAGTTACAAAGGTGCTGTGTGGCATGTATGTTCAAAGGACTTCAAGGTCATCTTCACGATTCTTGGATTCTCTGGGGAAATAAATCATGGTTAGAGGAGAGGAAGAAATGGAGGTGTTATACTCTACAGAAGGTGGGAACCCCTCCCCCAGGCAGTTCAAAGGACAGAAAGGGGGCCAGTGGCTGGATTAGCATACATAGAGCAAAGGCATGTAGAAAATAAAGTTGGAGAATAAGAGAGACCTAATTGTGTGAGCCCTGCAGGACGTATAAGGGGTTTGGATCCTAAGCATGGGAGAAATATTATCTGATTTATGTGTAAAACCGCCTGCTTTAATAGCTGCTGTGTGAAGAAAGGACTGGGGAGGTGTGAGGGGGAAGCTAGGAGACCAAGTTGGGCTGTTGCAATGGTCCACTGAGAGAGGATGGAAATAATGACCCCTCCTCAACCCCCACCACATGCAATTTTATCTCCTAAAATTAAGGATGCATTTCTCTGAGTCCTCCATGCTCCTTTCCTCTAGCCCCTCTTGTAACCGTACCATACATTCATGAGATATTACTAGAGAACATGCACAGGGTCACGTATGATGGCATATTTACTGTTGAAAGAATGAATGAATGGCAGCTTCAGAGCCACCTGGCTCATCTAGAAATGGAATCTATTGCCTTTTTTATGCCAGTCTTTCTCAAACTCCTTCCATTTATGGGCTGCCACGTGGGGATGAAGGGCCTGCAGAGCATCTGATCCACTCCCAAGGCTTATCATCTGAGGAACAAACCTCATTCCAGCCAGTGGGAGGCTTGTGCAGACGGGATGCCGACAGGGGAGACTGTACACTATCAATTATGCAGTGGAAAAAGCATCAATATACATATATGATATTTAAAGCATTAATACAACAGGGACATCATGTGCCATCCAGCCAGAGGACCCAGGAAAACCTCAAATGCATAGTGTGCAAACCCATGCTCTACCCACAGAGGCTCACCAGCCATAGGTACCTAGGGAATATGCACCAATATGACTGCCAGGAAAGAAGCAAATGAACAATGAGGAAAAAACAAGGGCCACTTGGTTTAACATCAGGGCCCCTGGCACTTGGTCTCATCTCATTCACTAACTCACTTAAGGATATCAAGCCAAGTCCCTCCCTCTCCCTAGGCCTCAGTCTTCTCTGCTATAAAATGAGGTTGAAACTCCATCATCTTCCAGTTCAGGCAGTCTGTAAATGGCCCCAAGACCTGCATTTCCCACATTCCTTTTGTATTTCCTCTGCACCTCCCACAACTCTGAAAAAGTAGGGAAAACATGTATTAACTGTGCCCATTTTTCAGGATGGGAAAACTGAAACCTTGAGGTCACAAGGACTATTCACAAGTTGACAAACTAGGCTAGAGGGGGCTTAGATTCCATTACAACTTGCCCAGGTGAATCCTAACTTCTATAGAAGGAGCTGACAGCAATGCGTTCTGCAGGGCCTTTCTCTCCCCACTCTCTAGACATCTCTTTCCCTACCTCCTAGCCCCTTCAAGCCCCTGCTGGGCGCTGGCTCTCCTGCACCTTCTCTGGTCATTACCAGGAGGTGTGCTAGGACTATGAAGATACCTGTGTTCCATGCAGCCTCTCGGAATGTGTTGCTATTTCAGTGTCAAGGCTACTGGTGAATTTCATCATGGCCAGGCCCTTGCACTGGGTTCATAATTGGAATCTATTCAGCTCATTAGCATGGGGAAGGAGAGGAAAAATTCTGGGCTTCATTCACTAGTCCTGATTTAGTAGGTGTTTCCTTTGTAGCTCCTGGGCCTTGGAGGAATCTGTGACTTGCCTGTGTGTGTCTGTGTTTGTTATGGAAATCACCACTCACCCATACATACATATACATTTGCATGAGAGCCTCCCGTCATTTCTAATAGTTCCACAGGCTGCACCAAGAGGAGGTTGGGCACAGTTGAAGCTATTTTGGAGATGTTAAGACCTTCATCTTTGTGCTAACATCAGAGGAATCTTGACCACCTAAAGAACTCGTGTAAGTTTCTAGTCATTAAGAGTTTGCAGTGTGCCCAGAACTGTGTTCAAGGTTTCCCATGCACCATCTCATTTAATCCCCACAATAACACATATTTTAAATGACAATACTGAGGCTAGGAGAGATTTAAGCGACTTGCTCAATATTGCAGGAATGAAAAGCAGTTACTCTTAATTACCCAAATTCAGGGTCATCACCACAATTCTTGGATTCTCTGGGGAATAAAATTATGGTTAGAGGAGAAAAAGGAATGGGGGTCTTATACTCCACAGATGGTGGGGACCCCCCAGGAAGTCTCCCACTATTTCTCCCCTGGAAGATGTTCTGCCTCCCTTTGGAGGAAGTTTCTCTCCCACAGAATGAGCCTTGGGGCTCAAATTCTTGGCCCTTTTACTATCTTTGTAGTACAATCGTCTCTCTCTCTCCCTTGCCTGATCATTGAGAGTTCTTTCAGTGTGTCAGTATAAAGCCAGTAGCCACGGCCACCATCACAGCCGCCTGGCCCGTGCAGGTTTGCATTGGATTCAGACAGTTGGTAATGAAACAACGGAGCCAATAAGTGGTGGGCCACTATCTTTCATCCTAGCTTGCACCCAGCGGGCAAGTAAAAACACAAACTGGGCTCCAAAACCCACTCATTCAGCACTCACAAAGCTACTGACTTATCAGAGTTTCCTATAATCAAAGGTGTCTACCCCACCAGCCTCATTCTTTTTTGTTCTCCATCTCCTCTCTGCGCAAACTCTGCACTAACTGGCTTCTTTTTCAGCATTCTACCATCTTGGCTGCTTCTCCTCTCCTCCACGTGGCCTTTATCTGCTCTCCTACCTGCTCTCTGCCCTCCTCCTAGAAGCAATCACTCTTCTCCCGGAACAACGTGATCTCTCTTCCTTTTAAAACCTTTTTGCGTGAAAGCCCTCCCCCAACACATATTAACATAATCACGCCCATCCCAAGCAAGAAGGGCAACTAATATTATCACCTGGGTGATGGTGATAATATTACCATGTGGGCAGTGCCATCTTTAACAAAGTGAGCATAATATATTTTATCTGTCCAACAGTCAGAAACATGAAGACCCACAACAGGACCTGGCTGGGGGCATGGCTCTACCCAGAGGCTCAGGTCATGTTGTCGGGACTCTGTCTTTCTGACTCACAGCTCTGCAAGTGTCTGTTTGGAATCCTTCTGCAGGTAGACCAGCCTCATCTGGAAGCAAAGAGGGTCACCACAAGTCCAGAATCTCACCCTCTCAGGAAATTTCTCTTTTGAATTCATAGATCAACACCACAGAAAACTCTAATGACCCTCTTGGGTCACATATCTACCACTAAACATTTTACTGTTGCCAGAGGGGTAGGTTAATTTGATTGACAAGCATAGACAGGGTGACTACTCCTGGGGGAACAAAGTGTATGTGTATTATATTTTTCCATACCTGGCCCCCACAATACCTCCTTTTTGACAATGGTTGTGTTTATGTCCCTTCCCCTTAAATCTGGGCAGGTTTTGTGGCTGCTCCAACCAATAGAATATGGCAAAAGTGATACTGTTCCCATGTCCCATTCCCAGGTCCAGCCCTCAGAAACTGACAACTTTCACTTCTTGCCTCTTGAGACACAGTCCTCTGAAAACCTAAACCCCCATTTAAGAAATTCAAAGCTGCCATGTTGTGAGGAAGCCCAAACCACATGGAGAGGCCAAGGGTAGGTGTTCTAACAGCCCCAGTTTAGGTTCAAGTAGACAACCAATATCAACCTACAGTAGACATGTGAGTGACGTTGCCTGAAGATGATTCTTGCCCCTAAACTGAATCCTCCTAGGTGAGACAAGCCATCACTGCTATGCCCTTCCCCAACTTCTGACCCACAGACTCTGTGAGCATAATAAAACGATGATTCTAAGTCACTAAGTCTGGGGTAACAGGTTATGCAACAAAAGATAACTAGAATCGCGTATGTGTGTTGGGGAGGTTGTTTCTCACAGTAATTTAGAAGGAGGAAAATGGACAAGCACATTAGACAAACAAGCACTATATCTAACACCTGGAGGACTGCCCAGGTGCCCGCCATTTTTAAATGTACTAAATGTCATTACTGGGAGGCGTGATGGTGTAATAAAGGCATTGCGAAAGTTGGTCCTCTCCAGGTCCTGAGCCTCATATTGCCCAGTTAGCTCGGCAGAATATTAAAACACTTATTAGGTTCCTCTGTATATTTCCTCTTCCATCCAGTGAGCTCGCTGCTCCTCTAGGCAAAGTATCCCTGTGCAGGGTCCCCACACTGCCCAACTCCGGGCTTTACCACTTACCTCCTCTTCCCTGTAAAGGGTGCCCCAACCCGCACCATGTCAGTGACCTAGAAACCCCCGTCCCTTTCACCAGCCAGAGTCAGGCCTGTCATGCTCACAGCCCCTCCAGCCTCTCCAAGGCTCCTCTTGCTCCCCTCCCCCCCCCCCCCTGCAGCTTCCTGGATCCTGGCTTGGGAGCACCCTCTAAATTCTGCCTTTCTTCTTCCTTTTCTGCATTTATTTCTTCCTTCCAGGCTCTGCAAAGCTGCCCTGCTTCTGATGTTATTCTCTCCTCTTTTCTGAATGCTTAGATCAGTGGTTCTTAACCTGGGTTCTATCGAACCCTAAGGGTTCGATGAGTCAGTCTCAGGGGTTCGGAGAAGCCTCTGCCACGGAGGCCAGAATAAAGTAATACCGTAATTTGTTGTGAGTTCATGCACTTTGTTGGTTTTGTTCTTTGAGCAAGGTGATGTTCATGCACGGCTCATTTTGTGCACCAGGAAAAAAACATATACCTATGTCTTGAATTTGGGGGAAAAAAATCATATTTTATTTATCACTAAAGAAGGGTTCGGTGAATGCACATATGAAACTGGTGGGTTCGGTACCTCAAAAAAGGTTAAGAACCACTGGCTTAGATTCTAGAGAAGTCCCCCTCTTCCTCATCCTCTACTTCCCAGAGCCACCAGCTCACAGGAAGAAGTGAACCTGCCCCTTCCCAGGAGGCACAGTGCCAAGGCTAAGAGTGTGGGCTCTAAGTCCGCCACCTGGCTTCAACTCCTGGCTCCGCCACCTGCCAGCTGTTTGTCCCCTGGCGCATTAGTCACGATGTCTTGCTGTCCTGTCTATAAAAGAGAGATGACAATAGTGCCCATCTTGTGTGGGGTCATGAGAATTAAACAAGAGAACCCAGGTGAAGACCTCTTTTTAATGAAATGAGACAAGGGTTCTCAAACTCCTTGTTTAACTAAGAATGCCAACAGCACCAGGGGGTGTTCAGATTCTGTCCTGTGAGAGAGGAGGTGCACCCACCCACCCCCTTCTCCCTCACGAGTACTTCTACTTTTCAGAAAACAGAAATATTCATTTAAATATTATTACCAGAGTAGTAAATTATTAAGTAAAACAATCGATCAGAACCCTGGGGTTTTTTTTCTTGAACAGTGGAAGCTGTTTACCACGAAGTATTGCAAACATCTCTGAAGTCAGGCGCCATGTAAAACTCTTTTGTTAGAAATAACATTTGCAAGGCAGGATGCTTGACGAGGACTCACATCTGCTTTCCTCTAGCTGCAGGGCAAGTGGGAACACTTTTTTACATCTTATCTTGCTGAGATTTCTTTCACCAGCAGTTAGAAGGACCTACAATTTCAAGATTCAATATCGGAATTCTATTAGTCAGCACAAAGGGGGGAGAGGGTTGTGCTTGAGGAGGGCAAAGCTTGCAATATCAAAGGGGGGGGAAGGCAGAATAGCATTATTAAATGAAATATAAGATAGTTGAACATTTTTACTCATATATAATAATATTCAGTACACAGTAAGCATTGTTTATGTCATGGTCCTTATGACATGTAACCTTACTAACACCGTCATGTAAACGGTCAGTGTCACCATGATGAAAGTCACAATCTAGCAACCAATAAGTTATCTGAACTCATTTCAAATTCTTCCATTGTATTCTTGCAACCTTTTGAAGGGAGCACTTGGTCAGGAGAAGGTGCCAATTCTCTCGTCCCCTCCCCCCCCCCGTACCCCTCTCCTTCTGCACATGATTCTCATGCCTCCTTCTCCCCAAACCCCCCTGGCCTGGCTCCAATGCCTGAGCTTCCGACTTCCCAGCTGCTCCCCTATTCTCCCTGATTCTAAACCTCAAAAGGTAAAGAACCAATCTGAGAACAGTAGGGCCCTCCCTGGAGAAGTGAGGAGGCCAAGGGGATGGAAGAAACCGAGTGGACAGTGCCAGAACCCTCTTTATCTCACAGGGGTGGGGGCAGGCTGGGACACAGCACAGTAATCCTGTGTCCAGTCGCACCCCCATTACTGGGATAAGGACCCTCTGTGGCATCTCTTTTCTCCCTAGGATCACCAGCTTTCCCAACGTACCATTTAATATATATATATATATATATATATATATATATATATATATATATCACCCCAACCCCATTCCCCCGGGGACTGCAGCAAATCGGGGCAGGGGGTGGGGTTTGGGCTGCAAGAGGGACAGGGTGCAGTTCCCCTTGGCTCGGGCTGTTCACAGCACCAGGTCTAGAAACAGCCTGAAAACACCCAGGGAAACAACCCGATGATGATGCTTTCCATCTCAGTCCACAGCCAGGATGCTGGCCCCGCCACCAACTCCCAGGGCAACTCGGAATGAGCCACGGGAGTCTCACCTGCCAGCCCTGCCTGGCCCAGATCAATGTAAGGCTCGAGCGAGGTGGTGCTTTGGAAGTCCCCCTTCTCGCCCGACCATCTATCTCTTCCTTTCCCACCTCTGCAGTGCCGGACAAACATTTGTTCCCCTTACTTCTTCTGTTCAAGAAATTGTCTCTGGAACATTTCCTGAGAGCAGCAACCTTTTGGCATTAAGGGATAAATGTACTGACCACAGGAACTTTGTCTGGCACATAGTAGGTGCTCAAGATGTGTAGGTTGAATTCATAAATCAGAGCCCAAGAATACAAGAGCGTAGATTAAGTGAGATTATGTTACTCACTGACCCCTGGCAGAGAGTTAGTTTTTGAAGGGGCTGGACATACAGAGGTTATCTATTCATCCTCTTGGAAAATTCTAGCTGAACCTGTGTTCCAGGCACTGTAGGCCTTGGGGTCCAGGTTAACAGGGCAGAAGCTGTCCCTGCTTTTGTGGGGATAAAATGAGCTTCTCTGGTTTGACACCAGGACACCCCTACTGCAGCTCAGAGCAGAACTTATTTGACCCCCTGGGCCTCTTCTCCAGGGAACCAGCTCTCTTCACACTCCCCGCAACCCACCCCACTCTACCCCACCTTCCCCCAGGAACCTTAAAAAATGGAAGACCAGAGGTGAGGGAGTCAGTGTCACTGAAAACGGCCATTATCAGGTAAGACAAACCCCCAGGGCCTCCAGCCAGTGATGCCCACAGCCCCGGCTACCAATTTATGGGTATGAAGAGGCTCATCCATATTTCATCGCAGGCACTCAGCTCCTTCTGTTGCCATCACTTCCTTCTGTGACCTATTTCATGCCTCCCTGCCTCGGAGAAGGCTCTGGACTGAAAGGGACATGCAGTCCCCGAGCCGGCAGTCCCTTTGCCCAAATTCTACTTACACACATTCCATGATGGACTCCAGCCCCCTCTGAACCCAGCCCTCACCTTCTGTCCTTTTCCATAGACCAGAAGAAGAGTCATTCACACCCCCCTCCACACACACCCACACACACACACCAGGAAAGGCACCCCTGCCACCCGGATGTCCCCACCTCTCCCAAGGGACCCAGCCCTCATGCTTTCTACAAACTTGATGGTGTTAGCAAGTCAGCACAGGGTTGCAGGAACCTGTCTCCAGTCCCTGTGGGCAAATATAGGACAAGATCAGGGATTTTCAAGCATGAAAAGGACCTCAGAGACGAGGGAGCTGCTATTCATTTTCTCTCTCCACCAGCAAAGTGATTAGCATTTGCCTTTTTCTCCCTCCTTGCAGAACCAACTAGAATATAAAACCGCCTCAGGGCTTGGTGGGACGCAACAGTCTGGAAACCGCAGGATTTTATTAGCTTGGCCGCAGATAGGCACGGGGATCGGGGAGTCAGCTAAAACACAGCCCAAGTGGGTCTGGACAAGGCGTGAATGGGAGTTGAGACCATGAAGCCCCAGGGACATGGGCATGATTAAGGGAATGGGGGAGCCTTGTCCTAATTTAGCCCTGCCCTAGTGACCTGGGACGAGTCCCTTTCTCTCCGGACTTAGCTCACTCGGCTGTAAAAGCAAAGACCTGGATCAGGTCAGTAATTTTCAAGAAGGAGCGTAGACTCACCCCTCCTGAGTGGAGTAGCATTGGGGCTTGTTAGCAGCATCAAGCTCATAGGAAGGAGGAAGCTTCCATACAGAGCTTTGGGGTGTCCCCAGACTAACACAGTGATTCCTGAAGTGACCTGATTATTTAATCAAGTGGGACTCCACCCAACCCTCTGAGTCCCACTTCTTAGGATGGAGGGCCTGGGGATCTGCATTTTCTAAAAGCTGCCCCAGTGAGTGTGGTCATGAACCAGGTGTGGAGCCTCTGAACTGGAGTGCGTAGGGGGGAGTAACAGGGGAAGGGGGCGAGGCAGGGACTCGGAGCTCCCAAAGCAACAAGTAAGGAACCCAAGGGCTGAGGCTGCCTGGGGAGCACCTCCACTGTCCCTCCACAGGGAGGCACAAGCAGGGGACACTTACTTTCTGGGCCACGCGGGAGACTAGTACCGGATGGACATTATCTGCCTTCCTGAGGCTTCTTTGCTTCTTTGTACAGACCCAGAGTGGAGGGGCCCCCTGCAGCGCTGGAGTGCTTGTTTTCAGTTCATTAGTTACCTGACAGAGAGGCTCTGAGAGCGAGACACATAAAGAGAAAGTGTCAGGGCGCAGCCGGCAGCAGACCCGTTAGAAATAAAGATAAAGCTGCTCGCAGATGAGGAGGTCTGACAGTGCCAACGGCAGCTCCCTGACTCGCAGGTGAACCAGCCTGGCCAGCCTTTGGGATGTATGCACCGCCTCTAGCCCTGCCCAGCGGGCCTGAGACCACATGCCCAGCCTCCCTAGGATCCCCTCTGCCCGGGCTGCTTACTCCCATGGCTACTCATGGCCCAGAAACCACCAAGATGTCTAGCAAGAGGGGATCGAAGGGGGAAATCACGCCACAGGCCCTCCATGGGATGTTATCTGGCCATCAAAAATTACGTTTGCAAGGAACATGTCATTATGTGGGAAAATACTTACATTCTATAAAAGTAAGTGGCAGGGATGGGGAAGCAAAATACAAAACTGTATGAACAGTATCAACCCTGTGAAATGAAAATTACACGTGTGTGTGTGGGGGGGGAGCTGAAATGAAATATCCCAAAGATTGTTAACGATGGTGATTAACGGGTTCTGGCCCATCTCCTTCTCCACTTCCTTCTTTTCTACATTGCCCCAATTTTCCCATCCTGAGCCCAGTTGCTTTTATAATGGCAATAACACACTTTGCTTTTAAAATAAGAAGACTTTAAGTCATTTGCCATCTGAGTTTGTTGCATCCTATCACCCACAGGAGGAGGACAGGCCTGGGATGGGAATGAAGGATTCAGGAAATTCCAGACTTCCCTGCCTTTGACCTGGCCTCAAGCCCATGCTTCCTGCCCTGAGCTGGGGGCCTGGGTCTGCTGCTCACCCTGGAAGCCCGAGGCAGTAGTCCGAGTAACAGCTCCCACGGCCACCTCTCCAGCCACATTTTGGGGTCAAAGGGGGCTTTCTGAGAGCTGGGCAGTCCCCCAGCCCATCACCTCACCCCCAAGAACAAGCTGCCCAAACCCCATGCTCATTGCTACTGGGGAGCCTGGAAGTGGCCAAGCACCTGGGCCATTTTAACTCCTGAGACCCGGAGAAGGAAAGACAAAAGAGACGGAACTCAGATCTGAGTTTTCAGGAAGAGAAGTGCGAGGTCAGAGGGATGCAGGCGGATGGAGAAGAGGTTGTCAGCAAGCCCTGTCGATGACAGCCATCAGCAGCATGACTGAGCCTGCTTCGTGGGCGGTACTGGGTTGAAGAGTGCACCCTACAAAACATATGTCTACTCAGAACCTGTGAATATGAATTTATTTGGGAAAAGAGTCTTTGCGGGTGTCATTAAATTTAAAATCTCAAGATGAGATCATCCTGGGTTAACTGGGATGCAATGACATGCGTCCTTGTTAGGGACAGAAGAGAGGTGCACGGACGCACACAGAGGAAGGTGATGGGAAGATGGAGGCAGAGACCAGAGAACTGGGGCTCAGCCGAGGATGCCCAGGGAGACTGGCAGCCACCAAGAGCCAGGAGAGACACATGGGGTGGATTCTCCCTCAGAGCCCCCAGAAGGATCTGCATAGGCAGTTAGACAGATCGGAGCAGAGCAAGGACAATAGGCCAGGGCCAGAAGGCCCCAGGGCAAAAAGCCCCAGGTCCCTAGCAACCGGCAAAACCGGAAAAAAACAAAGACCTTGTCCCCAAGGTGACCTTTCCTCACTCAGCTGGTCATGTGGTTTTAGACCCCCTTAGATGAGGAACAAGAAAGCTGGAAAATAGCGCTTAACAATTAACCCCTAGAGATGACATCTAGGCCCAGAAAGCAGCAAAACCAAAGGGAAGCCACAGCTGACCTCAGGACCAGCTGCATTGACTAATGACCCCCTGCCCTGGCGCCGACCAATCAGTGGAGAACACGACCCTAAACACACCAGGAAAGCTGATGAATATTCTATAAAGAGCCTCCCCTGATGCCTGGCCAGGCGGTGGCACAGTGGATAGAGCGTTGGACTGGGATGTGGAGGACCCAGGTTCGGAACCCCAAGGTCACCAGCTTGAGCACGGGCCCATCTGGCTTGAGCAAAACTCTCCAGCTTGGACCCAAGGTCACTGGCTCCAGCAAGGGGTTGCTTGGTCTGCTGAAGGCCCGTGATCAAGGCACATGTGAGAAAGCCCCATCAATGAACAACTATGGTGTCACTATGGTGTCACAACGGTGTCGCAACGGCAACGAAAACTAATGATTGATGCTTCTCATCTCTCTCCGTTCCTGTCTGTCTGTCCCTATCTATCCCTTCTGTCCCTATCTATCTCTCTCTCTGTCTCTGAAAAAAAAAAAAAAAAAAGAGCCTCCCCTGGGACCGCCCCTAAAATCCCCTAAAATCCCCATCCTTAAAATCCCTTAGGACTGACTTCCCAGCGGTACTCTGCACTCTCCCTCCTGGAGTACACCTGTGCCTTCCCTCCTCCTTCTCTTCTTCCCCCAGGTGTGCTTTCTGGGCGCCCACTCTTTCTCCTAAGCAGCTCTAAGGGACACCACGAGACCTGCAACCAGTGGAGCAGTGGGCAGCGGCAGCTAGTCCGGGCTCACCCCCTGAACCTGTCTCCAATCTCCAAGGCCCCCTTTCCTCTGACTTCCTGCATGGCGGGTGAATTCTTCCTTTACTTGCTGCACTGTGTCCCTTGATTGAATTCTTTCTCTCAAGCAAGACAATGAGGGCGCATTGCTCCCTTTAGAACGCCTCTAGCGTGGCCTCCTCTGACTTCACCCCATAAGTCCTTGTCTTGGGGCCACCCCCAGTACAAGCCACCTGCCAATGGCACAAAGACACAGCTGTAACTGGGTGAGAGGGGGCTGCCCCTGACCTGGTCCCCACTTCTGAAAAGGCAGTTAAGCTCTGCCACCCTGGAGTGGGGTCACCCGCTGGGGAGCAGCGTGGGAGAAAGAGAACCCGGGCCTGGGAAGCAAGACCCCTGGTACATTTTAGTACAAACCCTACCCCAACCCCCAGCCCCCAGCCCCATCCTCACCAGGGGAAATTAGAGATGGGAGGGTTCACAGAAGCACACACATTTTTGACAAATTCCATGGGGTTGGGGAAGCAGGCTGGTCTGTGAGGGCAGGTCCCTGGGGTGGAGGAGGGGGCTGTGTTGAGTCTCCTGTGATCCCCGTGGCTCCCTCCTTTCAGGAACCAGTGAAGGGGGGGTCTCCCCAATCCCTAACAGGAGCTTCTTCCTGGGGGTGGTGACAAAGGGCGTGCCCCACTCTCTGCCGGGGATGGAACCCTGGCTTTGTGGTCAGACTGCCCTGGTGCTCAAATTGCAGGCACTTTGCTTGCCTTGCCCACTCCATCCTCACGTAATCCCACGCGGTAGGTGCAGGTGCGTGTGGATATCATTGCCATTCTGCAGGTGAGGAAACCGATGTACAAAAAGGTTATGCAACCTGCCCAGGTCAGATTTATCCATGTGGGGAAGGGATTCCTATCCCAGCACCACCCCCCTGTTCTTATCCACTGTAACGTTCCCTCTCTCAGAATACGTGAGCCATCCTGAACATCTCTCCCATCAAATCCGGCCAGTGGGTCACCTGTTTTGTAAGGTTTCCAGAGGGCCAGTGCAGCCCCGCCTGGTCTCTCTCCTGTTGCTTCTTCTCTTCTAAGTTCTTCCCTGTCTCACTGTCCCAATGAAGGAGGAGAAACCAGAAGAATGCAGAGGAGAGGGATGCATGTAATGTCTGGGGTCTTACGCTCCAGCCTGTGACCTCAGTGTTCCTGACTGAGGAAACAAGGGCAGACAGAAAAGTTTGAAAAATAACAAACCACTTCTGTGGATCTTGCTTGTTATCAGTTCCTTGAAATGAACTTGCAGCTCCGGCAAGAAGAATGAGTAATAGGATTATTAAGGACAGACCTCTGGCCTCCTCACCCCTTCCCCTCCCTAAGACACGAAAGTCACATAGGCCTGCAAACAAAGAAGTCACAGAAATCAGGCATTTGTCACGTGAGAGCAAAAGCTGTCAAGGTATATAAGAGGTAAGAAATCTAACTTCAGAGAGCACGTGTTCTGTTGCCTCTTTTGAGGTCACGCAGCTCCACTGGCTAAATAAATCCTACTTCCTTCATTAAGTTGTCTGAGTGTTTATGTCCTCCTTTGATACCTGCAATACCCAGCTTTAACAAACATGCTCAAAGTCACCTGGACTCGTGCCGTTGAAATTCTTCCTGCTCGCGAAGTCAAGAACCCACAGGCTCCCTGCGGGCCCTAGGAGGCCAACCAGAAGGGCCAGGTCCCCTTTCCAGTAACCCCCCTTGACTACCACTGCCCACTCCTACCACCAAACTGGGCACCAGGTCCCACCCCACCCCCTTTCCACCAGAGCCTAGATACAAGCCAGAGGAGGCTGGACTCAGTTTGTGAATCAGTACAAAGGTTGCTCCTCTCCCTCACGGAGGCAGCACACCAATTTGCTGAGCCCTGGCTCAGTGCAAACTGTTTCACTTTAAGGACGGAGAGTTATTTTTAAAAAGAAATTTTGTTGCCTTATGGAAACTAAACCCCCAAATGAGTTAAACCCCCAACCCTGAAGCCACACACAATGGAGAAGAGCCGCTAAATAAACAGTCACTCATTTGCACAGCACCGAGCCCTGACCCACTTCTGGGTCTCGCCTTTATAAACAACCTCTTCACAGTTATCTGTCATCGACCCAGTTTTCTTCCCTGGGTTCCAGAGGTTGGATTCTCTTCGCCCCGAGCAGACACACAGTCTGTTATTTAAATTGTTTCATTTACATACTTGAGCATTTGAATCTCAACTCCAGGCAGTTAACAAACACTCAGGGCACGGAGGTCGCTCTGTCCCTCCCTGCAGGCTGTGCACTGGGCACACAGGTAAGGGACGCTGCCCACACCTTGTGTCCTTAGACTTGGATGTGGACTAGGATGACTGGCCACCAGATGGCAGTTTCTTGAGGAAGGGGCTTCTTTTTTTGAAATCTGCCCAAAGGGCTCTGACCTGGGTTCTGAGGAAACAGCTACAAACACAACCCCCAGAGTCACTGTCCTCATGGACTTCAGTCTCGTGAGAAGATCAGACATTAAAAAGAAAATGACAAGGGTGACAGTGAAAGGGAAGAGATGACAGCGTGGGGGGCGGTGCTCTGGGAAATCTACTTGGGGAGTGGAGGGGTGTAGGAATCAGCTAGGTGACAGGGCAGGGGAAGGGGAGGGCCGGAGAATGTTCCAGGACAGGCTGCGGGAACATCACGTGAAAAGAGCCTGGACGCAGCACAGCACAGTGGAGAGCATGGAGCCCCCTTTAAGGGAGGGTCTGAGCTGCCTCCCTCAGTGCAGCTGGTTTTCTGTCCCCTTAAAGGAACAGGGTGTCCTCTCCCTTGAGCGTTCCCGGGAGAAGGAGCTCCGTGTCACGTCTTGATGAAAGGAGGAAGCAGAACACTTCGGCTTGTTCTGCGGTAATGACCCGCGTGGTGGAACAGGACCAATTTGTAAGTACACTTGGTGCTTCAGGCGTAATCACAGGCGCCTGTGACCCAGAACTCTCAGTGTCTGGGAGAACGGACATAGGAACTGCCAGAGGCTCAGCAGACAGATCCCCGGCAGCCAGAGGCTGACTGAGCCAGGCACAGCCCGGGAGGGAGCTGGACCTACAGGCTACTGTCCCAGGAAGGAGCCAGGGCAGGGCCCTGGACTTCAGCCCCACCCCAACCCAGACCTCTTCCAGGCTGAGCAAGCAGCTGGCCAGGGCGAGCCAGAGTAGTACTTATAAGCAGAGGCTGTCTGTGTTTGGATCTCACCTATGCCAGCTCTGAGCTGTGTGACCTTGAGCAAGTTGCTAAACCTATCTGAGCCTCTGTTTCCTCACCAGTCAAATGGCATAATAAGAGAACCCTCCCTGTAAGGACATTCATTCATTCAATAGAGTGCCTTCACGGAATGCAGGTGTGCTGTAAAAATCCAGTAAGAAAACTCAAGTGCTGCACAGTCTGGCCCATGGGAAGCTTCATGATGATCTGCATGGCCATTTTCCTCTTCCACCAGTCTGCTACCTGGACGGAGACAGGGTGGCCAGTGTGAGCAGAAAGGAAGTCGCAGTCAGTCATGCCATGAAGCACACAGCTCGGCTGTCCTATACTGAGAATCTGAGGGCCCCCAGGGCCGGCAGGGCCTAAATTCCCGAAGGAGGTGGAGACGGTTCACTCACTGCCTCACCATCAGGGTGGCAGGATGATTTATTGGGATGCTGAATTGTGTGTCTCTCACACACACACATATGCACACACTCACTCTTCCCGGCCTCCTCTTCAGAAACAGTGGAGATCTGGCTGGAGTGGGGGTGGCAGACATACCTTGGGGCAGAGGTGACCCTCGCCACCCCACTTTTCAGAACCACTAGTGGTGGTCATACGTGAGTTCCTGAGAACTCCACTTAGCCTGCTCCAAGTGGCCCCAGCAGGGACCACCTTTGCTCAGGGGCTGAAGTCTGGGCCACACAAAACCAAAAAAGATCCTTAAACATAGCCCACCTGCAATGCAGGTTAATGGGGGACCAAGGGAAATTACAAACTTGAAAAGATTAGGAGGCTGGGTGGGTGGGTAAGAAAACAGCTTTCTTAAGGAAGACCTGGAGCTAAGCTTCCCCCCACACAACCACTTTCCTTAACCCTCACTCCAGGCAGCTGTGGCCAAGGCTGGAAGCATCAGCCTTGAGTCCCACCCTTGTCACCTCTAATTTAGGGCTTTTTCATGTAAAGAGATGGGGGGGGGGCTCCTCTGGCCCAATCTAGACTTGAGACACTCTAAATATTCAGTTGGCTATATCTCACAATTTAAAAAAGCAAATCAATTATTCTATTAGTAGGGTAATGGGGTTTTAATTTTTTATTTCCAATATTTTCTTTAGTTTGTCTATGCTACTTTAAACTGTCACACTATGTTGTGTCTATGAGCTGGGCACTTTACAAATGTCAGTCCTTGTCACACTCACTCCAAACCTCTGTAGGACCAGTACAGAGAAGGGAGCTGAGGCTGCTCAGAGAGGTTGAGTAACTCACCCAGGATCACACAGCTAGGCGGGGACAGAGGCTAGCTATAGAGTGCTTGCCCCTGACCTCTACTCTATACTGCCTCACAAAAATGTGACAGCCTGTCTTTGGGCCCTGGTTCTAGGAGGGTGGCCTGGCATGCAGTCTACTCCTGCTGGCCAGAGTGATCTTTCCTTTGTGAGGTTGTGTGAAGTCAGGCCACTAGAATGGTGCTGATACACTGATTCAGGGTGACGCACTCTGACATAGGACAAGCTTGGGGTGCTGGGTTGGCATTGGTTCACCACCCGCCCTTGGGCTTGAGCTGTGTCAGCTCTCATCCCTCTGTCTCTGGCTGCAGGACTGGTGTTGGGCAGATAAAATATATTATGCTCACTTTGTTAAAGATGGTGCTGCCCACATGGAAGCCCTTCACCCAGGTGATATTTGCCCTTATGCTTGTGATGGCTGTGGGGGAAAAGTTGTAAGCAGGCCTGGTCGTTATAGCTTAAGGCTTTGTTTTAAGAGTAAACTCTTCTCCACACCCTTGACTGATTGGATGATGTAGGGTGGTGATGTAGGGAGGAATTCCATTATGTCTCAGATGGGTGGCTTTGTATCAGAGACTTTCTTGTATGTATAATTGGATTAAAGGTTTGGATTATCTATGCTATAAAGTGGGCGGACCGGTAGCTAGATCTCTCTCTCGGTTCCTGGGTTCCTGAGATCAGTATTAGAGAGGAGAGCAGATTAAGGCCATGTGGAGGAGAAGTAGCCAAGATGCATGAGTGCTGAGGAAGAAGCCAGTTTGTTAAGAGTTTGTGCAGGAGGAGATGGGAAACAGAGGTGAATAAGTCTGGTGAGCTGGAAAGCTTTGATGCTAGGAAACTCGGATAAGTCAGTAGCTTTGTGAGCACTGAATGTGTGGGTTTTGGAGCCCAGTGTGTGTTTTTGCTTGCCTGCCGGGTGCAAGCTAGAATTAAAGCTGATGGCTCACCAGTTCTTGGCTCCTGAGTTTCATTGCCATCTGTCCGAATCCAATGCGAACCTGCGTGGGTCGGGCGGCTGTGATAGTGGCCCTGACTACTGGCTTTACATTTGGCGTAGTCTGTGGCAGGATTCGATACAGTTCAGCATGGAGCCACCACCATTTTTGGGTGGTGGAGTAGAGGACTGGTTGCTGTTTTGGTTTCCCATAGCTGTTTTTGGGGGAACTGTTGGATGGCTGACTTTTACAGCCATGCGTGAGGAAACCGAGAGCTCTATGGAAGAGGCTTCCCAGGACCTGCAGGACAAGCAGTGGAAGGAGCTGGAGGAAACGTGGGAGAAACAGATGCTGACCCTGGAGCTGAAGGAATCGCTGGAGGAGGAAGCTGACCAGGTTTGCGAGATTCACCTGGAAGTGGAGCAGATGCTGGAGAAGGAATCACAGGTTCGTGAGTTGGAGATTGCCCTGGATGTTGTGGAGAGCCAGCAACGGCATGAGGCCGGGCCTGAGGCCAGGACCGGGGCTGAGGCTGGGGCTGGAGCTGCAAGTCCTGCTGAGCAGAAGGCAGCGGTGGCCCGGAGTTCGAGCTCAGCGGTGGGAGCTGATGTTTTCAGTTCCTCTTTGGAGGATGAGGAGAATCCAGCTGGAGTTGCAATCTGCAGACTCCAAAAGGTAAACGTTGGCAGCTGCAGCGGGAGGATGAACAGACATCCCGGGAGCCAGGCATGCTTCGCTGAGTGGCCACTGAAATGGCAGGGAGTGCCTGCTAAGCTGTTGATAGGTCTGCGATTTGGGGACATAGGGGTGGATGCCATCATGCTCCCCAGAGCAGAGATGGAAATGCTGGCTGCCATTGCCACGTGCTTCTCTTTAGGACAGTGTGAGACTTGCCATGATGGCAGGAATGAGGGGGGAGGCTAAAGCCCTATGTGTGTGGACTGATTTCCTGGACTATGACCGGATGGGCACAAGCTCCTTTGTTGAATGGACTTACGGATTTTGGACAATGTGAAATACCCTGATGGGGGTGAGGGGTGGCTTTGCTGGAGGCCCTCCCCCTGCCCCGGGAAGCCTTTCAAATGGCAAGAGAGAAGGCCGAGGACATTTTGCGCTTTTGGCAAAGTGCTCAGAGACTGGTGAAATGTGTGTACCTTTGTAATTGTTGAAACTGTATGATTTGTGCTATTGCTATAATTTGTGTAATGTACTTAATTTCATTGTACAGGGATGCCGGTGGTGTAAATTGTGGGTAGTAAAGTGAGCATAGGGGTGGATTGTTGGGCAGATAAAATATATTATGCTCACTTTGTTAAAGATGGTGCTGCCCACATGGAAGCCCTTCACCCAGGTGATATTTGCCCTTATGCTTGTGATGGCTGTGGGGGAAAAGTTGTAAGCAGGCCTGGTCGTTATAGCTTAAGGCTTTGTTTTAAGAGTAAGCTCTTCTCCACACCCTTGACTGATTGGATGATGTAGGGTGGTGATGTAGGGAGGAATTCCATTATGTCTCAGATGGGTGGCTTTGTATCAGAGACTTTCTTGTATGTATAATTGGATTAAAGGTTTGGATTATCTATGCTATAAAGTGGGCGGACCGGTAGCTAGATCTCTCTCTCGGTTCCTGGGTTCCTGAGATCAGTATTAGAGAGGAGAGCAGATTAAGGCCATGTGGAGGAGAAGTAGCCAAGATGCATGAGTGCTGAGGAAGAAGCCAGTTTGTTAAGAGTTTGTGCAGGAGGAGATGGGAAACAGAGGTGAATAAGTCTGGTGAGCTGGAAAGCTTTGATGCTAGGAAACTCGGATAAGTCAGTAGCTTTGTGAGCACTGAATGTGTGGGTTTTGGAGCCCAGTGTGTGTTTTTGCTTGCCTGCCGGGTGCAAGCTAGAATTAAAGCTGATGGCTCACCAGTTCTTGGCTCCTGAGTTTCATTGCCATCTGTCCGAATCCAATGCGAACCTGCGTGGGTCGGGCGGCTGTGATAGTGGCCCTGACTACTGGCTTTACAACTGGCAATCTGATGTCCCTGTCGGTGTGTCCCTCCTACCCCTGTGTTGGGCAGATAAAATATAATATGCTCACTTTGTTAAAGATGGCGCTGCCCACATGGAAGCCAGTCACCGGGGTGATATTATTTGCCCTTATGCTTGGGATGGGTATGGGGGAAAGGCTGTAATATAAGCAGGCTGGGTCGTTATAGCCTAAGGCTTAGTTTTAAGAGTAAGCTTTTCCCCACACCCTTGACTGATTGGATGATGTAGGGTGGTGCACTCTCCTGAGCAATCCCATTATGCCTCAGATGGGTGGCTTTGTATTGGAGACTTCCTTGTTTGTGTAGATTGGATTAAAGGTTTTGAATCCACACTATAAATTGGGGCAGGCTGGGAGATTGCTCACTCTTGGTTCCTGAGGTTAGTATTAGAGAGGAGAGCAGATGAAGGCCACGTGGAGGCCAGGAGAAGCAGCTAAGATGGCAGAGTGCTGAGGGAGAAGCCAGTTTGTGCTGGAGGAGATGGGGAACAAAGGTGAATAAGTCTGGTGAGCTAGAAACCTTTGATTTTAGGAAACTCGGATAAGTCAGTAGCTTTGTGAGCATTGAATGTGTGGGTTTTGGAGCCCGGTGTGTGTTTTTGCTTGCCCGCCAGGTGCAAGCTAGAATTAAAGCTGAAAACTGTGCCTGGAACACAGCATGTGCTCAGTGGATGTTTGCTGAGTGAGTGGATGACCCAGCAGAGCTTGGAGGGAGAGAAGCCGTGTCCAGCTCAGTCGCTCCTGTCCTCTTGCTTCTGGACGGTGTCAGTAATGTGCCCTCAGTGGCAGCTCGGTAAGCAGACACAGATCTGGGTCTCCCTGATTTGTGTTTGGTTTCTATGTTTAGAACATCTTTTCTGAATCGCTTCCCTTCAGCTTTTCTTAAAGTAGCTGGTGGAGAAAGAACCACAGTCCCGGAACCAAGGCGTGTTCAGGGGATGAGGAGTTGCTCCATGCCACTGCTGCGATCAACAAACGGTCGTTCACATCCAGGACAAGCCTCAAGAAGAGAACGGTTGGAAGGGAGCCGGCCAGGAGAGAGAACAGAAAAGGAGAAGATAAACGCATAGGGTACTTAGTTTTCATTGCACCTATACTATAGCAAGAACAACAGAAATCAAAACAGAAGGTGAAAAATATCACCCACGGTCCTGATACCTTCCACAAATCAACTGTGACATATTTATTTATGATGACAGGCCCTGGGCAGAGGCTGAGGTCAATGGTTCCCAGGACACAGAGCAAGGGACTGGGTCCCAGGGTCGCCCCCACATCCTCAGCCTTGCTGCTGATGTACCAGGTGAGCTGTAGCAGAAGCAGGGCCACTTAGGTCCCTTCTGCAAACTGGGACAGAGCTGGAAGAGCCTGAACAGGTGCGCATCACAGAAGAGGCAGCTACTGCAGTGGAATGACAGGGAGGCGAGGGGTGGGGCAGGGCTTAGAGCCTGAGGCTTGGGAACCAGAGGGGCAGTCGATCTCAGCTCCACCTCTTCCTGGCTGGGTGAACTCAGGCAAGTTGCTTAACCTCTCTGAGCCTCAGTTTCAGCCTTTGCAAATTGGGGGTGCACGTACCTCACAAGGTTACTGTGGCCTGGGCGGGCAGTGGCGCAGTGGATGGAGCCTCAGATGAGATGCTGAGGACCCAGGTTCCGAGCCTCGAGGTCGCCAACTTGAGCACAGGCTCACCGGCTTGAGCGCAGGATCACTGGCTTAAGCATGGGATCATGGACATGACCCCAACATCACTGGCTTAAGCAAGGGGTCACTCACTCTGCTGTAGCTGCCCCCCCGCCCCACCATCAAGGCACATATGAGAAAGCCATCAATGAACAACTAAGGAGCCGCAAGGATGAATTAATGCTTCTCATCTCTCTCCCTTCCTGTCTGTCTGTCCCTATCTGTTCCTCTTTCTCTTTTTCTTTCTCTCTGTCACAAAAATATAAAAATTAAAAAAGGAAAAACAAGGTTATTGTGGAGAGTAAATAATGTTTACATGTTTAGATATTTAGAATATAATAGTATATGCAAATACACATATTTGTGGATAATATATACACACAGTTCAGCCCATCTCTATATCACTTTGTCTGTGGTGTAAGCCTTGTCAATAATAGCTGTTACTATTACTACTGCTATTATTATTATTATTATTATATTAAAGGGACTAGCAGAATTAAGTGGTAAGGGAAGTCAAGAATGAAAATCCTTTTCTTCTGCTGTGCTTAACTAACATTTTGAACCCAGTAGACAAAGGAGGAACCTTATTTAGAACATATTCAAAACACCAGAAAATGGTTGTTTTCCAGAAGGAAAAAAAAAAGCATCATAATTATCACATGCATGCGCTCGTGCACACACACACACACACACACACACACACACGTACACACGCGCGCGCGCACACACACACACACACACACACACATACACCCCCACACACGCGCGCGCACTTTAATCCGAATCAAGCTGATGTGAGCACCAGCCTCCCAGAGCTGCTCCTGGTGCATTTTTCCTCCACAGGGTTTCACAGGCAGAACTCCCACCTCAGAGTCTAAAATCTGCCAAGTGGGGAACCGACAGCTCAGAAAATTGCAAGCACCCTGTGATTTAAGGGAACACACCGCATGGGAGGTAAACAAGCTCCTGATTCTATCTGACTCCCTTTCCTTCACCGATGCCACCCTGGAAGGCGTGGGCAGAGGGAGGGAGCACAGCCATGGGACAGGTGGTGGGTGTGGAGGAGACGGCACAGGCTCCACGGTCCACAGCCCTGCTTCCTCCCCTTCTGGAGGTGTGTGACCCTGAGCAGATCCTTTGGTATCTCTAAGCCTCAGTTTTCCTATCTGTAAATGAGACCATAAGACTGTCCTTTCCCTAGGCTGCTCACAGTGACTAAAGAGATGGTGGGTGCAAATCAAATAGCAAGGTGCCTAGCATGTAGTATGCTCTCATGGTGGGGGTTACGGTCATCCCTCCAGGCCCAGTGGTACTCCCCCTTCCTGCAAAAGCCAATGGCTTTCTACTGCAGGTCTTTGTTCCATGCTTCACTCACCCCCCCAGGCACTTCCAGATCTCAGAGGGATGATGGACAAGTTGCTAGACAAATACCTGGCTTCTTGGCCCCGCTCCCCGGGACACCTTTGAGGTCTGATCTATGACCTCAAAGCCCCCAGAGGTCCCCAGAAGAGTGAGCCCAGTTGCCCACAGTGGTCACCTGCTCATTAACACACCCTGTATTGGCTTTCTACCTCTTCCAACATTACTTCTCCCAACGGATGTTCCCCCAAATACACTGCTTGTACTCAGTGTCTCTGTTCCTGCCTCTGGGGAGACTCAATCAATGTCAGCTATTAAAACAATAGGAAGATCAGGCAATAACACGGTCACATCTTGAGTCTGAGGTCCCAGCAGAACATCTAGTTAATGTCCATCCTACAGCTCAAGACAAAAGGCAGGGGAGACAGTTGGGGGTCCCCCCCAGAGACCACATTGGGGCTTTTTGTTTTTGTTTAGTTTTGATTTTCCAAAGATTTTTTAGAAGCAGAAAGAAGTTGGTTAGACTCTAGTTGGGGTGAAAACAAAGCCTGCTTTGGACTGAACCAAAGCTCATCCCCTAAATTATCATATGATAGATCTCTATAACGAGATCTGCAGTCAACATTTCCTCTATCTTTTGGGGGACATGCTTCCTGAGGACTGCTGCCTAGTTCTGTTCTGAATTTGTCTGGTGCTCCCGGGAAGCTGCAGGAATGCAATTTAAAGCTGAATCTTTAATATATGGCTTTCTGTTTTGTTCTTGTAGGTGAAATCTGGGCTTTACTGAGCATGAACAATTTCCCCTGAAGGTATCTGAGATTTTTAACAAGTTCTGAGGTTGGCGTCTCCATTTCTGACTATAAGTCTTAAGTAGGAGGGTTCTTTTGCATTCACTATTTATCTTGTATTGATTTGGGGCCAAGAAAGGGACAGCCATGATACTTAGGGCCGGAGGGAGATTGTAGAGGCTGGTTTTACTCAAATTTATAAAGGGATATCTGGAAAGAAAAGAAGGTGTCTGGACAGATAGCTGGGAGCACAGACATTAGTAGGGCAGGTGGGGGTAGAAGGAACCTCTGACAAGGTTGAGAAGAAAGCAACCAGGAAATGGAAGGGATGCAGAAAGATCACCAGGAAAGTCAAAGGAAGAAGAATTTCAAAGGGTGGAGTGAGGGAATTATTTTACCATCAAATTAGAAAAAAAATGTTGATGACAATATCCAGTATTGTTGAAAACACGAAGAAACATACACCCTCTAACATGACTTGTTGAGTGTGATCTGATGTAATTTTTCTGGAGGACAATTTAATAATGTGCCTCCAAAGTTTTTTGAAACACACACAGCCTTCTCCAATAATTTCGCTCTCAGTCATTCATCCTTAGATTTCGTTTCTGAACTGTTCCTCATAATTTTGTTTTCAATTAGGGAAAATTGGAAACAATCTACATTTATTCTCAAAAATCCCAACCGTGGGCATTTGGCTCAATAAGTTATGGTTTCATCAAGAATGAAAAATATCAGGGAGCTATCTATGTACATTGATGGTGTGAATGTTTATTGACAGTGAGAGAAGATTCAACAATACAGCAAATGGGAAAACACATCATGGAGCCATATGCTGAGTATAATCTCAATGATTTTTTTCTTAATAGAAATTGATTAAAAGTCTGCAAGAACTGCCACACAGTATCAATGGGGTTCCTCTTGCTGACTGATGATGAAGATGTCTGTGGTAGGGTATCAGTTTCCATGTTCCTTATGCTGCCTTCAGGTGATGCCCACCAAGAGGGTACCAGCACCCTCAACACCTTCTCATGTAACTTCCCTACTGCAGAGACTATAAAACCCAAAGAAAAACCATCATATTTCCCAGACTCCCTTGCAGCTCAGTAACCTCAGTGATCTTGCAATTTTTAAAGGACTGCTATGGACTGAACTGTGTCCCCCCAAAATTCATAGGTTGAAACTCTAACCCTCAATGTAATGAATGGTATTCGGAGATGAGGACTTTTGGGAGATAATTAACATTAGATGAAGTCATAAGGGTGGGGTCCTCATGATAGGATTAGTGCCCTGATAAGAAGAGACACCAGACAGCTTCCTCTTGTGCTAGCTTCCTGTTACATGAGAACAGCAGGAAGGCAGCCGTCTATAAGCCAGGAGAGTTCTCGCCAAGAACTGAGTCAGCCAGCACCTTGATCTTGAACTTCCCAGCTTCCAGAACTATGAGAAAAAAATGTCTGTTGTTGATGCCACCCAGTCTATGGTATTTTGTTGTAACAGTCTGAGCTGACTGATACATTTCTGTTTTTTATGTGGCAAGCCGGGCTTCTGAAGTTTGATTCCCTCCCACTTCTAAACATTGACCTCCACATGGGATGGCCACTTTGGTTGTTTCTTTCTGGTGGCTATCGTCCTACTTATGGGGAGTTCCAGTGACCTGGAGTCAAGAGGCAGGACTCAGGGTCACAGTGTGCATGGTGGCAGCTTGGTACTGATTTAGCAGCTGCATTGGGGGTGAGGGGTGGCGGCGGCGCTAGTCACAGTGGCAGTAGTGTGAATCTGGAACCGGCAGCTGTAAGACCAGCCTTTCCAATTCCACAAGAAGCTTCCGGACCACGGCAGTGACAGCCTCCCTCTTGGCGGCCCAGTTCTGCTCTGTGACATTACAAATCAAACTGAGATCTGGGCCTCAGCCCCCAACAATTCTATAGACCATTGTAAACTCCACACAATGTCCCTTCTCTACCTTGAAACTGGCCTGAGTGTCCTCATCTCATTTTGCCAGGCAGACAGGAGGCAGAGTTGGGCCCTCCCTCTTCTCTGCTCTGTCTATATTTACGGCACAAACTCCAGACCCAGCCTCCTCTGGGACTTTCTCTTTTGTTTTAAAAAAATTCTCAACAGTGACTACTGCTGCCTCTTTGGGTTCTAGCCATAAATAATCCCAATGCAAGGTTAGCCCTTTGCCGAACCAAGACAAGTTGTCCACAAGGGTCTGCCGAGAGAGAACATCACAAAGATATTATTTCAAGGCTCTAGATCCCTATATCTGGATTTCTGATATTTAGAAATTGTCATGTATTACTAATAGAATAAAGAAGTTTCAGGCCCTGGCTAGTTTGCTCAGTGGAGAGGATCAGTCTGGCATATGGATGTCCCAGGTTCAATTTCTAGTCAGGGCACACACAGGAGCAGCTATCATCTGCTTCTCTCCCTCTTCCCCTCCCACAGCCAATGGCTCAGTTAGTTTGAGCATTGGCCTCAAGCACTAAAAATAGTTCAGTTGATTCAAGCATCGGCCCTAGATGGAGGTTGCTGGGTGAATCTGGGTTGGGGTGCATGTGGGAGTCTGTCTTACTATCTCCCCTTCTCTCACTTAAAAACAAAATATTTCAGAAATAAAGATGTCACATGTAAAGGTGAAATAAGCAGCAGCATAGGAAATTGGGGGGGACATGAGAACAAACTCTATGGATAAGTTCCCTGAGAAGAGATGATGGGGTTTATCCATTGTGTCCCCTAGATCTGTACCATTCGACGCCATTGCCACTGACCACATATGGCTACTGAGTTCTTAAAAGATGGTGAGTGGAAAAATACACATCAGGTTACAGAATGACTATGAAAATGATAAAAATAAAAAAGAGCCTGACCAGGCGGTGGCGCAGTGAATAGAGCGTCGGACTGGGATGTGGAAGACCCAGGTTCGAGACCCCGAGCTCGCCAGCTTGAGTGCGGGTCCACCTGGCTTGAGCAAAAACTCGCCAGCTTGGACCCAAGGTCGCTGGCTCCAGCAAGGGGTTACTCAGTCTGCTGAAGGCCCGCGGTCAAGGCACATGTGAGAAAGCAATCAATGAACAATTATGGTGTCGCAATGGCAACGAAAAACTAATGATTGATGCTTCTCACCTCTCTCAGTTTCTGTCTGTCTGTCCCTACCTATCCCTCTCTCTGACTCTCTCTCCGTCCCTGTAAAAAAAAGAATGTGAAATATCCTATGAATAACTTTTCTATTGATTACGTGTTTCAGGTTGAAACAATAATAGTTTGGGTATATTGAATTAAATGAAATATATTGTTAAAATCAATTTCACTTATCTCTTCTTTCTTTTTTGCCTGTGGCTGCTGCTGGAAGATTTCCAATTTCGCAAGCGGCTGGTTTCCTATTTCTCCTGTATAGCACTGCCCGGGAGCATCTCAGGGGATGGACGGGGCGATTCCAGAGCCTGAGTTTTAGGGTCAGGAAGTGACTACATTAAGGGAACATGAATGGGGGTGGGGAGAGATGGTAGCTTTTACAGAAAATTGGCAGTAAATTAAAGGAGGGACGTGTCAATGGTTCGAGGGGAAGGAAGGATCCAGGGAATTTCCTGTAGGATGAGGAGTCTGAGGCTACTAGCCCAAAATTCAAGTTCAAGAGAGGGAAGGCAGCCCTGTCAGAGAGAGGATGAATATATGAGCCAGTCCAGAGTGGGGATGGAGGACGTGGGTGGACACGGTAGAGGAGGACATTGTGGGCTGAATGAAACGTGACAACGCCAGCAGTGTGTCCTGTGTCATATACACGTAGACAGAAGACTGGAGTCAATCACCAAGATGTTAGCGCTCTCTGGAAGCTTCCCAGGCTCCATTGCACAGGTATTGATCTTCTAATTAGCCAGCTAATAATTTTTTCCTTTTAAGAATCCAAGGGGCCTGGGGAGCAGAGCTTTTGGGTCAGAGAAGGACACACAAAAGGCTGTTGTTCAGAGAACCTTGGGATCCACCCTGGGCCCCACCTCAGTTTCTGGAATCTGAATCTTGTGGGGGGGCTTCCCGGCGATTTTGAAGGGAGCCCCACTCAGAGCCTTTGTGGCCTTGCCGCACAGCCCACAACGTTGCCTGGAAACACCGTGAGACTTTGTAATACGATGTGGGCTTTGGTTCCAGACAGTGGTGTCATGTGTTTCTTAGATCAGTGGCCCCTCCAGGGTGGCTGGTTTGGCAGCCAGTCTTCAGACAGCACCAGAGATGCTGGGAGGGCTGCCAGGGGGCCTCCCAACCTGACCTGAGGCTGAGGGGACCACCTGCCACCGCTCTGGCAGGACCCTACACACCGCAAGTGCCTCAGAATGCCTCGAGCCCTCTGACCTTAATCACCTGCTTCTTGGCAAGAGCCGATGTGCATCATCACGCCTGCTCTGAGTTCACAGAGAACTGAGGGGGCACCATGTGCCCAGCACAGGGGCAGCGCTGGACAAGACTCATCCCCCTGAACCTTCACAGCAACCTGCACATGCTGACCTATTACCGTCCCAGCTTACAGATGAGGAAACTGAGGCTCAGAGAAGGTAAGCCACTTTCCCAAGGGAAAGGAATGCCCGAGGCCAACCATGAAATGTGGCAAAACCAGAATGCAACCCGCAGTGTTTGTCCCCTGCAGAGTAATCCTGAGAGTTCCCGGTTACCTGCCTCAGCCCTCGGTGTGCATCTCTGGGAGTCTCGCAGGCAGGGTTTGGACCCGAGGGAAGATCAGAATGTTGGATCTCTCTCCATCACCCATCATAAAGGTGGAGAGTGCCTGAGGCTGGCCTCCTGAAGGGAGGAGCTCAGGGAAGGCGCTTTCGGGTGCTGGGGTCCCTGGGAGGCGCCCAGGAGGTACTGCGTTCTGTACAGCATCATTTTCGACTTGTCGGAACTTGCCAAATGAATTACAAAATAAAGTCCCAAACGACAGAATAATGAGCTAGTGCATTTGAAATGTAAAACAAATAGGTAACTCTCCAGCGAGAAGGCAGAATAAATGGCATTTGGATGACATCTGGTGATTAAATTAAGCCGTAATGAGCTCATGAATAATGTGCCCAGAGATGGCTGGGGAGGGCGATTATTTTCCAAGCTCAGGAATTCAAGCCCCTAGTCTTCTCAGTAATTGTGTCTACGAGCCTAGTTGGGGTTGTGGGCTCTGGGCTTGCAGACGGGCCACCAGCCCGCCTACTTCACTAGAGACTCAGCCTGCAGGAAGGACCAGGGAGCCAAACCCAGGCCTGTGGGTGCCGAGAGAACCTTCCAGATCATCCAATCCACTTTCACCGTTTTATACCTTGGGAAGCTGAGACATAAAAAGATCAAGACACTTGTTCAAGGGTGACCAGCAAAACCAGGGCTAGGTTTTTCTGATCATCAGCACAGAGGCCTGCCTGCTAAAATACCACATCTTCCCTTCGGCCCCATTGTGGCCCAGCTCCAGAGATGGCTGCCCCGTAAAGCCACCTTCCTGCACTCACACCCTTGTGGTGAGCCTCCCCTGGAATCTGGGCTGGACTGTGACTTGCTGTTGACTAATAGAATTTGATGGGAGTGACGCTGCCTGACTTTCAAGATTAAGTCACCAGAAACCTTGCCACTTCCACCGACAACTCTGGCAGCCACCGTGGAAGAAGTCCCGCTCCCCTCTGAGCTGTGAGGAGGCCCACAGTGCCGTGTGATGAGTCTGCATAGAGAGAGAGTGATGGCCGGGCAGCCGCCAGACCCTCCCGCATCTCAGAGAGGGCCCCAGACAGGTGCCTGAAGAAGTCACCCTGGAATCCCGCCCTGTCAGGCTTTTGGATGACTTCAGCCCCAGCCACCATCTGGCTGGAGCCACAGGGGAGACCCCAAGGGAGATCCAGCTGGCTGAGTCTAGTCAACCCACAGAAATGTGAGCGTTGATAATACAGTGTTGTTTTAAGCAACCAAGAGAGTTAATTTTGTGTCAGCTTGACTGGCCTAAGGATACCCAGATAGCTGGTAAAACATTATTTCTGGGTTTAAGTGGCCCACCAGGTTGTCGTGTTGATTGTGTACAGCAGTGCTGCAGCATCTAACAGCAGCAGTGTGTATGAGATCAGGCCTGAGCAGTCCCTGAAGAAGAGGGTTAAATTACATGAAGAAGTGACCACAATGCTTGTGGTCCTCCTACTCCTGCCACATGGCCTTCTCCCTTCCAGTCTCCCTCCCAGCCTGTGGCCTCATGGGGAGTTGTCTACGATCAATTGCCGAAAAAGAAAAGACTCAGGCCTGGTTTACAGATGGTTCTGCCCAATATCCAGGCACCGCCCAAAAGTGGACAGCTGCACCATGCCAGGCCCTGTCTGGGATGTCCCAGACAGAGGGACAGCGGTGAAATGAAATCCTCCCAAAGTAGGCAGAAAAAAACGGGCAGAACTTCGGGCAGTGCACCTGGTTGCTCACTTTTCTTGAAAGGAGACATGGTCAGATGTGTGATCATCTACTGGTTCACGGGCTGTGGCCCATGGCTGGCTGGATGGTTGGAAGGGACGTGATTGAAAAATGGACGGCAGTGAAATGTGAGGAAGAGGTAGAGGAATAGACCTCTATGAATGGGCAAAACAGGGTGAAAATGTTAGTGTTCATGTAAACGCTCACCAGAAACTCCGCTCGGCAGGAAAGGACTTTAGTGATCAAGTGGGTAGGATGACCCCTTCTGTGAATACTCAGCCACCTCTGTCATCTCCCAGTGGGCTCATCAATGAAGTGGCCATAGTGGCAGGAACCTGGACTTCCACTCACCAAGGCTAACGTGGATCTGCCCACTGCTGAGCACCCAATCCTCCAGCCGCATAGACCAACACTGAGCCCCCATGCAGCACCATTCCCCAGGGTGGTCACCCAGCTACCGAATGGTAGCTTGGTGACATTAGACCACTTCTGTTGTGGGAGGGGCAGCATTTTGTCCTCACTGAAATGGACACTTTCTCTGGGTGTGGTTTGCCTTCCCTGCACAGAACGCTGCTACCAAAACCATCCATGGATTTACAAGATGCCTTGTTCACTGTCATGGTGTTCCACACGGCATTGCTTTTGACCATGGAACCTCCTTCACAGCAAAAGAAGTGTGACCGTGGGCCCGTGCTTATGGAGTTCACTGGTCTTACCATGTTCCCCACCATCCTAAAGCAACTGGCTGGACAGTACAATAGAATGGCCTTTTGAAGACTCAACTGCAGTGTCAGCCAGGTGGCAAAACATTGCAGGGTGGTAAGGACGAGTGTGTCGAGTACAGGGGATCCGTTAGGAGGGCTCTCAGTGTCATCATTCCCTCCCTGTGATTGAAGTCAATGAAAAATGACAGCAGCCCAACTCAAGCTGGACTGCGAATGGCCCAGACCCTTCCGGAATCTGAAGTCTGACCAGCTGAGGTGCTTACCAAAGGCAAGGGGAATACAGAGGGGCAGTAGGAGGAGGTACTTAAAAATAACACCAGCTATGACCACATGACCAGTTTCAAAAAAAAAGAAAGGACCATAATTGTCATGACTATTTCCTCCTTATTTGTTATAACTACATTTGTGTGTATATGTACATATGTTAATCAAATACCTGTTTTTCGGTTCTCTCTTATTCCCTTGCCATGTAGCGTAAGGTGCACTGACTTCATGTCAGTATTCACGTGTTGTTAGTTTTACATCACAGTATTTAAGATGTCAGGAGAAGAGTAATCATCACTCAAGGACTTGACCACCTCTTCCGGGGAAGCAGTTAGTATGTTTTCGGTTGTTTACAGCCTAGTTCTGTCTTGTGAGATGGAATTATGATCTTGTTATTGTCTTGATTTGGAGAGCAAGTATGGTTTCAGATGCCTATTGGTGCCAAGTTGACAAGGGGTGAACTCTTGGGGGTTATTGTTATGTGTCAACTTGACTAGGCTAAGGGATGACCAGAAAGTTGGTAAAACATTATTTCTGGGTGAGTCAGGAAGGGTATTTTCCAAAGAAATCAGCATTTGCATTGGTGAGCTAGGTAAAGCAAATCACTCTCACCAACTGGGTGGGTGTCAGCCAATTCATCTAAACCTGACAGGAAGGGCACGCTCCCTCTCTTTGCCTCAGCGGGGACATCATCTTCTCCTGCCTCGGACATTGGTGTTGCTAATTCTCGGGCCCTCCGACTCAGATCAGGACTTACACCACTGGCTCCCCCCACCTCTCGGGCCTTTGGACTGGACTGAATCACATCACCAGCTTGCCTCGTTCTCCATCTTTCCTGGTTCTCCAGTTTGCAGATGGCAGATGGTAGAACTTCTCGGTCTCCATAATCGCATGGGCCAATTCCTATAATACATCTCCTTACATATATCGTATTGGTTCTGTTTCCCTGCGGAGCTGAGTTATGCAGCTACTATATTTGGGAGCAGTTTCTTACACAGCTATTTATAATCATCATATAAATGGCTTTTAAAAGAAGGCAAAGTTGTTTTCAGAAAGCTAAAGCAGCCTGACCTGTGGTGGCACAGCAGATAAAGCATCAACCTGGAATGCTGACGTCGCCGCTCAAAACCCGGGTCTTGCCCGGTCAAGGCACATGTGGGAGTGATGCTTCTTGCTCCTCCTCCCACCTCCTCTCTCTCTCTCTCTCCTCTCTAAATGAATAAATAAAATATTTTAGAAAAAAAGAAAGCTAAAGCAGTGGAAGACCAGGATCCTCAGTCCCCTCTCCCTCTAACTTTAATGTGGGTCTTGACCTCTGGGTCTTTCATGGGAACCACCACTCCCAGGTCTGAGGGAGCAGCCTGTCAGAAGTCCTGGAAAAACTGACTCTTTGGTCTCTTTATTCATTTACTCACCAAATATGAATTAAGTTCCATCATGTGAGTAGTAAAGAGACAACTGTAAGAAAACCAGACACTGATTTCATTGTTTAGGGACTTACAGTTCAGCAGGATAAAGAAGAGAAACCAATGAAGTAACCTTGAGGGTCAAGTTACAGGGACAAGTGCTCTGACCGGAAAACCAGGGTTAGGTGAGAAGGGGCGCACTGCCCCATCCAGCCCTGATGAGGCGCAGGACAAAGGACCTGGAGTCACTACAAGTGGGTGGTGCTTGGTCTCAATAAATGACAGCTGTTGTCTTTGTTTTCATTGTTACCACAGTCATTTACAAAAGGCGGGGATGCTTTTCAAGCTGCTTCTCACATTTTCCAAATTAATGGCGGATCTATCAACTGTGTCTTGCTGCCTACAGTGTAACCTGTCTGCACCTGGATGCTCTCCAAGCCCCTGAAATTTGATGTCCCCAAATCTGCCTCCTCTCGGCTTTTTTCCCAACCCTGCTTATCCTGGCTTCCTAGCTCTACCAGTGGCTGCAGCATCCATGGCTTGGGGACACTAAGAGCTGGAAGAAGGGACGGGGTGGGAGGGAAATTACACGGGAGCAGGAAGAACAGGTGTGCACCCCATATCTGTAGCCCTTCGGGGTCTCTGGCAGCAGCTGCATCTCCCAGGCCTGGATCAGCTTCCTGATGCAGGGAACTAATTTTTCACTTGCAAATCAAACAAGACCTCACTTCTCATTTTGCCAGAAGCGGCGGCCAGATGGCTGCACTGGGCATGGGTCGCTCTGTGCTGTGGGGGTTGAGGCAGCTCCAGGACATCTGTGTTGGGCCAGGGGGGTGGGTACTCATACTCAATCAGTTTTAACCATGATCTCTTACATTTGAAGCATGACTCTTTCTGAAGACTTTTCAACCCCAGGAACCGTCCTAATCTTCCCCACACACACACCCCTTGTGACTATCGCCCGCCTTTTAAAGATTTTATTGCTTTTACAGCGGGTAGGGGAGCGAGAAGTATCAACTCATAGCTGCTTCACTTTAGTTGTTCCTTGCTTGCTTGTTGCTTGTCATTTATTCCTTGAACGGACAAGCCCAGGGTTTTGAACTGATGACCTCAGCATTCCAGGTTGACGCTTTATCCACTGCGCCACCACAGGTCAGGAGAGACTACCCCCTTTTGCCAGACGCTGTGACCCACCCATGCCCCTCACCACTGACCTCTATAGCCAAAGCTGCTTAAAGCAAACACCTACAGCCCATTCCCCAAGTCCAAGAAGCATGGTGGCCACTCCAGCCACTCCCTGAGCATAGCTTCCACAAGGGATCTTTGGTGGGTCAATGAAAGTGGGGTTAAACTTGAACTCTACATCCCCCATGAGAACCACCGCTCCCCAAACCTTATCAACAGTAAGGTTTACTCAGCCTCAAGCACCTGACCCCAAAGCTCAGAAGCCAGGGCCAAATAGAGGCCATCTTTCTATTCATTCACTTATGAAGACACATTTACTGAGCACCTCCATGTGACAGGTACTGGGAATACAACATTCAACAAAACACCCTCAATTGTGCGCTCTCTGGTTGAGGTCTTAGAAGACAAGTGTGGCAGAGACTGGCGTGGTGCTCACAAGTTCCCTTTTCTTCTTCCTAGGCACACAGAAAAACTACATTTCCCAGCTTCCCTTGCAGTTGGGTTGGGACGGGTTCTGGCCAGGGAGATGCAGGTTGAGTGTTGGATGCCACTTGTAAGTCTGGACATAAGCCCCCTGTATTTCCATCTACATTTTTCTCTCCCACTTCTACACTGACTACAGAGCTACAGGTTTAAGATAGCAGTATCATAAAGTGGGAGGAGCCAGAATCCCTACTTCCAGCACGTAGGAGGACTGCCAGCAGCTGTCAGCAAACCTCCATGGACTGCAATTAAGTGAGATATATGGCTTCCTTGTGGTAAGCCACTGAGATTCAAGACAGAGCCTCACCCATCCTGGCTATTAAAATAGATGCATGGCCAAGTGTGGTAAGACATATTTTCCAAAGATGGATGAAATGTTATCTCCCATCCCACATGATCTTATAATGGAACTATGACACTCCTCCTGTTGAGTAATGGGCCTTATGAGTTCCACTTCCTTGAGTCTGCAGAACTTTGGGGATTGCTTCAACGGAAGCAATGTTATATGACTTCCAAACCTATGTCATAAAAGGTGAGTGTAAGGCCAGTAACCATGGCCATGCAGATTCACATTGGATTCAGGCAGACAGTAAAGGAACTGTGGAACCATAGGATGGTGGGCCATTCCATTTATTAGAGGCTTGTAACTGTGGACAAGCAAGCAGGCAGGAAAAACTGCTTCTCTCTCTCTCTCTCAACTCACAAGTAAAACAGGTGGTGGTGGGAGAACCCCTTCTTTGGAAAACAAAAGCAAACAATGACTCCTCCCAATGGCAGCAGGCAATCTGCAATCTACAATCCACTACCCTGAGGACAAGCACCTGCAGCCTTATAAAGACTATACACAGGTGGTGCTGCCCCGTGCTCATGCACCAATCAGGCAAAATATAAGCAAGCAAGCCTAACACACTTGTTTGCCCAACAGTGAGACAGTCTCTACCTGGTTCTCTTGGAATGCTTACACTAAGAATTCTACCACCTCGCTGTGAGGAAGCCCAGGCAGGCTGCAAAGAAACCTGCATGGAGAGATACCAAAGCCTCGGGCCCACCCCAGCTTGTCACCCAGCACGAACTCGTCAGGCATGTGAGTAGCCCATCTTGAACATGGATGCTCCCGTCCCAATCCAGCCTCCCCCAGGAAATCTGTCTGGGGGATGGGAAGGGCAGGATGAGAGGGGAGGCCAGCTGCAAACAGAGCCAAGGGCAGAGGCTCCTGGAGAGGCATGGCTGGCGGGGTGGGGTTGGAGGATAAAGACACTGAGTTTGGACAGCATTTTCAAAGTCACAGTTACCCAGAGACAAAATGAAAATGTTTTCTTCTGGGAAGCTGGGAGGCCCTGTCCCCAACCCCATTCCTGAGATGTTACACTCATTCATTCCCACCACACTCCTTTCTGCCCAGATGTTTGAACAGAGTCCCTCCAATCCAGCTGTGGGAAACAGGCTGGGGTGTGGGGGATGGGACTGAGAGCAAATGAGGAATGAGCCAAACTTCTGCCTGGACTTCTTCATTGAGACACAGAGCTGACAGCGACCTCAGTTTCCCCAAAATACCTGGAGGTTGCTAGGTTGCTAGGGAAGGAGGAAGAGCCAGGGTGGGGGGTTTGGGGCCTCTGACTGTAGGCCTGTTTCCACCCCCTGAAGTCAACATTGCTAAATGGGGGTACTGCTCCTGTCCCCCACCTCTAAGTGGGAATGGTGTGAGGCTAACATAACGTAATTGGGGAGAAAGCTTTCTGGGGTGAAGGCGTTTCAGCACTCGTAGGCAGTGCGGCATGGAGGCACCTCTATGAAGGCATTAGGCTACTATACAGTGTTGTCATTAAGGTACTTTGTGTCCCTGAACTTACCTGGCACCCCTCCCCCGAAGGATAGATAGGAAGGGATTCCAGAGCAAACCTTTGGGGGCTGAGTGTCTTGCCTGAAGGGTGGTGGGAACCTCCTTTTCTCTTTCCCTAGAGGAGGCTCTTGACCTCTATATAGTGGCTCCTTTTTGAACCTAGATACTGTGGGAAAGAGAGGAAAATATTTCTTTTTTTTATTTTTTAAAATTTATTTGTGTTTACATAGATTCTAGGGTGACCCCAACTGCATCCCCCCCATATTCCCCTCACCATCTCTCTTACCTCCCCCCTACAGCGCCCTCCTCCCTTCCCTTCAGGTTTAGAGAGGAAAATGTTTCTAGCGAACTTTCTATCTCTAGCCATTAATGAGGGAATTTACCTGTCATGAGTGTGAGAACTAGGAAGGGAAGAGTCTCCCTTAGTCTCATTAGCCCCCAGGTGTGTCTATCCTGAGGTGCCATTAGCCTCCAGCATAGGGGGAATCTGTGTTCCTACCTCAGGGTCTTTGCACATGCTTTTCTCCTGCCTGCATGCTTTTCTCCCAAGATATCTACACAGTTTACCTCTTATTCCTTCAGGTCTCTATTTAAATGTCCTCTCCTTAAAGGGACCCTCACCCAACCTCCCTCCTAAAAATTACCCCAGTGCTCTTTATTTCCTTATCTTACTTAATCTTTCTTCCTCAGTCTAGGCCCTGTTCCATATTATAATATATATTCATTGGTTTGGTTCCAACCTAAGGAAGCCTAAGTTTCCTGAGGGCAGGACCATTGTCTCACAGCTCTACTTTCAGCACCCAGAAGAACAGAGCCAGGCACAGACTAAGTGCTCCGCAAATATTCTTTAATGAATACGTGAAACAGATATTTATGCTTTTTATTCACCCCTCAACAATTTTGAGTGACCTTTGCCCAAGGCACTGAAGACATAACAATAATAAAATCCAGTTCTGCCCTCAGGGAGTTCCCAGTCCGATAGGAAGCAGAGAGCAGTGGCAAAGCTTGAGAACAAGTAGGGAAGCTGAATTCACACTTACCAACTGACATTCATATCTCCAGCCCTGACATCTCTCTTGAGCTCCCATCTCATATATCCAGATGCCTGCTTGAAATTTTCAGGAGGATGGGAATTCAAAACAGAAATCTCTATTTCCTTCTATTCCTGCTCCTCTCTCCTGTTCCCCCTCTCAGTTGCTCAGGCCAAAATGTCCAGGCACTAGGCTGTATTCTCTCTTTGTCCTGCTCCCTGCACCCAGCTGGCAAGTCCTGTGGGCTCTGTCTCCAATATATACCCCAGTTCTGTTTCCTCACTCGTTCCTGTTCCTGCATTTCTTTTCCAAGGCAACTCCCTGAATGCTTCACCCCACCCACCCAACAGCCAGAAGGACCCTTTCAAAACATAAATCAGTTGATGTGACTGCCCTCCCTTGCCTAAAAACCTCCACTAGCTCAGACACCTAGAAAAAAATTCAGACTATGCCTGCTGACCTCTCTGACTCCATCCCACACAACACTCCGTGTCATTTATCATCCTCAGCCTGCACCGACTCACCTGATGCTTCCCAAACACATTGGCCTCACTGTTTCCACCTCAGGGCCTCAGCACTTGTTGTTTCCTCTGCCCAGAAAACTCTTCCTCAAAGTCATCATTAAGCTCTTGGGTCAAATGTCATTTTCTCAGAGAGGTTACCCGTGACTACCGTCAGACATATGCTACCCCATTCCCATTCACTTTTACCCCATGACCTCCCTGGCCCCCTACATCACACAGGACCTCATCTGAAATGCTCATGTTGATCTATGTGTTTATAATGTGGGCATCTCTGCCATTCACTGGGATGGGGAAACTTGGGGCAGAGAATCAGTGGGTAGGGAGGTTTTAGAAGGAAGATGGTGTAGAAGATTTGGCTTGTTGAATCTGAGAGGCCTGGAGTTGTCCAGGTGGGGAGGCCCAATGGCCGAGGACTTGTGGGTTTGAAACTCAGGAAGTTGTTAGAATTAGAGACGGAAATCTGGGTCAACTCCCTGAGACAGCGTGCAGAGCAAGAAGTAGTGGTAGATTAACATTAGAGGTAGCTGGAAGCCATAGCAGGGTCTGAGTGAGTGATAGGGAGACCTGGAGAGGAGGGGCTGGTAAGACAGACTAATGGAGCCTATTCTCCAGGAAACCTGTCCTGTGGTCCCCTGACAAGGGAAACAAAAAGAAAACCACAAAAGCAGAACCCCTGTCACGTGGTCTCCTAGGCGAGTGTCCGTTTCCATCCCTTCTCCAGGCTGAGGTCTGAAAAGTCATCAGGACCACAAGCCACCCTCTTCAGCCCATTTAACAGGGACAGCCCCACCCGGCCTTCAGACATCAATTCTCCTGCCCCTTGGCTCTTACAGGGACCCTGTCAGTCCATGACACTAAATCCAGTAAATAGGGCAGGGCCAGGGGCCTTAGGTGGAGAGATCATGAAGGTGGCATAGCTGCCAACATTTGCAGGAACAGATTCTTTTCATTCATTTGATGAGCCTGACCTGGAGCCATCCCCACTTGGCCTCAGCCCACAGGCTGCTGGCTCCTAATCTCTCCTGGTCCCTGGCTCCTCGCAAGCCGGAGCACATTCATGGTGAGCACATTGGGCAGGTGTCCAGGGCCAGGCACAGGGGCCTCTGAAGGCTGACACCCTTGGGAAACAGAGCCGGGGAGGGCAATTAGAGCCCAGTCTGGGAGCCAGAAGGCCCAGAGGGGTAGACCGGCTATCCCAAGAGTCCCAGTAAGACCCTCAGTCTCAGGGTATTGACATCCAGAGTGTCAGCAAGGGCAGTGTCTCCTAGTAGTCAGGGGCTCAGGCTCTAGTGACCCTAGTCTGCTTTCAAATTCCTGCTGTTACTTTCTCTGGCCATGTGGCCTTCCTCCAGTCACCTGAGCCTCAACTCCTCCATCTGTAGAATGGGGCTAAGGCTGTGATGAGGATTAAATAAGATAATGCATATGCCAATGCTGGGCACAGTGCCTGGCACCTAACAAGTGCTTGAGAAATATCAATGTTCATTATGATTTCATATTAGAATACTTTTTGGAATGACGTAGAGATGGAGGAAAGAGGTTTCCCCAGAGGATGAATAATCTCCAGATTCATTTCCTCCCACATTGCTTTCCTCAGGGGAGCCTGTGCTCAGTGAAGCAAGCATTCTCTGGAGTCACTTGGCCAAAGGCTGGAAACACACTGCTCCTCACCTTAACCCCACCCCACCACCGGGAAAGGTGTGCCCAGCAAGGGAGCCCAGCCCGGAAGCCTCACGCCAGCAAAGACCCCAACAAGAGGTTCCTGGCCACATGCTGGGACTCTGGGCCCTTCAGGCTCTCTGCTCCAGGGGAGGGGTCCTGCAGGATGGTATTTGTAACTCGCAGAGGCAGGCCAGCGCCTCCCTCCATGTCTGTGAAAGGAACAGGCTCTCCCTCTCTCCTCTCTCTACTTGGAATGGTTTCTATCTTGACAAATTATGGATTTAATGACATCTCTCCTGGGTGGGCAGGGGGTGCCTTCTCCAGAGGAGGTCCAGGCCCTGAGAAATGGTTGCCAGTAGCTGTTGCCACCCCATGGGGTGGGCAGAACCCATCTCTGCTCTGTTTTATAGAAGAGAAAACTGAGACTCATCCCTGGCCGGATAGCTCAGTTGGTTAAGAGCATCATTCTGATGCACAGAGGTTGCCAGTTCAATCCCCGGTCAGGGCACAGACAGGGACAGATCAAATTTCCTGTCTTTCTCTCTCCCTCCCTTCCTCTCTCTAAATAAATTTAGTAATTAAACAAACAACAATAATTGAGACTCAGAGCAGTTGAGTGCCTTGCCCAAGGTCACATCTCAATTTGATGTGGCAGGGAGGGTTTGCAGCCCAGGTCTCTGACTCCGAGTCCAGTGCTCTCCCGGGGTTGGGGAAAGGGATGGAAAGAGAGCCTATTGGGAGAATCATCTGAGGTCACCTGCTCTTGGCAGCCTGAGGCCTTGGACACTCTGGTCCCCACAGGGGCTAGGTCCCTTGGTCTTCCCTGCAGGAAGGCCATGGGGGGAGGAAGTGGGGACAGAAATGGAAAACAGACATCATGGTGGGATTCAGAAGGGGGTCTGGCCTGGCTTCCATCCCATCTCCCCGTGTGACCTTGGACGGGTCCCTCTCCTCAGAGCCTCCTTCTTTTCAGCTTTGAAATGGGGAGATTGCATTAACATAACTCTTCTTGTTCTCAAGCTCTAAAAGGATGGTACAATACCCCCTACTTGTCGAGTGAAGGACTGAGGCCCAGAAGAGAAAATGGTCTCCCTCGAGATCACACAGCTCTTTGTTACCAGAGTGAAGCCAGGCCCTGATGCTGGACCCAAGGTGTGCCGCCAGCCCCGTGTCAGGTATCCTTTCAGGGGCCAGTTCTGAGACACCCCGACCCAGGCCGGGTCAAAGCAACCCTCAGGCTGCCCCCAAGACACACTTCTTCCCAGCCAAGCCTGTGGCTGTAATCCCAACACTGCCCAGACTGTGGTTTGCAGCTGTGTTCCCGGACTCCAAGAAGCTTTACTTAATGAGGTTGGTGAGCAGCCCTATGGAGGAACCTCGGCAACAGAATCAGAGGGGCAGGAGGGGAACCAACACCACCTCCATTTCCTCTAAACACCTCCACCTCCCTGTTGTGAGGGGTTATTGACTGTAAACTTACTGGAAGGGCCCTGCGGAGGCTTCATGAAGACCAAAGGCGGGCCCCCTACCTGGTCAGACCCAAGACAAAAGGACTTTTTTGTTGTTTGTATTTTTCTGAAGTGAGAATCAGGGAGGCAGAGAGACAGACTCCCACATCTGCCCAACCGAGATCCACATGGCATTCCCACCAGGGGGTGATGCTCTGCCCATCTGGAGTGTTGCTCCATTGTAACCAGAGCCATTCTAGTGCCTGAGGCAGAGGCCATGGAGCCATCCTCAGTGCCCAGGCCAACTTTGCTCACATGGAGCCTTGGCTGCGTGAGGGGAAGAGAGAGATAGAGAGAAAGGAGAGGGGGAGGGGTGGAGAAGCAGATGGATGCTTCTCCTGTGTGCCCGGGCTGGGAATTGAACCTGGGACTTCCACACGCGGGGCTGATGCTCTACTGCTGAGCCAACTGGCCAGGGCCAAGACAAGAGGACTTTTAAAGCCCTCCCTTCTATCAGAGCATTTTGCCAAAAAATTTTTTTAATGATTTTTCTAACTTTGCTCTTGAAATTGCCTGGTCACCAGATACTGACTTAACTGGCAGTTTCGTGTCTTCTCACGTCTCTTCTTGCCCACCTGGGATTTCTTACCCCTAGAGAAAATACAGCCGACAGCTTGCTCCCGCAGGGAATGACAACTTTATGAATACCAAATGTAGCAATTCATGCAGTTGACCTAATGTTACGTTTAGTAGACACTTAACATTTATTAATTTCAATTTCACAGTTTTTTCATTTTGTAGCCAATAAATATTCTAAGGTCTGAGATGTTTTCAGAATCCTTAAAAGGTCAAAGGCCCAAGGGGAGGGGCACAGGGAAAACCAGATAGAAGGTGACAGAGAACAATTTGACTTTGGGTGACGGGTATGCAGCACAATTGAATGATAAGATAATCTGGAGATGTTTTCATTGTACATATGTACCCTGATTTATTGGTGTCACCCCATTAAAATTAATGATAATAAAAAAGTCAAAAAAGAAAAAGCTCAAAGGCCCAAAGAGCTAGTGCTCTTTGAAAGAGGAACTGAACTGGCCTGGGTCTCAGTTTCCCCATCCTGCTTTCTGGGGGCCGTTCTCTCTCATTCCCCTAGTCTCGGAGGGAAAAACATGAGGCCCCAATATCTGGGGAGTACTTTTAACTGTTGCCCCAGCAGGGGACATCCCCACCAACACTGGTCATGAACTGCAAGGGCAGCAGACAGGAGTGACTTTGCAAGCCCTTATCCAAACTGGAGATGCCCCTTTTCCTCTCTGAGTTCTCCCTCCAGCACCCCACGCCCCTCTCACCTTCACACAACCCCAGCTAAACTCCACAGTGGTGACTTGGATCTCCTGCACGCGCGCGCGCACACACACACGGATTCACATCAACTATCGCTTCTCGGCCTTTTGGTTAAGATCAAGTGTATTCACACGTACAATACACTGGCACTAAGTGGAAGGGAGACCACAGCCACCCAGGCAGACCTCAGCCCCTGGGCCCTTAGAACCCACCGCGCTGCTATAGAAATAGACAAGTAAGGCAGTCAAGAGAAGGACCCAAGCTCTGATGGAGGAAATACGGTCTGGCAGGGAGCAAGAGTGGGTGTACACCTTACCAGGTCTGGAAAGGGAGTATTCAGGAAGACTTCCTGGAAGAGGGGACAGCGCAGTTGGGAAGGGAGGAGGGGATTGTGAGAGGAAACCTAGAGCACAGGATAGTGCAGCTATTGGCTCTGCCAGAGCCCCGGTGGGCAGAGGTGTCCCTGATGGACTGGAGGGGACAACCAGACCCCTGAACCCTGCCTTGGGCTGCAGCACCCCCGTGGTCAGGGAGGATGAGGAGGAAAAACAACAGAGAGAGTCTAAGTCCCCAATTTCCAGCTGCCAGGGCCTCTAATCATCCACTTTCCACAGCAGTGTGAGAAACTACAAACAGCCAGCCACCTGGCCACCCAGGGGATTTGCATATTAAGAAGGATCAGAGCCAGGCCTAAAAGGAAAGCCACTGCCCATCAGCTCTGCTCTCCCTTCTCCATCCTAGCAAGCCTTTGAGGCTTTTCTTTCCCCTCAAGCCTCCTCTTTTTTCCTCACTCTGTTCTCCAGACCCAGTCCCCCAGCCCCCATCTTCTGGGGTGATCACCATGGTAACCCTACACTGAGGCTCCACTGCTGGCCTGGACCACACTGGGTCTTACACAGCGACCCCAGCCTTGGCCAAGCCAGCATGGAGCTCAGTGTCCCCGAAAGGCTATGGGTGGGGGCAACAGACACTGACTTTGCAGGGCCCAGCTCTCCAATTTGGAAGTTGGGGATCAGGAAAGAAGGCATCATGGATTAGCACATCCTCCAAGGTGGTAAAACCTTTACATTGTAACAGGGGTGTCTAGAAACAATCACGCCTTAACCCCAGGAGAGGAAAAGGAGGTGAGGTGGAGGCCCCAGGGAGGGGAAAGGGCAGCCAAAGTTGCAAAACTCGTAGGTGTCTCAGCCCCAATCTGCATCCAAATCTATCTAGCTCAAAAGGTTGTGTGGCCAAACTCTAGGCCACCGGGCCACAGAAACACACACACACACACACACACACACATACCGCCACACACACCCCCGCCACACACACCGCCAGGGCTGAGCAGACCGGAGACAAGCTGGAAGCAGTGGGCTCTGTGGGGAGTCAGTAAGCACAGCCCCCTCTACACAGATGCCAGAAATCTGCTCCAGTTGAAGGCTGCCACGTGGGAAATGTAGGCCCCGGGGGGTAATGTCATCTAATTTTTCAGAAAGTGGGAATCTGGATTTTTATATGAGATACTCTGGTTTGTAAAAGTTATCTAATTAAAGTACACTTAATGAGATGCTGTGTAGATCAAACAAGACATACCTACCTCTAGTTTGCATGAATGCATTTAATAGATATTGAATGAGCACTTACTACGTGACAGGATGCCTATATCATCCTAGCGTGCCCAAAGCTGTCCGGGTTTTAAGATTGAAAGTCCTGCATCCTGGGAACCCCCTCCATCGCTTAGGTGCTGAGCTTTGACATATTCTTTTTATTATTATTACACTTTATTCATTTTAGAGAGAAGAGAGAGAGGGGGAAGGGAGGGAGGAGCAGGAAGCATCAACTCCCATATGTTCCTTGATCCAGGCCAGCCTGGGGTTTCGAACCAACGACCTCAGCATTCCATGTTGATGCTTTATCCACTGTACTGCACCACCACAGGTCCCGCCAATTTTGACATATTCCTGCTGAAATATCTCCCCTGGCTCTGATTAAACCTCTGGATCAACTGCCATTTTTCAGGGACAAGAGATTGCAAAAATGCAATCAGCAAACTCCAGACAGTAGGAAACTTGAAAACATACACAACTCAGTTTCTTCACCATATCAATTGCAAGGAGAGCTATAAAGGGAGGAATGGAAGAAGGATGGAGAGAGGGAGAAGGAGGGAGGAAAGGTGGGATGGAGGAAGAGGGAAGGAGGAGGGAGGGAGAGAGATGTGTTAACCTACAATAAGACTTAGACATATCAACAAATTGCACTATTCAGATTATCCCATTACCTCATTTTACAAACTATTTACAAACTTAAAAAGATGGATGGCCAGGGCTTGGGTGGAAGAGAATGCAGCAGACTGGCCCCTGTGAGAAGTTAAACTGGGACGCAGGACCAAGGTATGGGACAGGCCCTACCAGGATGCAACCAAACTTGACCAGGAAGAGAACGGTGAGAGAAGGGAGTGCTCATTCATTCAAATCATCAAGACTCCAGTCTAAATACAACGTGTGCTCTTGAAGAAAACGGGACACAAGGGGCAGAATTCACAATCAAGGGTAAAGTAAAAGAATACTTAGTTGAATGAAGAAACCACCTGAGCCTGACCAGACGGTGGCGCAGTGGATAGAGCGTCGGACTGGGATGTGCAAGACCCAGGTTGGAGACCCCGAGGTCACCAGCTTGAGCGCGGACCCATCTGGCTTGAGCAAAAGCTCGTCAGCTTGGACCCAAGGTCGCTGGCTCCAGCAAGGGGTTGCTCAGTCTGCTGAAGGCCCTCGGTCAAGGCACATGTGAGAAAGCCATTGATGAACAACTAAGCTGTCGCAACGGCAACAAAAAACTAATGATTGATGCTTCTCATCTCTCTCCGTTCCTGTCTGTCTGTCCCTATCTATCCCCTCTGTCTGACTCTCTCTGTCCCTGTAAAATAAATAAATAAGAAACCACCTGAATCTGGAGATGGGCAGGAACCCATGGCATTCCAGGTAAAAACTCAGTAAAAATAAATGGAAACATTGCTGTTAAAAAATAAATAAATGTATGAGCCAGTTGGGAAAATTGGAAAACTGACTGAATGCTGAATGCTATTAAAGGAGTATACTTTATTTCTTAGGTGTGATAATAGTATTGTAGTCTTGTTTCAGGGAAGAGTCTGTTTATCTTTTAGAGATAATACTAAAATATCTGCAGATTAAATGACAAGATGTCTGGGTTTTGATTCACAATAACACGGTGGAGAAGCGGGTAGAGCTATAAATAAAACAAGACTGGTCATGAATTAATTATTGTTGGATCTGAGCAATGGATAGAGGGGACGTTTATTGTTATATCGCCCTTCTTATTGTATCGGTTTGAAAGTTGGCCGTAATAAAAAGTAAAAACAAAGAAAATGGGATTTGGGGAGGTGAGAACTTTGTAGGCAGAGGTTATCGGCTGTTACTAAGGCCCTGAGGTTGGTGTTAGTCTAGCCAGCTCAAGATGGTCAGCATGGTTGGAGCATGGTGGATGGTAACCCTGACTGGAAAACTCAGTTGGTTAGAGCATTGCCCCAATACGCAAAGGTTGTGGGTTCAATCCCTAGTCAGGGCATATACAGGAACAGATGTTTCTATCTCACTCCCTCTCTCCCTTCCTCTCTCTCTCTTCCTCTCTCTCTAAAATCAATAAGTAAATTAAAAAATAAAAAATATGTTTTAAAGAAGTCAGGAGGGATCAGAAACACAGAAGGTGTCTGACCATGCAGAGCCACAGGGTCAGTGGAGAAGTGTGGGGTTTCCTCTCATTGCTAAAGGAGCCTTTTGGAGAGATGTAGGCAGGATGTGGTAGCATCTGAGCTGTGCCTCTAAAAGACCCTTTTGATCAACAACATGCGGTCTATGCACACAATGGAATATTACTCAGCCATAAAAAGAAATTACGTCCTGATACACCCTGCGGCATGGATAAGCCTTGAACACATGCTACGTGAAAAAAAACCAGACACAAAATCCACACGTTGTACAATTTCACTTCTACAAAATACCTGGAATGGACAAATCCATAGAAACAGAAAACAGGTTTGTGGTTGCCAGGAGCTGAGGGAAGGGGAGAACTGGGACGGACGCTCCTGGGGACAGGGTTCCTTCGGGAAGTAGAGATGTGATAGCTGCACCACATGGTGACTATACCGAAAACTACTGAATTACACACGTTAAGATGGTGGTTTATGTTTTATGAATTTTATTTTTGAAAGATAAGATTTTCGATGGCACTGAAGGCTGAGCTCAGGCAGGAGAGACTCTCTTCAAGCCAACCCAATAAGTGTTCAGTCTGGACCCTTCCATGCCCAAGCAACTCAGGGTCAGGTACAGAGGAGGACCCCAAAAAGCATTTGTGGTATGCCACCTGAGGGGTGGTCCCAGAGCAGAGCTGGCAGCAGGGATTGAAATGAGGTGGAAAAGGTATGTGGAAGAAGCAATGTTCAGAAGAGAAAGAGAGACAGGCTAGGGGCGGGGAGAGAAAGAATGAATCCCCTTGGTGGTTTAAAACTCTTTGCATGAAGTTCTTCTATTCCACTTATGCAAGGGCAAGAGCAAAACTGAGGGAAATGAAGACCAACCACCATGCTCTCCCTGAGCACCTACTGGTTCCTCCTGATGCCAAAGGCGGCCAATAGCTAGAGGGTGTCTGTTTTAGGGATCTCCAGAAAAACAGAGAAAATTACGTATGCATATATAGAAAACAGAAGAGATTTAGGGAATTGGCTCCCATGATTATGGGGACTGGCAAGCCCAAAATCTGCAGGGTGGGCCAAGCAGGCTGGAGACCCAGGGAAGAGCCCATGTTGCAGGTCAAGTCCAAAGGCATCTGCTGCACTATTTCCCCTTGCTCAGGGGAGGTCAGTCTTCTGTTTAGGCTGTTGTGTGGTTGGATGAGGCCCACCACATTATGGAGGGCAATCTGCTTTACTCAAAGTTCACTGATTTAAAATTTAATATCATCCAAAAATACCCTCACAGAAACACCGGGAATAATCTGGCTACTGCCACCAACCAAGTTGACACATAAAATAAATCACCCAGATGCATCTTGTGTAAACCCCATCCCTGTACATACAGATGAGGAAACAGAGGTCCAGAAAGGCCTAGTGATCTGTCCAAGGTCACCCAGCAGTGCAGCAGCAGAGCCTGGCTACCTCCATCCTGACTCCCAGGCCAGTGCTCCCTGGACAGTCTCCTCACTTATGTTATGGTTCCTGGGAACCCAGGGGCTAGATGAGAGCAGGAGCCTCAGGCAGGGTAGCCACATTGCCAACACATCACCCCTGAAAAATGGGCCCCAGAGAATTGACGCTGGCTGCTGTGAAATTTACATATCATTTACATGCTGTTCCCTAAAGTTAAAAGTACAGTATACAGAAATTTCTCAGATCCACCTTTTCCCCTACAGTCTCTTATCTTTGGCTGCATCTGTTCAGAAGGACCTCAGAGTACACTGGTTCTTGTGGGCTGGTCACCTGCCCACTTGTCCACTGTCCTTTCCCCCTCACATGTCTCCTGACCCCCAGCCTGGGGCAGCACTGGCCATCAGGTCAGGACGTCCTTTCTTTGACTGACCCAGGTTTGCCACCATGTGGTAACTGTACCACTGCCCCTGTAGGAGTCACTTCAGGTGGTGCAAAAATGGACATTTTTTTACTTTAATAGTCCTGGATTCATTTTTATGGTGCTTTGAATTTATGACTAGGGATGCTGGTTTGCCATTTATGGCAGTGATATAAAGTTTCCCTTTAAACTAAATCTAAGTTGTTATTTTAAGTGAGTCAATGGAAATCAAAGCAGTAAGTAAATAATAAGAACAGGCAGTATGTCAATGTGGCCAAAACAGAACCGAAATGACTGAGATTTTAGGAATACTGGACTAATCGCAATGTCGCCTGCCACCATGTTGATCTGCCTCCACTTGGTCTGTCCTCAGTGAAGGCCAAGGGGACGTAGTCCTGTGTGTGGGGAAGAAGTGTGGACTCCCCAGCCTGTGTCTGGCTTTGAGACACATGGCCCAGACACCATAGCATGTCTGGCCACCTTACCCTCAAATCCTACAAGCCCTGGAAAATTTCCCGGCACCAGGTCTTGGGACCCAGTGTCCACCAAGGACCCACTTCCTCTCCAGCCTCCTGGAAGTGGAGTCATGTCTTCCTACCTAGAGCACCCATCAACATGGAAATAAGCCATTTCCCCATATATAAAAGCCCACAAGGCAATTAAAATCCCAGTCATTTAACTCAGCTATAATACCCTCACCATTAATAAGCTAGCTAAGAGCGCTGCTTGAAATTAATAACTTGCAAATAACACAGGAGCCCTGGTTTCATACCATTTTTAAAAACAAATTTAAATAGAAAAGCAATTTTTATTTATGAGCCAGTATCATTATTCATAACTGGAGAATTGTAAGGAGAAAAAGCCTTATTAGCATCTTGAACATCACAGGAAAAGGGGGAGACCAACCACATCTAGCACAGGGGATCAGGAGGCAAGAAGAAGGGATCCAAAGTGGGCAAAGGCTCTCCATGTAGCTGCGGGTCTGCCCATGTGCCTGAGGAGCACGACAGCCAGAGATCCCTGCCCCCATGTGCTGGCAGTCACGTGGGGCTGAGGCTGGCAAGGGAGAAATATGTAAAGACGCCAGCGTGTCATATCCATGTCCTCCAAACAGATGATGAAGGCTAAGCTCAACTGCAAGAGAAGCCAGGAGGGAGAGAGCAGAGGCTGTGAGGGGAAATGCAGATGCGAGATTGCAAGACTCACAAAATAACTCTTATTTCTAGACAGGTAAGGAAAGAGGCCCGCAGACATTGAGGGACTTATTCTGGGGTCATCCAGCCAGTGAGTGGCGGAGCTACCAGGTAAATCCAAGTCCTTTTGATTGCATGCCAAGCCGAGCCAGTGCAGACCGGCCCCTCCTGTTTGCACAGCTGTCTCTGTTTGTTTGTTCTCCCCCCTGCCCTCACCTATAAACCTCCCAGCCTCCTGGTAAAGAGGACGTCATCGTCACACTTCACAGACATGGAAACTGAGAGTCAGACTAGCCGAGGGCAAGTCTTGGACTCAAAGTTCAGCGCTTGCTTCATACCAGAGCACAAACATCAGGCGGGCTGATGGTTGAAGCAAAACACACTAAGTTAAGCTGGGCCCGCCTGACCAGGCGGTGGCGCAGTGGATAGAGCGTCGGACTGGGATGTGCAAGACCCAGGTTCGAGACCCCGAGTTTGCCAGCTTGAGCGCGGGTCCACCTGGCTTGAGCAAAAGCTCGCCAGCTTGGACCCAAGGTCGCTGGCTCCAGCAAGGGGTTGCTCGGTCTGCTGAAGGCCCGCGGTCAAGGCACATGTGAGAAAGCAATCAATGAACAACTAAGGTGTCGCAATGGCAATGAAAAACTAATGATTGATGCTTCTCCCCTCTCTCCGTTCCTGTCTGTCTGTCCCTACCTATCCCTCTCTCTGACTCTCTGTCCCTGTAAAATATAAATAAATAAATAAGTTAAGCTGGGCCCGGGGCTGCCTGGAGGTCTGTCACCCACCACTACCTGATCCCTGGAGCCTGGAGAAAAACATGTCAGTAGCTGTAATGACATCATTGACTCAATTCATCTCTATTACTAATAACACCAACAAGAATTGCTTCTTTTATTTTTTTATTTTATTTTTTTTTACAGGGACAGAGAGAGAGTCAGAGAGAGGGATAGATAGGAACAAACAGACAGGAATGGAGAGAGGTGAGAAGTATCAATCATTAGTTTTTCATTGCTGTTGCGACACCTTAGTTGTTCATTGATTGCTTTCTCACATGTGCCTTGACCACGGGCCTTCAGCAGACGGAACAACCCCTTGCTGGAGCCAGCGACCTTGGGTCCAAGCTGGCAAGCTTTTGCTCAAGCCAGATGGGCCCGCGCTCAAGCTGGTGAGCTCGGGGTCTCGAACCTGGGTCTTCTGCATCCCAGTCCAACGCTCTATCCATTGCGCCACTGCCTGATCAGGCACTTCTTTTATTTTTAAAGTTTCATTTCTTGCTTTTAGAAAGAGAGAGAGAAACATCAATTTGTGTTCTACCCATCCATGCATTCATTGGTTGATCCTTGTACATGTCCTGACCAGGGATTGAATCCACAACCTTGGCGTTTCGGGAGGATGCTCTATCCAAACGAGATACTCAACCAGGGCAAGAGTTGCTCTTTTTAGAGCTCTTATGTGGGCTGGGCACTGTGCTAAGCCCTTGACCTGGAAACTTGCTGAAGACTCACTCACTCAAATAAAATAGATACTGTTCTCATTTTAAAATTAAGGAACCTGAGGGTACAGGGAGGTCAGGCAACAAAGTCACATGGCCAGCCAGTGGCTCAGCCTCCTGCAGCTTGCTCATAATCACTCAGGGGCATGCCTTCATACTAACAAACAACAGAAATGTCAACGTTAGCTAAGTGCTCGGTCAGCGCTCTTCTAGGGCCTCGGCCATTCTAAGGACCTTCGAGAAGGGTGCTATTACCATCATCCTTCACTGTATATGTGAGGAAACTGGGCACAGAGAGGTGAAGTGGCTCCCCCAAGATCACACAGCTGGGAGGAGCCTGAGCTGGGATTTGTACCAGAAAGAGAAGCTCTGAGGTCTATACTTTTAGCTCCCCCCTCTCATGGCAGTGACCAGGGGGTCCCAGAGTCTTCCCATGACTTCTCCCATCTCTACCTCATCGCCTGCCTCCCCTCCTGAGTTCTGGCTTTCCTACGCCCACCCCACCAGACTGGCTGGATGACTCAGCTGCCCCCTGGCTCCTGTAGGTGGAGCCCCCCGCCCCCGTTCTGTAATAGCTCCTGCCCTCCCAGCAGCTCCCCTCTGTGCCCCCTGTCCCCAGCCAAGTCCTCTCTAAGGGCCAGGCTAGATTCAGAATGCCTGAGCTGTAAAGATCTGACAAGTCATCTCATCCACTCCCATGCCCATTCTATAGGTTGGAAGACTGAGGCCCCAGAGAGGATGACCGGGCTTGCCCAAGGTCACGGGCTGCTCCCATTCCCGACTCGACTCAAACAGCCTGTTCCACAGGTTCCTGGTGCTAACTGGCCTGGGTCCCCATATGGGCCATCTCCACCTGTAGATACAGGACAATCACTACCAGGAGCCTTATGATCGAGTCTGGGCTCAGCAGGCACTGTCTCTTCCAGTTGTATGCAAGACAGGCCCTGTTAGCTGTCAAGCCAGCAGAGGAGGCCGGGGGTGCCTCACACAGAAATCAGTGCATTGTCCCTTTTGAGGGACCAGATTCATTAGGCAGTGGCTCCCAAATGCCAGGTTATGAGCCAGCTACAGCAAAATTACTTCTCAAAAATACAGCTTCCTAGGCCCTACTCCCCAGGCTGTGATCTGGCAAGTCTAGGAGAGGGCCCAGGAATCTGTATTTGACAAGCCTCATGTCCCCACCCAGCTAATTCTGGTGAGTGGGCTTGGGAACCACTGCTCAGAGCACTGATCCGACAGAGGGTCAAATCTGGGGGCATCTTATGGATCCTCTAGCCCAGCCCACCCATTGTACAGATGAGAAAATGGAGGCTTATGGGGCTTATCTTGGTCACAGGGTGGCTCAGTGACAGTGCTATGACCCAAACCCAGGTGTCCTGGCTCCCAGACTGGGATGTTTGCCCTCTATTTGGTCACCTACGGAACTGCAGGGAAGTCCTTCCAGCTCAGGGCGGAGAAAGGACCTTCGCAGGGAAGTGTTGGATGGGAATGAAGAACGTTGAAAGGGGACGCATAGTGCCTGCTTCTGCCCGTCTCCCCCTGTTCCATGAGGTCCTGATGAAGCTTAGTCACAGTACTTTGTGCAACACATTCTCAACACACATGCACACTCGTGCACACACACAATGTATGTGGATGGGTGACTGGACCGGGCTGCCCCGCGTTCTGACCCCCTCCTCACCACACCCCTTCCTCTTGGGATCTGTGTGTAACAGTGTTTGTTATTCATGACCATTGCCTCCTGATATATCAGTCTCACCACACCCAAATATTAATAAGACTATATTTTAAAACACCCTTGAGCCTCAGTTTCTCCATTTATAACCTGGGTTGCATCCACCCACCCTGCACACAGGGTCTCGGCAGGAGTAAGACTTGAGGATGCTGTAAAAAGTCTTGAAGCTACAGAAAGCCCTCTGGACAAGAGAAGGCGCATCCAACCCTGAAGGCAATCCTTCAAAAACACCACCTTCAGATGGCCTCCTGACGACACCTCTTTGAGGTAAGTAGGGCCAAAATGTTCGTCCCTCTTTCCCAGATAGGTACACTGAGGCAAAGCAAGGTAAGTGACTTACCCAAGGAGGCCCAGCTGGTTATCCAAAGATCCAGGACTGGAAACCAAGACATGGGAGCAGGTGTAATCCAGGCCAGATGGGGTTAACCAGGGAGCAGATCTAGCAGGAGGGGTGGGGCAGCAGGTAGACAGGCACCCTCCTCACACGTGCACACCCATCTTTGCACACACACATACTCACACCCTGCCTTTCTGCCAGCCCTGGCAGAATTAGGAATGCATGCGGCATAGAGCGCTGGCTGGACAATTACCCTGTCACTCCCAGTCCTAATTTCTCCCTCCTTGTCCTTGGACACAGTTGGGAATCTCTTTTAGGCTCACAGTTAGGCTCCATCTCCGACTGGCATTGTTTCCGCGCCTCACCATTTGATCCCCACTCTCCCCAAGCTTTTCCGTCTCAGCCTAGCAAAGCCAGACAAACCCCTCCTGCAACGTGTATGTCTCAGGCTCAGAATAATCTCCCCAAATGGAATGAAAACCCTTATGAAGTGATTTCATTTGACTCCAAGGCTACTGTTCCCAGCAGCATTTCCAATGTCAGCTTTCTCCCCAGATGACAAACATCTCTTGTCTACAGTTACCATTCAGGCCAAGTACAAGGACAGCCATGGAAGCCCATTGCTCCAAAGGCCTTAAACAACTGGACCACAGTGATCAGACACCCCCTATCTGCCCACCTTGAGTCTGTCCATACAGCTGTGTGGGTTGGGCACTGGTCCCCTGGCACAGCACAAGCTGCAGTTATAACTGTCACTCACTAGGCATCGTCCTTCGTCCTACATGGAGCAGCTGCCAGAGCCAGGTGGTGCCACAGCAGCCCACCACGCCACAGGCTGGGAGCTCCTCCCTCCCCTACCCCATCTCCCCAGCCCCAGGGTCACTACACACGCCTTCAAGCAACTATGGATGGACCTCCAGGACTGTCAGGAATGGTCCCCCGCCGAGGGGGAATCTTGCTTAGCCATAATTAAACACCATCACCGCACCGGCTGCAGACAAAAGGAAACCCATAATGGGATTAGAATTGTAATAAATTAAAATCATAAGTTCAATAAACGCCTTATCGGCCTCCCTCTGAAAACAGCTGGCCCACAGCGGCTGGCTTTGATAGGCGTAATGGAAGGGCCGCGGGAAGGCCGGTCAGAACAACCAGGCAGGTGGTAGTCAAGGAGATGCTGGCTTTTCTCTGAGGGTCATTAGCCTCTGTGTCCCAAACTCCATCCACAGAAACTGCTCATGGTGGCCATGCTCTGACTCGTCCAAGCTGATGGGGCCAGCTCAGGGGTCCTTCTTCAGACGAGGCTTCTGCAAGGGCAGACCAGGACAGCCCACAGAGCTCTAGAACCAGCAGTGGCTCCCTCACACCCTCAGGACTTCATCCAACCTAGCTCTTCACCGACTTTCTGCCTTAGAATGGCTGGCACACACCTCTGCCACCCACCACACGGGCACTCATTAAATGGCCTTGGACATCGAATAGATGATATGGTTAGAAATACTGTGACACAGCAAAGTTCTGGGTTTGAATCCCAGTCCAGCTCATGAAGGCATGCAGGCATGCCCCAGACATGTATCTGCGTTAGGGCACATTCACCTTCCTTCCCACCCTGAGAAAACCACCCACCCAACCCTCACATTCTGCACTTCATTGCCAATTTCTGACTGAGTGCCGTACTGTGCCGACCACTGGGGGAAACAGCAGTGAGCAGGATGCCAAAGGTCATGGAGCTAACATGCCAATGGGGGAGACAGACATAAGCAGGCAATTCCATGAATAATTGATCATTACTCAAGCCAGATGAGCCCGTGCTCAAGCTGGTGACCTTGGGGGGGCACAAAGGAGAAGCCCAGGAGCCCCAGCTACACTGGGGCGGGACATGCAGCGAGAGGAGATTTATGTGAAGAACTAAAGCTCCAGCTGAGGCCTGAAGGATGATCCAGGAGGAGAGGGCGAGGGAGGCATACCAAGCTCTCACATAGAGAAGAGTACATGCAAGAGCCCTGGGGTGGGAGCAGCAGGGGCTCCTAGTTTTATGGGACTTGAAGTTTATACAACTTTGGGTGGGGGCAAGAGTTTTTAAAAAAGAATAGAAAGAGCCTGACCTGTGGTGGCGCAGTGAATAAAGCATCAACCTGGAATGCTGAGGTCGCAGGTTCAAAACCCTGGGCTTGCCCGTCAAGGCATATATGGGAGTTGAAGCTTCCTGCTCCTTCTCCCCTTCTCCCTCTCTCTCACTTTCTCTCCCTCTCCTCTAAAATGAATAAATAAAAATAATTTAAAAAAAAAAGAATAGAAAGAAATCCTGGCCAGGTAGCTCAGATGGTTAGAGCATCATTTCAATGTGCCAAAATTGTGGGTTTAATCCCTGGTCAGGGCACAAACAAGAAACAATCAATAAATGCATAAATAAGTGGAACCAATAAATGCATAAATAAGTCCTGACCAGGTGGTGGTGCAGTGGATAGAGTGTCAGAATGGGATGCAGAAGACCCAGGTTTGAGACCCCAAAGTCACCAGCTTGAGCAAAAAGCTCATCAGCTTGGACCCAAGGTCGCTGGCTTGAGCAAGGTGTTACTCAGTCTGCTGAAGGCCTGCAGTCAAGGCACATATGAGAAAGCAATCAATGAACAACTAAGGTGTTGCAACAAAAAACTGATAATTGATGCTTCTCATTTCTCTGTTCCTGTCTGTCTGTCCTTATATATCCCTCTGACTCTCTCTCTGTCCCTGTAAAAAAAAAAACAAAACTGGAAAACAAATTGATGTTTCTCTCTCTCCTTTCCACTCTCTCTAAAATGAATACGGTAAATACATTTTTAAAAAAGATACAAAAGATGTAAAATTGAATTCTTCATTCAAAAGAATGCAAAATTGGGCACGAAAAGTTCATGTGTATTTAGAATTAAAAAGTGTTTCCAATTACACATTTTTTTAAAGCTAAAATATAGCACAAACATCATAAAATCCAAGGGCAAAAATATTTTTATTAACTGCTTAAGATACCTCTATAATGTTTTTGTCTTACGTTTTTGGCTGCATGCTCTTGAGTTCCCTCTTCATCGGTAAAGATTTTGTAACATCATTTTCTACAGAGAAGATAGAAAGATAATTCCCACTCTGGTCAGCAGAATAATGGCCCCCAAAGATGTCTGTTCCCTAATCCCTAGACTCTGTGAATGTGTTGGGTTACATGGCAAAAGGAGTTAAGATTGGAGATAGAATTCAAGTTGTTGATCAGCTGACCATAAAATAGGGAGATTATCCTGGATTGTTCAAGTGGGCCCGATGTCATCCAAAGGGACCTTAAAATTGGAAAAGCACAGAAAAGAGAGAAGCAGAGGGCTGGCAGAATGAGAATGATTCTGTTCAATATCAATGCAGGAAGGGGCCATAAGCCAAGGAATGCAGGCAACCTCTAGAAGCTGGAAAATCAAGGAAACTGAATGCCTCCCAAGAGGATTGCAGTCCTGACACCTTGAGTTTAGCCCTGATTTGAGTTCCATTTTGAACTTCTGACCTCCAGAACTTTAGGATAATACACGAGTATCGTTTAAACCATTAAGTTTGAGGCACTTTGTTACAGCATCAACAGAAAACTCATATACATACAAACACAGGAATTCTAATCAATTTTATTTTATATGATTACCATCAAAAATAAATATACATACACACACCACATTGTTTTGTATATGAGGGTGGGCAAGGTGGGAGAATTGCTTAGAAGGTAGCAGCCACAAGATTTGGGGACCAGTGAGAGGTGGGGCTTAAGGGAAAGGCAATGTCAGGGGTGACTCCAAACTTCTGGCTAAGAGATGGGAGGACACAAAGGGGTAGGGGTTCCAGGAGCAGGACAAAGAAAGAAGTCTTACCTCACTTCTCCTGAAGCCACCAACCACCACACAGGGACGAGACTAAGCCCCCGCGACCACACTGCCATGCTCCCCAGGTCCTCAGCCCAGGAGGCAGAGCAAAGAACCAGCAGACACAGGAACTGAGTTCTTTCCTTGTGGGTAACATCTTCACAGCCTCTCGGGAACCCCATTCCCAAGCCAAGTGCTCCCCATTTCTCAAACCCCACCCCTGGTCCTCTGGGGGGTCTTCACCCCCCATACACACACCCCAACTCCCAAGCCAAGGCCAGAGTCATTGCCAGTGCTTATTAAGCCACTAATTAATTGAATTTTTCCTCCTCGTTGCATGCTGTTAATTAGTTCCTTGTAGAAACAGAGACTATGATTCTTGAAAGTAATAACTCGGTCCAGGAGACAGTGTTAATGTTACTTATAATAGTTGAAGGAGGTGGGTTCCTGAGTTCCTGTGGGCAGGGCTAATACAGGGGAATTGACAACGATTCTCTTATCTAAAAAGTGACTTTTAGTTTGTTTTAATGTTATTCTGCATTTTCCAAGTTTTCCCCACTGGAAAGCATTATTTTTATAATATCAAAAGTAAGACCTCTCAATCTGAAGCAGGGAAGGCCTTAGAGCCGTGATATCGAACCTATGACACGCGTGTCAGCACTGACACGCTTAGCCATTTTCGATGACACGTGGCCGCATGCAGCCACATACCAGAGAAGTATGGGGCCGCATGCCGAGAAGGACATTTCATCCTCGGCTCCTGCGCGGCCAGGTGCAGTAGCCGAGGATAAAACATTTGCTGTAGTGCGACACTCTGTGCCGGAGGTCTGTAGGCCAAAACAACAGAACTCCAGCACAGAGCGTCTAGTTCTAGGACTTCCAATTAGGCCGTTTTTCTCGAAGTGACACACCACCTGAGTTATGCTCGGTTTTTTTGGCGAATTTTGACACACCAAGCTCAAAAGATTGCCCATCACTGCCTTACAGTGTTTTAGAAAATTGTGCGTGGGAAAATGGAGCCACAGCGGGCCGAGCCGGGGGCTGGGGAGTGGGCTGCCTTGGTTCCCACAGCATCTGTTCCCTTCCCATGATCACACAGCTAGTTAGCACTGAAACCAGGGTACAAACCAAGGCTCTGACTCCGAGCCAGAGACCACGTGCTGACCCAAGTGGAGCTATAGAAACAGCCGGGAGTAATGTCCTCCCCGGATCAGATGTCAGGAAACAAGACGAGTTGATGGGGAACAAGAAACATCTGAAATTGCTAAGGCTCTCTTGCCTCCCTTTCCCATCTTCACAGAGATTGCATTCTTGTGAAAGAAACAAAGAAATGGGTAAGCAGAAAATTAACTAAAACAGAAAACTCCGGGCACAAAGGGACATACTCTAGATAGTATGGTCTGGGTCTCCTTGGGAGGATGACATTTAAGCCAAGATCAAAAGAATGAGGGGGGGATCCCAAGCCTACAAAACGGGTATCCTGGAGAACACCTCTATGTTTATCCCTGAGGAGGGGCTTCAGCGCATGCCCCCTGCCAGATTCCTGCCTCGTCCTCATAGCAAAGCAAAAACCCATCACTCACGTGAATCAAAGCACTGATTAACACTGAGGGAGACCTCCATTAGCTGCAAGATCTTCATCATTAGCCTGGAAGTGAGGAGGGGAGGGGAGCAGGAACTGCTTCTGATTCCCAAAACGGCCTGTGATGTTAAAAAGTGGCCAGAGGCCGGCCTGACCTGTGGTGGCGCAGTGGATAAAGCGTCGACCTGGGAACACTGAGGTCGCCAGTTCAAAGCCCTGCACTGGTCTGGTCAAGGCACATATGGGAGTTGATGCTTCCAGCTCCTCCCCCTTTCTCTCTCTCTCTCTCACTCTGTGTCTCCTCTCTAAAATGAATAAAATAAAATAAAAAGTGACCAGAGGCCAAACCCTGACTCAATGAGAGTTTGTTTTGCTCTTCCCCAGTTCTACCAGGATGAAGCTGCTGCTTACTGGGAGGCGGGACATCCCCGGCCCCCAACTGCTCCCAAAGAAAGCTTTGGTCAAAGCGCTTAGGTGCAGTGGTGTGCTGGTAAATGCTTAACAACCAACTCTCCAAAGGGAGAAAGCCCTGACTTGTAGCATCTGGCCATTTCCATGGTGTAAATACTCCCACCGTGGCCAATTTCAAACTACTTACCTGACGTCAGCAGAGCCCGAGTTGGAAAGAGTCTTCCCAGCACATAGCTGCTTTAGATGAGACGCTAAGCAAGTTGCCTCATCTGCAAAGCGAGGATTGAAGGAGATAGGTGTGTAACCATCACCATCTGGAAGGGCCTGACCTGACACAATTTAGTGCTGATCAAGTAAGGGTTACTTTCTCCCTCCCTAAGAAAGCAGAGGAGTCCTGGCGCAAAGCTGGGAAATATTACCGGAGGATTTAGGGATAGGCTGTCTTGTTTAACCATCTGGGCAAAGATGGGGTGGGTGGGCTTGAGGAGGAGGGGGCAGGACAGAGAACATAGGGATGAGTTTCCACTCGCAACCAGCGGGCACCCGGAACAGAGTGCACCCGGAACAGAGCGGTAGCAGAGGAGTGGAAACTGTAACACGACGTAGGTTCCCCAGAACAGGGGAGGCTTGGCTGGTTCGCCCCTGTGGGCCCGGCCCCCAGCCCAGTGCACAGCAGGAAACAGCAGATGCTTAATGAGTGTTTGCCATATGAGCGAATGAGTGAATCAGAGTCCTCTCCAAATGGAGGGTGGTAGCCTTCTCCCTCTCTCGGCCCACGCACATGCATGACAGGCCACCTGAATTGTGGGTCTCCAGGCCTGCAGCCCCTGGGGCCCTGGGACGTGTCCTGGGGCCTGCGGAGGGAGGGGCTGTGGTGCTGTTCGAGAGCAGGTTACAGACAGCACTGTGATTAATTGCAGCGGATGCCCAGGAAATAAATATCACACTGCCCCAGCCCTTCCCATCTCAGCCTCTAATATCCTTTCCGCAGGAAGAGGTCTTATTATTCAGTGCCCGTGGTGACAGCTAACGAGTAAATCAGTGGCCTGGAGATTGCTCCATGGGGAAATTGGATGTAGCTTCTGGTAAGGGCCACACTGCAGGGGCTGCAGGGGAGCAGGAGAGGGTCACTTTAGGGCAAGAGTGGGGGCAGGGGGCGGGTATGGAGAGGAACTCTCTGCCCATCTTCCTGCTTCCCAGGAAGCTCACCTGCTAGGGAAGCCCACCCCCATCCCCACCCCCAGCCCTGTTCTGTCGCTCCCCAGGTGGCCATGCCCCCACCCCACTGCCCCTGGCATCACCTGCCTCCCTGAGACAGAACCAGCTCACAGGTGAAATACACAGATGCAAACTTTAAGGAAAGTATAGTATGGTCTTCAGGGCACCGGTCCTTTCCAGAGCCTGCCTTCCCCAGGCCCTAAATCCCGGACCAAAATCCACCCTCTGGGTTGAAGTGGGGGGTAAGCGTGTCTACCAATTACATGGATGAGCAACCACAGTGTTGACACCTAATTCTTTACTATTGGCCGGGCGCATGATAGCCCTCGATCAACACTTGCTATATGAATAGATGAGTGCATGAAGCCATGAAGAAATGGTCACAGTCTGATCTGTGGTGGCACAGTAGATAAAAGCATTGACCTGGAATGCTGAGGTCACCAGTTCAAATCTCTCTCCTCTCTCTAAAAATCAATAAATAAAAATCTTTTTTAAAAATAAAAAAGAGAGAAATGGTTACAGAAGAGAACAGGCAAGGGTGCACGTTCTTCATCTATTTCTCTGCCTCGTTACGTCCCTAATTTTTCCCGGGACGCACCGCTGCTCTTCCTCCCAGCAGCAATGGCATTCATGGGGCCACGCTCATTTCTGGTCTCTCGCTTCAAGTGCGGCTGGGTTTTGCTTCCTTCTCTCTACTGTCAAAACGTCACTGCCCTGAAGTCCAGTTCCCCCAATTCAGATGCGGGGTATCATAAGCAAACTGGCCTGTGTCTGCTGACCTCCTGGCCAGTGTAATGTCTTTCCACATCCCCAGCAGGTCTGGCAACCATGGGGTTGCCTTCATGGCCAGAATTCTAGAAGCTGGGCCAGGCAAGGAAATACTCTGGGGGCAAGAGGGCTTTCCCGTGGCCTTGAGACCTCATGGCGGAGCACATTTCTAGGGATAAGGGTTTCAATGGGAGCCATGAACTTGGGAAGAGTTCAAGGTCCACTTCCAAGCCCTCCCCAAGGTCAGCAGGCTACAGCAGCGCCAGCCCCGCTTCCTGACACCCTGGCAAATCTTTCTTCTAATTATATCTGAATTATGCAAATCAATACCGGTGTCGATACACGATTTCCTCTAACAAGTTGAGAACATGCAAGAAGTGAAGACCTGGGGAGACGGAAGCCCACGTAATTGGGAACGAGTTTCTCTGTTTTGCTCTGGGCGGAGGGGACGGATGGCTGCATGACCACCCCAGGGAGGAGAAGGGCAGGAGACTAATCAGGCAGAGGGCAGACAGCATGGGATGGTGGGCTGTAGGCCAGAGGGGCTGGGGGATTGGGGACATGCTGAGAGGGTAATGGCGTAGCACCACCAGTCACAGAACAAACATGTGATCTGAGAACTTCTCTTTCCACTAAGCAGTGGGAAATCCCCCGAAGCTGGGGATTGGAGGCCAGGAATACAGAGCAGGCATGGTCTCTTCCCCCAGACATGGACCAAGAAGGAAAGAATTGGTTACTTCTCCCATACGCTGGACCTTTGCCACGTGCCTCTGTGGAGCGCCATGTACCTCTGTGCTCTTAGTGAATTCTCCCCGCTCTGCGTCAGGCCCTCCTATGGCCCTATGAAGACAGGGAGGTTGCAGAGGTGAGATGTCTTGCCAGGGTCCCCCGGCTGTAAGTAGGAGGCTGTACAGCAACCCTGGATGTCCCGCTGTACCCCACTGCGCACCTGAGTGGTCCCAGATGCAGTATAGATGGGCAGAGCGCTGGCATGCAGGGATGGAAGAACTCCCGCCTTGAAGCTGGGGGCAGGGGGGGAGGCTTGGGCACAGGAACTCCTTCCTGCAGGTCCCTCATGCAAAGAGGAAGCACCAGGCTGAGCTCCAAGAACAGGAATATCACCGTGGGGCTGGTTTAAATCCCTTTGGAGCTGATGACCAATCTCTTTGTTATGGCATTACCTTCTGAGATAGGGCCTGGGACACAACTGATGCACGCTTGGTATGCTCAGCAAACAAACCTTCTCTCAGCTCAGGGTGCAGCAGGGGGCGCCGCAGCACAGTGGATAAAAGCCGGGCCTCTGGAGGCACGCTGCCTCCATCCAAGTCACGGCTCTGCCACTGAGAGCCCTCTGGCTTATGACACTTACTCCCCATATCTCAATTTTCCCATTTCCAAAATGGGACGGGTGACAGGGCTTGATACATAGTAGGTGTTCAATAACAATGTGAGCTATTGTGATTGCTCAGGGCAGGGCACCAGGTCTCCAAAGGAATGAGGCTCCTTGAAGAGCTTATAATATAAGGAGAAGGGGGTAAAGATAGCACTGTGGTCAGAGGGTCAGGAAGGAAAGAATGGTAAGTGGTAAGTTATGGAGGTGACTAAAGGGCCCTGGGAAACCAAGAAGGTATCACTTATCCTTGTCTGGCTCAGTACTTTGAGGGGGCATGGGGCAGTCAGGGAAGGCTTCCTGCAGGTGACAGCACAAGGGCTGAGTCATAAATATTAAGTGCTGCTCACCAGGTGGACAAGAGAAGCAATCATGGCCTGACCAGGCGGTGGCGCAGTGGATAGAGCGTCAGACTGGGATGCGGAAGACCCAGGTTCGAGACCCTGAGCTCACCAGCTTGAGCATGGGCCCATCTGGCTTGAGCAAAAAGCTTATCAGCTTGGACCCAAGGTCGCTGGCTCCAGCAAGGGGTTGCTTGATCTGCTGAAGGCCCATGGTCAAGGCACGTGTGAAAAAGCAATCAGTGAACAACTAAGGTGTTGCGACAGCAACAAAATACTAATGATTGATGCTTCTCACCTCTCTCCATTCCTGTCTGTCTGTCCCTATCCATCCCTCTCTCTGACTCTCTCTCTGTCCCTGTAAAAAAAGAAAGAAAAAGAGAGAAGCAATCATGGCTTTGCAGGCAGAGGGCTCAGCCTGTGCAAAGGCCCAGAGGCATTCTGCAGATGGCAGTGGCAGAAGCTTAGGCTGAAGAGATGAGCAGGGTCTTGCCTTCCTGAAGCCTTGAATGCTGGGCTAAGGGGTTGGGGTGAAATGCTGGCACCAGCACACACTGGCCAGAGAAGGCAGCCCCGTGCTCCCTCAAAGTACCAGGGAGACCCTGAAGAGGGACAAAGTGAGCCTTGCACTTTGGAAAGGTTGTCCTGCAACTAAATGGAGACTGGCAAAGAGGGGATGAGTCCTGGAGCCCCAGCCGCAAGCTCCCAGCCTGACCCCATCTGCAGGGGCTGCAGTGGAAGCCAGGGCTCAGAGGGACCAGGGACATTATTAATTGCTCCAGAGTGCCACGAGTCATGGCCCATTTGCTGCTTTCCTTGGTCTGTTTTGAAACTGTGAAATGAACCCTAGTCTTCAAGGCAGTCATAATAACCATCCCGATTCTGACATTTAAATTACAGATGGCATTTTCAATTAAACAGGCACACTCAGCAGGTTTAATTTAGCTATCAGTTCTGGTTTGTTCTTTAAGTGTTTCTTTAAAAAGAAAAAAAAAAGAAGGGTGGGGGGCAGTGATGAATTCTAGATCTCTTTCTAAGAAGAGGGAGGGTCTCCAAGATGTGACACCAACTCTCTTCTTCTGGTTCCCACGGGGACTTACACAGCCTCCTGTGAACTGCAACCCTCCACTGAATTCACCCGCATGCACACCCATGGGCACTCACACACCACATGTGCAAACACAGACCCAGACCCCTGTCTACAAGTCCAGCGGCTTTGGGGTCATCGTTGCCATGAGTGTGCAGAGGCTGTGCCTCTCCCATCGGATCGGAGAAACAATATGAGAGTCTGGATGCAGAAAAACTTGGATCGAGGTCCATGCTCTACCACGAACTAGCTGTGTGACCTGGAGCAACTTAACCTTGCTGAGCCTCATTTCCTCAGCCGTCAAATGAGAATGAAAAACTAGGCCCAGCTGGAATAATGAATTAGTATCCAGCACTGGTTCTGACTGATATAAGCACCTAATAATAACCTTTGTGCCTTCCCACTGTCCTCCCTGAAGGTCTGGGTCTTAGAGGCCAGATCGGGTGCTGTCCGCGGTGCTGAACCACACCCTTTGCCTGCTCTCTGTTCCGGAGGGGTTTTCTCCCTGCTGTCAGCCTGATCAGCTTGCTCTAAGACTCACCCCACCCAAGGTAGCTACTGGAGGTGACCTGGGTGACAAAGGTTCAAATTTTCCCTTAAGTTTTTGCCTCCCTGTGTTCCAGGTGGACCCTGACCTCTAATTCATATAGAACCAGAAAATCCCCACCTTCAGCCAAGCAGAAGTCTCGCTGCAGGACTCTGGTGGGTTGTACCTGAGGATTTTTGTTGTTCCGGGTTGATCTCCGCTCTCCTGTTAGGTTCTAAACAGGGTGTGGATGGGCTGCCTTCTCTGGCCACAGTGTCTGCTGGTCCCAGCATCTCAGGGGAAAGCTGACTTTGGAGTTGCTGCCAGTGGCCAGTTAGGCTATCTGCGCACAAACTGCCTGACCCCTCACCCCTGGCCAGGCTCAGATTGGGTGGAGTTAGGGCTGAGAGAAGAAGGCAGAGTCATCACCTCCACTTTACAGGCTAGCTAACAAAGCTCCAGAGAACTCTAGAAACCCACCCTGTGTGTCAGAGCCCCAGTCTGCCCTGTGACCAGTAGACTGGGTTATTGTCTTCCCAAAGACATGAGACACTGGCCGTGGGTGGGCGGGACAGGAAGCTGCAGCCAAGAATCTGGTACAACAGTGGTCATAACAGTGTCTCCAAAGCTTTGTGTTTGGGACATGGCTGGATGTCCAGGGGCGGGCTTTATAACTCTGACTATGGCAGCTGAACGTGTGCAGAACGCATGCAGTCACAAAGCACCTTCTCAACCACTCACCTCACTGCCTCCAGCAGCAGCTCCATGTGGCAAGTACCATAATCCCATTCTACAGGGAAGGCAGCTAAGGTTCAGAGAAGGGGCATCACCTGCCGGGGCTGCCCTGGAAGGAAGCAGCAGCATGCAGACTTGACCTCTGGACTTGGGCAGTCCCATTCTCTTTGTTGTCATGCCCCAGGCCACCAGACTCAGGAGGGAAGGGGAGCTGGCAGAAGACAGGGAGGGTCAGTGTCCTATCAGGGCAAAAGCATGGGGGCCTGAAATGAAAGCTACAGAGGTCCAAGCCAGACTCAAGAAGGCTGATGGGGCCCCACACACGGTCAAGACTGGGAACCAACCTCCCAGACAACTCACCTACTTTTGTCCTTTCCAGAAGTTCTAACCCAAGCCTCGGCCCTCTCTCCTCCGAGCCATAGCTTCTAGGGGCAGCTGTGACCAGCAGGTCTCCCATTAAAGCCCCCCCCATCTCCACTATGTGTTGGCCCCAGTAGGGGATTTGAGCTTCCTCCCTGTACATCTCAAAATCAGATCCATGCCAAAGTCCTCAGCAAGCACCTGGGTGTATGCACAATGCTTTCTGTAGAAAAAAACTTAATGCTAAGTGTAAGTATTATTATGTTCATCTAGGGAAAAAGTTTTATTGAGATACAGAAAGGTAAATAACTTGCACAAGACTAACAGGCTTAACAGGCTTGCTCGTAACAAAAATCAAATTTGAACCCAGGTTCTAGCTGCATTTCAGGCTAGTTTTGTCCTTTCTTCCCCAGATGATTAGTCAAAGTGCAGCTTCTGAAGCTCCCAGGGCCATGTGGGGTGACAGAGGCCCCCTCCCTGAGGACCCCTGGACAGTAAGGTTGCTAAAGGCTGGGCTCGGACCTGGGGCTGAGCTGGGTGAGCAGAGGAAGCTGGAGACCATGAAGGAAGCAGAGTGAGTCTGGGCAGAGCCCCTGGTGTCCTGTCCAGAAGGACATGCATCCCTTCAGTGAATACTGGAAGGAAGCCATCACTGTGAGCAGGCCCCTGTTAGCTGAGAGCTTGCCCGGTGCCAAGTGCGAGGCCAGACACCCCCTCACTCCTGCCAGGCTGGGAGGGGTGGGACTCTGTGTTAAGTTGTGGTCCCAGTACCCAGCCCTGCTTCTTTGAGCCCCACAGCGTCTGCCCCCTTCTCTCAGCCTTGTGATTCTCACTGCACGACTGCACCCCAAGCCTTGCCCATCAGGGTGTAGGCCATCCCTCTTGCCACAGTAATGGTCAGAGGTGGGCACGTGAAGCCACTGGGTTTAATTCTGGAAAGATACAGATTTGGAGATGCCAGTCCCTTCTCAGGGAGCCTGCCTGGGATGAAGCCACAGACAGCTGAGACACAAAGAGAAAAACTGAGTTCTGAATATACTTCGGAGACTCTAGGTCAAGCCATACCTGAAAGAAATCTGCACTGGGCTTTTGTGTTATGTGAGCCTCCAAATTTGCTTTTTAATTAATCTACTTTGAATTGCTTTTTTTTTTTTTTTTTAGTGAGAGAGAGAGAGAGGGACAGACAGGAAGGAAGATGAGAAGCATCAATTCTTTGTTGTGACATCTTAGTTGTTCATTGATCGCTTTCTCACACGTGCCTTGACAGGGGGTGCACTTGCTCCAGCAGAGCAAGTGACCCCTTGCTCAAGCCAGCAACCTTAGACTCAAGCCAGTGACTTTGGGCTTCAAACCAGAAACCTTGGGGCTCAAGCCAGTGGCCATGAGGTCATGTCTATGACCCATCACTCAAGCCAGCAACCTCGCACTCAAGCTGGTGAGCCCATGCTCAAGCCTGCAACCTTGGGGTTTCAAACCTCAGCATCTCAGGCCAATGTTCTATCCACTGCACCACCACCTGGTCAGGCTGAATTGCATTTTGTCATTTGTAGCTGACAGAGTGGCAACCAGTATAGGGACTTTAGTAAACCCCATTTTTCAGATGAGTAAACTGAGGCCCAGAGAAGTTAAGCTACTTGCCGCAAGTCACACAGCTATGGGTGTGCAGACCTCGTATCCCGAGTGAAAATCTCCCAACTCCAACTTATTCCGCCCAAGGTTCCCTGGGAGAAGGAGGTACTCTGAGGCCATTTTCAGCAGGACCCAGAGGACAAGGGACAAAAAAGTAACAGATTGCCCTGGTTATCATGTCACTGTGTGGCCTCAGACAAGCAATCTCACTTCTCTGAGCCTCAGGCTAGAGCAAAGTCTCTTGCCCCTGCAGAGTGCGGCTACTTCCTCGGGACGGCAGGGTGGTTGCCTCTTGTCACCCCCCACCCCATAGTACTGTGAGCAGGGGGCTTCCCTAGCCTGGTGACAGAGCCCTGGTGGCAGTCAGACACCCCCCCATCAACACACACACTCCACCTGGTTTTAAATGTCTCTCAAAGACCAAATTCAATTTGGTATAACTCTGCCGGCTCTGCAGTGCAGAATTCATTGGATGAGGAGCCTGCTTTTCGGGGAATAATTCATTTTTCCAGTGTTGGAGAGGAGAGTAATTGATCCAGGGGGTTGATGCCTCCCTCCTAACCCCCTCCCTCCCCGGGACCATCTGATTCCAAATGCAGCCCCGAGACTGTTAGGCCAAAGTCACAGCAATAAATAGGAGGGGCCTTCTGTTTTATATATTGGATTATTCCACTCGGTAGTGACAAAAAACAAGATTTAATTCCCCAAGAAGGCCAGCTGAGAAAATCATTTCCCTGCCTGCTCTCCCCTTTCCTTTTTCCTTTTGTTTTTTTTCAGAGACAGCACTGTGGTTTATGCAGGCTTTGGGGGCCTCGCTGCAGCACCCCCTGCCGGAGACTTCCCCGTACCTGTCCGCCTGCCTGGGGCCTTCCTCTGCTGTCCTGGAGAAGACCTGGGACCCTCTCCATCCAGCCCCCTCAACCACAGGTCCCTGAGGACAGCGACTTCTGTTCGAATTTAGATGCCACTATGGTGCTTAGCACTTTGATAAATTATAACCATAAGCCCTGGGAAAAGACCAGTTAGTACCACAGCTGCTGCAGATGGACAGGAAAGTAAGGAAGCTCTCTTGGCTGGAGAAGTAATTTAGCATCCTTCTCTTGCTCAGGTCAACTGTACACTCACTGCCTCCTCTACGAAGCCTTCCCTGATTACAGTTCAGGTTAACTATCTCTCCTTTGGGCTCCCAAAATACGGGGGCTTTCCTCTCACAGCTCTTTAATTATGGAACTGTAGTTGCCTAACCCACTCATTTTATTTATTTAACACACTCAGATACAGCACTTTCTATATGCAGGCCCTGATCTACCTGCTTTACAAATATTGATTCATTTGAGCCTCATAACAACCCTATGAGGTAGGAACTGTGATCATCCCCATTTTGCAGATGAGGAAACGGAGGCACATCCTGATTAAGTGTTTTGGTCAAGGTCACACAGGCAGGGAGGATCAGGCTGGGCATCCGGATCTGTCTCCTCCTTTAGCCTGTGAGTTCCCAGGAGATAAGGACCTCGTTGTCTCACTGCTATTTCCTGGGAGCACACAGAAGGTGCTCAATAAATGGTTGGGTACTAAATGTTTCACATATGAATGACAGGTCTATTCCTGAGGCTGAGCTTAAAATTCCATTTGTTCCACTAAACTCTAAGGCCCATGCCCTCCACCAACCCCACCTTCCACAGGACAGGAGCCCATGAGAGTCACATCGTGTGGGGAAGCCCTTTGGCATGGGGAGAACTCCAGTTCTGGAGTGAGACAGACCTCAGGTGGGTTGCAGCCTTGCCAAGTCCCACCTACGCCATCTTGGGCGACACTGCCCTTCTCTGAGTCTCGGGCTCATCACAATCTTTCAAATGGGGGTGATAATACACAAGAATGCTGGGGAAACTGAATAAAACGATGTGCAGGCGGTGCTTTGAACATACCCTACACGTAGTGAGCACACGGTGGGCGTGAAATATCATGGGTGACATAACATGTAGACGACGGGGACACCCGTGCTACGCTCAGGAAATAACAGAGCCTTGTCAATCCAAGCTGGCCCAGCCAGCGCGGAGATGTGGAGGGAAGGGTGAATTTTTCTTAATCGTAGAGGTAAGACGGGTGAGTTGGCAAGAATTACCAAGGATTTTGCAAATCACACACGATTCATTTCCTTCTGAAAGTTACCAAGATGTGGGAGAATCTGACAGAGGGACTTCCTAGACTAGAAATAACCCCTGATGAGTGTTTCACTCACTCGTCCAGTGCCTAGTAAATGCCTGTCACGTGCAGGAAGCAACGTGGAGTCAGGGAAGGGCACCAGGTTTGGGGTCTCTCGTACCCAGGCCCTGGGCCCAGAGAGCTCTGCAGGTTACAGCTTTGTGACCTTGACCACTAGACCTTCCTCTTGAAGTGTTAGCTTCCCCTTTCATAAATTGGGTTGACAAAATGAAGCCTCCCCCCAGGAGTTGCCGTGGGGAGCCAGTGACATCATGTAGACATAAAAGATCTACAAAGGTCAGTTCCTCCGGCCTCTCAATAGTGGCGCCAGCCCCACCACAGTCAGCTGACCCATCAGCCTCCCACCTTAGGCTGAAAACCTGGCAGGTGCTCGGAGCTGCATCTGCAACCTTGGGTACTTGAACGCCTCAGAACAGCAGAGCAGGTTGGCAGATGGGGTTGCAGGTCCCACTTTTCAGATGGGACAAGGGGCAAAGCCAGGTGAAACCCGACTTTCTATCTCTAGACGTGTGTTCTTGACCCTGGACGTGCAGCCTCCAGGAAGGAACAAGGGAGAACAGGGTGGGGAGGAGGCTGGAAACCCCTGCATGCAGGTTCATTTATCACAGGTGACCCCTGGACTGGAGCCCATGAGGCTGAGACAGGTCCCAGGACATCCCCTGAGGGAGGGAATGCAGGGGAGAATGCCAGGTAGTCTGGGATGGAGATGAGGGAATGGTCCGAGGCCTCAGAGAGCAAAGGCCCAGCAGTGCAGGGGATCAGGAATTCCCGTGGGGCCTCTCCCCACCCCTCACCCCCCCCCCCCGTGTCTCACAACCATTACCTGGGTGAATGGTTCCATGCTCTTCACAACCCACTCCTTGACTCCAACACCTTCCTCACCCAGGTGGTTCCTCCTCACATCTAACTGAAATCCCTTCTGCTGCATCCCCAGTGAGGAGATGCCCCAGCCCTGCCCCCCAACCCCCAACCCCACCCCCACCCCACCCCCACCCCATCTGCCTGCAGAGCTCCTGGCTCAGGGCTGTAATCCTGCAGACAATTAATTGGCTTTTGTCGGAGGAGAATGAATACCATCTCATCTTAATCTCCCTCATTATTCTCCTGTTCAGCAGAGTCAACACAAGATTAGGTTTAATTTATGGGGGGAGAAATAGCAAAGTCATTACTCACCAGAAGATCAGGATCAGATCTGCCTGGGTGGTCTGTGTTCACTGCAGGCCCGTGGCTCTGCCTAGATAGGATGGATGAAGGCTTCCAGGACCCAAATCTATTTGGGGCTGGATCCCTGGAGACCACCACCCCTTCCTAATTTTATAAGATTTAGGCCTCAGAGGACTCAGCCTCCTAAATGTTTTTCTGGAATCTCTGGCATAAGAGCAGCCCCAAAGCGGAGCAGGGGGATCAGCCCCTGCAGATCCAGATTTAGCTCCAAGCAATGGAAAGAAATCAGGCTTTGGGTTCAAATTTAGCCTTCTGAGACCTGCTTCTCTACGGAAGAACTGTCCATTCTGGGTACTCCCTTGACAATGCTGCCACCTAGTGGTATATGGAGAAACGAGTCCTCCCTTGTAGGTTCGTTCACAGCTAAAGTACCATACATTAAAAAATCCGTATTTACAAAGTAAACAAATAAGAACGAGGAAAGTGGACTTTTTTTCAAATCAAAGTGGTTAAAGGGCTCCACCTAGAAATCTAAAAGAAAATTCATCTTACCTCCCTGACCTCTCAACCAAGGTGGCCCAGAAACAGCAACTCCTTTTCCTGGGACAATGATATGCATAGAAGCCCTATCGCACCACAGTCCTGACCATTTCCAGCTCTTTCCACTCTCTTTCATCTCGGAGACCCTAACTGCTGCCCCTGCTTTGTCCCTTGACATGTGTCCATCTTTGATCATGAATCATAGTGAAGTGGCTAGGACTTCAGCTGGAAACTCAGCCTCAACTACTCACCCATTATAACCCAAGATAAGTTACCCAACATCTCTGAGTCTTAGTTCTTTCATCTATAAAATAGGTATAATCTAGGCAGTGGTGCAGTGGATAGAGCGTTGGACTGGGGTGGAGAGGACCCGGGTTCGAGACCCTGAGGTCGCCAGCTTGAGCTCACCAGCTTGAGCTTGAGCCCAAGGTCGCTGGCTCAAGAAAGGGGTTACTCGGTCTGCTGAAGGCCCGTGGTCAAGGCACATATGAGAAAGCAATCAATGAACAACTAAGGTGTTGCAACAAAAAACTGATGATTGATGCTTCTCATCTCTCTCTGTTCTTGTCTGTCTGTCCCTATCTATCTCTCTCTCTGTCTCTGTAAAAAGAAAAAGAAAAAGAAAAAAAGGTTTATCTATATCTACCAGAAAGGACTGTTGAGAAGATTAAATGAGCCTGTGTCCTTAGCACAGGAACTGGCACCTGTATGACCTCAGCAAATGTCTGTCCTTGTCACCATCATCATCATCATAACCATTGGTTCATCCTGTTATTCTTGGGAACTTTGGTTTCATCAACAAGATTGTCAGCTGCGCCTGACCAGGCGGTGGCGCAGTGGATAGAGCATCGGACTGGGATGCGGAGGACCCCGGTTCGAGACCCTGAGCGCGCCAGCTTGAGCACGGGCTCATCTGATTTGAGTGAAGGCTCGCCAACTTGGACCCAAGGTCGCTGGCTCCAGCAAGGGGTTGCTCGGTCTGCTGAAGGCCCACAGTCAAGGCACATGTGAGAAAGCAATCAATGAACAACTAAGCTGTCGCAATGGCAACGAAAAACTAATCATTGATGCTTCTCACCTCTCTCCATTCCTGTCTGTCTGTCCCTATCTGACTCTCTCTCTGTCCCTGTTAAAAAATAAATTAATTAATTAAAACCTATACTTTAAAAAAAAAAAAAAGATTGTCAGCTGCTGTATCTAACTCCCCATCCTAGATCCTGCTAAACAAAGCAAGATTTTTTCTTAAAGGACACTGATACCATATCTGCTTCCTATAGCACAGTGGTTCTTAACCTGGGTTCTATCGAACCCTAGGGGTTTGATGAGTCGGTCTCAGGTGTTCCGAGAAGCCTCTGCCGCAGAGGCCAGAATAAAGTAATACCGTAATTTGTTGTGAGTTCATGCACTTTGTTGGTTTTGTTCTTTGAGCAAGGTGATGTTCATGCACGGCTCATTTTGTGCACCAGTAAAAAAACATATACCTATGTCTTGAATTTGGAAAAAAAATCATATTTTATTTATCACTAAAGAAGTGTTCGGTGAATGCGCATATGAAACTGGTGGGTTCAGTACCTCAAAAAAAAGGTTAAGAACTACTGCTATAGCATTTATACCTTATAAGACAGAACACACAGTAGGTCCTCAGGAAACTCAGGATTGTCTGCCTACATGTCCAACCTCGTGTCATATCATTCCCCCACTTGCTCACTGAGCTCCAGCAATGCTGGCTGCCTCTCTGATCTGTAAATAAGTCCATTCTCACCTCAGGGACTTTGTATTTATTACTCCTGCAATGATCTTCCCCTAATTATCTTCATGGTTGGTCTCCTTATCATTCAAATGTCACTTCCTCAGAGAGATCCTCCCTGATCACCTTGACCAAAATAGTACTCTCCCACCCTCACTCTCTACTTTGTTTACTATACTATAGGGGTCAAGAGCCTAAGTGGCTAATTGGAATTCCAGTTCCACCATTTATTAGCTGTGTGACCTTAGACAAGTTGCTTAACCTCCCTGTGCTTCAATTTTCTCATCTGTGAAAACTGGAAGTAATAATAGTTCCCACTTCATAAGGTTATTATGATGAATTACTATCTCTAGAGCTCTTAGAGTAAAGCCTGGTATACATATTAAGTGCTATACATATAGCAGCTATACCATGTTAGGAAATGTCTTATTCATTTAGCCTCTTGTGTTTATGTTTTTTCATCTAGACTATGTATTCCTGGAGGGCAGAGTCCTTGTCCGTTTTATCCCTGCCTGACAGATAGTAGGTGCTCAATAAATATAGATTAGTTAGAAAGGATTTTAGGAGACAGGCAGGCAGTTCTCCTCGGCCAGCGTTCAGGGTTCATTGAGCAATGTGGCCGGTTAACCAACCAGCCTGCTATCTCTGGCTTCAACACCTGAGGCGCCCCCTGCTGGACAGCATGTAGCTTTCCCCTTGAAGGAAGCTGATAGCTGCAGTCCCGAAACTGGACTGTTTCCGGGGGTCCATCTCTTCCCTCTAGAGTAGGACTCAATAAAGATGCGAAGTTAAGAGCAAGCCCTTTGGAGCAAGATGCACCCGGATTAGGACCTGTGCTTCTCCAGTTACTGTGTGTCATTTGCCAGGAAAGTCTCTTGTCCTCAGCCTCATCGTGTGAAGGAGAGGAAGAGGGATAACAATGCCCTCTCCTCCTTCTCCACCTCTGTTTCGGGTACGGGGATGATGTAACAGGATGTGCCCTTGCAGGCCCGCCTCCCCTCTGCAGCATCAGCCCTTTGACAAGTCAAAGCTTGTCTTCCTGAGCTAAATACCACCAGTCTCCCCAATGGTCCCTCCAGTCACAGACATTCAGGATCAATGAGTCTGGACTACCCCATTATCTGAGCCCCTCTGGACTCCACTGTGGGTTTTGGAAGAGAAGCTGGCCTCTGGGCTTCTGGCTCTTTCCTCTGAGAGCAGGCAGTTGGCTGGAGGTAGCCTTGTTGAACTTCACTTTCTTACTTACCTCCCCCCCCCCCCCACCTCCCTGACTGCTGTTTCCTCATCATAGCATCAGAGACCAGGACTCTCCCCTGCCCTCACCAGTGCCCTTGGCTTTGGCTGGGGCCACATGCACTACAACTCCTATATCTCATCCCGGAGCCCCAAACATCTCATGAGCCTCTTTCTTGAATCCCCATGGGGGAGCTCCCCCACCAGCACTACCTCCCACACCCCCAAATTCCTGCCCTGATGTTCCTCTCAGGCCCATCGATCTAGTGGTTTGATACTCCTCCCACAACCCAAAGGTGGCCTCTGGTCCTCTCCCCACTCATCCCCATCTGGTTCCCCACACATTCCTCCTGGTTCCTCACCCCAAAGCTCCACATTGCCTGTTACTCCTATACTTACACCTGGGAGCTCATGGGGTGACCCTCTTTCTTCATGAACCCTCATCAATCTGGGCTCCCAGGGTAAAGCATTGCTTCCCCTAGCCAATCAGCAACTTTGGTGGGTGTGGACAGTACTCTCCCCACCAGACTGTGAAATCCCCTAGAAAGAACTGGGGGTGCCCAGGGAGCAGGGGCTGTGCCTCTGACTTCAGACTGATTGGACATTCTCTGAGGTTAGAGCTTTGCCTCCCCTGCCACACTGAGGATGTCCCCAGAGCAAGGATTATGCCTCCACCATTAGACTGGAGACTCCCCTACCCTTAGGGACACTAGATAAATCCCCTCCCAGGGTGTCCCCTTCTCAGTGTAGCCAGGATGATGACTCTTCCTGGGGCAAGGAATCTCTTGCTCACCCCTGTCACTTCAAGGCCCTGTACAAGGCCTGGCCCATTATGGGGACTTCAAGAATCATGAGTGAAGGAATGAGTAAATGAATCAACCAATGAATAGTGCAAGCAGGCCCCAGCTTAAACCCTGCGATCCCACCTGCCCACTACAGGTGGCATCAGAGTTCAGAGTCAAAGGAAAGCTTGGAGGGGCATGGGGACTTTTTGGTCACCACATCGAGAGAGCGGATGTTTCAGAACCCTCCACTGCCCAGGACCAGCAGCTAAGAGTCCTGAGAGGGGCCAGGTTTCAGAGCCACTGGGGAGGCCAGAAAGATAGTGCCTGGCCGCATACCCTTCCCCCTCCCTTCCCCTCAAGCCAGTGCCAGGGGCCAGCCTCTGGGCAGGGCTTAGAAAATGACCAGTGAGACGAGATGCTAATGACTCCTGTCCCATTCTATAGCAAGCCAGGGAGGACAGCATGAAGTGGGCATCAACTGAAGAGGGACACTAAGCTGACCCTTTCTGTGCCTCCCCACCCCCCATGCCAGGTCATCTGCATGCATCCCTGGCCCAGAAGAATCTGTACCCTAGATGAGGTGTTGCCATCCCCCACCATCCTGCCTTCAGAAAGGAATGAGAATGGGGAGCAAGAGAGGCCTGGAGGATGGCCCCACACACAGAGATCCCCCCTCCCCCGTTCTGGCCTCTGGGAAGCTTGGGTATCAGTCAGGCGCCAGGCCCAGCTCCCAACTCCTTGGCCTCACAATCCCAGCCTTTGTCCGCCAGCCTAGGCCTGGCTGGCTCTGCATCAGCCCAATGGGCCCTGGAAACCAAAGCAGTTGGAGCCCCACCAAGTATTTTTCCAGGCTGAGCCAGGGGCCCTCAGGAGACAGGGAAGGATGCAAAGTTCATTCATCCATTTGTTCATCCATTTCTTCCTTGAACAAATCATATTTATTGAACGTCCATTTTGTGGCAGGCACTGTGCTAGGGGTGGGGGGTTCAGCGGCGCGCCCAGCCCAGGCCCAAGCCTTCAATCGTCTTATCTTCTAGGTGCAAATAATATGCCAACAAAACCCTTCTCTACCTGTGTGGGGGCTGGGCTTGGAGTAAGGGGCGGGAGAGGTGTGCATGGGGTGGTGAAGGGGAGGGTGCTACCACTAAGGCCTCTCTACCCCAGGCCTCTGCCCCTCCAGGGCAGCTAGGGGGAGCTGCGGGAGGGATCCCTCAGGGCTCCACCCACACGCTGCTGTTGGTCACCCGGGCCCCGAACCAGCCCTTCCAGTAGACGGAGTCCTGCCCACCATGCTCGAAGCGGACGAAGCGAACGCCGGGCCCGTAGTCGGTGAAAGTATGGGAGATCTGGGGGTGAGGAGAAGGGTCAGGGTCAGGGTTCGGGCCCGGAGGTCTCCCCCGGTCTCCCTACCCGACACACTGGCCCGCCTCTAGCCCCACCCGATTTCTCAGCCCCTCCGACCTTCATTCACACCTGTCGGCCCTTCCAGCCCAGCCCAGCCCATGGGGCGGGGTTTCCACAAGCCCCGCCCACCGCATCCTGGTTCGGCCTCCCCGTCGCTGCTCCTCCAAGCTCACCTCGATCCAACCTCCATTGTCGCTGATTTGCGGCACTGCCACCTGCCCGCTGTTGAACTCGGCCAGCACGTCTTCGTGCTCCGACAGCAGCTTCACCGTGAGCTCATACAGGCAGCCCGCGTCATTGCGACCCGAGTACCTGCCCCAGAGAGCGAGCAAGCGCCGGGTCAGGCCTCAGCCAGTGAGCCTGGCCTTCTACAGAAGGTTACCCCGCCTGACGACCCTCCTGCCCCTCTCCCCATTTTACAGAGAAGGAAACTGAAGCCAGAGAGAAGGTGACTTGCCCAAAGTCCAAACCCAAGGACTAAAACCTAGGTGGGCCAGACCAAACGTTGGGCCCAAAGCCAGCCCACAAATACATGTTCCACAAATACATGTTTTGTTTGGACTGTCGACAGATTAAAACCCAAAAATATCTTTTGCCAACATTTAAACTCAGGAGAATAGGTGGATTTCACCTTCTCCTGGAGATCCATCCCATTGGCCACAACCACTAGAGTGAGGAGGCAATGGCCCCTGAGGGAGAGTAGTGGCTTTGTTCCCCAACAACCCCGTCCCCCGTCCTCCACCCCACCCCCACCCCCACCCCGGCACCGCTCACCAGTCCTTCACCACGATGGCGGGCTGAGTGGTGTCCAGCAGTTCCTCCCAGTAGCCCTCAGCCTTCAGGTCAATGACCTGTGCTTTGCGACACCACCTGAGGGAAGTGAGTTAGGAGGGCATGGCTGTCCCTCTCCCCCTTCCCGCGCACCCCCCTTCTCCTTACTCAAAGGAGGAGGCAAAGAACTTCTTGACGCTTTCATCGTGGGGGAATTCCGTTCCACAGTCTCCGGGCAGCTCCTCCACCCTCCAGCCGTCCCCGCCATGCTCCACATCGCTCCAGCCCTCCAAGTCCTCTGTAGTAACAGGACAGCCCTATTCTAGTCACCCAGTCCCTACTGAGGTGTGGCAGCGCTGGCTCTTGTCCCTGTAGTCGGGTGCTGGGCCCACTGGTACTTTAATGATGTCGGAGTGGGAGATGATGGTGGGGTTGAATGGCAGGCACTCCCTGTTGCCCCAGACTCCGTCTCCCTCCTGGGAGGGTCCTACAGGGTTTGTTCTGCCCCGGCTCATGCAGGGTAAACGGATCTGGGAAACAGACCCCCAGGGAACGGGAGGACAGGGAGATAAAACTACAGTGTTTACTGGGGCTATTCTGTGCTGGGCATTGTGCCAAGCGCTTTATCTCCTTTAACCCTCAAAGCAGGCTGGTGTTGTGAATGGCCCATTTTCCAGAGGGGGCAGCTGAGCCCCCCTACCCCCCAGCCATGGGGTAATAGAGCTTGGCCCTCACCTTCCCCACACGGGTTGCGCAGCAAGTTGCGCCGCCTCTTGCTCAGGAAATAGAACTGCTGCCAGTGGTCGTGTTCGTCCTCGGAGCCGCCCTCCGGCACCAACCCCTCCTGCTGGCACTTGAGCAGCCACAGGGGGGCGCCGTCCACCAGCTCCTTCCAGCGCAGACACACCAGGCGGCAGGCTTGCACGAGCTCTGCGGCCGGCAGCTCCGCCAGCACACGCAGCAGCAGGGGCTCCGGCAGCTCGTCCAGGTACGCCGCCTCGTCCTCCTCTCCAGCGCTCGCCTCCTCCGCGCACGCCTCTTCCTGCTGCTGCTCTTCGGGGCTTGCCTCCTCGGGCTGGCCCACGCTCTCTGCGGGGGTGAAGAGGTGGACGGGTGGTGACTCCCCCCCAGACAGTCTTCCTACACTTCCCAGAACCCCGGTGTGTCAGGTAGCCAACCCCCACCCAGCAGCTAGGACCAGAGATTGTGACCAGAAACTGGTGCCCAGTGAAGTACCAACCAAAGGGGACCAGGGCCACAGACCAGCCCCAAGTCCAAAGAGCGACCTCACAAACCTGTTTCCCTGCAGGGCCAGTACACCCTATACCTGAGCAGATAAAAGCAACTGATAATATTATTAACAGGAATGCCTTACGTTTCACACATGAACTTCTTTAATCCTTCCAACCACCCTCTGAAATATCTCCCTGCTCCAATCACCACCTCATGGAAACCCTCCTGGATTTCCCAGTTACATCCTCTCAGCACCAGAAGTTTCAGTCCTTCCCAGGTTTGTCCAAGTGTGTGATGGTTTGTAAAACACCTTTCTTGGGACTAGACTGAGGGCATGAGGGCAGGAACGAGGTCTGGGAAACTCACTGCTTCATCCCCAGTGCCTGGCATCCACCACTCTGTCAGCAGCTAATGTTTTTTGGGCACTTATCGAGTGTAGGCCTGTTCTGAGCATTTTAATTTCATTTACCCTTTAAAGCCTCACAGCATGTCTTCAAGGTATTTCCTGTGACCACCTCTATTTCACTGGTGAGGAAACTGAGGCACAGAGAGGTGAAACAGCTGAGGCTCACACAGCAAATGAGTGCTTGGAGCCTGGATTTGAACCCAGGTGGCCTGACTCCAGAGCCACCTTTAACCATCACATATCAATAAAGAATTCATTGAATTAGGAGGCACTGTGATGATTTTGATTCTACAGGTGAAAATGCTCAGGCTCAGAGATGTGAACTGAATTGCCAAAGGTCACACTGCTAGTATTAGGGAACGGGCCACGGGGATCTGAGACCTGAGAGGAAGGGAAGAGGGGTCTGACTTGGGGATGGGGGAGAGGGGCTCATTAAGAGAGACTGTGTGTCAAACAGGGCAGTGTAACAAATACTTCGAAAAGGAAGGGTTTGTGTTTTTTTAAGAGAGGAGACACAGAGTGAGAGAGAGAGAAAGAGAGAGAAAGGGGGGAGGAGCTGGAAGCTCAACTCCCATATGTGCCTTGACCAGACCAGTGCAGGGTTTTGAACTGGCAACCTCAGTGTTCCCAGGTTGATGCTTTATCCACTGCGCCACCACAGGTCAGGCAGGAAGGGTTTGTTTTTTATTCCATTCATGGCCCTCAGTTTCCTCATCTCTAAAATGGAAGTAATCCTGGTGCCAGGCTATTCAGACAGCACTGATGTTCAAATCCCCTGCAGAGGGGCAAGGGCATTCTAAATTGTAAGGAGGTGGACAGGTGTCCAGAGCTGTGGGCTAGACTGTCTTCTGGATCCCAGCTGGCCTCAGCTAGGCCATCAAAGTCTTGAGTAAGCAGATACCAAATGCCCAGTGTCTCTGGAGAAGGGAGAGGGTATAGGGAGGAGACTGGGCCGCTCTGGGAGATGGGGAAGACCACAGCACTCAGACATCGGGTGGGGGGTCCTAAGGGCTGAACCCTGGAAAGCCAAGGTGGTGGTGGAAATAGGCCAGGAACTGGGGGAAGGAACAGGCAGAACCTGGATCCAAGGCTGGGCGTTGCCAGGACCCCAGCCTGCCATCCCTTTACCTCCTCAAATGAGCATTTTCTCCCCCTCCCCACACAATCAGATCCTTGATTGCTACATCGGGTTTACCTCTTCAAGCCCACAGTGCACAGTGTGTCCTCAGTAGACCTTATTTAGTCCATCTTATTCCGCACAACACGTTCCCTTCATTATTAACTTTTTTTTTTTTTTTTGGTCACAAGTCTAGATGATGTGGGGCTTTACTCTCTTTCTCTTGGCAAAGAGGAAACTGAGGCCCAGAGATGCTTCCTGGCTTCTCCCAAGTCACGTTGCAGAATAGTGGGAAGTCAGAGAGAAAAATGACAGGCCCTGAAGCCATATCACCTGCCCATCCTTCTGCCCACAGCTCTCTGGGGAGCCGGGCCCAGTGTCCTCACCTCTCCACCCCTCCCCCCACCTTGCCCTGGCCCTGGTGGACACCTGATGCTCCCCGAAAGGTGCACCTCACCCAGTCCCCTCTTCTGGCCCCAGGCCTGGCACTTGAGGCCCCAGATCTGATTACAGGTCCCCCCACCCCCCGCTCAAGCACACACAACTCCCCACATTGTTGCTGTCGGAAAGTTATCTGGCCCTGGAAGCTGCCTCCGAAGGCTGATTCACTCACCTGGATTGGGCCCCGGAGTCCAGGGAATAGCTGGGCCCTGAGAAAAAGCAGGAGCCCATTCTGGGGCCCTATAAAAGGTGTGGCAAGGGGGTCACAGAGGATTGGGAGTGAGGACTGAAGGAGCTGGGGTGTTCAGGGCTGGGAGAAGGGGTCTTTACTACCAGAGCATGCATCAAGTCTGTTTCCCATCGCCTCCCCCAAGCAGCGCCCCCTCTGAGATGAGCCTGCTGAGGACAGGATGGAGGAGGGAGGGATGGGGGAGTCCGTAGGCAGGACTTGTTCCCATCCTGACTCAGCTGGCAACCCCCACAGGCCAAGCCAGCTCAAAGGATGGGGCGGGGGGTCTCTGTGCCAGAAAAGATGACTGGGCAGTCTCAGAGGGCCCTGAGCTTCGGTGAGAGCTGGCGCCCCAACCCTCCATCACTACTGGCCTGATCCCCACTGGGCATCGGACCACCCAGATGAAGGGTGACCCCTTCAGACAAGGGAACCCAGGAGGAAGGCTGGGATGGGGTGGGGAAAGGCCAGTAGCCCCCAAGAAATCCACGAGGATTCTGGCAGCTCAGGCCAGAACTGGCCAATGGAAGAAGTTTATGGAAGAAAAAGGCTTGCAGCCTCCTCCATCCCAGATGCCTCCTAGACTCCAGCCCAATAAACCCTCAGAAAGCTGGGAGATGGGAACGTGGAATTACTCCTATGCTATTTCCTGGGTAAATGGGACCCAGGAATCCTCCCTCCCTGCCTGTCACTCTTGAGGCGTCCCTCCAGACCAAGATACCAGACAGAGGACTGTGCTCTTTTGAGAATGTCTCAAGGACTTTGCTTAGGTGAAAGTTGGCAGCGCTGGGTTTCGGGGGTCCCCCCCTCTCTGTAGTACTCGCCCGCCTGCCCTGATCTCCCCTTCCAAGCTGAGCGAGTGGGTCAGGGCTGCGGCGGCTACCTGGGTCACCGTCTCCGTCCATCGCTGCTGAAGGCGCTCGCGAGAGGAGGAACCAGAGCGCGGCGAGGCTGCCCAAGTCCCGCAGCGTTGGCTAGTCTAGGTGCTGCCTTCGTCTGGGTCGGGTCCCCGCCCGCCGTGACTCTTAAAGGCCCCCGCCTCCGCCCCCGCCCCGCCTTTGGCCTAGAGCCCGGACACCCCGCAGTCTGGGGCGGTCTGCCGGCCGGAGACCTGAGGCTGCAGGTTCCTCCGCTGATCCAGGAGGCCGGGAAAGGTTAGGAGTTGGGTGTTTTGTTGTTTGTTTGTTTTTGTTTTTTAATGGGGGGGTCCTATCTGAGCCTTTTCCCAGCTGCCTCCTGGGGTAGCTGCTGGGAGGAGGAGGTGAGGGGGCAGGGAGAGTCTGGGTTATGTGGAGGGTGCGGAGGGTGCGGAGGGTACGAGGCGCGCAACCCAGGCAAAGGGGAGGGGCAGAGGCTCCTCCCGGCACCCCCCTCCCCGGGTAATTTTCCTACTTCGTGGTGGGGGGCGCGTCCCAGGCCCCGCGCACCCCTGGGCAGCTCCATGCGGGGAGGGGAGCTGGCAGTGGAGGCGGGGCCAGGGCGGGGCTAGGAAGGCGAAGACCCGGCTGCATCCACCGCCACTGCAGGCCGCGCGGGCATAGCTCCCGCGACCAAGCGAGCAGGATATCGCATCGGCTGCCAAGTGCAGGTGATCGGCAGGAGTGGGAGCAGGGAGCGCCGCAGCGGGGGCGCGGGCAGGCGGGTGGGGACCTGGAGGGGGGCTCAGCTGTTTCTGGCCCTGCCGCTGTGCGCGGAGGTAGGCCCCGCACCAACAAGTCCCGGGCCGTGGTGACTGCGCTGCGCAGCCTCCAGCAGCCCTGCGAACGGAAACCCGGACTGGGGTCTCCCTGGTTACGTAGGGCCCCGAGCCCCGACTTTGGGGGACATTTTAAAGTCACAACGCGGAACAGGAATCTGAAGACGCACAAGGGGACCTGGAACTGGAGCCCAGCCACGGGAATGGGGTTGCGGGTCTAGGAAAGACCTTTCCATCGCCCACCCCTTCTCCAGTCCCAGCTGGGCAGATCATTTCCTCTGCAGTCTTGAGAAAGTCACTTGAGCCCTTTGGGCCTCCATTGGCGACCATAATCATCCCTGTCCTCAACATCGGGTTCCTTTCAGCGAAGACGGGAGAGAGATAGATGGGACAAGCTAAAATGCTCTGCGAGGCTGCGCGTTTCCATTCTAAAGACTGACATATTGAAACAGGCTGACTCTAGAATCAGAGAAGACTCGGGCTCCTGTCTGTGACTGTCGGCAGATCCAGACACCTCTCCGTGGACCTCCTTAGCTTCCTTCAGAGGCTGATGTGAGGTGCCAGTAAAAAATATAAAATAAAAATCAGAGCTCACCTTGATTGAGCTTCTGCTGTGTCACAGGCTCCTTGAAGCCTCCCCAGGAAGTAAGTGCTGTTCCTGGTTCCACCGAGGACACTGAGGCTCAAAGAGGCGCAGTGACTTTCCTGAGACAGCCAATGGCAGGCCTGGGATGGGAACCACGACCACCGTGCAGTGCTGCAAATACAAGGTCCGGGAAAAGGGCTTGGTCTGTAGCCTAGCTTCTCCGTTTACCACAGCAGAGCATCCAGAATCCAGGAGCCATGGCGGTGGGGAACATCAACGAGCTGCCTGAGAACATCCTGCTGGAGCTGTTCACACACGTGCCCGCCCGCCAGCTGCTGCTGCGCTGCCGCCCTGTCTGCAGCCTCTGGCGAGACCTCATAGACCTCGTCAGCCTCTGGAAGAGCAAATGCCTGCGTGAGGGCTTCATCTCCGAGGACTGGGACCAGCCTGTGGCCGACTGGAAGATCTTCTACTTCCTACGGAGCCTCCACAGGAACCTCCTGCACAACCCGTGTGCTGAAGGTGGGGTGCAGAGTGGGTCTGGAGTGTCCCCAGCACACATACTATCAGTATACCAGCTAACATGTATTAAGCACTTACAATGACCTAGGTACTTTGAATGGTTTAAGTCTTTGATCCTCTCACAATAGCCCTAAAAGGTAGGTACTGATACTCATTTTTCAGATGAGCAAGCTGAGGCCAAGGGTGGCATTTCTTATTCTATCCTTAAGATACATACCTTTTCTATAGCTATTTAGGACTAATATGCCCCCAGACACAAGACCAGGGAGTCAGCCATGTCTTGTTGGCATAGTTCCCAGTCTCCAGGGCTAGGCCTAATATGACCATCCCAGAAGTTGAAGCGGGCTTTGCCTATGGAAGAATGAGAGATCCAGTCTTCTGTCCAGCACATTTCAACAACAGGTGAAACAAGACTTCTGCAGTTTTGCTATGTTCCAACTCGTCAGCTAGACACTGGGATGGGGTGGGATGGGAGCCTCTTTCTCTGTTATATGTCCCAATTCTGGAGCAAAATGACGATAAAACAACTCCAAACTCTCCTGAGCTTTCTGATGCCTGCCTCATTTGATTCCACAACAGCTATGTTCTTGACTAGCAGTTAGCACACTATGGTCTATGAGCCAAATCTGGCCCAGGAGCTAAGAATAATTTTTACAGTTTTTAAGGGTTTTTTTTTTTTTTTTACAGGGACAGAGAGAGAGTCAGAGAGAGGGATACATAGGGACAGACAGACAGAAATGGAGAGAGGTGAGAAGCATCAATCATTAGTTTTTCATTGCCATTGCGACACCTTAATTGTTCATTGATTGCTTTCTCACAAGTGCCTTGACCGCCGGCCTTCAGCAGACCGAGCAACCCCTTGCTGGAGCCAGCGACCTTGGGTCCAAGCTGGCGAGCTCTTTGCTCAAGCCAGATGGGCTCGCGCTCAAGCTGGCGACCTCGAGGTTTCGAAACTGGGTCTTCCGCATCCCAGTCCAACGCTCTATCCACTGCGCCACTGCCTGGTCAGGCTAATGGTTCTTTTTTTTAAAAAAAATACCATGTGATAGATATTGTCTGTAGCTCACAAAACCTAAAATATTTTGGCCCTTTACAGAAAGTTTGCCAGTTCCTATTCTTGACTCCAGTTCCTAGAGGACAAAACCAAGGCTCAGAGAGGGAAAGCAACTTGCCTAAGGTCACACAGCCCAGTATTGGTAGAGGTAGGACTAACCCCAGAGGCACACACAATTGATGTGCAGTGCCCCACAGCACAGGGTATGAGGGCAACTGCTGTTATCCTGGGAGAAGAAGCAGGAGGAAGGAGCCCTTGGGAGAGGTGGTCACTGGGGGACCTCCATTTGATGTGAACTGCGCTTTCCTACCAGAGGGATTTGAGTTCTGGAGCCTGGACGTGAATGGAGGTGATGAATGGAAGGTGGAAGATCTCTCTGGAGACCAGAGGAAGGAATTCCCCAATGACCAGGTCAAGAAATACTTCGTGACTTCCTATTAGTAAGATCCAAGGTCAGGGGGTCTCAGGGTGGGAGGGAAGCCCAAGTCACTGCACCCTGGGGTTTCTCCTGCTCTGGGAGGGCAGTCCTAGCCTTCCAGTGCCCTAGTGGTGAGTCCCAGTGCCTCCCACCCTCCACCCACCCCCCAGCACCTGCCTCAAGTCCCAGGTGGTCGACCTCAAGGCCGAAGGGTATTGGGAGGAACTGATGGATACCACACGACCGGACATCAAGGTCAAGGACTGGTGAGTGTCTGGGGGGGGGCCTGCCACTGTGGCGCCCCGCCCCCACCCTGCCCCCCCATCTCCAAGGCCCTTATGGGCCTTCCCTCTGCCTGCAGGTTCGCAGCAAGGCCAGACTGCGGGTCCAAGTACCAGCTGTGCGTTCAGCTCTTGTCGTCTGCACATGCGCCTCTGGGGACCTTCCAGCCAGACCCAGCAATGATCCAGCAAAAGAGTGATGCCAAGTGGAGGGAGGTGTGTGGGCCAGGAAGGGGGCAGGGGGCACACTGCCCAAGGCTGAGACGATAGTCTGACAGGCCTTGGTTCAAATTCCAGCTCTGCTGCTTCTCACCTGGGCTTTGACTGCTCTGAGCTCTGAAGGATGTCAGTGCAATGGTGCCAGTAAAGCCATGTTCCAGGTTGACTATTATTAATGACTAATATTGCTTGTTACTATTGTCTAGACCAGGGGCCAGCAAATGTTTTCTTTAAAAAGCTAGATGAGCCTGACCAGGCGGTGGCACAGTGGATAGAGTGTCGGACTGGGATGCGGAAGACCCAGGTTCGAGACCCCGAGCTCGCCAGCTTGAGCGCGGGCCCATCTGGCTTGAGCAAAAGCTCGCCAGCTTGGACCCAAGGTCGCTGGCTCCAGCAAGGGGTGACTCGGTCTGCTGAAGACCCAAGGTCAAGGCACATGTGAGAAAGCAATCAATGAACAACTAAGGTGTCGCAACGGCAACGAAAAACTAAGGATTGATGCTTCTCACCTCTCTCCGTTCCTGTCTGTCTGTCCCTATGTATCCCTCTCTCTGACTCTCTCTCTGTCCCTGTAAAAAAAAAAAAAAAAAAAAAGTCTTAAAAAGCTAGATGAAAATATCTATAGGCTTTGCAGGCCGTACTGTCTCTGTCACCACTACTCAACTCTTCAGCCCTGCCATTGTGTTGCGAAAGCAGCTTTAACAAGTGGACATGCCTGTGTTCTAATAAAACTTTAATTTCAAAAATAGGCAGGGGGAGGGGTCTAAGCCATAGTTTGCCAACTCTTGATCTAGACTAGTCCTGTCCAACAGAACTTTCAGCAATAATAGAAATGGTCTGTCTGCACTGTCCAGTATGGTCACTAATAGCCACTTGTGACTGTCGAAGAGAGTAAGAGCCAGTTCCTAGTGTGATTGAGGAACTGAATTTTTAATTTTATCTAATTTTAATTAATTTCCATTTAAATAGCTTTATGTGTCCAGTCATGAGTACATTGCATGTCCTTTGGCAGCTTTCAAATTTTTCTTCAGTTGCTCTGCACTGCACTTAGATAATCCTGTAGAGTGGACCCTCCAGGCTTCCACCCCAGTTTATGGAGGAGGACACCAGGGGACAGAGAAGGGTCGTCCTCTGCCCAGTATCACTGAGTGAGAACTAGAACTCAGTTCCACTGATTCCTGGTCCAGCACGAAGACAGCAGCCCCTTCCTTGTCCCCGGCCCCTCAGACAGCGCCACCCTCAGGGTCAGCTGCCCTGACCTCTCTCCTTCCCTCTGCCTGACCCCCTCCCAGGTCTCCCACACGTTCTCCAACTACCCACCCGGCGTCCGCTACATCTGGTTTCAGCACGGTGGTGTGGACACTCACTACTGGGCCGGCTGGTACGGCCCGAGGGTCACCAACAGCAGCATCACCATCGGGCCCCCCGCTGCCCTGATGCCCCCAATCCCACATCCGTAGAACCCTAACTGTTGTTAGAGGAAGGCTGGGCTTGGGAAGGGGTGTTGAGCTGGGCTCCCCCAGACTTCCTAGTTTGTCCTTGCCCTCCAGTTGCCTCTTCTTTGTGGCCTCCTCATTTGAGTAGCCATCACATGTTGTGGACAGCCAGCTCTCCACCTGAGAACTCGACCTGAATGGTGATGGGGGAGGCTTGTGGGCACCTTTAAGAGATGGGGTCCCTGAGGTTAGGGACATACAGGATGTCCCCCCACCCTGCCCCGACTTATTCCCCAGACTCCTCTGAGGTTGTGTCTCCAAGCTCAGATGGCAACCTAGGTCTGTGTTCCCATCTTCCCCTTCCTGGTCCTTTCTCCCTGTCTCTTTTGGGGGGTCCTTGGAGCAGGGACAGTGTGGAGGACCTCTGGCAAGCCTATGGCTGCCTTGGATCATGCAGATGCTGGGAGGTGACTAAGTAGCTCAGACAGATCTCGGAGTGGAAAGAGGGCTTTATCCTCCAGTCCTCTGTTCCATTCTCTGCTACTCCCAAGCTTTTGCTCAGCCTACCTGCTCAGAGAGGTGGCTGTGGCCCAGGGGCTCAGACCTCATCTGAGATGGGCAGGCCCGGGGTAAAGGGGGCTGGAGTCCATGCTAGGTCGGGACTGTCCTCACTGTCAATGAAGCCCCAGAAGCCAGATGGGGGTGGGGCTCTTCAGAAGACCTCTGGAATCCTGTGTGTGGTGACCCAGGGCAGGTGGGTGCAGAATTGGGCTCTGATTCTGAGAGCTAGAATGTGTGGCCTAGGATGAGTGGGCTGGCGGTTTTCAAGGACCACCAGTCCACCTCCACGCCTAGACCAGGCTCCTTGGGGCTTGGAGAGTATTTCAAGCCCCCACCCCACCCTTGGAACTGCCATTCACAGGACCTCTCCCCACCCCACCCCCAGCCCACTCTTCTTCCCCTGCTGAAAGGACAGCAGTGCTCTGATCCTGCCCCTGCCGCATGCAGCCAAATAAAAGGTTTCCCAGCCCAACTTGTGCCCTGTGGTTTCTAGATTGGGGAGGTGGGGGGAAGGGCAAACCTCATGGGAAGCCCCAGACCTGCAGAAGGGGCAGCATGTGTGGCTTCTGTCCAAAGTACAGAGAGGGGTTGACATTTTAGGAGCCAGCCCATCGCAGAGCCAGGGTCATGGGACAGACCCCTTGATGAACTGCAAACACTTTGTCCCAGCAGTCATCAGCATTGCTACCTTCTTCCTCAGTGGCCTGGCTGCAAGCCTGGGGGGTGTGGATATCTCCTGGCAGCCCCTGCATACACCTCCTGCTGGGTCAGCAGTGACATCGCAGGTACTGTTTACTGGTGTTTCCCATACTCTGCCAAGAGCTTTACTGACATTAGATGAAGCCAAGGCATTTAGAATGGTGTCTCGCACATTGTGTGTACACAATAAATACTGTTAAATGTAATTATCTCACTCAACAATGAGCTAGCCTGGCTAGGTGGTGAAGCAGTGGATAGAGCATCGGAGTGGGACGCAAGGACCCAGGTTCGAAATTCTGAGGTCCCTGGCTTGAGCACAGGCTCACCAGCTTGAGCACTGAGTTACTGGCTTTAGCATGAGATCATAGACATGACCCCATGGTCCCTGGCTTGAGCCTAAAGGTTGCTGGCTTGACCCAAGGTTGCTGGCTTGAGCAAGGGGTCACTTGCTCTGCTGTAGTCCCCACCCCGCGCCCACCAAGGCATATATGAGAAAGCAATCAATGAACAGCTAAGATACCACAATGAAGAATTGATGCTTCTCATCTCTCTTCTCTCCTGTCTATCCCTGTCTGTCCCTCTGTCTCTCCCTCTCTGTGTCACACACAAAAAAAGAAACCCCAAAAACTAATGAGCTAGATTAGGGCCTTAGGGCAGGGACCACCACTCACTACCTATATGGCACATTGGCAGCTGACACCCTTCCTTGGAGGAGATAGAGCCCTAACGAGTTCATGTGATCTGGTCAGGCACCCCTAGGCAGTGCAAAGTATGCACAACACTTTGTGGTTCCCTAAAGTACCAGGTGCTCGATAACTATTTGTAGAATTGTTACCAGGGAAATGACGAGCTCTCAATGCTGGTGTTCTTGAGAGAAAGAATTCAGCAAGTAAAGCAAGAATTTATTGGCCCTGCAGGAATACGCTCAGAAAGGTCTGGGAGGGCCATTCGCTTGTGAGAATGAGTGCCTCAATCAGTTACAGAGCTTGGGACATGAAACAAGGAAGGGGCCTAGGATAAAAGGAGGAGCCTTGGCGGTCCTGCTTTGTTTTTCTAGATATGTTACAGGCAAGAAAGAAATGGGCCTAGGCAGGCTGCTTTGGGTCACTGGGAAGTCAGAGAAAAGGGGGTCCTTGGAGACGGGTTCAGGTGGTTAGCCTGGCATGAGCTGCTGCCCGCTTCTTCCCTTGTTGCGAGTCTCATGAGATCCTTTCAAGTAGTTTTCAACTGCCAGTCCACCAGGAATTTCGTGCTGGTTAATCATATACCCAAAAATTATAGACTGTATAATGTTCATACATTAGCAAGTGGTTAACTCTTTCATGGACCGGCACAAAACTGCTGGCAGACCAGTGGTTGAAAACCACTGCTTTAGAGCTTAGGAGAGAGGCGAGGAAAATTCACCCAGGCAGGACAAGATGGGGAGGGGAGGCTCGGGTGTGCTCCCCAGGGAGAGTGCACACTTCACACTGGGTTGGTTCTTCATCCCTTCATGCTAAGGGCTTTTAAGAGTGAATTTAGGGGAGATCCCAGGGGAGGATCTCAATCAACTATTCATCAGCTCTCCAGGTGCCTCTTTTCAGGGTTGTGGTCTCCACTGATTCCTCACGGCCAGAGAACAGGGGTAATTAGTCAATGCAGTTGGTTCTGAGGTCAGCCCTTTCCTGGCTTGTCTGGTTTTGCTGCTTTTCTGGGTGTGGAGCTGAAACATAACTGAGGACTAGGTGTACTTGAGACAGGTCATAACCTTATTGCTCTGGGGGCTTACTCTGTAAGGTATTGTCCCCTGTCCCTGCTAAGGGAAGTCTAACCTGCAGGACTAGCAATATGCCAGGGGAGGAAAGGTCAGGGAAGGGTCCGAACCACATGACTAGCAATATGAAATCAGAGGATCTAAGCTGCATGATCAGCAACATAGTGGAGGACAGGTTTCCCTGGGGGTAAGGTCCTTGTTTTCCCAGTTTTGCTCATTACTAGGCACCCAGGGTTTCCCGCCCTGGTGACCTTCAGTGCCTGGCCTATGGTTCTTGCTCTGCTCATGTCTCACTGCCTACCACAGAATGAAGAAAGAATTAATTAATTTAATCCTGGCAAAAATGCAAAGAAGCTTTAACCTTTGAGTAAATTGAAGCCGGCGCTTGGTCCAGCCCCAGGGGAGGTAGGGGCCAGACTAAAGCTGACTTTCTTCTCTTTTTTTTTAATGTTATTATTATTATTATTATTAGCATTATTTATTGACTTTAGAGAGAAAGGAAGGGAGGAAGAGAGAGAGAGACGAGCATTGATCTGTTCCTGTATGTGCCTTGACCAGGGACCAAACTGGCAACCTCTGCACTTCAGGACGATGTTCCAACCAACTCAGCAATGCGGCCAAGGCAGCTGACTTTCACATTCGGCAACCACCCTCCAGGGAGGGGCCCACCTCCCTTCTTTATCTCAGGAACAGGTTAGACAGGGGTCCCCAAACGTTTTACACAGGGGGCCAGTTCACTGTCCCTCAGACCACTGGAGGGCCGGACTATAAAAAAAACTATGAACAAATCCCTATGCACACTGCACATATCTTATTTTAAAATAAAAAACAAAACAGGAACAAATACAATATTTAAAATAAAGAACAAGTAAATTTAAACCAACAAACTGACCAGTATTTCAATGGGAACTACGGGTGCGGATGCATCCTGTGCTCCTCTCACTGACCACCAATGAAAGAGGTGCCCCTTCCGGAAGTGTGGTGGGGGCGGATAAATGGCCTCAGGGGGCCGCATGCAGGCCACAGGTCGTAGTTTGGGGACCCCTGGGTTAAGAGGTCTGAGGAATGGCCGGTGGAGGGGCGGAGTCTTCAGGGCTTGGTTGGAAGAGCCTGGGGCCTCCCTGGAGGCAGGAGTTAGCAAAGGGAAAAGAAGGGTCCCAGTTGCTGAGCCTCCCACCGCCAGGAAGGAAAGGCTGAGGTTCAGAAAACGAGGTCCTGAGTTCCCGTATGGTGGCTCTGACCGTGAAGACTCCTGACTTCTTTTCCGGGGGCAGAAGAGATGACCTGGCGTCAGTATCCCGAAGTGATCCCCTCCCGCGGGTGCCGAGGAAGCAGGCGGAGCACGGCGCGTCACGCCAGCGCTGGGCGGGGCAAGCCGAGAGCCCTGGGGCGGGGGTGGAAGGCGCGACAGAGGTCGCAGGCTACTGATTGACGCCAAGTTGGAGTCTCGCCAGGGCGTTCTGTCCTGTGCCCAGATCGCGGCCCAGCGAGAGGGACACGCAGGGGTACGACAGGCGCCGGTGAGGGCTTGAAAACCCAGCGCCGGGAGGCGGGGTGTGGGGGGACCCGGGGCATTCTCCGCGGACGCTGTCTGGGGCGGGGCGGATCGTGACTCCCAGGACCGTGGGGTGGGTTCCGGTGGGGTGCGGGGCTGGGGCTGGTCTCCCGGGTCTGGTCGCGCGCTGCGCGGGGTCCTGAGTCACCCAGCCCTGACTTCGACTCTGGGCCGAGCCGGCGGGACCCCCACCCTCAAAACAGGGTTGACGTCCAGGCCACACCTCGCGGGCGACACCCTAGCTAGGGGACGAACTGGGACCTGCAGGCACTCGCACGCCGCGGGGCCTGGGACAGGCGCCCGACTTTTCCTACCTTCAGCTTTTGCTTTCGAGAAATGGTCCAAGTAGCAGTGCTTTGAGGAGTCGCTGGGAGGGTCTACGGGTGAAAAGGCTAGCGCGTGACTTCGGGCGGGGCACGTGGGAAGCCCAGTAAGTGCGAGGTGACTTCTTAGGGCTGGCGTGGACGTTTCCACCGCAAATGCCCCAGGCTTGCCTTGGCACTCCATGACCACCACTGCGCAGTTGGGTGTCACGCGAAGCCCACGAAGGACGGAAACTGAGGGTGGGAGGAGTGATAACAGATGACTCGAGTCAAAGACCGGGGCGCCCGAGTGAGGTGGCGTTCGGACCTATCCCCGAACCCAGTGACTTTTGTGTAGACAGTGCTTTTAGAAGTCGCTAATGTTGTAAAATTCACAGGTTTGGTATATTTTTTTAAATGTTTACAGTTCCTCTTAAAATGTCAGAAGAGGCCACACGATCCATTATAGTATTTTGCACAATGTACAAATGACTTTCTTACCTGTTTATTCTCTCTGCCATGCTAAAAATGCTGCTTCCTGGGCAGAAGCTAGCATGTGCCCACCCCCCTCATTTTTTTCAGGAACCGAACTTAGAGAAGACGGTCAACTGCTTCTTTGTCCCAGTCTCTGGAAAACGAAAAGTCCCACCAGTGCCTCTTGGTGTGGGCGGAGAATGTACCCTCTTCCCTCACCCCCGCGGAGTGGGGGGTGGGGGATCCGTTTAGAGATCTGTACTACTAGAACCCCCTGGCAAGATTCAGGCCACTGCGGATGGTGGCACCGAAAATTCTTCAAAACCCTTGTGCAATTTAGATGTAGAGGGAAGAAGGCATTCTTGCGGGCAAATAGCTACTACTACTTTGGTTTCGGTTTTGGCCTAATAATAGTGTTAGTGGTGACGTCCTGTGCTAAATGCTTTCCTTGTACTAACTGGGCTGCCCCAGCCCTTCTGAGGCTGGGACAGTTATCACTTCCTTTTCACACCACCCCGGCAGTCTTGCTGGATGTCGTCCTGGGATGCAATAAAGATTTTATAACAGTGAATTCACAGCACTAAAGTATCACTACGAAGGCTTGAAGACAACAGGGTAGCTTTGGCCAAATCTTAAATGTTCACCAACTTAAGATATACACATTCTTTTTTAGAGAGAGGAGAAAGTGGGGGAGGGGGGCACAGAGGAACGGGAAGCATCAACTTGTAGTAGTTTCCTCTTATGTGCCTTGACAGGGCACGCCTGGGGCTTTGGAACCTGTGATCAGTGCTTTATCCACTGCACCACCACAGATCAGGCTACAATTAATTTTTTAATGGGGGAAAAGGCCTGTGTGTGTGTGTGTGTGGCAGAGACAGTCAGGAAGGGAGAGAGATGAGAAGCATCAATTCTTTGTTGCGGTTCCTCAGTTGTTCATTGCTTTCTCATATGTGCCTTGACCGGTGGGCTACAGCAGACCGAGTGACCCCTTACTTGAGCAAGCGACCTTGGGCTCAAGCTGGTGAGCCCTGCTTAAACCAGATGAGCCCGTGCTCAAGCTGGCAACCTCAGGGTCTTAAACCTGGGTCCTTCGCATCTGTCTGATGCTCTATCCACTGCGCCACTGCTTGGTCAGGCCGGCCTTTTTTAGTTTTAATTTTGATTTGTTGATTTGAGAGTGAGAGAAATGTCAATTTGTTGTTCCACTTGTGCATTCACTTGTTGACTCTTGTATGTGACCTGACTGGAGATCAAACCCGCACCTTGGTGTAGGGAGACAGTACTCTAACTAATAGAGCTACCTGGGCTAGGTTGGGGGGAAAGGCCTCTTTAAAAATTAAGCCTATTTTGAGCACCTGCAATGTACTGGAAGGATGCTCAGATGCTTGTCTTAACCTCCCTTGTTTTACAACAGAAGTAGAACTGGGAATCCCCGCCCCAAGATCCTCAGGATCTGAGGAGTCCACCTTCTTGGTCAGGGCTATAACCACCTTTGCCCCCCACAGGCCTGTGTGTGCACCCACCCCAACCCCAGCTATGGCCCTGGTCAGCATTAATGAACTGCCTGAGAACATCCTGTTGGAGGTATTCACACATGTGCCCGCCCGCCAGCTGCTATTGCACTGCCGACCTGTCTGCAGCCTCTGGCGTGACCTCATTGATGTTGTGACCCTCTGGAAACGCAAAAGCCTGCGTGAGGGCTTCGTCACTGAGGACTGGGATGAGCCTGTGGACAACTGGAAGATCTTTTACTTTCTATGTAGCCTCCGCAGGAACCTCCTACACAACCCATGTGCTGAAGGTGGGCTGCTTCCTTTCCAGAACCTCAGGGCCTTTGCACTTGCTATGCCCACACCACCTGAAGTGTTCTCTCAAAACATAACATCTACCGTGCTCTCTTGGTTCTTCCTCCTTCTTGAGTTCTGTTCAGACTTGAACTGGTCCATTTAAAAACAGTCCTCCCTCCCTCTGCCCTATCACCCCCATTTGGTTCCTTCATAATACTTTTAATAATCTAGAATTACCATTTTATCTGGTTGGGTTATTTTTTCTCCACCACAAACTTTCAGTTCCAGGGGCCTAATGGATCTTGTTTGCCACTCTACGTCCAGTGTCCACAATGATACCTTCACATAGCAGGTGCTCAAGCATGTTGAATGAATAAACAAACTTTGCCCCTGTAGCTAAGTCTGCGCTGCCTAACATTTATGGAGGGCTTCCTCTGTGCCAGGCGCAGGCCTGAGCTCTTCACAGGTGTCATTACCCTCCCGTCATCCCAGGTATTCAGATGAAGAAACTGAGGATTTGGAGAGGTGACTGCAATCATATACTTTCAGGCCTGTTTAGCCTGTGTTCTCTTGTATTCGCCAGGGTTTTTTCCCTTGTTCAACACCTACTACATACTAGGCACCTTGCTCCTTACTAGGGCTCTGGCAGCAAATGATTAAGAGGCATTGTTTGTGTGCTCAGAATTCCTTTCATGCCTATTTTCTCTTTATCCTCACATGGATCCCAGGAGTTGGCCAAATAAGTAGGGGTAGTTCTATTTTACAGATGGGAATGTTAGGCCCTAAGGAAGACGTGTTTCTTGCCTAAAGACCCAGAAATGTCTACCTGCTGAAGGCCCTCAGGTCCATCTCATGAGATCCGCAGTCAGTGCCCCAGACACATCTCTCCGCATGACCCAGGTTGCGCTTGGAAGCTGCCTAACCAGGCCACCAACACAGCTCAGCCCTTGCAGAGCCCCCTGCAGCCTTGCCCTCCCCAGGCCCTGAGCCCAGCGGCGGCCAGTCCAGTCTTGCTCACATCTCTCCTTAGGTCCACTCAGTGCAGCCCAGCTCCTGGATTTCTGTGTCACCTGTCTGGTTCACTACTGGAGGGAACTCTCAGCACCTAAGAACTAGGTGTGGGCTCCTTGCAGTAAGAGCAAGGGAGTAATCTGGAGAAGTTCCCCTAGTGATTGTTCTGGAAAGCTGTGGTGAGAAACCTGTTTTCTAAGGTCCTCTCAGCTCAGTCTGAAGAGGGAGACTGGACCTGCTGAACCAAGCTGGTGGGACTCCTTCCATGAATATGGGGCTACTAATGCCAGCAACCTAGAGGGTGCCTATACTTCTACTTATTAACCTGTTCTTGACAGGTTCCTGTGACCCACCAGCAAACCTGTAAATGGTCCTCATGCCCCCTCAGATCTGTTACATAGTTAGGGTGTTGGGGGAATGTCAGTTGTCAAGTGGTAATCATTGGGACAAATGCACATAAGCCATTCAGAACAGATGTGCCATCATAGGCCCTTGGTAATTTAATGTTCTGAGAACTGAAACTTAAGTATTTCCCAGACACGCTCAGCAACATGAAAGTGGGGGCAGGTTGGTTTTTTTACCCCCAGTTCATGTTAGGAGTTGAGGGTCCCAGATCAGAATGGATAGGCTGGGGACAGGTGGGAATGGTGTGGAGGAGTGCAGAGCCAAGGCGCAGTGGGCTGCACACCCTGAGACCTAAGCATAAGCAAGCCCCTGCGCTCTCCATCTGTCCCTCCTGGGACCAATGGGAGGACCAGGCTGTACGATGACATTTACTCAGATCTATTTTTCTAGAGGGTATGACGTCCTGGAAAATCGACTTCAATGGGGGTCAAGAATGGAAGGTGGAGAGCTTACCTGGAGACCATGGGACAGGTTTTCCTGACCCCAAAGTCAAGAAGTACTTCGTCACATCCTTTGAGTAAGACAAAGCAAGCAAGCTGTTTTGGGGGGAGAGGTCAGGACACCTTTTGCCAAATCCCAAACCTGCCCGCATCAGAGCCTCTGCGAAGCACAAGGGAGGTGGTTCCAACAGCAGCTCAGAGGCTTCTGCTTCCTGGGGCAGAAGTCAACTAGGACTGAGTGTGGAGATCTATATAAGGAGGCTGGGAGCCCATCGGGCAGTGAGGCCATCAGGTGTCTACAGGCTACCCCTAACCCAGAAAAGGGAGTTCCTTGGGCCCCTGGGAGACTGGGCCTGTGGAAAGGGATGCCGGCCAGGCACAAGGGGGTCATACTGCATAATTCTCATGGGCCTTCACCAACATAGGAACCAGAGTCAGCACTAACCATTACCTGCCCTGCAGTGATCAGGGGGTACTAGTGGGTCCCCTGAACTGCCTCTTTGGGACCAGGCCACACAGAGCACACCTGGAAATGCATGTCTTTCCTTCTGTACCCCAGATTATGCCTCAAATCGCAGCTAGTGGACCTCAAAGCCGAGGGCTACTGGGAGGAGCTAATGGATGTGTTCCGGCCTGACATTACGATTAAAGACTGGTGAGTAAGGCCCAAGTCCCACATTCTATTCTCCCCTTTTCCTGAGAACACCTGGAGGGAGTGCCCTCTTTGTGCCCAGCAGTATCCTAGGGCATGGGCAGGCCCCAAAACCAGGTCAACCCATCTTACACGCCCCCCAGCGGACAAACCCAATGTTTGCTCATCCAATAGCACCTCCCTGCCTCCCCACAAACCTAGGTCAGTAGGAGACATTAACCCCAGTTTACAGATGGGGATACTGAGGCCTACCGATGAATCGTCATGAACAGGCACTAGAGCATCACACAGCCAAGACATAGTCTTCCTGGACCTCGCAGACACCAACATGCCTTCTAGTCTGCCTGCCCTGCCCCTTGTGACCATTCATCCCACAGCTTTTTCAGCTCCTTCCCTGCAGAACTGTGCCAGGCTCTGCCTTGGACATGACAGAAGGACCCCAGTTCCAGCCTAGGCAGCACTCTTGAGTGTGGAGGGACAGGTTTGAGGGCCATGCAGAGCTGGGGGCGGGGATAGCAGTGCTAAGCAGAGGGGGAGCTCTGTGCCAGTGCCCACCACACAACCTTCCCTTGACTCCCACAATTGAGTCCACAGCCGGCCCACTGTCATTTACAGGTGACACAGCTCCAACAATCTACACCTTGATCTCTGTAGAGAGCCTTTTGCTTTCTAAGGTGAAATACCCAAGAGTTGCTCTTTTCTGGGAGGGAGTAACTGAGGCGCAACAGACTCTTTACCCTGGGGGCACAAAGAAGGTGGGCCTCACAAGGAAATGACTCAGAGCTCCAACTTGTAGGCCTACTGCCTGCCCACCAACAGGGCCCCCCTACATCTTGGGGTGCACAGTCCTGAGCCCCACACTCCCCTAGGTTTGCCGCCAGAGCAGACTGCGGCTGCACCTATGACATCCAAGTACAGCTGGTCTCAGCTGACTACATCGCCTTGGCCTCCTTTGAGCCCCCATCTGTGACCATCCCTCAGTGGAACGATGCCACGTGGACAGAGGTGAGGCTCCAACTGCTTGCCGATCACCCACTCACTCCTCCCAAGGGCTGCAATCCCCCCACTCTCCCAGACGGGGCTCCTCCCTTCTCTGCAGTTGAGCGGTCACCCATCTCATCCACTCCCCAGTACCGGTGGTCACTTCCTCTCCCCTCCCTCCAGGTCTCCCACACATTCTCAGATTACCCTCCAGGTGTCCGCTACATCCTCTTCCGGCACGGGGGCAAAGACACGCAGTGGTGGGCAGGCTGGTATGGGCCCCGTGTCACCAATAGCAGCATCGTCATCAGCCCTAAGAGGACCAGGAACAGAGCCCTCCACAGCTCAACCCAGGACCATGCAAAGGCAGGAAGAGGGGAAGAGGAGGCTGCTGACTCACCCGCCCCACCTCATTTCTATACGCCCTTCTGATAATCTGTCATTGATAACCAATTATCCATCTTGTCCATGCCAGCTGAGCGCCCAAAGTCCCCTCCAGGCAAGAGATGAGTCTATCGTGGGGAGCAAGTCTCTCTGCCCCAGTTCTAACCTTAAGCAAACCCACCGGTTTGTGGTAACTTACATGAAGCTCTGATATTTTGTCATAATAAACGTTTTCAGTAAAACCGGCCTGGGGATGGGTCTAAGAGTGGGGGATAAGGGGTCCCTGGCACTGTAGTGGCAAAGCAGCCCTTCCCCAGGCTATTTGGCTGCTCCTGTCCCTCCCTCTACAGTTAGTAAGAGCCCAGGTCAGCCCTTGGGGCCCTTTATTGAAACAACTCATAGCACAATATTTCAGACAGTGTTGGCCAGCTGAACCCCCGAGGCTGAGAAATCACGATCCCAGCACCCTTCATGCCCTCCTTGGGCGGGGGGTGCGGTGGGGGGATTCCTCCATGAAGGCAACCAGACCTGAGCAGCCTGGCTGGCAGGTGGGCAGTCCACACAGAGGCAATAAGAGCACTTGGAATCAGGGTGGCCCTGCAGCGCTGTCCTCAGTTGAGGGTCCCCAAAATCTGACAGTTGTGGCATCTGTGGGGGTCAGGCACACCCTCAGCTGCTTTTATGAGCTCGTTCTTCCACATACAGCTGCATCTAATGGACAGGAACAAACAGCCATGTCAGGTGGACCATCGGGGCACCCATCTGGAGGGCCCATGAGACCCTGACAAGCAGATCTCTGCCAAGGGTCAGGTTGCCCGGCCACATCCAGGGTTAAAGGATAGGGAAGATGAGAGGAGCCTTACACCAAGCATTCCCTGGTAATCTCCCCAAACCTTGTCCACAAAGCTTCAGTACACCCCAAATAAAGTATATCTGGTCCCCATGCAGCTCACCTTTAAAATGTCTGACGTCATGGTTTTTAGCGGTATCAGCCGGGGGTCATGCATGTGGACGTCCTGCTCATCTGCCAGGATCCAGGGGAAGTCCTAAGGTGGGGATCACGGTGAGGGCTGGAAGGGGACTGGACTTCAGCTTACCCTTCCTTTGCTTCCCCTCCCTGTCCCGAGCTGGAGGTCTCAGACTTTCAGGAGCATCAGAATCACTAGGGAAACGCAGATTCCCAGGCTCCTTTTTGGACAGGTCAAAGCCGCAGGTCAGAGCTGGGCTGGGAATCTAAGTAATTTAATAAGCCGCAGGCACCAATTCTGAAGCTGGTGGGCAAGGGCCTTCCTCCCTAGGGCAGCTCCACTGAGCTGAAAGCCCCAGCCTGCACCCCACTCCTCTCAGTGCTAGTGCCCAGGGGTAGCAATGGCAGGCAGACGGCCACATAATTAACACAGTGAGAACCACTGGGTGCCAGGCATTGTCGTAAGCAACGTGTTAAGTGTGGTAGCCATGGACAGCACCCCTGCCCACTCGAACTGTGGTGTCTGCTTACCAGCGCCTCCTAGTTGTCTCCCTGCCAACCCACCCAGACCAGTGTCATCTCACCTTGATGACCTGGATCTTCTCCATGTTGCGAGTGGCAGCTTCCCTCGTGTGCACCAAGACGGTGAAAGTACAGCCTGAAGAAGCAAGAGTTTGGTTTAGGATGGGCCACACCATGCCTGCCAACAGACACAGTCTTCCCACCGCCCTAGGTGGCTCAGCAGCCCCACAGGTCAGAGTGTAAACCAAGTGTTAAGACAATAAACAGGGAGACTGAAGCCAGGGTGGTGTTAATCAGGGAAACTTCCTGAAAGAGGTGAACTCTCAAAGGAGCCTAAAAGGAAGGAAGAGACAAGGCTCGGTTCAGCTAACTAGGAACTTGAGAACACAGACCAAGCCGTGGTAGCCAGGGAAACACTGAGTGAAGAGGTGGTAGGAGGTAAGCACACCTGGGGGGTTGTGGTCCAAGACAGCATCACACACGCTGATCTTCAGGATAAAGGCTCGAAGCAGCTGCTCCACATGAGAGAGCAGGGAGTCTGAGCTGGGAAGGAGAGAAGAGGAAGGTCTCCCATCACAATGGTGCCCCCTTCCACCAGCAAGCAGTCAACACTAGAAGCAGATCTGGGAGTCCAGAGCCCCTCTGGTCTAAGTGTTGGCTTCTAAGGGCCCACCTACCTATTCATTTGGGTAGTTTAAAACCAATGCAGAATCCCCATCCAGACTAATTGAATAAGGATTGGGGAAAGAAGTCTAGGGGGCCCTTAAAGGTGGTTCTAACATGCTAATATCCCCACCTAGCCTAAGAACCAGGACCCCAAGCCTGACCCAAGGCCGTATTGCCCTGACCTCACCACAGGAAGCCAGCAGCTGACCAGCCAACATACCTGTCCAAGGTCCACTTCTAATTGACTATGGACTAGGCTGCTTGACTGGAAAGTTAGGACACTAGATTATCTCCTCGCTCTGCCACCATTTGGGTGACCCTAAGTAGTTCACGTCACATCTCTGGACCATAGTTTTTCCATCTATATATATATAAAATTAGGTTGCGCTTGCCATTCACCAGTGCTGTGGTTTGCCAGGTGTGACACAGGAGGCTCACCACCTAACCTGTGTGATGTCCAAGAGACCACTTGGCGGCCTGCCTGTTAGGTTGACACACATTGCATTTTTCCCAGGTACTTAGGAGCTGCTTCAAAGGAGTGAAGGTGAGGTATTCCTAGGGACTGCACACCATCTAGCAGGGGGACAGCAGAGAGGCAGCTCACCTGATGGACAGCAGAGGAGGCTGGGTGATTTCAAAGACGAATTTCTCCACTGGGCGGTGCTCTTTGTCCAAAATTACGACCACCACTTTCTCCACATCATTCTGCAAGGACAGGCATCCTTTACTCTAAAACTGGGTGCCCCACCCCACCACCAGCACCCTGCCCAAGGAAGGACGGGAAAGGGCACACTCAGCCCGGCCCAGCCTCTAGGTCAAGGGTCCCCAAGAGCCCAAAGAGACATTTGAGAAGTGTAGGCAGGCACTTCCAGATGAGTGGTACGTGCTGCGGGGAGAGACTACCTGGGCCCCATGGGGGGGGGGGGGTCCCAGGACATCTCAGAGAACAGGACAAAATAGGAGGAAACCCTGAGGGGCCAAGCTGAGAGAGAACTTCAGGGTAGGGGGAGAGACCAGATGTGAGAAGAACCCAGAACCTTCCTGGGCATGCTCCACTCATAGAACGATTCACTAGCCAGGGCTCCTGTCCCTGGGCTAGGGTGGTCTCCAGGGTGCAGGAAACAGGCTTCTGGGTGTGATAGTCATGGGGACCCTACATGGTCCCAGTATTACCCCAGCCCATATTGGGGATGAGGTGGGTTGGGGGGCCTGGTGCCCTCACCTTCTCCAGGAGCGGCTTGACACAGTGGAGTGTGTCCTGGATATACTGGTTCAGCTCCGGGTGGCAGGACATCTGCACACAACGCCGTGATGGCTGGTGAGGCCCACTGCACCCATGGGGAAACCACCCAACATCCCCTGCAGAAGCCCAGGCCCTGCTTGCCTTTGGAGAGAGGCCCAGCAGTTCCCTAGGACTTCCTACCCAAGAGACCAACTTCCCATCACAGGGCTAAGAACTCTGATTTATTCAGAGTGGGAGAAGTTAGAAGATAAGAATTCACTCTCGCCTGACCAGGCGGTGGTGCAGTGGATAGAGTGTCAAACTTGGATGTGAAGGATCCAGGTTCAAGACCCCGAGGTCGTCAGCTTGAGCGAGGCTCATCTGGTTTAAGCAAAGCTCACCAGCTTGGGCCCAAGGTTGCTGACTCGAGCAAGGGGTTACTCAGTCTGCTGTAGCCCCACGGTCAAGGCACATATGAGAAAGCAATCAATGAACAACTAAGGTGTCACAACAAAAATCTGATTGATGCTTCTCATCTCTCTCCGTCCCTGTCTGTCTGTCCCTATCTATCCTTCCCTCTGACTCTGTCTCTGTTAAAAAAAAAAAAAAGAATTCAATCTCAAGATTAGCACAACATAGTATTAGGGTTTCCTAACGTCGGTCCTTTGGCTGCTTCAGAGTCTGAGAAACCCCTAAATTGTGTGTACTGTATTTGGGCATATGGGCATTCTTCCAGAAAAGGGATCCAAATATTTAATCAGTGTTCAAAAGTTAAGAATCTGGAACTAAGGAGCCATGTGGCCTCAGGCAAATTAATTCTCTGAGCTATAATAAACTTTATCTGCAAAGATTTCAAAGAATAAGTGAGGATTCATGAGCTATGTACCTAGTGAGAACTCAATTAGGCACTGTCCATTTTTTCCTCTTCCCTGGACATCCTTTAAGCTTCCACCTCCTTCCAGTATTCACTCATTTACTCTAAGGTTTACTGAGTGCATTCTAAGGGGCAGGCATTTCTAGAGACTGCTGCGAGTCGAGTACCTTAAAGGCTTTGTCACCCTTCTCCCTTTTTTTTTTTAAAAAAAACTTCTTTTTATTCATTTTAGAGAGGAGACACAGAGTGAGAGAGAGAGAGAGAGAAAGAGAGAGAGAGAGAAAGGAGGGAGGAGCTGGAAGCATCAATTCCCATATGTGCCTTGACCAGACCAGTGCAGGGTTTTGAACTGGCGACCTCAGTGTTCCCAGGTCGACGCTTTATCCACTGCACCACCACAGGTCAGGCACCCTTCTCCCTTTTAACCTACAATTAGGGTGAGAGCCAAGAAGGTACCTGAGGTTTACAGAAATCCCCTCCCCAAACTAACCATTGACCAACTTCAAGAATTCTTTTAAAATAGTCTAATCGGAAGGCCTGGGCCCTAATTTCTGAAGAGGAACTCCCAGCTGAGAGGGGAATGAAGGAGCCACTACAGTGAGGGGTGGGAGATTGGCTACCAGCCGCTGCCAAGTCCTGGGAGGCAAGGCCTGGCCGCAGGAGAATGAGGGGGCTGGGTCTGAAGGTAGAACAGAGTTTAAAAATCCACTCTGTACCCATTCTGTGATTAGGGAGTGACCCAGTGGTCCCAGCTCGGCTGTGGAGGCTCACCTGGACAGGCACGTTGTACTTCTTACGCTTCTGAAAGATGCCCACCGGGTAGACCTCGCGCACGTAGAGTATTAGGTGCACTGCCACCTCCAGAAACTCGCAGAGCACATCGGCCACTACTACGAAGGGGCAGAACCCGGTGCATTCAGGGAAGTATGCAGGCTCAAGCCCTCCCTCGCTCCCGACTCCGGGTCGGCAGGTCCAGCCTCCCTACCTTGGCCAAAGTTGAGGTCCTGCCGCGTGAGCGTAGTCATCCTTCCCGCCACCTAGGGGGTGGGGCAGAAGTAGGGGCCAGTTCGAAAGGCAGGCCCAGGCAGCCACAGGACCCGTCCGCCTCCACCTGGGGGGAATCGAGGCAGGACCCCCCACGACACAGAAGGGCAGCTGGGAACGACCCCCGACGCTGCGCCTCTATTAGCCTCTGTTCACAGGCCAGCTCCCTCGATGCCTCGGGAGTAGGAAAGGCCAGAGCTGTGCGGACAAAAAGCGCCGCAGGCGTAACAGCCGGATGCGCAGGGCCAGGAGCGTAAAGCGGTACACGAGGTAAGAGAAACTAGGCTGGAATATGACTCCACCCCCTGCCTGGCTGGATCTCTCGCCGGAGGGAATCCCGCCCCTCTCCCCTCCTCTGGTACCGACTCTGGCCTTGGTTCCCGGCTCGGGGCCCGGCCCCCGAGCTGGGAACCACCGACCCGACCACTTGCTCCGCCAGCTCAGTCCGCGCGCCCCGGGCGCCGCTACGTGACGTCCGCGGCGCTGCGGCGGCGGCTAGGGTCGTTTCGGGCCACGCCTACTCCCTGCTAGTCGGAGCTAGGGCGGAAGGGAGCAGCGCGAGAGGCAGGGCGAGGGGCGGGGCTGGGGAGGGGCGTGGCCCAACCTCAGCTCTGGAGATCGCGGAGCTGGGTGGGCTAAGGCTTCGCCATGCCAATGCCTTTCAATTTGGGTGGGCACGAAAAAAAGACAACTTGGTTTCCACGTCGGGTCGTACGAATCTTGCTCCCCAGGGCATTTCTCTCGCTTTAGGAAGCGCGGTAAGAGGGCGGGTACGTCCTGCTGGTACCGACCAGATGGAGGTCACAGGTGGGAACTCTGGACAGCGACATCTACGGCTAGCTCCGGAATCACGGTTCCGGGACTCAGCTGCCCAACCGAAAGCGAATCCGCCGGCTTCGGGGCGGGGACAGGCGAGGACGAGGGTGCATCTAGGACGCCCCGCCCCCACCCGGAACCTGTACAGCTTGGCATTACCACGCAAGATAAAACCTCCTGGGCCCCTGCATCAACAATAGCTGACCCTCAGTGTGTCCGTAGTTATTTTACTAAATTCTCAAAACAAGTCAGTCTACGCGAAGGTTACTATAATTGTCCCTATTTTACAAATGAGCCAACGAGGTTTAGAGGGGTGAAGTAAAATGTCACACAACTATTGGGGGAGGGGCGGGCGGATCCGGAGTCATTTCCACCCTGTTCCCCATGGATTCTGGAAGAGCTGAAAGGCCCCCGAGATATAACGATATTAATATTAAAATAATTGCGGGGCACAGGGAAAACCAGATAGAAGGTGACCGAGGACAATTTGACTGGGTGATGGGTATGCAACATAATTGAATGATAAGATAACCTGGAGATGTTTTCGTTGTACATATGTACCCTGATTTATTGGTGTCACCCCATTACAATTAATTTTTAAAAAAATTAAAATAATTGCTAACACGGATTGAGCACTAATTATGTGTCAAGCACCCATTATACACCACTTTGTAGATGGTAAAACAGACACAGAGATGTTCTCCAATTTGCCAAAATCACACATTTGGAATACAAACCCAGTTTTGACTTCTATTCTAACTCCAAGACTTCAACTTATTTTTAGCCCCTTTATTTTACACGTGAGAAAACTGAGATCAGAGAAGTGACTGTGGAGTTATGGGGAACCTCGTCTCTGACCTCTAAGATCTTGTCAGGAGTCACACCCATCTGTGGGTACACAGATCTAACCAGGAATGTTGGTGACCTGCACCACTTCTTCACCCCAGAAAGCCTTCAAATCTTCATTTACACACTTCCGATGGGGTGAGGACAGAAGGGAGAATACGTAGCCTGGCCCATTAAACCAGGAATGCCAGCAAAGCAGATCTCAAAAGGAGTCCTTGGAAATCTGCATCTGAACCCCTGGGGAGCCCATTAAACACTGGGAACCATGGCCTTCCTGACCTACCAGATCAGTCTGTCCGCACAGCGCACAGCGTGGTACTGATCCTTTAACAAGCTCCCCAGGGGTCCGATTGCCCAAGAAAGTGTGGGAATTGACACAATCGGTTTGAGCTGTTCCCAAGGAAAGTCTGCACTCCATAAAAATGCAACACTTAACCCAAAGGGATGGATACTTTGTTTCAGAAATTGATGCACCTGGCAGCGCATTTGGGGCACAGACACTCTTCTCAAGATTTGGAGACCCTGGCCATTATATGCCATGCAGGAGAGGACCATTTTCACACTGAGCCAGCCAAACAGTTCACTGTCTTGTAGAAGATGTCCCCTAATGCTTTGGTTACTGGGGAAAGTGCCTCTTTCTGGTGGTTACTCTAGTAGCTTTTTCATTGGTGACAGGAAGTGGCAGTCTTAGGGGGTAAATTCCTTGTAAAGGGTCCCTTATGATTAGGCCCTGGGGTGGAGAAGCTCAGAGCCCAGCTACTGCTGTGGGATACCCTCCAGGGTATAGTGTGAGCAACATGAGGGCTCTTGCCAGGCCCTCCTTCCATGGGCCCCTAGCCTCAGCCCTCTGCCCTTAGAAGACACAGTGCGAGCCACCCAGAGGTCTACTGACACACAGCTAAAGAACACCAGAGAAACCTTGGAGGACATACAACCCAACACATTTCTCCAACTGGGAAACTGAGATTCCAAATAGCCTTTGTTTGACGCTGGGGTACCCATACCTTGTCAAAACCCATAGATAAAAATGTCTGGGTTTGGGGCTTTGGATTCAGAGTTAGCCATAAACAGAGGAAAGCAGGTGGGAGACAGATGAGGGATTTGAACTGATCTGACCCCTAACCCCAAAAAGGCCTCTTCTCATTTATGAAATAAACAGCCTGCACAGATGTTCCCTAAACCTCTGATGGCCTTGTGTTCATGGGGGCCAAGAAGCTGCAGGTGGAGCAGTGGCAGGGTGCCGTAGGGGAGTGTTATGAAAACTCATCTGTCATTTCCATCCACAGGGCTCTGTGGCATCTGGTTTTTTATATCTTAATCACATCAGTGTGATGGATGGCCAAGGGACCCAGATTACATTATGGGGTTAGTTTATTACATTTTTGAATACCCATTTGCTGGGAGACTGTTTTTCAAAGTTATTTGCATATTTTTCGCCATAAGACAATATGTCGGATGGTATCTCAAAGGAAGGATGGATGTTTAGGAGGAGGAAGAGCTTACTTGCCAACTGGATCAGGTCCCTGAGGGTCTGCAATCGGGACAGCAAAAATCATTTAAACTGAAATAAAGAGAAGGCAAGATGCAACAAAGTCTTGCAAAGAAATCCCTTGCAAAGACTAAGGGCCTACATGGGCAAAGAAAGGTCCCTGTGGTTCACTGAGCAAGCACAAAATGAGTGAACTGGGGAAAACAACAGATCATAGGCCAAATTGTGGATCCCACCCCTGCTAAGGTTTCCAGGACACCACGTGCTCCCTCCTGCCTTTTTCATTTCCCAAGACAGCAGGCAGCTCCCAGTGTGCCCTAAGGGACCAAGATGCATAAACAAGGGACTGTGGCAGACAGACAGTACTCCGCCTCCCTCATTTGGCCTTCTGATGTGAGGCCTGACCTGCACAGCTGCCCCACACCCTTGGGTCCACTGTTGACCTCAGACCCAAGCCAAAGGCCACAAACATGGGGCACTTCTAACACCTCAGCAAGGGCAGAGTACAACTTGCCTTTCTCTCGCTAATAAGATTCAGCTGACTCCCAAGTGTCCTTGACTCCTGGTTTGTCTGCCTGACTTTACAGATCATCTATTCTTTTTTTTTCTTTTTTTGTGACACACAGAGAGAGAGACAGATAGGAACAGACAGACAGGAACGGAGAGAGATGAGAAGCATCAATTCTTTGTTGGGACTCCTTAGTTGTTCATTGATTGCTTTTTCGTATGTGCCTTGACCGGGGAAACTACAGCAGACTGAGTGACTCCTTGCTCAAGCTGGCGACCTCAGGGTTTTGAACCCAGGTCCTCTGCATCCCAGTCTGATGCTTTATCCACTGTGCCACCGCCCGGTCAGGGCAGATCATTTATTCTTTTTATTTTACAGAGACAGAGAGTCAGAGAGAGGAATAGATAGGGACAGGCAGACAGGAACAAAGAGAGATGAGAAGCATCAATCATCAGTTTTTCATTGCAACACCTTAGTTGTTCATTGATTGCTTTCTCATATGTGCCTTGACCATGGGCCTCCAGTAGACTGAGTAACCCCTTGCTGGAGCCAGCGACCGACCTTGGGTCCAAGCTGGTGAGTTTTGCTCAAACCAGATGAGCCCGTGCTCAATCTGGCGACCTCGGGGTCTCGAACCTGGGTCCTTCCGCATCCCAGTCTGACGCTCTATCCACTGTGCCACCGCCTGGTCAGGCAGATCATCTATTATTAAACTTTGAATATCTACCCAAATGTCTTCCATAATTTTAGGGAATCCAGGCCCTCTGAGGTAATCCTGAACCACAGGGTAAAAACCCTCGGTACAGCTTAACTGCCATTTAAAACAAACAAACAAACAAAAAACAAAACCTTTTATTAAGATACAATTCACAAACCATAAAGTTCACCCTTTTAAAGTGTGCAATTCAAAAAAGAAAAACAAAGAGTGTGTCATTCGGTGGTTTTTAGTATAGTCACAAAGCTGTGTATCAATCACCACAAATTCCGCAACTTTTTTATCACTACAAAAAGGAACTCCACACACATTGGCAGCCACTCCCCATCTCCATACCCCCAGCCCCAGCAACCACCACTCTATTTTCTGTCCCTTTGGATTTGCCTATTCTGAACATTTCACATAAACTCAATCATACAGCCTGACCGGCGGTGGCACAGTGGATAGAGTGTCGGACTGGGATGCGGAAGACCCAGGTTTGAGACCCCCAGGTTGCCAGCTTGAGCGTGGGCTCATCTGGTTTGAGCAAAAAGCTCACCAGCTTGGACCCAAGGTCGCTGCCTCGAGCAAGGGGTTACTCGGTCTGCTGAAGGCCCATGGCCAAGGCACATATGAGAAAGCAATCAATCAATAACTAAGGTCACAACAAAAAACTGATGATTGATACTTCTCATCTTTCTCCGTTCCTATCTGTCCCTATCTATCCCTCTCTCTGTCCCTGGAAAAGAAAAAGAAAAAAAACCCACCACAAATAAACTCAATCGTACAATATGTGGCCTTTCATGCCTGGATTTTATGTCAAAGCATATTTTCAAGATTCATCCAGATGTGCCATGTATTGGTACTTCACACCTTTTCATGGTCAAATAATAGTCCAGGATGTGAATAAGCCACATTTTGTTTTTCAGTTCATCAGCTGATGGATGTTTGAGTTGTTTCCACTCTGCCTGTTTCTATTCAACTACCTCATTTTATAGATTGGGGAAACTGAAGACCAGTCACCTTAACCTGGGTGGGACAGGAGTCCAGGCCTCCGCTAACCTTTTCTCATTGCATCGCTCCGGAAGAACCCAGAGAACAAAGAGTCTGAACACGGCAAAAGATTCCCTGTGGGTGAGCAGGCATAGCGGCAGCATTTGAACGAGAGTCTCTAGTATTTTTCTTCGGGTTCAATGTTCCTGGCCACAGCTGCATCCTTGTAAAGAATCATGGCCACTGACCCCCTTCCAGGCCCAAGTCACCATCACCTCTTCTCTGCCATAGTTCTTTTTATTTTTAAAAAAGTTTTTTTAATTGATTTTATGCACTTCAGGACAATGCTCTAACCAACGGAGCTAACCAGCCAGGGCTCTACCAGTTAGTTCTTAACTGGTCTCCCTGGTTTTGTCCTCACTCCACTATACAGTCTATTCTCAATCTTAGGAATCAGGGTGAGTCACTGTTAAATCCCAAGTCAGATCACACCTCTGCTCTGCTCATAACCCTCCAATGGCTCCCATCTCACTGCAACTAAAAGTCAAAGTTCTTACAGTGGCCTTTACATACTCCCATGATCCTCTCCTTCTCTGACCTCATTTCTCTGCTGCAGCCTTGCTTTCTTCCGCATACAGTAAACAGTCTCTTGCCTCAGGACCTTTGCATTGGTTCTTCCTTCTGCCTGCCTCACTCTTCTTCTCACAGCCACATGGCCCATTACTTCATTATCTTTGTTAAAAAAATTCCTCACCGGCCTGACCTGTGGTGGCGCAGTGGTAAAGCATCGACCTGGGAACACTGAGGTCGCCAGTTCAAAACCCTGCACTGGTCTGGTCGAGGCACATTTGGGAGTTGATGCTTCCAGCTCCTCCCCCCTTTCTCTCTCTCTCTCTCTCTCTCTCTCTCACTCTGTGTCTCCTATCTAAAATGAATAAAATAAAAAAACAAACAAACAAACAAAAAATTCCTCACCAAAGAGGTCCTTCCTGGGAAGATTATGTAAAATACTCTCCCCCTTCATGTTTTCTCCCCTCAATAGGTTTTGTTTTGTTTTTCTTCCAGTGCTAATCACTTTACATATTATATAGGTATTTGTTCACTTGCTACCATCTGTCTCCTTCACTGGAAGGTAAATTCCATGACAGCAGGTAGTCTGGTCCATGTTGTTGTTCATTACTGTAGCCCCAGTGCCTAAAACAGAGCTGGCACATAGTAGGTACTCAACAGGTACTTATGGGGTAAAGATTTCAAACCTTTCAGTGAATAAGCAGTCTAGCCCTTTCACCAATCCATCCTGATGCCCCTAAGGCTGATAATTACAATAACAATAGCAGTTGATTTTTCTAGAGCATTTCCGATGAGGCCAGGACCTTAGGAACATTGTTTCCTTACACAAGTCATAGCACTTAATAATGTGCTTGGAGAGGTTAAGCGACTTGCCCAGAGATTGGGAATGGCATCACAAGAGGAGCCCAGGCATTCTAAGAGCCTTACTACAGAGCAGAGCTCTTAAACCCCTGAGCTATAATTTGCCATTCTCTGGAAAAAGAAGAAAACAGTCGAAATGGGAGCCACGGTTGAATTCTGGGCGCCAGGGGAGACTGCGGCTTCCCGCGCGCCAGTCCCACACTACCACTCTTTGATCTTTGCAGAGCCGGTGGCCCCACTGACCCCGCCGTGAGTTATGGGGGTCGGGGGACCCATAACAGAGCATTCCCGTACTCCCAGGGTCGGCAGGACACAGCGTCCCGCACGGTGATGGATGAGTCAGTCCCGGTCCCAACAGTTGGCTTTGTCCCAACAGGGCCGGACTAGGGAGCATCAGATAGACTTTGGACGGGGCGTGGCGAGAGACAGAGGTGGGGGGGGTGGGGGAGTGCGCGCGCGCGCGCGATGGATAGAAGGATTGTCTTGCTTTCTTTCCTGGGTATGTGTGTGCGTATGCGTGTGCGTGAGTGCGTTAGGTAGAAGGACTATCTTGCTTTCCCTCACGGGCGGGGAGAGGGGGGAGGGGGGGACGGGGGTCATTAGTGCGGCTGTCAGCGCCCAGTAATCTCACCAGGTAGCGCTTTGAAAATCCCAAACTCCTACGTCCAAGAGCGAGTTATCCTAGAACCCCGCCCCCCCCCCACTTCACGTACTTTCGGAGGCTACAAAAGCCCTGCGGGGCCGGGTCCCGCCTCCCTCGCCCTGGGCATTTCTTCCGTCCCATTTGACAGCCTAGGCGGAATAATCCTTTTGGGGACCCGCCGGCGCCTACCCGGCCAGACGCGGCAGCAGCTGAGCACTCAACTCCAATCCATTGTTGGGGTCCGCCAGGGACCCCCTGCCGTAGCCCTTTGTTGCCCGTTCCCGCCGGAGCCGCTCCAGATGCGCCACCGCTGCCAGCGCCCCGCCCGTCCCACGCGCCCTGGGCCGCGCTGAGGCGGCTTTTACGCACCGGGAGGAGTGGGCCCGCCTCGCCCGGTGCTGGCACCGCCGCCTGGCTGCGCCCGCCTTTGTCTGCCTTCTTTGTCTGCCCCGCGCCCTCGCGGCGGCGGGTAGGCCTCTAGGGAGCGGGCCCAGAACGCCGGGTGCAGCTGGCGAGGGCGCGCCGGCCGGGAGCGCGCGAAGCCCTGCCCGGCCCTGGGCTGCCCCTCCGCGGGGGGCCGCGGAGCCTGCTCCCCACTGCCCCTCCTCGGTCCCCTCCCCGTGTTCCCGCCCCCTTCCCTCTCGCCCGCCCCCACCCCCTTCCCTTTAGCCCAGCGCAGCCTGGGCACATCCTCCTGCCGCCCGCGCACCTCTCCGCGCGGTCCCCGCTTCGCGGCTCGGCCCTCGGCTGCGTTCAGCTCCCGCAAGCTCTCGGCCCCGTGCCCCTCCGCCCCCTCCCCGCCGGCCGGACAGGTAAGGCATGGCCTTGGCCCGCCCCTGGCCCCGCCCTCGCGCCTCACCTAGTTGCGCGCCCGGACAAAGGTGGGCTACCTGGCGAGCTCAGGGGCTGAATGCGCATAGGACTTAGGCGGAAGGTGAGGATGCTGCTTTCTTCCCTGCGCTCCTGGCCCTCGGACCGGTTAGTCCGTCTGTCGGTGCGTCGCCTCCGCTCCTCGCCGCATCTCTTTGCCGCTCCTAGCCCTGCTCTCCGCCCACCTTCCGCCGGACACTCACTTTTCCACGCTTTGACACTCTGCCTCGTGCGCGCCCTCGCTGCTCTCTTTCGGTTGCGGCTCCAGCCCACTCTCCTCCTCGGTACCAGCCTTCTCCCTCCCGGACCCGGTCTCTCTTTGTCTCTCTGTCTCTGAGTCTCCGGGTGGTCTCTGGCTGTGGACCCCAGTCCACTACCGTTCGAAGAAGCTTCGTAGACTCCCTGAGCCCCGGACAGAGCTGGCTGGTGTGCCCTCCTGCCCCTTTCCCGAGGCTGCCCAGGGGCCTGAGGTGTGCTGCAGGGAGAGGGAGTCTCTGGGTGCGCCCCCGCCAGCATCGCGTTGGCCCCGCGCTCTCCCATTCAGCTCGGACTAGTACCACGCCCCATCAACCCCGACCGACCGCGCTGAGCTCTCTCCTCAGGCCCGGGCGCAGCCTCTCCCTCCCCACTGCTGGCTTCTCTCCGTCAGCGCACTGGGGTCTCAGCCTCCTGTGGGCGCCACCGTTTGAGATGAAAGGGCTCTTGTGTTTCCCGCCAAGTCTTCTTGCCTTCCTACACTGGGTGCTCCCTCAGCCTTCACCTCTGCCTGGTCTCTGCCGCCCAGCGCCCTCCACTCTGCCCACCTCCCAGCCTGGAGGCACACAAGGAAGTGCCCAGGTACTGGTTTAGTACCACGCCTCTAGGGTCAGGCAGACATGTTCTGGGAGTGACTTGGACAAAGAAACACACTTCTCTGAGCCTCAGTGTCCCTTTCACAAAACGGAGATTATAATAGCACCTACCCGTAGGGATGTGTGTGAAATCAGGGAAAAAAGCATGCTGGATCCCAGCGCGGTACACACTCAGAGCCGGTGAGGGAGTCTACAGTCCCCAGGTGGGGTCCCATGGGGGCTCTGCAGAAAGGGGAAATTGATTTAAAAAAAAATGCAAGGTTACAGACACTGCAGAGAACCTGACTGTCCCTGCCTACATCACTGTCACCCCACCCGGTTACCCATACAGGCATTCGCCTTCCTGCAGACACTTCTCTTTTCCTGTTTCTCTTCCTCTGTCCTAAAAGCAGAGTTTAAAACATCAGGGTGAAAAAGGTCTCTGCTTTCAAAATGAGATCAATGTGGCTTTCGGTGTTGGTCATTTGTCATGTGGCATCCTCATGACTCATCCCCAATTCTGAACCTCTGTCTTGCACTGATTGCTTTTTCCGTGGTGCCAGCTCACAGCCATTTTCCTTCCTCTGGCGGGATCATCTTGCTGGACCCTGGACCAGCTTGCCATGTAGTCGCCTAAATTCTCTGATCATCTGAATCGTCATAACAGGTGACGCACCACCCCAGGTGTCCACAAGGATGTGGGCTACTTGGCTTAATGAGGACAACTTCAGAAGAAGGAAACCTCCCTGCTGGCAATTTCCAAGCTCTTCTGGATGGGTTTTTGTGTTCAGCCACAGCCAGAGTTGGCCATTCAGCAAGAATGAGACTGGGCACACACTCACGCCCCATTCAGCCTCCAGCTCCTGATCCTGCCTGGCAGACAGGCCCAAATCTGGCAACCTAGAGTCTTCCTCCATCTCTGGTCCCCCGCCTTCTTGGACCACAGCTGTCTTAGGAAGAGCCAGCTAAAGCAGCCCCTGAGACCTCTAGGAACCTTGCTCATAGCCTCCTTGCCCCTCACCCACATGAAAATGATGGCACCTTCTCTGCCTTCCTCAACATTCAATGCAGCCCTCTCCCCAGCCCTAAACCTCTCCATGGCTCCCTGCTGCCACTAACTCATCTTCCTACCTCTCACCACACTCCATCCACACCTGGGGTTTCAGCCATGCTGAAGGGCTGATCATCTCTGTGCCCTGACTTCCTCTGAGCTTTTGCTAGGGCTCTTGCCTCCATCTGAATTGTCTCCCCTGCCCTGTGCCGTTGAAGGCTGCCCATCCTTTCAGGCCAAGGTCAGATGTCCCTTCCTGTGAGATGCCCTCCTGCTCCCCTTTGCCTCTGTGTCTCTTGTGGTCCTCACTTCATTGAGGTGGGCTGGGTCTTGTTCCGCCAGTGGGCCCAGTGCCTGACCAACAGTAGGTGCTTTGCAGAGACTTGTTCTATTGGATGGAATCCTTGGTTAAGGAGACAGAAATGAACTGAAAGTTGCAGGGCACAGGTTACCCCTGGGTGCCACTGGGTCCTGCTAGCCAGGCCAGGAGCAGAGTTGGCCCTGGAGCGAAGGACCATGGCTAGGAAAGTTGAAGGGGGAACAAGCTGCCTGGAAAATCCTTGTGGTTCTGAGGGCTCTACATCCCTCTGGAAGGTGAAGACAATTTCTGTGCCTGATTCTAGTAGAGGAAACGGACTAGACAGGGAAGTGACTGCCTGAGTCCAGCAGAGTTGGTGTTCCCAGCTGACTGCTGCTTAGTGACGGGAGGGAGGGTGTTCCTTCACTTGTCTCAGCCGGGACTGTGGCAGAGCTGGGGTCTGCTTCCAGGCCTCCCTGACTCCACAGCTTGGGAAGAGCAGAAGCAGAGAAGGGTCCTGGGCATGTGCCCCAAGTGGGGTGTCACACAGGCATTCTTGTCCTGACCCTTATGGTTGAGACCTGCCTCTCTTGCTGATCCAGACCCACTGCTTGTCCTACCCCAGCCCTTCCTCTTGAATGCTGCATAGACCTCCCCAGTGAGGACGTGAGAGGGTGGCTAAAGCCTTACCACCGAAGGCCTTGCCTTGTCCCCCTCCCACCAGACCCCAGCTTTGGCAGCCCCACACACACACACACTGGAACACCATGGCCTGGCATTGATCACCTATGCACATCCCTGGATGAATGTGGGCTTATGAGGAATGAAGCCCCCCTGCCCGACCCAGAGCAGCTGGGATGAATTAATTGTAGAACCCACAAGTTTTTAGGGGTCCTCTCTGTGCCAGGCTCTGGGGTAAGGACTCCAGAATGCTCATCTCTGAGAGTCAGGGCATCTGCAATGTGTCAGTCACTGAGTGGTCAAGACCCTGCCTTTGGAGTTGGATGGCCATGGGGAAACGATGGGCACATCCCCCAGATCTTTGCCCTGATGCTGAGCCATTGTTGCTATTATTTGGAAAGTATCCACTTCAGAAAGGTAGTCTAGATCATGCATAGAAAGCTCTAGAACTAACTTAGTAAATCCCCAATACATGACATCCAAACGAACATACTCATCTTTCAGATGTGGGACTGAGCACAGAGAGGTTAATTGACTTTTCCAGAGTCACACAGCTATTAAGTGCTGGAGCTAGGATTCATACCCAGGCTTGTCTGATTTCAGGTGTCTTTACTCCACAGTGGCTCTGCCAGAGCTGACAGCAGGCATTTTTTGACATCACTTGATTAAGTGATGGTTCTGACCAAACCACAAGTGGTGTTAAATTGTCTGGGCACTGAAATAATGAAGTTTGGGGTTTGGGGTTTGAGGGGTAGGAGGGTAGCCTAGGGGAAAGGAGGAGGAGAGGAGCACCTGTAACCAGGAGGTAGGACTCTGGCTCAGGAGGTAGGGGGTGGGATACTGGGAGAGAGGATCACGCCCCCCCCCAGAAAAAAAGGGAAAAAACAATATCCCTACACAGGTTTTTTGAGGTCTTGTAGGGGGTATGAATTCCCGAGGCTGCTATTGGAAACTAAAAGCAGATGGGGCTGCCCCTGCGGGGAAGCCAAACTCATTTGCCAAGACAATGGTGCCATCCAGGCCCATGGAAGCCATCCTGCCCTGGACTTGGCCTGTCCTGCCCTGGCCCATGGAAGCCATCGATCATCCCCCCAAGGACTGAGGACAGCACCACCTGCACCTGCCCCCTGCACACACAGGCACAGATGCACAAATGCGACCCCCTCCCATGCTTTCCCCTCCCCATAATAGCCACCGTTGCTGCCCATTTGCACCCTTACTGGGCAACACCCCCTTCATATACCCTTGCCTCCGCTCATCCTCATGTTCACCAGCATTTTATAGGAGAGGACATTGAGGCTCTGAGAGGGTAGGTGACTTCCCCAAGATCACACAGCTCGTTTTTATGCGGCTCTGTGGGGCTCTCCCATAGCTCAGCTTAATGGGTTTGGGCTGACATCTGTGTGCTTGAATCAGTAACAGTTATATCTGTGCCTCGATCCTTCACTAGACCTGTGGCCTCTCTGCCAGGTCAGACTGGACACCTGGAAGACAGTGATTAGGTCTTTGCCTGTGGGTTAGAAGCTCTATTCAGCAAAGAGTATGTTCTCTGCATGTTCTGGGAAGTCCCTAAGGGCAGCAAATGGAACTGACCCTTCAGACTGGAAGCTTCCTGGGGCAGGACCTGTGTCCCTCTTGTCAGAGAGGGCTCCCAGGCAAGAGCTGGCTCTCCCGTTACACTGGGACCTCAGGGCCAGGGCTATTGTCCCCAATCAGACTGGCAATGTCCAGGCACAGGGAGACTCTCTGCTTTCAGATTGTAGCAGGTTCCCTTGCATGGCCCAGCAAGTGGTGACCACCTGGTGTCACTCTCTGGCCACCTCCATTGCAAAGAGGCGCCCAGATGGAGAGGCAAAACTCTCTGTATGAGACAAAGTAGGCACAGTGGCCTGTGGACAGGTAAGTAGGGTTCTGGCTGTACTGAGGCCTAAGGGATCTGAGAGGCCACTTCCTATTGGACAGGTGGCACACTTTGGGGGGTGAAGAGCTGAGGTCACCGGTTCAAAACCCTGGGCTTGCCCAGTCAAAGCACATACAAGAAGCAACTATGAGTTGGTGCTTCCTGGTCCCCTCCCTTCTCTCTAAAATCAATAAATAAAATTTAAAAATTTTTTTGAAGTGAAGTTAGAATCAAATGCTTAGAGAAACCCCTGAAATATCTGTACCAAATACAGTGGCTAAAATGTGTTTCTTTCACAAAGGAGGAGGAGGAGACCCACGGTCGGGAGGGGGGGTTGAGGGCCAGGTTCTCCCAGTGGGTGGTTGTCTGGCTCTCAGCCTGGACTGTGCACCATCATCTGCATCACTGATACCCTTGGCCAAGGATTCCCGATGGAGCACCCTTGGCCAGCCCTACCCCTCCCTTAACCTGCCGTGCAGCAGTGAGCTGATCAGCAAGGCAAGAATGTGGGACCTACAGCTCAATTGCTCGATGGCAGCCCAGCTCCACAGTTGTCTGCTGGGCGGGAGCCCCCCTGTCCTCTGCCCCCATATGCAAGGCTGGATTAACTGTCTTCATTTGCATTTGCTTCCTGGCAGATTTCTGGATGAGAACAGCTTTACAGCTCCGCTCCGCAAGGGGTGGGGACAGGATGCACAGGGTGGGGACGGGATATGGGCTTGAGATAAGCCTCTTGCCCCTCCTGGGCCAGTCCCCTTCCCAGCTGCCAGTGCCTGGTCCCGCGGGGTACTGAGGCCCTCGCAGCAATGACAGGAGCTGCGGGGAGGCAGGTGACCACTGGTGCAGCGCAGTGCTTGGGCTGTCCCCCTGCGCAGAGCATTAAGTAGCTTTGCCACTCACCAATCATGTCACTTGGATTTGTGGGTTTCCTCATTTTATATTTTTTGAAAGAAGTATTTTTTAAAATTACTAATTATTAGAGAGAGAAACATCGACTTGTTCAGTTATTTATGCATTAATTGGTTGATTCTTACATGTAGCATGACTGGAAATTGAACCCACAACCTTGGCAGGTCGGGATGACACTCTAACTAACTGAGCTATCAGGCCAGGGCAGTTTGTTCATTTTAAAAATGTGAAAAACAACCTTCCCTGCCAGGCAGTTAAGAAGATGTGGCAAGAAATGGACGAAGTAAGCGTGCAAGGGCCTGGGTTTCACAGCTGCTCCTTGAGTGATTGCTCCTGTTACCACAACTGCTTTTGTTTTGCTTTGCTTTGAATGAGTCACTATTAGATCTCAGCTGTGAGTAAGAGGACCATCTCTGGGTGATGGGTGGTCCTGATGTCCCTCGACAACTCTTGTCAGGGCAACTCCAAGCTGTTGGTGGTCCCCAATCAGGGGACCACCCCAGAAGGGAGCAGGCTTTGCGAGCAAGCCCCAGGCAGACCATCCATGGCTTACGGGAGGTGTGGGGTGGGGTGGGGAGGGGTGCCTGCTGCCCCTTGTTGCCCAGGTGCTTGGCGCTTTGTGATGGAGCCTTCAACTGGCTCCCAGAGTGACAGAAATGGATGGGAGCCCTTCGTCACTCTGTCCTTGGCACGACTTCTGTAGCAGCCCACGCTTCCTGTGGCTCCTTGCCAGGCTGGCACCTTGGCTGTTGGGCTGTGCCAGGTTCTGCGTGCAAGCCCTCTGGGCTTAGATGGAGAGTTCCAGGCTGTTGTCAGGACAGAGTAGTGCTGGGTCCCCCAGCCCTCACTCCAGCTTACACCCCTCAACCACACACTGAGAATGTGTTAATGATCTTGTGGTCAGTCATCAGTTTGATTGTGTTCCGGCCATTTCCATTTCGAGCCATAGTTATCAGTGCCTGTCATTGCAGGGTCCTCTAGACCTGATAGGAACAGAGGGAAAAGTGGGACAGAGACCCCTAGGATCTTCTTGTCTCATCGGGGGCCTTAAGAAAGGCTGGTGACCCAGCATGAAATGGCACATGAGATCTTTAAGAGCTGGGCAAAGCTGTGTAGGATCATGGAGGAAGAAGCACATCTATTGGGGGGGGGGGGCTGAACAGGGCTTCCTGAAAGAGGTCATTTGGAATAGGGCCCAGAAGATGGGCAGGGTTTAGACAAAGAAAGATGGGGGTAGAGGGGAGTGCTTGTTCCAGGGAAGGGGAATAGCTGAAGGAAGAATAGAAACAGGAAAGATGGGGTATGTTTGGTGCTCAGGGACTAGTCTCTGTTGGCTATGAAGCAGAGAAAGAGGTCAGAGCTGCAAAGCTAGGTTGGGGCCACATCATACAAAGTCTTAAGTGCCAAAGTGAGGAGTCTTTGATTAAAAGGGAAATCAATAGGAAGCCATGGATAGTTTTGAGCAGGGGTGAGTGGCACGATCAGGGTAATCTTCTGGCAGCAGTACTAGAGGCTGGGTCTAGGGGCAGGACAGTACTGGTATGGTCTGGGGAGAGGGATGGTCCCCCGTGGGTACAGCAGCACTGCATACTGAAATCCTCTCTCCCCTGCCCCAGGTGGGCTGCATGCATGATTCAGCGGGTACAGAGGGTGGAAGGGAAGAAAGATGAGCCTGAAATTGGGATTCCTGGGTACAATGAATGGATCCTCTTTCAGGGTCTTAGCAAAAGGACTTCGGTAGGACAGAGAGATGACAAGTACAGGTGGGGTCATTATGCAGGGGCCTGTGGGGCTGGGCTTCATCTCCTGGCTCTGTAGGGAACACTTCTTCTCAGACCAGTCCCCAGGCTGGTCACTGAGCTTGGAGGCCAGCTTGTGTGTATCATAGGGACAGCAAGCTGCCTGTGCACACCCATGAGTCTGCCTAGCCCTCACCCCTCTGCCCAGCCTCACCTGGACTCTTGCATCCATTGTTTGGGTGTCCTTCCTTTCTTCTCCCCATCCCAGGATGGAGAATCTATTCATTGGCCAACACCTTGAAGATTCCCTGTTGATGTGGGCACTCTGTGGCTTCCCCCAAGCTGTCAGTGTCCCTGCCAAACAGAAGGGCAGGGCTGGGTTAGAGACCACATCTACAGAGACTCAGCCTTTCTTAGTCTGGGGAGCAGAGGGTGAAGTCTGCTAAATGCCAGCGTGCACACTAGTCTGCACCTGCTTTGGTCCTGAAAAGAGGGCGCCAGGGGTCCCTGGGAGGGGAACAATCCTTTACTGACATCCCCTTAAAATGGACCCCCTCCTCCGGTCCAGCCGCTCACCTACCTGAGCCTCAGCCTCAGTATCCTCGTTAGTGAGACTAAGGGGCAGAAGCTCCTGTTCCCTGCCAGGTGGACAGGAAATCGGAACAGGGCTGCAGAGTTCATAGTCTTAGGAACAGAAGGATGTGGGATGAGACAGGGGTTGTCACAACAAGCCCATCTCAGGGTCACATACAGCTCTCCAAGGCTCGCCCAGGATATGCAGGTGGCTCCAGGGAGGGGATGAGATGAGAAGTGATGGAACAGCCTCTTTCTGTCCCCATGGTCCTAGGAAGAGTAGCGCAGAGGGCAGAGGAGGCCCTGGCCCCAGCCTCCTGGGGAACCAGGATGCGCCAGGCCTGGCCTGGGAGAAGGGAGAGCAGGGTGAAGGGCTGTGGGTGGCCGGGGGAGGGGGGAGGAACTGTTTCCCTCCCTCCAGCCCCCCAGCCCTCTCTGAGTGGGTCAGTCTGGTGCTGCCGGGCCCCCCCCCCCTGCCTCCCTGTCCTACCTTCCCTCCCCACCCATTGCAAGACCCCTCCCCCCAGGCAGGGTTGGCTAAAGGTGAGCCTGGGGTGGGGCCGGTGAGACCGGTGAGAGGCTGCAGGAACTGAGGGGGCTGGAGGGAACCATACTAGTACTAACATGGCCACAAATCACAAGAAAATGGGCATGTGCATCTCTGTGAGCCTAATGGAATGCTCAGGGGGCCCCGGGAGGCCGAAACAACTTAGTCAGCCTGGCTAACCTTGTGCCAAGCTTGTCCGGATGCAGTGAGACAGGTGCAGGCGTGGGTGCTGTGGAGCAGGGGCCACAGGAGGTGGTCTTCAGAGCCCAGCAGATGCCTCCACTGTCCCTAGCCACAGGCCTCACAAGCCTGAGTTGCAAGGCCCTCTGGAGCTTCCAGGAGCTTGATTCTTCCCCCAGTGTGGGGGAGAGCAGAGGGATCCCTGAGGAGGCCCCACTTCCAGTGGGGAATGGGGGACTGTCAGGTCACTTTGCCCTGCAGGGTTCAGAGTAACACCACCAAACCCCTCAGGCCAGCAGGGACAGTGCCACGTCAGAACTTGCCTGGACAGAGGAGGAACAAAGGGACAATGATAGAACCAGGAGGTCCAGGAATAGCCGCGTGCTGGTTCCAAGCACAGGCATAAGAAGTCCATAAATGATACTTCTTTGCTGTGACTTCACCTCTCTGAGCCTTAACCTCCACTTCAGAAAATCGTAGGAGCAGCAGCAGAGCACGGTTGAAAGGACAAAGTGACACAAACTCACACAAAGCACTGAACACACTTCCTGCCGGAGGCTCAGCAAGTACTCAAACGTAGTCTAGACGCCGGACACCGCTTAATCTATTTACACCGGGGCTTCTCAGCCTCAGCACTGTGGTCCTTGGGTCGGGGGAGTCTGTCGTGGGGGACTGTCCTGAGCACTGTAGGAATTTGCCAAATGCCCTCTAAGTGACAAGTCCCCCTCTACTCCTGTTGAGAAACACTGGGCTGTAGTGATGTAAGGAGAGAATTTGGGAAGAGGCAAGTGGAGGAGGGCTGCCCAGCTGACCCCTCACATGCTGCTTTTCTTGCAGGGAAGAGCCCATGGCTGGACCCACCACACACGTTGCCCCCATGCTGTTTCTTGCCTTCCTGGTGCTTCTGGAGCTCAGTCTGGCCGACTCCCTGGGACCTGGAACCCCTGCTCGACACCTCCCTGAAAATCACATCAACCTCCCAGGCCCAGCACTATGGACACCTCAAGCGAGCCACCGCCGCCGGCAGGGTCTGGGCAAGAAGGAACGGGGCCCAGGAATGCCTGGCTGGGCCCAGGATGGAGCTGTGGCCACCTCCACCAGGCAGGCCTCTAGGTTTCCAGGGGCAGGGGAGCTGCTGCCCGTGCAAAGTCCTGCAGGCCTGCTGCAGGACAAGAATCTGCTTCTGGGGCTGGCATTGCCCTACCCTGAGAAAGAGAACCGGTCTCCAGGGTCAGAGAGGATGAAGAAACGTGGCAGGGAGCACAAGAGACGCAGGGAGAGGTTGAAACTGCACAGAGGTAGCTGGAGGTTTGGGGTGGCTAGGGCCCTGCAATGGAAGGGAGGGGCGGGGTAAGGGAGGGGAGAGGGCTCAAACCCAAATGGCCAAGGGGACTTCAGGAACAGGAGCAGGAGCAGGCCTAGAGGGAGTGTCAACGGTGTGAATCCCTGGGAAGACATCCAGCAGCCCCAGAGGAGGAGAGGGGGTCTCACAAAAGTCAGAGGGACCTGGTAAGGGGAGAAGGCTGGCAGAGGCCTGGGGCCAGAGCATGGAAGGAGGAGAGGGACTTGTGGCAGTAGGAACTTAGTCTTATCAATAGATGATCTTCCTAACTCTGGAAGTTTCATTTTGTATCTGACCTAAATCTGTCCTACTGAGTAGAGATGGACCAGTTCAATGCCCTCCAAGGACATCACTTAACCAACTCTGAAGCATCGAGCAGGGGCTGAGAGCTTAGACTCTGAGGCCAGATCTGCCCAAGTCCAGATCCTGGCTCCACTGTTTACTAGCTGCATGGCCCTGGGCGAGTCACCTCTTTGTGCCTCAGTTTCTTCCTCTGCAGAATGAGGCTAATGGCCCCATCTACCCTCAATGTAGATTCAGAGAGGATTTGATATGCAGAATGCTTAGAATGGTGCCTGACAAGTGGCAGGGATGATGAGCAGTTGTTCCGAATTAATTCTCAGCTTTCTCTTGGTGCTGAATCAGTGTCCTGCAACCTGGCTACAGATGTCCCAGGAGAGGCCTCACATCCTTGTTTGTTTCATGCGATGCTCCCCACTCCCCAGCCATCCTCACCTTCCTTTAAGTTTCGTCCACATTCCCAACTCCCTGTGAGCATCTGATTGCCCACTGGGAGCATCCCGCCACCCCACCCCTCTGTGCATTCAGTCTCTGAACAGACATTTCCCAGTGGCTCCGCCCAGCTGGCTCCTCCCCTGCTGGCTCCTCCCCAGTCCATCACCTGGCCTCCAGCTCACACCTGCAACCTCGGCTCTGAGTCTTCAGCTCTGAATCTTCATGTGACAAGACTGCCTCTAGGGGCAGGTCTAGTGCTGCAGACATGGATGGGGCAGGTGTTCTGGAGCAGGTGGGAGTGGTGAAGTCTCAGGCCCACCTTCCACTGCAAACAGCTGGGGCTTGCTTCCCTGCCAGGCCTACTGGGACCCCCAAACCCACCTGCAAGTCAGAAGGGCTAGAGGCCAGGCCCAGCCCTGATGGCCAGCTGGAAAATGAATGCAGCAGATCTGATGGTCCCTAAGTGGCCTTTCTACTCTCTGGGACTCAATTCTGGAGAGTGGATTGATCTCAACTGACCCAGCCAACCTTAAAGTCAGATCTTGTCTGAGAAAAGGGGGCAAGGAGGAGCCTGGGCCATCCAGCTCCTGTCAAAGCCCCTTCGTTCCCAACTGCCCCAACCCTGTCTAGTCACACTCACCCTGCCTCATGCCCATGTGTCTTAGAAGGTGGCACTGGTGGTTAAAAGTATCAATTTTACATTACACTTAGGTGAAGCTGGGTTCAAGTTCAGACTTCAATACTTACCAGCTGTGTGCCTTCAGGCAAGTCTCTTAATCTCTCTGTGCTTCAGTTCTCCCCTACACCCTACTGAATGAGGCTGAAAGAGTACTTGCTCCCACAGCTCCTACAGAGCTCATGAAACAGTGGTTGTAGCCTGACCTGTGGTGGCGCAGTGGATAAAGCCGTCGACCTGGGAACACTGAGGTCGCCAGTTCAAAACCCTGCACTGGTCTGGTCAAGGCACATATGGGAGTTGATGCTTCCAGCTCCTCCCCCCTTTCTCTCTTTCTCTCTCTCTCTCTCTCTCTCTCTCACTCTCACTCTCACTCTCTCACTCTGTGTCTCCTCTCTAAAAAAATGAATAAAATAAAATAAATAAAAAGTCTATAAAAAAATGTTTTTTTAAAAAAAAAAAAAGAAACAGTGGTTGTAAAGCAGCATCAGGTATACAACAGGGTTCTCCCCCACTGCAGGTACTCAGTACACAGGGGGACGATTATCACCACATAGCAAGCACGTGCTTGTGCGTGATAAGCTTCAGCTCTCACCTCCCAGACTTCTCAAAGGCCTCTCCCCCTGCAGCCTCATCCTGTTGCTCCTGTACTCAAACTGTACCTCATCCAGGAAGCCTTCCATAGCTAATTCTATTAGTTCCCATTTGTTGTACTTACAACCCTGGCTGCACCCAGCCAACCCAGACTTGGACTTGCTGGAATGTTGCTTTAGATTGAGAATCCTTGGGCAACACTGAGTTTATCCAAGACAATTCCCCCACCCCCAGTCCCTGGTTTCCACCTCCCCAGGAGAGGGGGCAGCGGAGATGTTTGCTGAGCCAACTGCTTGTCAGGCTTGTCACGTGATGCCTGCCGCCCCCTTGTTTGCAGCAGGAAATGTGGGTTCTGCTTTGGGTGATGCAGGATGACAAGCGGATAAAGGATCCGTATTTCCCACCCCTTGTCTCAGGCCGAGCCCTGGTCCGAGGACCCAGCTCCCTAATGAAGAAGGTGGAACTCTCCGAAGACCACGCCCCAGATGCTGCAATGGAGGAATCCTCCACCAGCCTGGCCCCTACCATATTCTACCTAACCACCTTTGAGGCAGCACCTGCCACGGAGGAGTCCCTGATCATGCCTGTCACATCCCTATGGCCCCAGGTAAGGGCCTTGGAGCCAGAAGAGTCCTTGAGACCACATTATACAAACTCCTCTTAGTACATTTAGGGAGACCGAAGAACAGGGGTGGGAGGGAATCGGTGGAAGCCACCGGCACTAGCTGGAAACCAAGTCTCCTGATGCCCATCCAGACCAGCTACAGCCCAGTGGGCACTCCATTCTGAAAGGGCTGCCACTGTCCAGGAGAAAGTGGTCCTGGGGGCTCACTCTAGGGACAGCCAAGGAAGCTGGTGCCCGCTCAGGACACTGGTCTCTACCTTGAGAAGAACAAGTCTCTGGGCAAAGAATTTTATACATACCAAAAAGTTCAGAGAATGAGACTGTAAACCACGTCCCCACAACCCAGAATTTGTAAGCACTAGTTAACACTTAGCATCTGCTTCAGACTTTTGAGACAAATGTATGGAGAACATGCGGGTGAGCACATGTGGCCAGTTTGCAACCACTGGCAGGTCTAGAAGGGAACATGGGAGTTCAATGCATCATTCTTGCAAATAACAAGATGTGCATCATTGCACCTGTTCTGTAGCTTGGAAATACTTTTCAAAATTATGTCATTTAAAATGATCAATAAAATATAGATGGAAGGAAACAACTTTTCATTTTTAGCAGTAGATCTTTCTTAATTCTCTTTTTGGGTCCCTGAGATTTTGATGGACCATCCCCAAAGAACACAGGGTTGTCTCCTCCGTTCTGAGCTTCCTGAAGTCCCTCTATTGAGCACCTTGCCCAGGAAGATGCTGTTATTGCCTATGTTCTACTGTGGGCAGATCCAGCCCCAACACAGCTGGCCTGGGGCTGTCTGTGAGTGGAACAGAGCCGTGGTCATGGTCTCAACAGCTCCACAGAGAGCTGCTGACTTCTGCAGGGGGAAGAAGGGGCAGGGATGTGAGCAGCTGGCTTCACCCAACTGCTTCTGCATGGAGATAGCGACCCTGAGCAGGCGTGATTGCCTTCCCAGCCCCTCCCTCAGAGGGCATGATGGACGGCTCCATCTGATGGGTTCCCTGCAGGCACCATTCCCCCTGGATGTAAAGTGAGGCAAGTACCCAGGTGACAGCTAGAGCAGGAACCTCAGGTGACTGCATAGATGTCCTGGGCTGGAAGTACGAGCTGTACTCTGCGAAGCCCCTCCTTTGCTCCCCGGCCCTGGTGCCCCCACATTTTTGCTTCCCTCTTCCCCGCCTGCCTCCTTCCTGCAGGTTCAGCCCAGGCCTGACGGGGAGGTGCTGCCCACGCTGGACATGGCCTTGTTCGACTGGACTGATTACGAAGACTTAAAACCTGAGGTCTGGCCCTCTGCAAAAAGAAAAGGTACCTCCACTTACCCACCCCCGCATGCGTGGGCTCTCTGCCCACCCCCACCACCAGCATGACCTGCAGATGTCCCAAGTGGGGGACGGGTGGAGCATGAAGTCCACACTAGAACGGACACCCCAAATAGAAAGACCACTATCAAGTACTTACCACATGCCAGATGCTTTCTGTGTATCAACTCATTTTACTCTAAAAAAACAAACAAACAAATGTTAGGTCCATGCTGCTGTTGACCCGTTTTAGAAAGGAGATCGCCTGACCTGTGGTGGCGCAGTGGATAAAGCGTCGACCTGGGAATACTGAGGTCGCCAGTTCAAAACCTGCACTGGTCTGGTCAAGGAACATATGGGAGTTGACGCTTCCAGCTCCTCCCCCCTTTCTCTCTTTCTCTCTCTCTCTGTGTCTCCTCTCTAAAATGAATAAAATAAAAAGAAATTAAACCTGTACTTGAAGAAAAAAAAAAGATTCTCTTCAAAAAAAAAAAGAAAGGAGATCACTGGAGGCAGTGTCTAGGCCACACTGTGGGTGTGGCAGTATGATCACCCTGATACCGGCGCTCAATCTCTGCTCTGCTGGGCTGCAACTTCTGACGGCAGGTCTTCTTCTTGTCCCCAGACAAAAACGGGGGGAAACTCTTTAGTGATGGCAATGAAACGTCACCAGCTGAAGGGGAGCCATGTGACCATCACCAAGACTGCTTGCCAGGTACCAGATCAGCATCATGTTCAAGGCATTAGGCTGGGTGCTGGGGGATATCGGGGGGCTCATGAGGAGGGCCTTTGGGTGCATAACCCTCTAGGGCAGGGGTCCTCAAACTTTTTACACAGGGGGCCAGTTCACTGTCCCTCAGACCACTGGAGGGCCGGACTATAAAAAAAACTATGAACAAATCTCTATGCACACTGCACATATGTTATTTTAAAGTAAAAAAACAAAACGGGAACAAATACAATATTTAAAATAAAGAACAAGTAAATTTAAATCAACAAACTGACCAGTATTTCAATGGGAACTATGGGTGCGGATGCATCCTGTGCTCCTCTCACTGACCACCAATGAAAGAGGTGCCCCTTCCGGAAGTGCGGTGGGGGCCGGATAAATGGCCTCAGAGAGCCGCATGCAGCCCGCAGGCCATAGTTTGGGGATCCCTGCTCTAGGGGATAATAAGTAGTAAGAACTCCAGCTATCACGTTACTGAGAGTTGCTATCACACTTTGTTTAATCCTCATCGCAACCCAGAGAAAAAGACCCTGTCATCCCCTGTTTTCAGGCAAGGAAACTGAGCCTTGGAGGGGCTAGGTGTCTCAGCCAAGGTCACAGCTACGAGGTGGCTCACACCTGAATCTGCCTGCTTAGCCACTGCCCCACGTGCTGCCTTAAGTCAGCATGACCCCTCTCTCGACTTCCTTCTAAAATCTGGTCGCTCTTAATTCTGCCCTCTGCCCGTTATGACACTGCCAGGCTTTTCTTGCAGATGTTTTGATGACATCCTCACCTGTTTAGCAGTTGTGCCCATCAAGACAGTCTAAAAGCAAGGGGCCTGGAGTTGCTTCAATATGCCAAGGTTGTGGGTCCGATCCCTGGTCAGGGCACATACAGGAAACAACCAATGAAGGCATAAATAAGTGGAACAACAAATCAATATTTCTCTCAAATTAATTTTTTTTTTTTTTTAAGCAAGGGGCCTGATGCTTTGATGATGCCCTAAGATGCTGGGCCGGGTTAAGTCAGCTGGAACCTCCAGGGAGCATCTAGTGCTGTGGAGTCAGTTGTGTAGGAGATTAGGGGGGTATAGAGTATGGGGGGGTAAGGCCTGTAAATGGTAAAAGTGGGAGGGGCACAAATGGACAGGACACCCGGGATGCAGTCTCCTCCAGCCATGGGGGCAATCCAGAGCAAAGATCGACTGCTAGAGCAGGACCCCCATGGGCAGAAATGGCCTGGCCTGGTACCCTCTCCATGCCAATCATGGGCTGGGGCTGCTCAAGGGACAGCGTGACCTGGGCCCAGTATGACATCTTGAAGGTGCTAACAGCTAACTGCTCTCCTCATGGCTGGACAGCAAATGCCATCCAGGGGAAGATCCTAGTAACACAACTCCATGGTGCCACATGGTTCATTCAGGGGCCAGAATATGCTACAAAACAGCCACCGGACCAGCATTTGGCATTGTATGCACCAGGCCACCAGCTCCCCAACAGGCTGTTTTCTTTTCAAACCATTGTTTTCACCCTGAGCAGAAAGAAAAGGCTGGAGTTTGGGCCAACTGGACAGTCACTCTGAGAGCAGGCTCCATGGTGGGCCTTGAGCCTACCTTGGGGGATCTCGCTGCTCCCCTGGGGACTCCAGTTTGCCCATCTGTCCAAAGAGGACGTTGGTGTCGGTGATCCTTGAGCACCCCTCCCCAGCTCCACGCTGACCCTACACCTGGCAGCTCCCAGCTGTCCCACCAGCTCTCCCCAGGAGGTGATCCCACACGGCCTCCGCTCCTCCCATGATCAATCAACTGCCCATCTGGGGCAGCTGGGGTCTCTGCCACCTGCCTGCAGGGGCCTTGGCTGTGACATCTATCAGTGGTTCCGGCTGGAAGCCTTGCACACCAGATGGCCCCGCCCTGCCAGGGCACGGCCCTGCCACAGAGATGATGGATCTCCTGTCCAGTGGGACCGTGTGCCGGGCGGTGGGGCGGGTCCGCTCAGCTTGGCTGACCACGTGTGCTTGCTGTGTTGGCAGGGACCTGCTGTGACCTGCGGGAGCATCTCTGCACGCCCCACAACCGGGGCCTCAACAACAAATGCTTCGACGACTGCATGTGTGTGGAAGGTGAGCCCTGCTCCCCCGGTGTGGGAGACCCCTCACGCTCTGAGAACCACAAACCCTCCCTCTCTCCTTGAGGCTGGTTCTGCGCTGAGTGGGGGACACGATTTACTGGCGGAGAGTGGGCCAAGGGGCCTGCGGCAAAGGAGGAGGTGGGAGAATCCCTTGGGAGCCAAAGCCGTGAGTGAGAACAGCTTCGCTCCATGCCTTTGCAATCTGTGAACTCATTTAGGCCCGATTCTTGGCATAGTTTCTCAGATTTGCTTTTCTCGCCTCTCGAAATACAAGCTGGCATGATCCCTCCTGAGCTGGAGCCGGGAGAAGGGAGGAGAGAGGAGCCTATCTCTTTAAATAAGATCAAACCTGAGAAGGCCAGAATTCTATCCCAGGGGAGGCATTCCAAGTATGATAACAGGGCTGGGGGGTGAATTTCCCAGCACATCATAGGGAAGGATGTACTTGGCCTGCTATCCCTTTAACTCTGAACTCCCATTGGGAGCAGTAGGTGCCCTCCTGCCCAGGTGTGCCCAGGTATGTTGGGGTCTGTGCTAGGCACTTTATTCACATCATCCTTTGTAATCCTCATGTTTCCTTAATCCTCACAGCCATCCAGCTATTATGGTCCCCGTTTTACACATCAGCAAACTGAGGCACAGAGAGGCTAAGTGACTCGTCTGAACCCACACAACTAGAAAAGTAGGGGACTACTTTTAATTTTGTATTCTGAAATATTTCAAACATATATTAAGTTATCAGACTAGGAGTCAGAAAAACAAAGCCCCAGTCTCCATCACCCAGCTTCAATAATTGCCAACCCACTGCCCATCTGTGCCACCTCTTCCCTGACCGTCCCTCATGCCAATAGGATTTTGAAGCAATACCTGGGAGTTTAGAGATACTTCATCTGTGAATATTTCAGTGTCTAGCTCTAAAAGATAAGTACTCTTTTAAAAATGAAATACCGAAAATGAACACGAATTACTCAGTATCATTCAGTGTTCAATTAGTGTTTATACCTCCTGAGTGGGGGGATTTGGTCTTGGTTCCTCTATGACCTATCATGAGATACCTGCTCTATTTTTGCTCACATTACTCTAAAAATTATCTGCCATGAAAGCAATAACACTATGTAGGTCCAGTTATTCATCCCTTCAGTCAAGAAAAACTTGTTGAGTACTTACTAGGTGTCTAGGACTATTCTGGACACTGGGGATTCAGCAGCTAAAAACACCAGCAAGTCCTGCACCCACAGAGTCCATTCTAGTGAGATGAGCAGATAATTAGCTAATAAATCGATAAGATGTCTTTAGAGAGTAGGGTTGTAAAGAAAATAGTCTGGAGGTCTGATGGCAAGTCTGGGTTGTTTCAGACAGGATGGACAGGCATGGACAGTGGAACCAGCCACCTGAAGATTGGGGAGGGGAGATGGGGGAAGAGTCCCAAGTAAGAGGCAGGGAAGAGGAAGGATCTCAGGCAGGAAAGAAGTTGGTGGGGTGAGCGGGCCTGGTGCACAGTGGCCAGAGGGAGGTGGCACACGGGGAGGTGGGGGAAGCTGGTCAGGATGATCACGCAGGACCATGTTGGCCTTGTTTGATTTGTAATTGGAAGTTGCAGGAAGATTTTAAAGAGGGGAGCGACACGGTCTGACTTTGGGGTTAAAAGTTCAGTGTGGCCTGAACAGTGGTGGCACAGTGGATAAAACATTGACCTGGGACACTAAGGACCCAGGTTCGAAACCCCAAGGTTGCCAGCTTGAGTGTGGGCTCATCTGGCTTGAGTGCAGGCTCACCAGCTTGAGCATGGGGTTGCCAACTTGGGCACAGTATCATCAACATGATCCCAGGGTCACTGGTTTAAGCCCAAAGGTTGCTGGCTTCAGCAAGGGGTCACTGGCTCAGCTTGAGCCTCTTAGTCAAGGCACGTATGAGAAGCAATCAATGAACAACAGGTGATGCAACTACAAGTTGATGCTTCTCATCTCTCTCCCTTCCTGCCTATCTCTCTCAATCAATCAATCAATTAAAAACAAAGAAGTTCATGTGGCTGCAGGGCTGTGGGGGTCAGGAAGGACCAGCTGGGAGGCGGGGAGGTGCTGGGAAGCTGCCTTCTGATATCTGTGTGCAGGGTCGGGGCCCCAGTCCACAGAGGGCGACACTAAGGGGCAGTGTAGGTAGGAGGCCCTTCAGTCTAGGGAGCTCAGAACAGCAGTGGGATCAGACCTCAGTCCCTGGCCTCCAGGTCCAGCCTACCCAAGTGAGGGGGACTTGGCCCTACTGAGCTGCACATGCCTAGCTAGTTCCCAGTTGGATGCTCAATGGTGGCACCAGCCCCTCTCCCCAGGAATCCTCCCTCCCTCCCTCCCTCCCTCCCTCTTCTTCCCCCTCCTTCCCCCTCCCTTCTCCTTCCCCCTCCACCCTTTCTCCCCGATCCTTCTTGCTTTCCCCGCTCCCTGGACCTCAGGTGGGAGGGGACAACTTCCAGGAGTCCAAAAGCTATGTCTCAACAAAGCCCCATCTGCTTATTTCTGCTGATCCCTCACACGGGTTGATTTCATCAAAACTCTTCCTTCCTCCCTGGAGACTCAGGCTCATAAAAGAATCAAGAGTGGAAATCATAGTTCAGGCAGCTCATTATAGATGGTCCAAGAGAAGGTTGTCACCAAGATGCCACACCGGAGAGATCTAGGGGTGCCATGAATACTCATGAGGACCAGGAGTCCTGAGGATTCCTGAGATATCCCAAAACACTAAAAACAGGGCTCAGGGCTGAAGCCAAGCAGTCAGGGCCAGCCTGGGTTCTGGAGGATTCTGGAATGGTTTCTGTGGCTACCATCCACTCCTGCTCATGAGTCCCATGTCCACTCCCAAGTGTCATTTGTGTGGCCATAGTTCTAAAGGCCCAGTGACCCAGGTGTCAATTCTAGGCCACTAACCACAAACTTCACAGCAGTCTCTTTATGCTTTTGACAGTAACATCGTTGAATATTAAAGTAATGATGTCCTCTCTCTCTCTCTGTGGTCACTCCTAACCTGAAATGTAGGGATTTGCTTAGGCCACCCTAACATCTCTTTCCTCCACTATCAAGAGGATGTGGCCTTAAATGGGTATATCTACCCATGTGTCTCAGGGGGTACCTGTGGCATGTGGAGAGAGCCACAGTCAGAATACACTCCCATGGGTGCACCAGGAGGGCCACAGCTACTTTAGTGAGGGTGGTCAGGGGAGGGTCTTTTTGAGACCTGAAGACCATGAAAGACCCAGCTAAGCAAAAAGCTTGGAGAAGGGATTTCTGGCTGAGAGAACAAACAGCAAGTGCAAAGGTCCTGAGATAGGAGATGGCTAGATATATGAGGAAAAGTGAGAAGACTGAAGTTAGATTTCTTTTTGAATACAATGGGGAGGTTTTAAAGTGGAGGGCAGAGTCTGCATTCCTTGATTGATTGATTTTATTTTTTTAAAAGATTTTATTTATTCATTTTAGAGAGGAGAGAGAGAGGGGAGGGTTGAGGAACAGGAAGCATCAACTCCCATATGTGCCTTGACCAGGCAAGCCCAGGGTTTTGAACCAGCGACCTCAGTGTTCCAGGTCAATACTTTAGGCACTGCTCCACCACAGGTCAGGCCTTGATTGATTGATCGATTTTAGCAAGAGAGGAAGGGAGAGAGAGACAGGAACATTGATCTCTTCCTGCATATGCCCTGACTGGGGATCAAACTGGCAACCTCTGCCCTTTGGGACAATTCTCTAATCAACTGAGCTATCCAACCAGGGCTGCATTTCCTTAAAAACTTTTTAACAGACTCTTTTAGAGTGGTTTTAGGTTGATAGAAAAATTGTGCAGAAACCACGGAGTTCTCCTGTAGTTTTCCCTATTATCTCATGTTACTGTGGTACACTTCTTACAGTTGATGAGCCAACCTGGATACATTACTATCTCATGTCCATAGTATATGTTAGGGTTCACTCTTCATGTTGTACATTCTGTGGTTTTTGGCAAATGCATAATGACATTCATTCACCATTACAGTATCACACAGAATAATAGTTTCCTGGACCTAAATATCCCCTGAGCTCCATGTCACCCTCCCCTTCCTCCATATTCATGCTGAGGTGTGGAGGATGCATTGGTTGTAGGGCAGAATAAGGAAGGGGGTGGCCATGAGAGGGTCCTAGGGTCCCAGAAGATTGTGTGAGGGAGAGAGGGGAGGGGACTGGCCTGGTGCACTCCTGACCCCTTGCCTCCCTTGGCTCAGGGCTGCGCTGCTACGCCAAGTTCCACCGGAACCGCAGGGTCACACGGAGAAAGGGGCGCTGTGTGGAGCCTGAGATGGTCAACGGTGACCAGGGATCCTTCATCAACGTCTAGCCGCCCAGATTGAGGCGCCTCCCCGCAGGCCTGGGGACTGAGCGCTGGAGGTTTGGAGAAACCAGCGATTTGTTTATAACTAGCAATGGGAGAGCAAGTAGGGGACAGATGTCTGGGGCTACAGACTCCAGGCCAGGACCCGCAGCCCGGGGAGGGGAGCTCTGGGGAACTGCCTCTGCCGAGGAGCCCTGCAGCAGTACATCTGCACCTACCACCCCCAGGGGACCCACACAGCCGGATTTACCGCGATGGCAATGTCAAGAGTGCCCTCTACCGTCGTACTGCAGCACTGCAACGGCTTCAAGTTTTAAAAAATGAAGAGGCTTTTGAACGGAAAAGAAATGGAAACTCCCTGGCAGGGAATTCAAGGGCAGGAAATGAATACATGAGGCCTCTTATGTATCAGGCACTGTGTTAAACGCGTGGCATACGTTATCCCATTTAGTTATCACATGACCTTATAAAGTAAGTAAGCATTATCACCATTTTACAGGTGAGGAAACTGAAGCTCAACTGAGTCACATAATTTGCCTAGGGTCCCAGATCAGTGCTCCTCAATCTTTAACCTGTGTACCAATCCCCAGGGGATGAGGGGGCGGTGAAAATGCAGATTCTCCGTTCAATTGATTCTGCCTTTCCAACAAGCTCCGGGGGCCTGCCCAAGCCACTGGACTGAAGACCTCACTGAGAGCACCCACCCTTATCTTGGGGAATAGATGTGGAGCTGTGATCAGAACCTGGCCCGAGGTCTTCTGGTTCCACGGCCCATGTTCTCGCTCCTTCACAACTAAGGACTTATTCCAGGCTCTGCAGGGCCTTCAGTGAGAGAGGCGTGTTTCCCGGGAGCACTTTCGCTGGGGTGAACCTGCAGTCAGCACCTGCTCCTTTACATCCCTGGACAAATAGGCATCATCTTTAAAACAAAAGCAAACCTGCGGCTAGCACCTGCTTGTTGATAAGGCCTGATTAGGTCCCTGCCCCCTGGGAGCTGGTATGCTGAGATATGATGGGTTGCTCAGATTCCTGTGGCCCTGCTCACCCAGTCCTGGGACGTGCCCTTGAACTTGCTCTGCCACCTTCCACCTCGAGGGTTCTTTAGCTTTGGAAGTTCATGCCCTTTGAGAATCTAATGCAAGCATGGACTTAAAACATCCACACATCGCCCACGTGTACCCACTTTGCTCCATCTTACTGGTTCCCGGGCCTCCAAGATCATGACAGGACACTCCCCCACACTTCTGCCACAGAGCCCACTGACGAGTTGGGTACACCACTGAGGTTGAGTTACTTAAAGCTAACTATCGCCTACAGGCCTTACCCATGTTGCCCACCCAGACTGTTTGTCCATGCAGACCTGGCTTTAAGGGCTACCCAAATCCCCCCACCTGGCATCTCATACCTAGCCAACCCTCTGGTCCAGGGCAGACCAAATCTCAAATGACAAAAGCCCTACTCATCCAAATTCCTTGCAGGCATGGACAGCCTGGGAGGGAGGGACTGGACCCACAGGATGCCAGGGCTGTTTACTCCCCTGGGAAAATCAGTTGGGGTCAGGGGTCTGGCACCAATGAAGGCAGACTCATCTAGCAGAAACCAAACACGCTTGCTCTTGTCTCCTGTTCGAGTTCAATGGGCATGGAACTCTCGCGGGGTGCGCCAGGGAAGCTGAAAGAGATCAAAGCCAGCTCTTTGGGAACCGAGTCCCGGATCTGCCAGCAGTTTTGTCTGTTTGAGAGCAAACAACGTCTGTGCTATGCGTGCCCCACATGGTGACTGATCGGAGATTGTGAGAGGGTCCAAGGGTGTGGCCACAGGCAGGAAATCCAACAATCAGTCTGGGGGGCAGCAAATAGATAGCCCTGGACATCAGCAATGGAGAACAGAAGATTGGGACAAAGCTGACGGCCCTGCTGAACTCTCACTGCCCACCAGGGGAGTTCCGTGGGTGGAAATTCAGGGTCTAGCTGTCTCCACTGGGCATCTATAAGGTGGGGTGGGAGCGGCAGTGGAATCCTCTTATCTCTGGAGTTAGGAATGCCAAAACCCCTCAGTGTCTAACAAACCTCCCTGTCAGAAAGTGCTTTCTTAGGTCTATCTTAAATTTTTCCTGCTGGTGCAAAAACCAGTTTCCTCTAATTCAGCCTCAGCAAACTTTACCAGAAAGGGCCAGATACATATTTTAGGCTTTGCCCCAGTAAAACTATTCATGGATACTGAGGTTTGAATTTCATATAATTTTCACATGTCACAAACTACTGTTCTTCTCTAGATGCTCTAAAGCACATTTAACAATGTGAAAACCTCTCTAAACTTGTGGACTACATACAAACGGGCATTGGGTTGGATCTGGCCCTCAGGCTACGGTTTGCAGACCCCTGCCCCAGTTTGCTAGTCTCAGCCTGGGCTGCCAGTTAAAATCATCTGGGGAACTTTCAAAGGCACTGATGTCTGGGGTGCAACAGCAAAGGCTCTGGTTTAATTGGTTTAGGTTGTGTCCAGGCTCCCTGTGTTTGCAAAGCTCTGCAGGTGACTAATGTGGAGCTGGTCCGGAGCGCTGCTCTTGTCCCACTGACTGCGGGAGTACAGCTAGTGGCCAGAACCCTGCTCTGCCTCTCACCACCCTCGTGACCTTAAAAATGCTCCTTAAGGTCTCTGTGCCTTGATTTCCCCATCTGTATAATGGAAAAGGTAACTCTTCATCGGGGTATTGTGAGAAGTAATCGCAAAATCCTTAGAACATGCTTCAAACAGTGCCGGACACACCCCGTGTTAGCAAATTTATTTTATTTATTTTTTTTACAGCGACAGAGAGAGGGGTAGATAGGGACAGATAGACAGGAATGGAGAGAGGTGAGAAGCATTAATCATTAGTTTCTCATTGCCATTGCGACACCATAGTTGTTCATTGATTGCTTTCTCACATGTGCCTTGACCACGGACCTTCAGCAGACTGAGCAACCCCTTGCTGGAGCCAGCGACCTTGGGGCCAAGCTGGCGAGTTTTTGCTCAAGCCAGATGGGTCCCCGCTCAAGTTGGCAAGCTCTGAGTCTCAAACCTGGGTCCTCCGCATCCCAGTCCGATGCTCTATCCACTGTGCCACTGCCTGGTCAGGCAGCAAATTTATAGAATAATTTTTGTAGGTGTTCTGTTCTTTGCTAATGATCCATCAGATATTCAAAGATCATTTCTAAGTCACCATTCAGACTCTTTGCCCAAAGTGTGTCCCTTGGGACACTGGGGCCATGAGATGCTCCATTAGAAAAGAGAACGAGGAGTTCAGTGGACAAAGAGGTTTGGAAAACTGCTCTGGGCAGAGCTGCCGATGTGTGTGGCTTTGAGATAACAGGTTCATGAGTTTTTAAAAATATTCCCCGGTGGGGAGAGCTGAGCAGGGGCCCCAGTGGAAACCAATAGCTGCTGGGACAGTCACCTGTGCCCTCCTGCATTCCTCCTGGGAGTCTCACGGCTGTTCCCCAGAGATATTCACCCTTCCCACGGAGCTGCCTTTCCATGATGTGTCTGGTGACACCAAGAGTGACTGCCGAGGCTGCTGGGAATGCCCTGAAGGTCAGAGGACAGGAGGGCCAAGCCTCATGGGAAAGTGACAACTTCACTCGCACTTCCAGAAGGAACTGGGACACAGTCTGAATGCAAAGCCATGGCCCCTTCCACAGCGGACATGCTGCAGGGGGAGCTTCCCTTCAAACCATGCTCAACACACCCAGTGAAATCGAGGGTTGAGCGGTGGGCACACTGCTCCCTGGAATGGGAGTCCCTTTGCAACTGGAGATGGTGAAGATAAACGTAACCTTGAGGGAACACGTTTATAAAACAGGACAGCAAGGATAACGGTGCTGGGGAAGGTGGTGGGAGGGACCCAAAAGCAAACCATTTCTGCTCCTCCGGGTTTCACAGGCTGGAAGGGGCTGCATCACCTCTACGATAACCTTCACTCTCAGCAGATTGTGAGGAGGATATGTGAGTGTCCGTGTGTGCCACGCGCTTGGGGAGGGGCCGGCAGGAATTAGCAGTTTACAAAACCAGGGGTGTCCATGGACAGAGTGTATTTTCTGTAATGTTAGGGTGGGCGGTGTGACTTAGAATCTGTGGCCTCTTCTGGGTGCGAGACCCTCCCTAGTCCCTCCTTACTCCCTGTGTGCTCCAAGACCAGCAGTGTGGCATCAACTGGGAGCTGGGTAAAGATGCAGGACCCTGGGCCCCACCTGCTGAACCAGAAGCTCTCGGAGGTGGGGCCCAGCCATGTGAATTTTTACACGTTCTCCGGGACATTTTTATGCACCGTGATTGGAGAGACAGTTCTAGGATACAGAAGTTTTTGGGCCAGGGACATTCAGATGATTCAGAGGCATTTACATTCAGGTGTGAGTTGGCAGTCCCGTTGACCCAGTTAATAACCAGCAATGATGAATTCCAGGCTCTGAGGCCCTGCCCCTAGGGCTGGAACTAGTCTTTATTTTTAGAGAAAACCAAGTGGGGCACCTGGGCCTGGGGCCCTCCATGGTTGGGTGTTCTGACTCTCAGGAACTTCCCTGGGGGTCTGCGGTTGCTCTGTGAAGGGTGGGGCAGCGGGTGGGGGGGGGGGGAGGGCGATGCCCTTGTAGTCCTGGGTTGCATGTGCTCCCCTGAGCCGTTAATAAAGAGATGATGGTTAATAAGCTGGCTCCTGTGTCTCTCTGCCCCCTAAGGGCGTGGTCTGTCCGTGCAGGGCATTTGGATGGGACTCCGAGCCTAGTATCTCCCCCTCCACGTCTCACTCGTTCACTCACCTCTGAAGGAGTGTTGGCTCTGAGCCGCTGTATAAACAAGGCAGACAGGGTCTCTGCTCCCATCTGGATCTCTCAGCATGGCCCTCTAACCAGACTTATTGGGTAGGAGTTTCATATTTTTCTCTCCCTCTCCATTTTAGGGTTGGAGCAGCTAGGTCCCAAAAAGATAAGGAGGCGGGTCACAGCAGGCTGGCCTCCTGGGGCAACCTCATTTCAGGCCTGGGTGGCTCAGTGCAGAGAAATACAGATGCCAAACTAAGCAGGAGGGGGAAGAACAAACGCTGGGCCTGTGCAGGTTCAGCAAGAAGGGGTGGGCTGGTTTACCACCAGGAAGATGTGACATCTCTTGCCTCAGTGGCAGCTGTCGCCAGCACTGCTCAGTCCCCCTGCTCTATTGTAACCCTGTCCATGCTTTTGCTTTTTATGGTTTCAGTTACCTGTGGCCAACCTTGGTCCAAAACTATTAAGTGGAAAGTTGTAGAAATAAACAAGGCATAAGTTTTAAATTGGGTGCTGTTCTGGGTAGCGTGATGAAATCTCGTACCATCCCGCTCCATCCCACCTGGGACACAAATCATTCCTCTGTCCCTGTGTAGTATACTCCCTGTTAGTAGCCATCTTGGTTATCATATCGACTGTTGCAGTATTTCTTATAATCATGTAACCTTTATTTCTCTCTCTCTTTTTTTTTTTTACAGAGACAGAGAGTCAGAGAGAGGGATAGATAGGGACAGACAGATAGGAATAGAGAGAGATGAGAAGCATCAATTATTAGTTTTTCGTTGCCACACCTTAGTTGTTCATTGATTGCTTTCTCATATGTACCACAGCAGACCGAATAACCTCTTGCTCGAGCCAGCGACCTTGGGCTCAAACTGGTGAGCTTTGCTCAAACCAGATGAGGCCGCACTCAAGATGGCGACCTTGGGGTCTCGAATCTGGGTCCTCCGCATCCCCGTCCTACGCTCTATCCACTGTGCCACCACCTGGTCAGGCTAGCCTTTATTTCTCTTAATAGTGTCTCATTCACCTCCCTTCATCTCATCACATAGGCACCTTCTCATATCATCACAAGAGGAAGGGTGAGTCCAGAACAAGATATTTTGAGAGCAACCACATAACTTTTATCACAGCATAGTGTTATAATTGTTCTATTTTAATTATTGTCATCAATCTCTTACTGTGCCTAATTTATAAATTAAGCTTTATCATAGGCAGGTATGTTTGTATAGCAAAGAGCATAGTATCTATGGGGTGCAGTATAGACAGGGTCCGGTACTTCCCACAGTTGCAAGTGTCCACTGGGGGTCTTGGAACATCTAAGGAGGAGAAGGAGAAATGGATAAAGGGAGACTGTACATGTTTAGAAAGGAAAAGCATCTATCCAAGTACAACCCCGGCCTCTGTTTATTAGGCTGTGTCCACTGCACGAGGCATCCATCCTCTTGTATAACTGGAAATTGTTGGACCGCGTTTTGCAGAGGAGAAAAACTAAGGCATCAAGAAAGAAAAGTCCACTTGTCAGAGTAGTACAGTAGTCACAGTGCTAGGGGCTTACCAAAGTCTCTCCAGTTCTAAAACCGGATTATGTTCACTGACCTCCTGTTACCTCTCAAATGCCTCAAGGTAACTGAGCACCTTCTGGTAGTTGGTCACTATCCTCAACCCATCCCCACTCACTCCCCAGCTCACCCAGGATTAACAAGGCAGCTGTCAGGGCCTGCAAGGGATGGGAGCTCCTCCTGGCTGGCCCTAGCCTTGGGCTGCCAGACCCAAAGGTCATACACCCACCTTCACACTGCATCCTGGAGGGCCCCCCAGGTTTTCTTCCAGGGGCTTCCCAGCTGGCAGAAGCTGTGAAAGCACTCTGCCAGACCCCACCACCTGCTTCCTCATTTTTCTCTTATCTCTCCCCACTTGAGCACAGGCTCCCATACTGCCCCCTGGGGGAGGGGGGGGGCTGCACCCAGCCAGACAGGAAGCCGCCTGCAGTGAGCTAGCCCAGCAACAGCCGGTGAAAGCAAACACCAGGATAAGCCCCATGGCAGATAGGAATCTTGGAGGGACTCTAGGCCTCGTATTTCCCCCAGTGCCCAGTGGCCATACCTGGCCTTGTTTGTGTGTCTGAGCAATCTCTAAGGCACAGCCTGAGCCCTCAGATGCCTCCCTTGGAATTCCAACGCCATCCACACAGAGAGATGGGAGGCTGGACGGAGGGCAGGAGGTGGCAGCTTGAACTTGGACAGAAGCGGGACAGAGGGCCAGAACCAGGATGGGCGGTAGGAGGTGGGAGGCACCCATTTAGTGAGAGCCTGCGTGTGTGTGTGTCCACACACATACACATGACAGGAGGAGGATTGCTGGGGTAAGATAAGGGGAATGAAGAAATGCTGTAGGACAGAGTCAGAGAACCACTGGGGGAGGGGCTGTCTTTGCCTTGGGCAACAGCCTCTGAATACCGCTCTTTCTGGCTGGTTTCTAACAACTGAAGGTCACAGGCAGACTTCTTTTTTGCTTTTCCACACTCACCAAGGGGTCCTAAGGTGTTCTGGTGGGTTCTCAGTTGCTCACCTTGAGCACATAGGTCTCTGGAGGGGCAGGGTAATATCACTGAGTGTTTGGTGAGGACTTGCGAGAGGATGGGGCTCACCCAGGAGCAATTTGCATAGGACCCTGATGAGATGACTGAAGCCATAGGAAATTGGGGAGTACTGGCTGCATTTTAAAGCTCAAGAAGGAGTATCCAAGGAGCCTGGCTGGGCCCAGAAAAGTCAGCAATGGATGCTGCTGTTTGAAATCTGTGGCGTTGGGACAAAGAGTTCTGAATCAGTCCTTCCTTCGTTTGGCTAGTCAAACAAAGCAAGTGTGTCCTTTGGTGAAGGGGAATCTTGTGCCTCCTAGCAATGCCCAGGCTCCTCCAGAAAACCCAGGAAGCGGGGAGTAGCAGACTCGCCCACCTTGATTCCTTCCAAGCACCCGCTTCCCCCTGGATCCCGTCCTCTTCCTGCTTTGACTGAATGGTGGTACGGACACAGTGATTTTACTGACGAGTCATAATGTCATTTGATACTTTCAGAATCTTGGCATCAACCAGAGAGCCTGGGCCAAAGGACAGGGTCTTAAGTCTGGAAGCCCAGAAGAGCCACCCCGACTCCCACCCACAGGGTTCTATTCTTTCTGTTCCTCCACTTCTGCCCCATTTCCCGCCATCTCTGTCCCCAGCAGCTGGCCTCAGAAAGAGAAAGAACGTCATATCCACAGATACAAAGAATAGCATTGACCAACGAAATGCCAGACCTTCCCCAGCCTTGCCAGAACTAAGGCCAAGGAACACAGAGCCACCGTGTTTGTGACAAGCTGAACAGAATCGCTGGAGGTCAGGTCCCCAGATCAAATCCCTGCTACATTCCCTGTGCCACCAAGAGCCAGGCTCTGCCCTCCAGACCCTCTCTGATGTGGAGGGCCCAGCTTTCTGGCAGGTGCACTGCCTTGCAGACCATGTTTTGGTTATCTTCTCCATTCCAGTTTGATTTACCTACTTGGGAAAGGAAGTGGCCAGGCCACATCAGAATTGTTGGGTGTCCAGTACTTTAAGGGACCAAAGGACAGTTGCAAATCATTTCAAAGCCTTCCATATTTGATGCCTTTCTGTCTCACACGTTTCTGGGGTTGACTATTACTGTCCCCATTTTCTAGATGCAGAAAAAAATTTAGAGATTAAGTGACTACCCAAAGTCACATAGATGCCGAGTGGCAGTGCCGGGTGTCAAAGTTGGAGACGCACAGCACGCTCAAATGGTAAGGCCTGTCTCCCAGGCATTGCTCCTAGGAAAGGGGTAGGGGTGGAGTCTTCTCTCCATCAAAGGGGCCTCTTCCTGCTGTTTGCTCCTGACATTAATTGTGAGCTAGGAGGTGCTGAGAAAGGCTGAGTTTTCCCCCTTAGCAGCAGGGCAGCAATTTGCTTAGTGAGCATTTACAAAGTGCTAGGAGCTGTGCCAGGCCTGCTGTGTAAATGATCTCACGTGATCCCCACCATCACCCAGAGGCTAAAGAGCTTGCCCAACATCATTCTGCTAGGAGGGGACAAGGCAGGGATCCAAAAAATACCTTTACCGAAATGACGCATGTGGCTGCTCCATCAGCCATTTCCGTAGCCATTGGCTTCGACCAGGTGACTTTCTGGTCAGACCCTGGACTGTTAGTGGCACCCTGAGGACAAGCAGGGAGTTGTATGGCAGGTCTTCCGGGTACCTGTGACAGGAGGAAGTGGTGCACACAAATGTGCTCAGTCTGTGGATGTCAGTTCATTCCCTGAACGCCTACTCTGCACCAGGCAAGTGTTGAGGTTGCAAGACTCTCCTAGGACTTGTAGTCTAGCTGGATGCTGGCAGACAATAAACAAGTAAATTGATAGGGCAATACCTTCAGATATTGATAAGCGCTACAAAAAAAAATACAACCAACTTGGAAAACAGTTTGGAAATTTCTTAAAAAGCTACATATACAGCCTGACCAGGTGGTGGCGCAGTGGATAGAGCGTCGGACTGGGATGCAGAAGACCCAGGTTAGAGACCCCGAGAACGGGCCCATCTAGCTTGAGCAAAAGCCTCGTCAGCTTGGACCCAAGGTCGCTGGCTCCAGCAAGGGGTTGCTCGGTCTGCTGAAGGCCCGCAGTCAGGGCACATGTGAGAAAGCAATCAATGAACAACTAAGGCAGGGGTGCTCAGTATGTCGATCGTGATCTACTGTTCGATCGCGAAGAAAGTGTGGGTAGATCGCATGACATTAAAAAGACATTTGTCTTTTGATTGGCATACAGGGTAGCCAATCTGATGTCTGAACTTTTGACACCCTACACATGCGCGTTAAACCACGCTAACTTGTTCAGTTACATTGCTGCGTAGTTAGCCCTCAATTTATTTCAACTAAATACAACAAAGGGTATAAAAACGAGTGCCATAGCTGGTCCGAGTAAGAAGCCTGAAACCTACCACTTTCATACAGAATGGGAGGGGATTCTTTTCACTATGTCATATTCTAAGTGTGTTTGCCTCATCTGTCTGTGTGCCATTGCTATTCCAAAGAAGGGAAATGTGGAGCGGCTTTTTCGGACTGTTCATAAAAACCTTGACATTGACTTTCCTCTGAAAAGAGAGCTGAGAAGGAGAAAGGTGAAAGAAGAATACACAATATTAAATAGTAATAATAGTAATTTAAATAATGATAATATAGAAGAAATAAATTTATGTTTTGCATTTTTATTGTAGGTAGACCATTTTGACTTGGTCATTTTATAAGTAGCTCGCAAGCTGAAAAAGTGTGGGCACCCCTGAACTAAGGTGTTGCAATGGCAACGAAAAACTAATGATTGATGCTTCTCATCTCTCTCCGTTCCTGTCTGTCTCTCCCTATCTATCCCTCTCTCTGACTCTCTCTCTGTCCCTGTAAAAAAAAAAAAAAAAAAGCTACATATACAACCACCATACTGTCCAGCCACTTCTCTCTTAGATATTTACCCAAGTAGGTGTTCAATAGCTATTCCCTAAGTCAGTGGTTCTTTTTTTTTTTTTTTAAAGAAGAAACCAACTTTTTTTTTTTTAACATTTTTATTTATTCATTTTAGAGAGGAGAGAGAGAGAGAGAGAAAGGGGGGAGGAGCAGTAAGTATCAACTCCCATATGTGCCTTGACCAGACCAGTGCAGGGTTTTGAACCGGCAACCTCAGCATTCCAGGTTGACACTTTATCCACTGCGCCACCACAGGTCAGGCAAGTCAGTGGTTCTTAACCTGGGTTCTATCAAACCCTAGGGGTTCGATGAGTCCGTCTCAGGGGTTCGGAGAAGCCTCTGCCGCGGAGGTAAAGACACACTTTTGTAAAGTCGTGATGACACGCCCCACTTGGCCATCACTTGCTGCAGAGGATCACGTTACATTGCTTGGTCAACCAGTGCTGCGGGGAATTTAGTGCGCGCAGTAGTCACCGGCTGTCGTAGTTGTACGTCGTGTGGCTTCTTTCTTAATATTTTAACCCATACTAAATATGTCGAGCAAAAAAAGAAAGTGGTCAGACGAATATGTACAACATGGATTCACAGGTATCACGGAACGGGATGGGAGTCAGCGTCCTATCTGCATGATATGCAATGCCAAGTTGAGCAACTCTAGTCTCACACCGGCAAAACTAAATTTGGAAAAAAAAATTCATATTTTATTTATCACTAAAGAAGAGTTCGGTGAATGTGCATATGAAACTGGTGGGTTCGGTACCTCAAAAAAGGTTAAGAACAAGCCTGACCTGTGATGGCACAGTGGATAAAGTGTCGACCTGGGAACACTGAGGTCGCCAGTTCAAAACCCTGCACTGGTCTGGTCAAGGCACATATGGGAGTTGATGCTTCCAGCTCCTCCCCCCTTTCTCTCTCTCTCTCCCTGTCTCCTCTCTAAAATGAATCAAATAAAAAAGAAATTTTAGAAAAGGACACATTAAAAAAAAAAAAGGTTAAGAACCACTGCCCTAAGTAAATGGATGAATGAACAAACGAAGGAACAAGTCTATTCTGCCTGTCAGTATTTTTTGTTTGTTTGTTTGTTTTTCTTTTTTACAGGTACAGAGAGAGAGAGTCAGAGAGAGAGAGAGAGATAGGGACAGACAGACAGGAACAGAGAGAAATGAGAAGCATCAATCATCAGTTTTTTGTTGCAACACCTTAGTTGTTCATTGATTGATTTCTCACATGTGCCTTGACTGTGAGCCTTCAGCAGACCGAGTCACCCCTTGCTGGAGCCAGCGACCTTGGGTCCAAGCTGGTGAGCTTTTTGCTTAAGCCAGAGGAGCCCATGCTCAAGCTGGAGACCTCAAGGTCTCAAACCTGGGTCTTCTACATCCCAGTCCGATGCTCTATCCACTGCGCCACTGCCTGGTCAGGCTGCATGTCAGTTTCTTTGTTGAAGGTACAAAGATAAAACTTGGCTGAGACAGACAGGATTGATTAAGAAGATGAAAAACTTAAACTTGACACGAAAAGTATGGTCCTACCCGAAAGCCTTGTGGAATATGCTTTGTGGGGATCCATTTTTTCCTTCCATAGTCATGACTGAGTCTTAGCAGGAACTCTGGCTCCTTTGAGAATAGTTTCACTTCCTTTTGTTCTCTGGGTTCCCCCACCCACCCCAGCCAGCTGGGTCTTCCCACTTCCCCTCCCTCATGCCTCTGGCTGCAGCTGGTTGGGATGAATGCAGTGTCCCTGGGTGAGCTGCAGGGACATTCCACAGACCCAGCCTGGTGATTCATTTGGCTCCAGTTTGTCCTCCCTTCCTTTCCTCTGTCCTTTGCTTCTCAGCCCGGGCAGTGTTTCCCTTCCGTGTGGGCAGCAGAGCTGGGTGGCTGAATGTTAGGGTCCTAGAGCCAGAGCTCCTAGGGTCCCAGCACAATTTCCTACGACCAGTGATGTATGTGCCTTTGGGTAAGCCTCTTAACTTCTCTTACCCTCAACCACCTTCCTGTAACTCTGGATAAAAATGGCGTCTACAGCATGTCGTTGTGAGCGTTTACTCTGAGTGCTTTTCCCACTGTCTGCCACAAAATAAGTTCTTAATAAATGTCTGCTCTGATCCCAGGAATTGTTTGCTTTACATTTTCTCCCTACAAAGCCATTGCAGTCTCGTTAAAGACCTACAGGCTTGGATTAAACACTTCTAGGATCTAGGGTGCGCGGGATGGGGAATATTTCTTAGAAGGAAACTGATAAGTAATAATCTAATAGCAATATTATAATACCCACCACATATTGAGGAATTTATCTTTTCTAGGTACTCAGCCAATAACAAAATGAACTATAATTAACTAATCATTAATGATAAAAATATAGAGAACCCTGATATAGTCTGTCAGGCTCTGTTCTACGTGCTTTTCATGTAGTAACAAACCCCAACAACACTTTTGGGAAGATACTGTTATTATCCTCATTTTACAGATGAGAAAACGGAAATACAGAGAGGCAAAGCAACTTGCTCCAGTTCAAATGGTAAGTGATAAAGCCAGGACTCACACTCCTGTTGCTTGGGTCTGGAGTTGTGCCCCTGTGCTCTAAATCCCAGGAAATCAAGGTAGCTGTGGCCATTTGGCTGTTCTCTACAGCTCACCAGCTCTCAGTTACAATGGCAGGTGATGTGTTCTCTGCCCTGGGCTGGACGGCTGCATCTGCACCTGGGCCATTAGATTAGGCTGGTGGGCCCTGCAAAAGTCCCTGCACCCAGCCCCTGTACCCACCCAGAAAAATCCTTTGTTTCTTTTTTTTTTTTACAGGGACAGAGAGAGAATCAGAGAGAGGGATAGATAGGGACAGACAGACAGGAACGGAGAGAGGTGAGAAGCATCAATCATCAGTTTTTTGTTGCAATACCATAGTTGTCCATTGATTGCTTTCTCACATGTGCCTTGACTGCGTGCCTCCAGCAGACCGAGCAACCCCTTGCTGGAGCCAGCGACCTTGGGTCCAAGCTGGTGAGCTTTTGCTCAAGCCAGATGGTCCTGCGCTACTGCTGGCGAGCTCGGGGTCTCAAAACTGGGTCTTCCGCATCCCAGTCCGATGCTCTATCCACTGTGCCACCGCCTGGTCAGGCTGTTTCTGGAGAGAGTATGTGTCTTGATATGATCACAGGACCCACGCAGGCAACTTCCAGGTTCCCACATGGATTCTCCCCTCTTGGAAACGAGTTCTCAGATGGACCCCAGGCGACTCTAAATGATAGCTAGTGTTCTGCAAATGAAAGTGTTCTCTGGTTGTTGGTGAATAATAGAGTGGGGAGGAGGATGGAGGGTGTGGGAACTGATGTTCCTGTTTGGGCGTGGTCAACAGAGTCTGAGATGCCAGGTGAGACAGACTTTTCTTTCATTGATTTCTTGCATTCTTGGTTAAGGGACGAACAGGATATCAACAGAATCAGTCTTCTTCTTTCTGGAGGTTTCCTCCTGGTCTTCCAGCCAGATTTTTCTAAAACTTTCAATATCTTAACTCGAGTTGGTGCTAACCATTGGCCCCTTGTGTATTGATAATAACTGTCCATTTACTGCTATTTTACTTTGACAAAAAACTTTATTCTTCACCAAATTTAGTTTGGCCCCTCTGAGTTCCCTTCTTGACTAGGTCTCCACCTGGCCTCTGTGTCCATCCTGTTCTTGCCAGGCCTGCATAGCCCAGTTTTAGCAAGAATCCTGATCTTGATGTCTGATCACCCCCCAGTAGCTGATCAAGTATTACCCCTCCTCCCCCAGCACACACTTTGATGCCTCAGTCCTTTAAGAGAAATCCTGTCAGCCTGTGGCACTGTGGATGGAGCGTCGGACTGGGTTGTAGAGGACCCAGGTTTGAGACCCCGAGGTTGTCAGCTTGGGGGCGGGCTCATCTGGTTTGAGCAAAGCTCACCAGCTTGGACCCAAGGTCGCTGGCTCCAGCAAGGGGTTACTCGGTCTGCTGAAGGCCCAAGGTCAGGGCACATATGAGAGGGCAATTGATGAGCAACTAAAGTGTCACAACGAAAAACTGATGCTTGATGCTTCTCATCTCTCTTCGTTCCTGTCCGTCTGTCCCTCTCTCTGACTCTCTCTCTCTCTCTCTGTCTCGGTAAAAAAGAAAAGAAAGAAAGGAAGAAAGAAAGAAAGAAAGAAAGAAAGAAAGAAAGAAAGAAAGAAAGAAAGAAAGAAAGAAAGAAATCCTGTCAGGTCAATGTAGCATAATCCTACCTACCTCTTGCCATCTCCCCTTAGTAATTTTCTATACACTGACCCCACACTCTGCTACTTGGCTATAAAACCCGATTTGTTCTTCTGTGTTCATAATTAAGCTTGATTTCTCTTCCCTCTTGTAATCTCTCTATTGCAACAATCTTGAATAAAGTCTTCCTTACCATTTTAACAAGTGTCAAAATAAATTTTCTTTAACAACATGAATTCATTCGTTTATCCTCATAAGGATCCTATGAGGTAGGTCCCCGTAAATGTCTCCACTTTAACACTGGGAAGTAGAAATGAGAAAGGACGCTCTAAGAAATGAGACACCAGCTGTTGTCACATCCGCAGTTTGCACCTGGACACCCCCCCCCCCTCAAGTTCTCCCGGCTGCAGGTGGTCCCATCAGTCCACCTGCTGGGATATTAACCAGACAAAATATTGCGCCCTTTGCGACAGAAATCCAGGTGTTGTACAGGCACCCCGGGGAACCGCCTGACCAGTGAGTGAACCACTGGAGCTGGCAGGAAGCGTGTGCAGTACGACGCCATCTCCTAGCAACCCAACAGCAGTCACGTGACCCTACCACGTGGCCGGGAGTTGAGCTGGGGTTGGAGCCCCAGCAGCCGGCCTGGCGGGACTGGCAAGTTTTCTTTCGGAGTTCGCCTGCCTGGAGCCTCGGCGCCTATCTCACAGGTGCCTTCCGCCTAGGTCGGGATGGAGCTGCCCGCCGTGAACTTAAAGGTGGCGAGGGGTGGGGTGGGGCGGGGCGGGGCGGGGCGGGGCGGGGCGGGGGCGGCCTCGCCGCAGGTGGGAGGGCGCGGGGCGGGTCTCCCGAGTGTGTGGGGGCGTATGCTTTTACTAAGTAGGAGTTAAGAGCGAGAGGTCCGAGAGTTTGGGAAAGAAGACGGGGAGGGAGGGAGAAGGCTCAGACCCCAGGTGAGAAGAAGGCGGGCAGACCAGGGCGGGGAGCGGGGTGGGCGGAGGGCACTGGAGGCGGTAGGCGAGGGAAAGGGCCCCTCCTTCCCAGACTCAGTCCTTTCCAGCTGGGAGGGTCAGCCCCAGAGGATCGCTTTGACCTACAGGCCCAGAATTCCGCTGGAGAAAGAGGAAGGCGTGGGGGAGGGGCCCACGGAGAGCCCGAGTGGGGGCGGCTTGGGAGCGGGACACCTGCCCTGCACCGAGAGCGAGAAGGAGGGACTAGACCTTTTAGCTGGCCTCCCAGCATCGCCTGGTAGCCTCCTTTGTTTACTAAATCAGGTTAAGAAAATTAAATTTCCCAGAGAACTAGTTCTTTCCAAAATATGTAAATCCAGGGTCCTTATTTTTTAAGAAACATACCGTATTTTTCCATGTATTATAAGACGCTCCCATGTATAAGATGCACCTTAATTTTGCAGCCCGAAATTTGAAAAAAAAATGTATTACATAAAGTTATTGAACTCAAGTTTTATTCATCATTAAACAGTGAGTGCAAAGACAAGCACGAAAAATCGGAAAATGCAAGTTAAAAAAATCTACAACCACTGTATAAGACGCACCCAGTTTTTAGATCCCAAATTGTTAATATTTTAAAGGGTGTGTCTTATACATGGAGACATATGGTAAACTCCAGTAGAAGTTGCTTAAAAGCAGAAAACCCCAATTTTCACACTGCGGGCTTCCTGGGGTGTCTTCGTTTCCTGAGCTTAGCTTCTCGTGAAGCTCTCCTCCGTTCTCCTTTCCTCCCAGCCCACCACCAGCCCGCTGTGCTGCCTGGTTGTGTTGGAGACAGAGGGTAGGAGCCTGTGTGGGTCTAGAGGCTTTCAACCTTGGACCAAACCTGCTATGGTGGGTCTGGCTGCAGTCAGTCTCCCTTGAGACTATATCCAGGAATAGTCACAAGTGACAATGCATTTAGCAGGCTATGGTGTCTGGAACTAAAGGAACCCAGGCGATAAATGACTACAAAACAACAGGTCCTCGGTTTGTGGGTTATGAAATATGGTCTGTGCTGTATGAGTTCACACAGGCAGACTTCGTAATTACACTTGTTTGAGCAAACCTCCCAGCTTCCTGTCAACAACTACTTGGAGCTCTGGCTGGAGCAAAGGAATGGGCTTGGGGTGATGTGTTAGCTAGGAAGAAATTTACAGGAGAGCAACTGAAGTTTGTCGGTATCCATACTCATTTTGTTTTGGGCTGGGCGCGGTTAATGCCAACTGCCTGTTCTCTGATTAGAGATTTGCCTAAAATAATGCTGAGAGACAATCAGGTGATGGACAGAGGTGCAGGAATTGAAAGGGGCATCTGTGGTATGCCAGGTTATTTATTTAATCACAGCAACCTTCCGAGAAAGCTGATACTGTCATCTTTTTACAGATGAACAAACCTTGGCTCAGATCAGGTAAATAATCTGCCAAGGTCCCACAGGGATTAAGTGGCAGACTCAGGGTTTGAACCCACCTGGTCAGACTTCAAAGTGTGTCCTTCCTTGGCCACCAGTTAGTTAGGGCTGACTTCTGCCTTGGCAGTTCATGTCCATCAGAAGCACTTAGTCTGGTTGGGGCTTTTTTTTTTTTTTTTTTTAGCAACTTTATGGGCCTGACAGGTGTGAGCTGTGGGGCTTTTGGTGCCCAGAATGAAACGGCTAGTCCTTCCCTTGACTTGGGAAATGAGACTCCTCTCGCCTGACCAGGCAGTGGCGCAGTGGATAGAGCATCGGACTGGGATGCGGAAGACACAGGTTTGAGATCCCGAGCTCGCCAGCTTGAGCACGGGCCCATCTGGCTTGAGCAAAAGCTCGTCAGCTTGGACCCAAGGTCGCTGGCTCCATCCAGCAAGGGGTTGCTCGGTCTGCTGAAGGCCCACGGTCAAGGCACATGTGAGAAAGCAATCAGTGAACAACTAAAGTGTTGCGACGGCAATGAAAAACTAATGATTGATGCTTCTCATCTCTTTCCGTTCCTGTCTGTCTGTCCCTATCTATCCCTCTCTCTGACTCTCTCTGTCCCTGTAAAAAAAAAAAAAAAAGACTCCTCTCTCATAAGGATCTTAGCTGCTACTAATCAGAGATATGTAAGTGCTGGAAGGCCCTGAGGGACTAGGGTTGCCAGGTAATATAGAGAACAACCAGTTAAATTTGTATTTCAGATCAATAATGGATAATTTTTTAGCGTAAGTATATTCCAGGCAATACTTGTGACATACTAACAAAATATCCAATATCTAAAATTAAAATTTAACTACGTGTTCTGTGTTTTTGTTGTTAAATCTGGCCACCCTATGGAGAGCAGCTGTTGATTCCTTGTTCACAGGTACTTAGATGAGATGTTCTGAAATGAGGACCCTAGGGAGCTGAGGAAGTGTACCCCTGTGTCCCTGCATTCCCTCCCTATGCCCTCATTTCATACACATGTTGAGCAGTGGCCAAATGCCTGCTTGTGCTCAGCCAGAGTGGGCAGTGGTACCAGATGAGAAGAAGCAGTGGCCCTTTGCACAAAGGGCAAATGCCCTATCATGAGGTAGTTCCCAAGCTGGAGGAATGATATTGTGACAGGCTTAGAAAGGACTAGACTAGGGTTCTTAAGGCCTTATTTGAAGAGGCCCTGGGAATGGGTTGAGGGTAGTGGAGCATTAGGGTTAAGAACTCAGGAGAGCTGGGTATCAAGGGCTGACTGCCTGGTAGGCACTGTGTTGAGTGCTTCACAAACCTCTTCACCTCCCTATACCTCTAGATGCACACAACAACCCCATGAAATAGGAATAGTGGCCCTAATATACAGAAGAGCAAGCAGCAGTTCTGAGAGGTGAGGTGATATGCCCAAGGTCACAGCTTCTGCGTCATGGATCCAGATCAGACCCACATGTTTGGCTCTAGTCAACCAAGTGCTCTTGTAGTCAACCATTGCCTGATTCTGTCTCCTCTCTAGGGTCCCTTAGCCTCGGCCACCCTTGTGGGAACTCACTACCTCACGTAGCAGATTGTGTTTGCCTGGAACTGGTAGGAATATATTTCATATATTGACCTATATGTTGATCTGAGGTCTGTCCACCACCTGTCTGGGAAGTTCTCCACCCCCACCCCAATCCCCCACGGGCCCTCTAGAGGCAAAAAACAAGAGTCTAAGTCCAGGTCCACATGACCCCTTGTTTCCCCTTGGCCTTCCCTTCTCCAGGTTAAACCTCATTTCCACCCACCCTTCCCTCACTCTTCCAGATCCTGACAGTGTTGTCCAGGCCTTGGTGCCAGATCTGCATTTACGTCCAGGCTTTGCTACTTATTAGCCGTGTGACCTTGGGCAGGTATCTTAACCTCTCTGAGTATCTGTTTCCTCACTGTAGAAATAGGATAAAAATAAACCCTACTCCTAGAGTGATAAGAGAAGGATCCAATGGTCCAGGAGATGGCATAGCATTACATTTTTATTGACTTAAAAACTCGGACCGATAGACCGACTCTGAGATTTACATCTGGGTTCTCTTGTTTCTGAGTCTTACGGTTTGGGCCAATTTACTTCATCTCTCACAGCCCCAGTTTCTTCATTAGTAAAATGAGATTGCTACTCCCCCGTGTAGGTGCAAAGGTGACATGGGTCAAGTGTTCCGGGTAGCGGAGGCACGTGGCAGGCAGATCCTCGTCAGTAATAGGAGTTGTGTTGTTCATGCTGTTCACGGCTGCCTGTCCCACACAGGTACTTGTGATTATGAAGGGGATACATACAGGGACCTGTCTCTGCTGTCCCCCCCACCATGGGACACACAGGGGATAGGCATTGCCCCAGTCCATTTCATAGAGAAGCCACCTGGGGCTCAGACACAAAGGGGCCTGGTCCCTGGACCAGAACCTGGACCTCCGGTTCCTATTCCAGCATTTTACGACCCCTTGCTACCTTGGCTCCTGTCCTCCCTGGTCTTCTGACACGCTGATGACACCCTCTGGAAAAGAGCTGGACAGCCCCTAGGCCGGCCCTGTGTGAAGTGTCCAGGGGCTCAGGTCTGTCCGACCCCTAGCCCAGACAGGGGAGCTTGGTTGCCCAGGCACATTCTCAGATGCCGGCCCTTCCTTCCCCCATTCTCTGTAACATTACCTGAGCATTTCAGGTGTCCCCCTGGTTAACGGAGACCTCCCCCAGTGCCAGCAGATAGTTCTTTTGTTCTGAGATGAGTCGCTGTTCTCCAGGACTGCAGGGAAGGGCAGGGCCCTTTGGCCAGGTTTCTTGTTGGAGTTGATCTGTATATAGACCTGGCTGGGTGTCCTTTCCCATTACAGAGATGGGGAAACTGAGGAAGAGAAGGCTTAGTCTTCTTTTCCCCAGGGCTTAAGAGAAGTGGTCAGATAGTGCTAAGTTTCTTAAATATTTATGAAACAAAAGTGACGTGCCTGACCTGTGGTTGCGCAGCAAATAGTAGGGCTTCGATGTGGAATGCTGAGGTTGCAGGTTCAAAACCCTGGGCTTGCCTGGTTGAGGCACATAGGAGAGGCAACTGCTATAGGTTGATGCTTCCTGCTCCTCCCTCCTTTCTCTATCTCCTCTCTCTAAAAATCAATGAATAAAATCTTAAAAAAAAAAAGTGATGTCACACAGAGGTGACTGTGCATCTTTTGAGGATCTGCAATATTTTTAGGTTACGCTCTTCCCAAAAGAGATGGAATAGTTTTAAACCTTGCCAGGTTCCCATTCCGTCTCACAGGCCTTTCCCTCTCTAGGAAGAATCTTGATGTCATAGGTTACACAGAGTGACTTCCCTGCAGGCTTCCCTGTGGGTCAGCTGCCTCCTGTGGCTCACCCTTCACCTCACAGCCTGGCTCTGGGGCCTTTTGCTAAAGACCTATTGTGTGCACCATCTAGACCTAGGAGCCAGAGCACAGGGACTGACTCTGAAACAGAAGCTTGTGGGGTTGATTTTCAGGAGGAAGGTGGTGATGGGAGCCGCCTCACCTCCTTCCTCCATGCCTTCTCTTAGTCTGAAAGGCAGACACCCATACAGCTGTAGCTTGCCACATGGTGTGGCCATTGGCAGGTCCCCTCTCTGTGGGCTGCAGTTCCTGTTAGACCTAGGGGACAGTGGTTGGCTCTTAAGATAAAGATCAGAATTCTTACGCCCCTGAGGCCCAACCCTGACCACCCCCAACTTCCTGTCCCTCCTCCACTCTCTTCTTTTTTTTTTACAAGGACAGAGAGAGAGTCAGAGAGACGGACAGATAGGGACAGACAGACAGGAATGGAGAGAGGTGAGAAGCATCAATCATTAGTTTTCGTTGCCGTCGCAACACCTTAGTTGTTCATTGATTGCTTTCTCACATGTGCCTTGACCGCGGGCCCTCAGCAGGCCAAGCCACCCTTTGCTGGAGCCAGCGACCTTGGGTCCAAGCTGGCGAGCTTTTTGCTCAAGCCAGATGGGCCTGCACTCAAGCTGGCGAGCTTGGGGTCTCGAACCTGGGTCTTCCGCATCCCAGTCTGACGCTCTATCCACTGCGCCACCGCCTGGTCAGGCCCTCCACTCTCTTATCTTTTACTCACATTGGCTTCTTTTTAGTTTCCAGAATGTTCTATGTTCCCTTCTTCTTGAAATGCTCTTTTCTCTCTACCCCTACTTAGCTCCCTGCTCACTATTCACATTTTGGCTCTCCTGTTGTGGAATGAGGTTTCTTTCCCATTGCTGTTACTTTTCTTCAGAACAGGGGTCTCGTTGGATCCCTCATTCCTAGAGTGTGGGATTAGTGAGTGTCTTCTACTTGAGAGGGCCAGGCAGGAGAGGACAGGGCCATATCTGCTCTGCTTACCATTGAATATAAGCAGGTATCAGGCATGTTGGGCTAAACCAGTAAATGTTTAAGAAACTTAGAACCATCTAATGACTTCTTTTGCCTGACCAGGCGGTGGCGCAGTAGATAGAGCATCGGACTGGGATGCAGAAGACCCAGGTTCAAGACCCCGAGGTCGCCAGCTTGAGCGCGGGCCCATCTGGCTTGAGCTAAAGCTCTCCAGCTTGGACCCAAGGTCGCTGGCTCCAGCAAGGGGTTCCTTGGTCTGCTGAAGGCCCACGGTCAAGGCACATGTGAGAAAGCAATCAATGAACAACTATGGTGTTGCAACGGCAGTGAAAAACTAATGATTGATGCTTCTCACCTCTCTTCGTTCCTGTCTGTCCCTATCTATCCCTCTCTCTGACTCTCTGTCTCTGAAAAAAATAAAAAATAAAATTAAAAAACAAACAAACAAAACAAACAGAAACAAAACTAATGTTGATGACTTCTTTTAAGCCTCTGGCGAAAGAAAACCATGGAAGACTGAGCCTTTCCTGCCTCAGTTTCCCCATTTTTGTAATGGGGGAGCACGTTCACGCAGGCCCAGAGAGCCTAATGGTCAGATGACACCTGGCTAACAGTGGGGTTTGAATCCTGGCTCTCCTGCTGACCAGCTGTGACCTTGAGTGGGTTACTTACCTCTGAGCCTCAGTTTTCTCCATCATGAAATGGTGCCTCAGAGGATTGTAAGGCTTAAAGGAGTTTGTGTACGGGAAGTACTTAGGACGGTGCCTGACCCATAGGAAGTGCTCAAGAATGCACAAAGGTAGATGATCGCGAAGATTCCTTCTAGAGCTGGTCTGTGATGTACAGACCCAGCTCTTTCAAAGTCTCAGGCTCTTCTTAAGAGTCGGGCGCAGCAGTCTTTACCGAATTCCTTTCCTAGTCTGAGTTTGGGGGCCGTGGAGTCAGGCCTCTTCCGGTTCATGGGAAGTGGGGTGAAAATGAGGTGTCCCCGCCGTCTGCTCCGGATTACACCTCCCCCCATGTGTGAAAGATGTCCACATTTGTTGCCAGCCCTGTGGATCTTCCAGCTGCAGCCTCTGGCCTCCAGCGTGAAGGTTGGGAGGCCTGGTTCTGGAGTCAGATGTACAGTTTGTTCCTAGTGTTTCCGCTTGCCATTGGTGGGATCTCGATCAACTTCCTCCTCCTCTGGGCCCTGCTATCTCGTCTGCAGAATGGGACTGATAGCAGCATCTGTTCCAGAGGCTGCAGTGAGGCCCAGAAAAGGTGGCATGGGGCATTTGGCACAGGGCCTAGCACATGGTGTGCAATAAATAATGACTTTTAGAAATGCTTTTCCCTCCTCAGCTAGACTTCTTCGTTGCAGGTGACAACCTCTGTTTACGTCCTTTCAACAGACTAGTAACCTGAGTCAGTCACTGCAAATCCATGCTGTGTGCTCCCTGGCTCCCTGGGCCCTGCATGTGCCCTGCCGCAGGCCCTTGGCCTGCCGCTCTCCCAGCTGGACCCCTCCTCAGACTCTGAGTGATCTCCCTCAAGGGCTCTGGTGGGGCTCCTGGGCTCCCCCAGCCTCAGTGCCATCCCACCCCCTCAGCCACTGCCCCGTCTTCCCCCTGCTCAGGGCTTAGGAACCTGCCTCCAGGCCTGTGCTTCCCCGCGCCCGCTCGCTCTGGGACACCTCGCTGTCCCTCCTGTTGCCTAGTTGACCCCTGCCCACCTGTAGCAGCAGCACCAGGGTTCCCTCCTCCTGTGGGAGCTCCGCTGACAGCTGCCCTACCCTGCATAGCACCTGTGCCTTCTTTCTTTGCTTTCCCATCAGCCTTTCTGATGTGCAGGAGTGGATGGAGCCCAGTTCCTGTCGAGGGGGCTGTTACTCGCAGGACATATGGGATAATAGAAAGGGTGCACTATTACAGAAATCTAGAAAAAAGCCAGAGGAATGTTTTTCCCTTAACATCAATCATACCGAGTTGCTTCCTTGCAGAAGAGCTTCCAGTGACTTTCCCTCAGCGCACTCATGATGAAATCCACGCTCCTTATGGAGGCCCCAAAGGCCCCGGCACCCAGCTGCGCCCCCCACTCTGCCCCGTACAACACCCTGCTCCAGCGTCCCAAGCAGTCAGCCTCTCTGAACTCCCGCCACCACCCCTGGCCACTTTCCACCAAGGTTTCCTCCCATTCCAGAGCAGATTCCCTGCTGCCCATAGGAGCCTCCAGCCTTTGGAAGCAGGAAGGGATGTGGGTGTCGGCTGTCCCGAGGGAATAGGGAGGGGTGACGTGGCAGTGTCCCCTGGCCTGGCCTCTTCTCCTTTCCCAGCCCTGGCTCACTCACCATTGCTGCTGTTTCCTTTCAGCTGACATGTGTGAAACCCTCTTAGGTGCTAGGCAGGGGCCTCCTGTGTCTTCTGGCTCCCATGGGCTTCCCCACCCCCGACATTTACAGATCTCTTCCCCCCACCCCCATTTTGTGCTGCAGGTGATCATCCTGGTTCACTGGCTGCTGACAGCCTGGTAAGTGACTCCACAGGTGTCTGCTTCTGGGCCCACCTGTCTCCTGGGGTCTTGTCTACCTGTCCCCCAGCCACTTCCAAAACAGAAGAGCACCTTTGTCAAGCAGATCATCAGTAGGCTCCCCACATCCTAAGAATGCTGCCGGGGCAGACAGTTCCCAGAGCCCTTGCCATCACTGTCTCCTAGGAGCTTTGAGCCTTCATCCAAGGTAGCAAGGTCAAATACAGATTTCTCAGTCACACTCACCTAGCTTCTGGGGTGGTGAGTCTGGGCTGTGGCCTCAGCACTTGCTATCTTAAAACCCCAAAACAAGATTACTCAAAAGACTATTGAGCCCAGTTGCATCCTACACATAACTGCTTTGCACGTGTTCTCTGGATGGTACACTTTAGTAAATGTTATTTAAGTGTTTGAAGTGCCTCACTGCAGGCTGGGGCAGTTGAGGCCCAGTGAAAATGGTGGATAAGAGCATGGCCTGTTGAGTCAGATGGCCTGGGTTCAAATCCCGTCTCCTCCACTTAGCAGCTGTGGGATCTTGGGCAGGTTACTTGACTTCTCTGTGCTTCAGTTTCCTCGTGTGTAAAATTAGGGTAATAACAGTGCTTCCTTCCTAGAGTTAATACAAATGCACATACATGAGTTAACTTAAAACATTTAGAAATGTGCCAGATACTCGCAAGAACTCCGTGTTCATTATTATTTTCATTGTGTTGACAAATAAATAAACGTATCAGTTAGTAGCAATACCCTGAAAAATAAAATAGGGTGGGCGTTGTGTTAGAAAGTGATGTGGCGGCATTTGAAATTGGGTGGTCAGGGAAGGAGTCGGAGTTAACACTTGAGCTGAGATTGAAGTGACAAAAAGGGGCCAGATGTTCAGGGTAGAGGGAGTAAGTGGGGTGGGAGGCTGTGTCATGGCACCTCTTACAGGACCCCTGAGACCATGGGGAAGAGTCTGTTTTATTTCAAGTGGGATAGAAAACTGTTGAAGGACATTTAGCAGAGGAGTGATGTCCCCAGATTAACATGACTGGTTGCTATTTAAAGAATGGCCTGGAAGTAAGGAGACCAGTGGGGAGGTTGGGCCTGGAAATCCTGGCAGGGGAGGGTGGTGGTTAGGACCTGAAGGAATCCATTTTGGAAGTAGAGCTGATGGGATTTTGCTGATGTTCCTGGCTCACAGCTGGGGAACAAGTGGCCTGGCAGACTCTAGACTCTTCTCAGAGGGTCCCTGAGACCCTGGAGCTCGAGGGAGGGGATCTGTGAGAGGGGGTGGACACCTGTGGGGCAATCACCTGCCAACATGACGTAGGTGCCTCTTCCTGCAGGGGCTGCCTTGAGTTCTCGAACTCTTATGCCTGGGCCAACTTCACCATCCTGGCCTTGGGCGTGTGGGCTGTCGCTCAGCGGGATTCCATCGACGCCATAAGCATGGTGAGCTGGGGAAGCCACGCAGGGACTTGATTTCAGGATGACCCGGGGCCCCTGCTCTGTGTTCCCCTTACCTGTCCCAATCTTCTGTATGTTCCTTGAGCCCCCATTTTCCATTTTCTGAGCCTTGCAGATAAGCCTGCCTGGACTGCAGCCCAGGTGCATGTTCATTATTAGCCTGGCCTGCTTCTCTGCGTGCCTGGCTCAGAGGCTGAAGTCTGCTCATTGTCCTGCCCCAGAAAGGCATGGGCGGGTCCCACCAGTGCCCCAGATTGGCCACTCCCCGAGGGCAGTGGAACATGTATTCAATAACCAACCTGCCTCTTTTAGGAAAGAGGGACTTGACTACTTGGTGAGGACAGAGTGGACACAGCCCAGCTAAGCTGTTCCTCTAGGGGGGCGTCCCAACACCCACTAAGCCCTTAAAGGTGGTGGCTGGGGCCTCTTGGGATAACTGAGGAGGGATTTCCTTGGTGGTGGGGACAGAGTGAGTGAACTCTGCGGTACCTTTCATCTTGGAGGTTCTAGAACAGTCTTGGGCCTGCTCGTGGCCGACAAGGTGACAAGGTGACACAGATGGGTGGGGGCCCTGGTAGAGCTGGCAGGCTGGGTCTGGACCTCAGGAGTTCCTGTTCCATCCCTGTAGTCCCATTGGGCATCTGGTCCACAGAGTCCCACCTACAGGCTGGTTCTGTTTTCCAGCAAACCCCAAGGGTACCATTGGGCTCAAATGCAGCTTCCAGTCTGGTATATATGGCGGGGGAGCACGGGGTATAACAATGTCAGTGTGCTCGTAAACTCTGGTTACACCTGGGCCCTGTGTCGGCCTGTCTTGCAGTTCCTCAGTGGTTTGGTGGCCACCATCCTCCTGGACATCATCTACATTGGCATCTTCTACCCACGGGGCAACCTCACGGACACAAATCGCTTTGGCGCCGGCATGGCCATCCTCAGCCTGCTCCTCAAGCCCTTCTCCTGCGGCCTGGTCTACCACATGTACCGGGAGCGCGGGGGCGAGTTCCTGCTCCACGCTGGTGAGGCTGCCCCTTCGGCTGACTCCCAACCCCCATGGGCTGGCCAGGTGCCAGCACTGCGTCTCCCCACGACTCCTCCAGTTCCTCCTTGCCAGCTACACCAGGAGGGGCTTGACATGCGCACTGAGTGCTGGGCTAGGAGGTGTGCCTGGTCACAGCTGCAGGAGTTCTGCGTTCCCCCAGCTGTCCCAGCCTGGTCTGACCTTTCCCTGGCATCAGGCTGTTAGCACAGTTGGGGGGCGGGGTGGCCAGGGCCCCACCCTGAGCTCAAGCTTGCGGGTGTGATGCGATTCCTACAGGCAGCTCTGGGCAGTCCTCAGCCTGAGGCTTTAAGGCACCTACAGGGCCACCCTCTCCTCTCACCTCCGGCCACTGGGGTCTGGGTACCCAGGGGAGAGATGGTGCCGACATGGCCTGGAGCCTCAGCGGAGGACAGCATGGAACCAAGGCACCCGCCCTGCCGGTGGCTCTCTGGCCTTAGCCCTGCTACTCACTATGTGGCCTCGTGTTCTGAGATGCACCGCTTATGGTGGCTGAGCCTTTCCCTTGCTCTCTCTGACATGTTCTCATTTCCTTTTATTTTTTATTTTATTTTTAGAGGGAGAGAGAAAGAGAAACATTGACTTGTTATTCCACTTACTTATGCATTCATTGGTTGATTCTTGTATGTGCCCCTACTGGGGACTGAACCTATAACCTTGGTGTATTGGGACGATACCTGAACCAATTGAGCCACCTGGCTAGGCCTCACTTCCTCTCTCTCTCTCGTTCTCTCTCTCAGGGAGAAGTGGGGATAGGTGGCTGTGGGCTTCTACCTTTCACCCCTGAGAAGAGGCCCAGGGTGACCCATGACCTGCCTGGGGAACAGCAGGGCCAGGGGCTTCAGTGGCACCTGCCTGGGCCAATCTCAGTACTGCCTGGGCCTACCCTGGGGTGAAGGGGAGCCAGTGACATTCCTCCCATTGGATAGATGGGGAAACTGAGGCCCAGAGCCCTTGGGACTTGTTTAGGATCTTAGGACAAATGAGCAGAGTGGGGATAGGCGTGCAGGGTCTGGGCATGGGGAGCCCTGCCACCTGCCTTGGTACCCCAGCCCCAGCTGTCAGGGCTCTGCAGCTGCCAGGTTCTGGGCCTCTAGACAGAGTGGCAGTTGCTAACTGGTGCACTGTAAGAATTTTTAAAACATGCAATACATGACTCTTCAGTCAGAGGCACTGACCTCTTTTCCCTTAGATTATCAAATAAAAAAATGACAACAGCCAAAACAATAGCTGGGTGGTATGAATGGATCAAAATTATATTTAAATTCTTTAGTCAGGTCGGCAAAAAATACATATTTTGGTGGGCTGCAGAATTTTAGTAATTAATTTATGTGTACAGTAAGATGAAAAAGTTGAAGATCGCTGGGAGAGAGTAACAGTGTCCATCCTGCCTGGGCCGGGAGCTGGAGGGGAGTGTGGGCCCAGGGTGGATGGCCCTGCACCCAGACCCCTGAGCACACCACTCAGGAAGCACTGAGACACGGGCTCAGCCCCAGCTCTGGGGTTCGGGGGCCTGCGTTTGAGTCCTAGTGCTCAGCTTGGAGCTGTGTAATCTCGGACAAGTCAGTTCTTCTCTCTGACCCTCAGTTTCCTCACCTATTAAGTGGTGACAATAAAAATGCTCTGTATGTAAGGTTCTGGGAGGAGTAGACAAACAATAACTTGCAAAGGGCTTGGTGTCTGGGGCTATGGCCACCACTGCTGTCCTGGGAGCCAGGACACCAGCTCTGGACTGCCTGGTGGCGGATAGAGTGGATATGGGTTGGAATTCCATGGAATGTCCTAAGGCCTCATCTCTCATTTTTCCTTTCTTTCCAACTCCCTGCCCCTAGGCTTCCTGGGACCTTCACAGCAGCGCAGTGCCTACCAGACGATCGACTCACCAGAGGCGCCCGCAGACCTTTATGCCAGCCCAGAGGGCAAGGGTTACACCCCCCAGGGGTACTGAAGCCAGCCCAGCTGCACCTGGCCTCCGCCCAGTGGCCAGAATGACAAACTGTAGGGGAGGTCTGGTCAGCGTGGCCTTCCTTGAGCCCTGGACGTTGTTCTAGGGCTGCACCTGACCCCCCTTTCTTGGACCTAACATGGATTGTGTCCTCCCATTCCCATCTCAGACCTGTCCCAAGCTCCCTGAGGCCTCCAAGTACCCCACTGGTCCCACTGCACCCCTTCCAGGTACCCCACTGGTCCCAGGCTGGTCACTTTCCTCACCTCTACCCACAGCTGCGCTGTGCAGATCCCAGGCCAAGCCACTCCTGAGCCAGGCAGAGTCCAGCCTCTCAGGACCAGTGATGGCCCCACCCAGGGCTCCCCCACCATTTGCCAAGCCCTCCCGCAGAAGGTCTGTGAGCTTCGGGGTGTGCTCAGCCCCAGGAACCGTCTGGCATGGGGATGAAGTCTTTGTGCTTCTCATACCTGGTCACTTGGTCCTGGGAACGTGGGGCTGGAGGCAGGAGATGTCTGTTCCCCTTGAGACCCACCATGGCATTAAAGTTTGGGGAGTTCTGTAGCTGGGTGTGTATTGAGCCATGTGTAATATCCCAGCTGGGCTGGGCCTGGGCCTGCCATTCCTGGGAAGGATTCTTCTGTGAGTCTCCAGGGCACCTGGGCTTAGCTACTTGTACTGTTGAGGCAGGAGGTGGCTGGGGCTCTGGACCAGCTGGACCTGCCATGCTGAGCCCCCAGTAGAGGACGCCACTGTTCCATGTGGCACATGGATGTCTGTTTCTCTGAATCAGATGGCTCAGGTAATGGTTTGAATCTTGCTCTGCCACTGACTGGCTGTGTGCCCTTGGGCAGCTTAGCTTCTCTGACCTCTGTCTCCTGGACGAGAACGAGTGCCGGCTGGAGGGTGATGCTGCATGTGGAAGGGCTCCAGTGGCCGCAGAGCTTTAGTGGGTTTTTCCTGGGCCTGTGATGATGTTAGGTCAGGGGACAACAGGCGGGCGACCTCCTCCTGGCTGACCCTGTGTCTAGGCCTCAGAGTTGACTGGAACTGACACCTGTCCAGAAACTGAGGGTCCTTTGGCCAGGACCCCACCCAGCTTTGATTGGGATGGGCATTGACCACTGGGCCCCAGGTGTCCGGCCCATCTTGGCTTGTTCCCAGTGTGAAGAGGTCAGGACCTGGTGTGCAGCCCACCACCATTCTCCTGTCTGCATCTGTTCCAGCAGCAGACTCTGAGTCCTTCATCTGTGGCCAGGACCCCTAGAAGAAGGGAGCATGACCTTTGGGAAGGGACTTTTGCTCTGGGGCCAAGGCATGCTGAGTACGGCAGCCTGGTGGACAGGAAACGGCCTCACTGTTGGGGACAGACAGACAAGCCATGGTACCTCCAATCTACTGAATTCTGTTTAGCAGTACAAGTGACTAAACAGGTTTGTCTCCGTTGACATTGACCCTCCCTCCCCCCGCAATGTGAACAGAACAGACTGCACAATGGCAGTTTGCAATAGGACAATATTAGTGTGAATTTAAAAACCTCACAGTAATACCATATATTTTTCTTGGAGTGTAGATGTGATAAAATATCAGAGTGGGAACCAGAGGACCCACGTCAAGTTCATGACTGTGGTGGCCTTGGGTAGGGGAGTGGTGCAGCCTGACAAGAATGGGACTAAACCCGAGTTCCTGGCACGTGGGAGGCTGGCAGACTGTGTTCCTGCATCTATGCTGTGAACACGTCAGGTTTCCAAAGGCAAGGGAGGAGCCATGGGGGACAGATTAATAGAGACTGTGCCAAGCAGAGGGGATAGTATACTCAGAGACCCCAGTTCCTCCTAGTCCTAGAGCCCCACTGGTCAGATCTTTGGGGAGGGGGCAGAGAAAGGCTCCTGTTTTAAGGGCTGTCCCCAGAAGCAGAGCCTAAGATGAAGAAGTGTGTGACTTGGTGCAAAGCAAGGAAGCTGGGCTTGCTTATTGGCCAAGGGCTGCTAGGGATGGGGGTGGGACTTAAACTTCCAGGCTACTCAGGCTCCCTGACCATGGGAGCAAAGTGGCATCAGAAACCTGAGCACCATCCTGTGAAGTGAGGGTCATCAGAGGCATGCAGAATCAGCGGGGACCGGCAGTGTCGCTTCCCCTTTCCACATAGCAGGTCTCATAGGGAGAGCTAACATTCATTCAACAAGCAATCAAGAGCCTATGGGAACTAGGCAATGTTCTGGGTGCTGGAGACACCACAGTGGTACCCAGGAGAGTCCATCTCACTTGAGATGGAACAGTGCCCAGCATGTTGGCATTGCCAAGAGGCCAGTGTGGCTGGAGTCGAGGGGAGGGAAAAGGAATGAGGTCAGGAAGGCAGCAGGGGCCTGATGGTACAGGGTGGTAGGTCATTTTGAGGATTTTGGCTTTTCCGAGATGGGCAGGGTTGGACATGGGCAGACTTACACTCTGAAAGGACAGTGTTGGTGGCTTGGGCCGGGAGGTGGAGGTGGGGGTGATGACAAGTGGTCCTGTGGAACAGAACACCATGCCCCAGTTGTCAGTCCTAGGGGGCAGGCTCAGATCCTGCTGCCCATTGAGTCTTGGTGGTGGAGGAGCCGAGGGGAATGTACCATGCCGGATGGGCAATGCTTTACTCGCCCAAAAGGAGACAGCAAGATCAGCTTCAGTAGTGGGCGCCCATCCCCCAAAGCCAGCAGGCCTACCCCAGGCATCAGACTTGGGAAAATCTGCTTATTCTTATGCCAAGGTGGAAGGGGCCTGTCCCCTCCTTGAAGAAGACAGAGCAGTGGGGCTGGCCAGGTGCCATATGACACACATGCTTAAGTAGAACAAAAGGGCATACATTAAGCCTGAAACAGGGAACGATGTTCCCATTCAAGGTGACCAGCTGGGCATAGGCTGTGTGGGCTCAATCTCTTGGTAAGGAAGTGTCCAGGCCCAAGGCCCATTATTATGCTGCCAGGTGGGGTTGGAAGGCAGCATGCAGGAGGCTGCCTTTCCCAACAGGGCAGCTCCTGGATACTCTTCAAAGGCAGAGCAGCAGGAGTCACTGATGGACCTGATATAGGAGAAAGAGAGGGATGTGTGATTGTAAGGTTTGGGGCCTGAGCAGCCAGGGGCCAGAGCTGCCATCAACAAGAGTACAGCAGGAAGATCAGGTGTAGGGCAGGGCCAGGAACTCAGTTTCAAATGGGCCACACGAGGTAATGGGGCTTCTGACTAGAACTTCTCACCACCATGTTCTTTGAAAAACACCAGCTTCTGTAAGGACTTGCAAATAGTCTATAGTTTATGGTGTCTGACATTCTAAAAATTATCAGCTCCAGGAAGCAAATTCCTCTGGCCTCTGGTCTCCTGGTGAAGAGAGCTGTGGTCACTTGTCTAGTTCATAAATACTGCATTTCTTGTGTTCACAAAGCTGAGTCTTCCAGATGAGGAAGCCAGAGGAATTGCCCCTCCATGAGGGAGAGGTGACATTCAAGAGAAAAATGGCAGAGAACTTTCCAAAATAGAATAACACCAAACTTCAGATTCTGGAAGCCAAATAATCACCCAACAGAATAAAGAAGAAACCCACACTTACAGTCCTCACAAAGGGACTTCGTTCACCCACTGCTGTATTTTCAGCACCTGGAACAGTACCAGAACCCAGTAAGTGCTTCCTAATAGGGGCAGAATGAATGGACAAGGGAAAACTGCAGAACACCAAACACAAACAATAAGATCCACAAAGCAGCCAGTAGAAAAGATCATCCTAAAAGGAATGACAATTACACCAGCAACAGAGGACTGTAACAGCGGCCTCAACAGACGTCAGGAGACAGGAATGTTATCTTCAGAGTGGTGATAAAAATAACTGTCCACCTAAAATTGCGCACTAGCGAGTTAGCGCTTAGGGATGAGGGTGAAATAAAGACATACTGAAAAATGACGATAGAGTTGATCACCAAAAGAACTGCAAGATGGAATTGTCTAAAGAATCTTTTCATGGAGGAAGGACAGTTTTCCATAAGGAAGAAGTGACAAGCATGAAGGAAACAGTAAACATGGTTTAGAGTTCACTACCTTAATGATATATTTCAGGAGTTGACCAGACACAAAGTCTTTTTCTTTTTGGTCTGGAAGGAGGCTAAATACTGGGTTAACTTTAGACTTTGTCAAATTAAATACACATATTAAAAGGTCTTGGAAATCACCACTGAAAGAATAGAAATAGAATGTGTAAGTTCCAAGCCAGTTTTAGGGGGGAAATGACCAAAGAAGGTAAGAGAGGAGAAAAGAAACACAACGAATTTTGACTACTAGCAAGCACAAAAACAAGATGATTTGTATAAATATGTCATAATCGTACACTGGTAAATGATTTAAATTCCAGCCATATTGTGTTCATACGAGACATACCTAAAATCTGTGGACACAGAAAGGCTGAATGTAAAAGGATGAAAAAGTTAAACCAGGCAAGTAACAACCCAAATAGAGCTGGTGTAGCTGAACTAGTTATTATCAGACCAATTTGACTTTAAGGCACAGATATTACTGGAGACAAAAGAGGGACAAGACCTGAATACCAAAAGGTCCAAGCCAGCAGGTTTAGGAGGAGATATTAGATGCACAGACTTCAGAAGGAATAATCACCCGTCTCCTTCAAGAGTTGCCTTAGAGTTTAAAATGCTGTCTGGCATTTGTTAAATATCTGACTCTTACATCAAACCAGAGAGTAGTGTTACTACTCCCCCTTTACGGATAAGGAGCAGGAGATTCAGAGAAGTTAGGGAATTGCCTAAAGTCACACAGCTGTAGAACCGATCTTGATCAGGTCTTCTGACTTCCGACCCAGTGCTCTTTCCTCTTCCGCCGGGTGTTTAGAAAGGAGAAACAACACAATCTAGACCGAGGAAGAAAAGGGCAAGGAAGGGTGCTGTGGGGAACCGAGTGGACCAGAAATTGCCTAGTGGGAAATGGGATTTGATTCAAGCACATAGCGCTGAAAGGAGTGCATAGGTGGATTCCAGCCAGCTTTGGAGATCCTGAATGCCGGCAGTCTCAGATGTCTTGCATGCACAAGAAGTTTGCATGCCCCACGTGCTTTGTTACCAGATGCACAGCGCAGGGGCCAGAGCCCTGGGGCGGAGGATGCACACGCCAGCGGGCACACCCTGGCCACGCCCTCGGTCGTACGCATGCGCAGACAGTGGCGGCCGCCTTCACAACTAGGGGGACGGCGGCACCCTGTGTACTCCTCCGGGCAGCCGCGGGACAGTGGGTGGCACGCTCTCTGACGTTGCACCCCCCTCCCCCGCCACCTATTGGGATCGTTAGTCGTCCTGCCCTAGGTCCCTTCCACGTTCAAACCCCACTGGGTGAAAGAGGGCCCATTGAGGAAGACAGATGCAGGGGAGTGCCAGTCCAAGAGGGCAGAACTGACTGCAATTTATTTTGTTGGGAAGAGGAGGGAGGTTCCGCTGTCCTTAATTGGACAGGTATTGTGGTAAGTTTACATGGTGACAGATGATTACTAGAATTAGGGGGGTGATCACATCATAATATATAAAAATGTCAAGTCACTCTATTATACACCTGAAATTAATATAACCCATATAAAAATGTATACCAACTATACTTTTAAAAAGAGTTTGCTGAGCCCTGTCCCAGTTAACTGGCCCCCAGTTACCTTACCAACCCCATACCTACTCATCTTCTCTTGCTGTCTCTGACCCAAATACACCAGCTTCCTTGTTATTCTTCCAAAATGCCCAGTATGTTCCAACCACAGGGCCTTTGCACTTGCTGTTCCCTCTACTTCAACTCTCTTTTCTTTTCTCCTTCCTTCAAAGTCTGCCTCAAACATCACAGTCCTTCCCTGACCACTGTCTCTCAGACTACAGCATTCTCCCCACCGGCTCCTCTCTTTACTCTGCAATATTTTCCTCCGTGACTGAGTAGCACCTAACAGACTGAAAAAAATTGTGTTTACTTTTCTCCCTCTGGTGGACTATGAGCCAGTCTCTCTCTTTTTTTTCATGCTGTATTCACAGCAAATTGAATAGTTCCTGGCACACAATAGGGGCTCATACACTGTGGCAGGAGCAGGACTTTCTTCATTGAGTACCTGGAGCTTGGAGCTTGGAGGGAGAGTGGTCGGGAAGTGGAGACAGGGATCAGAGCCTCACTGTTGTTGGGGCTGGGCAGGGACATTGGAAGACAAGAGAAAATGACTCTGGAAACAGGGTGGTATGAGGGACAGGGTGAGGAGACTCTAAGAGAGGGACTGCCTAGGATAGCCAGGGCTGGGCTCGAGGACAAACGGTGCTGGTGAAGGGTGGGGTGTGGTCCGGGGCTGGGCTGTGGCCTGGTGGGACTAAGGCACCCTGTCCTCGCCCCTCATATCTCATCTGATCAAACAGGCTGCTGGCTGTGGTGTGGACAAGGACACTGCTGCCACCCTGGCTTTGCCCTGGAGCCCATGGAGCTGAGACCTGATGCTAGGCACAAGGAGAATGTGCCCCCCAGGCCTGTGACACCACTGAGGCCAGGCAAGAGGCTTAGTGGGAGGACCCTTACTGGAAGAGGCTTAATGGGAGGACCCTTACTGGGTTGGAGGTGGCAGAAGAAGGGTCCCCTCTAGGTAGGGGCCCAGAGCCCCTTGCCCAGACAGACCATCCTAAAACCTTGCTAATTCCAGAGATTAGCTGTATAGGGCCAGCTGGGCCAGGACAAACTCTTCCCAGCCTGGGGCCCGAGGGAGGGTTAGGAAGCCAGGAGGGGAGGTTAGGAAGAGGGTGGACCAGGATGGGGTCTGGCTGAGACCCCTGGCTGAGAAGGGGCTCCCACAGGTCAGTCTGTGCCAAGGATGGTGGGCTGGGGAACCTCTAAGCTCAGGTGCCTGCAGCTTCAAGAAGGCCACAGAGCTGGTACGGACAAGGGTGGAAGCAGCACAAGAAAAAAATTCAGATTCAGATTCACATGGCAGTTTCTCTGTGTTCTAACTGTGTTACTGTGGGCAAGTTGCTTAACCTCTCTGAGCTTTAGTTCCTATCTACAAACTTTTATGGCCCATACTATTCTAGCCAGGCCTTCCCTGGCATTGCACCAGTTCCCAGGAGGCCCTGTCTCCTGTGGGATGGTCCTGGGAACTGGGAGCAATCAGAGGGAAGGCTCTAAACCCTACCCCGTGGTCCCCAGAGCAGCTCACTTTCAGCTGTTTGATATGCTGGCTCCTGCTTTCATCTCCAGCTGCTCCTTCCACCCCATCACTTCTTTGATCAAGCTGAAAATCAGGGACTCGTCCTTGACTCTTCCCTTTTCACTTTTTTATTCTAAGCCTCCACCTCCACAGTGGATCCGAATCTGTCTCCTTCTCTCCACCCTCCCTGCCACCCCTGATCCCAGGCTGGGCTGTCCATGCCTGGGTCCCCTTAACAGCCAGCCCCCTGTCCCTCAGCTCCCCTCTCCCCTTCTTGCCTCTGACCCTGCCCCATCCCTGCTCCAAGCAGCCAGAGGCAGAGTCAGACCATGTCACTGCTCTTGGTCAAGACTCCCAGGCACTGCCCATTGGTCCACAGAGCTGACACATGTTACCAGAAAGGGGACCCGGCCCTTCGGGTATGCCTAGGGCCAGCCGGTAGCATGTGCGTTCTTGACTTTGTGCAAGACAAATTTCACAACACAAGTTCTGGTGGTTTTTGAATATGTTTATTAAAGGCGGGGGCAGTGAAACAAGGAAGAATAGAATATAATAGAGGAAGCAACAGGAGAAAGACCAGGCAGGACTGCACCGGCCCTCTGGAAACCTTATGGGAAAGAAACGAGCGTACACTGGGAAGTCAGAGAAAAGGGGGCTTTGGGGACAGGTTTAGGGGGTTAGCCCAGAACAAGCTGCTGCCGCCCACTGTTCCCGTGGTTGCAAGTCTTGTGTGTACCCTTAGAGTTTAGGACATGTACTCTTGTGGGGGGGGGGAGGGGAAGGGAAAGGCAGCAAATGCTCCCCGAGAGTTTAGGGGAGGATTTCAGTAGAATATTCATCAGCTTTTCCAGGTGTGTCCTTTCAGGGTTGTGTGGTCTCTACTGATTGATCTGCCAGCTAGGGGGTCCTTAGTCACTGTAGCTGGTTCTGAGTTGCCCACCTGGCTTTGCTCCTTCTCTGGCCTGGAGCTAAAATACAGCTGAGGCCTAGGATGATCTCTAGGAGGTAACCTTCTGCATCTGGCTGTAAATTTCCTGGCCAGTTTGTTCAGGTATTTGTCTCAGTTTCCCCATTCTGCTTGCTGAGGGATTTTCCTGGCTTTTTACTATCCTGCCTCAATACAGACCTCTGAAGTCCGACTTACTCCTCCTGCCTGGGACCCTGTTTCTCCCTGAGTCTGATGCCTAACAGGCCCCACCTGTCCTACGCACCCCATCCCACCCCCAGCGCCTAACTGTCTACTCTCTCTAGAGCAACAGAGACTCATGAAGAGCCTGGGTGTCATCTTGAGCAGTGGACATGGTCGCTGGGTGCCCAGGGCCCAGGCTGAGAGTGGAGGGCCTGCCACCACAATCTCCCCAGGGGCAGTGCTTCACCAGGCGCCCTGCGGAGTCCAGACCAACCTAGCCAGCCCTGGGCCCCGCCTGGGCCTCGCCCGAAAGACTGGGACTGGCCGGCTGATCAACTCAAGCTTCTGGCAGCAGAGCAACCTACAGCCCCTGGGAGTCCTCCCCCAGGGGGGAGCGCGCAAGTTTGTCATCCAGCAGAGTAACGTGGGCACAAGGGACACCAGCCTGGCTGAGTGTGGTAGTCACAGCAGCCCCCACCTCTTGTTGGAGTTGCAGGAAGGCTTCCCACATCACATGATGTCCCGGAGAAGACCCCTACCCCGAGGGCCACAGGCTCACCCACCCTCCACCCTGAAGCAGTCCCAGCTGCTGACCACAGTCACCCCCTGCCCGAACTTCCAGCCCACTGCATGCTATGCCCCTGTCTATGGGCACACACGACCAGGCCCCTGCTCCTGGCATGGCATGGGGAACTGGACCTCCCGATGCATGGAGGAACCCCTAACCCTGGAGGACCTGGCCATCCCTGTCAAGAGCTCAGCTCGGGCCCCATCCCAGCCTTCCATCTCTCAGCTGCTGGATTCCGTGCAACGCCTGGAGCACGAGGCAACCCGCCTCATGTGCAGGTGGACCCAGGAGCCCCCAGGCCCCTCGCAGCAGGAGCCCTGAGCTAGCAATGGCCAGGCCCTCGCTGTCTGCCCCCAGCCCAGCCACCCTGTTCTTGCTTCCTGCAGCAAGAGGAAGAAACACCCCCGAGGTCTCAGGGAAAACTGTGAATTTCCCAGAGACACCAGGGGTCCAGGTTGGTCTCTCTGACTCTCTGGCCAGCAGCAAGCCCCTGTCAACACTGGAGACAGCTTTGGAGTTGCTGGCCGGGGATTTCCTTGAGCCCAAGGAGGAGGTCCTTCCTGCCTATGTCCCAAGGTGAGGAGAGAGGCCTGCACACAGCACAGGGAGAGGGGGGAGCCCCGTTCCCTCGAGGAGTGGGCAGCAGAGGGGCCGGACTCCGCTCCTCCACCTTCTTCAGAGCAGTCCGCGGTGTCCGGTGTCCTCCCGGGCAGGAAGCTGGGAGAAGGCCTCGAGGGGGCAGGTCAGCAGGGAGGAAGAGAGGATGGCTTCCTGCCTGCCAGCCACAGCCCCAGCCAGAAGTTCCCTACAGGTGGGGGGCCAGAGGACTCTGGGAGTGGGATTTTGGGGGGGCCCAGAGGGCTGCTGCCTCTCCCCAGAATTCTCACTCCAAGCTAGCCAGACCTTGTTACTACCTTGTCACTACTTTGGATGGGCAAGCTGGGCAGGGGTGCCCTGTCCTGCTTGCTTCTCGGCCTTAGAGCTGCCTTGTCCATTTGTTTTCCAAGAACAAAGCCCAAAACTCTGTGAGCCTGGAGTCTGCAGAGACAGCCCCGGTGAGGCTTGGCTGTGGGCTAGGGCAGCTCCTCTCCCTTAGCCTGGCGAGGGGCTAGAGATGCGGCCCTGAGGCCCCACCCACACAGATTTAAGGGGAGGGACCCCCTCCACACTGTCCCTGCTGGGAATGACAGGGGCCCCAGGGACAGGAATACGGGGACTTCTGCTTTTGGGAATTGTCACTGCTGTGGCATTCTCCTGCCTCCAGGGCCTATCCAGTCTGAGACTCCCAAACCATCAACAGAGGGGAGTCCTTTCTGCTGCAGCCTGGGGTGTCACCCCTGGCAGTGCTGGAAAGGTGAGTGGGGGCTGCTGAGTCCCTAGCTATCCCTGAGACTGAGGGGCCAGCCCATCCACCTGCTGATTAACCATGGTCCATCCCCAGCTGGCAGCTGCTGTCCAGATGTTTCAGAGCCTGGCGGCACATGATGCGGAAGTGGTGGGCCGCTGTGGTGGCGGCAGTGGCCCTGGGCCACTGGCAGCTGTTGTGCAGGGACCTGAAGGCACTGCACTGGACACTGTGGCTCTGGGAGGCCCAGCTGGAGGTGGCGTGGGGCTGACACAGGAGGGCCTTGCTAGCCCAGAGCTTCCAGAAGGTCAGGGATCTTCAGGTTGGGTCACGGGGAAAAGAGGAAATGCTGGTGTTTCTGGGGGTGGAGGTTCTTCTGGGGGACAGGTTATACCTTCTGAGCGATCACCAGTATAGTAGGTGGTTGTCCACCCAGATGCCTGAATGAACTCTGCCTCTGTTCAAACCCTGCTTCCACAAACTTTTTAAAAATTTTCTATTTATTTATTTATTTTTTACAGGGACAGAGAGAGGGATAGTTAGGGACAGACAGACAAGAACAGAGAGAGGTCAGAAGCATCAATCATTAGTTTTTCATTGCCGTCACAACACCTTAGTTGTTCATTGATTGCTTTCTCACATGTGCCTTGACCGTGGGCCTTCAGCAGACCGAGTAACCCCTTGCTCGAGCCAGCGACCTTGGATCCAAGCTGAGGAGCTTTTTTGCTCAAGCCAGATGGGCCTGCGCTCAAGCTGGCAAGCTCAGGGTCTTGAACCTGGGTCTTCCACATCCCAGTCTGACGCTCTATCCACTGTGCCACCGCTTGGTCAGGCACAATTTTTTTTTTTTTTTTTTATGCAGGGACAGAGAAAGAGTCAGAGAGAGGGACAGACAAGGACAGACAGGAACAGAGAGAGATGAGAAGCATCAATCATCAGTTTTTTGTTGCGACACCTTAGTTGTTCATTGATTGCTTTCTCATATGTGCCTTGACCACGGGCCTTCAGCAGACCAAGTAACCCCTTGCTCGAGCCAGCGACCTTGTTCTAAGCTGGTGAGCTTTTTGCTCAAACAAGATGAGCCTGCGCTCAAGCTGGCGACCTTGGGGTCTCGAACTTGGGTTCTCCGCATCCCAGTCCGATGCTCTATCCATTGCGCCACCTCCTGGTCAGGCCCTGCTTCCACAATTTACATTCACATTTTCTGGCTGTGTGGCTTTGGGCAAGTTACTTCTCTCTGCCTTAGTCTTGTATCTCTAAGATGGGATAATAATAAAACATAGTTTTCAGGTTGTTGTGAAGTTAGATAAATAAAGGGACTCAGGACCTCACCTTGCACACAGCTAGCCCTCTACTATTTAAGTGGTTGCTATTTTTCACTAGTTGTTCACGGGCCAGGACTGGGAGGGCACTTCTCTGTTCTTTCCTCCTTGGGAAAGGGGTGTTCTGGGAGGACCCAGCTCCTGGTTTGGTCTCCCAAGGAAAGCCCTGCCTCTTGGGCTCCATTTCTTCTTTCATTCATGCATTTCCGAAGAAGGAGGGTGTCTAATGGGTAAGACCACAGGTTTTGGAGTGTGCTACAAATGTCTGGCTACTGGTGCTCCCTCTCAGACCACATTTGAGATGAAGCCAATGTCCGTTTTTCCTTTCTGTCTTGATCCAGTGGAGAAATCTGACTCAGCAGCGGAAACAAGGGCAGCTCCGCATCCAGACTGGGCCAGAACCCCCCACCCTCTGGGGGAAGCCAAAGCCAAAGCCCCACAGGACTGAAGCCACTAGTGGACTCTGCCCAGAGAACCAGGTAGTTGGGGACACCCTAGGTTGGTCAATGTGGCCTGGGCCTTCCCTCCTTGTCCCCTATTTCCCCCTCCCCCCGCCACACACACACACACACAAGAGAATGAGGATGCAACCAGCAGAGGTGGTCAAAGGTATGTGCAAAAAGAAGTCCATCACAGCATATGTAATTTGTAAAAACTTTGAAATAGCCTAAATGCCCAGTGAGTGAGAAAATTATGGTTTAACTATGTGATGAATATTTGGCAACCATGTAACATGATATTTATGAAGACTTAAAAATCTTCTCCCCACTTTCTTTTCCTTTATTTTTTCATTTCAATAGCTTTCATTTTTATTTCTGATCATGACAGTCATGCAGATTTGAAAAAATATCCAAGGCCCTGGCTGGTTGGCTCATTGGTGGAATATCAGCTTGGCGTGTGGATTTTCCGGATTCGAGTCCCTGTCAGGGCACACAGGAAAAGCGATCATCTGCTTTTCCACCCCTTCCCTTCTCTCTTCTCTCTATCTCTCTCTTCTCCTTCCCTGCAGCCATAGCTTGGTAGCAGCAAGTTGGCCCTGGGTGCTGAGGATGACACCATGGCCTTGTTGCCTCAAGCACTAAAATAGCTTTGTTGTCAAGCAACAGAGCAATGGCCCCAGATGGGCAGAGCACCGTCCCTTAGGGGGCTTGCTGGGTGGATCCCGGTCAGGGTGCATGTGGGAGTCTGTCTCTGCCTCTCCACATCTCACTTAAGAAAAAACATCTAATTTAGTTGGAAATTTCATTTTCCCCATGTGTCCCCCTTCCTGGAAGTATTTTTACGGATATTTGTGTAGAATTTTTTATGACAAGGTAAAAATGGTTATGACAATGTTAAGTGACAAAAAATAAACAAATAGTATCTAAGATATTTTTTTCTATGCACCTAAAACAGTACATAAAAAAATAAAAAAGACCAGAAGGACAAATACTAAAATGTCGCACAATATAAAGTACTTAATACTACCGAATTGTCCGCTAAGAAATGGTTAAGATGGTAAATTTCTGTTATCTGTTTCTTACCACTCTTAAAAATAAAAATAAATGTTTCATCCCTCACCACCCCCTAAAAACTAAAAGGCAAATAGTGCTGATCTCTGAAACAGTGGGATTAAACTTGGCTATTTTCTTCATTTCTCCCATTTTCCACTACCGTGTACTTTTGTTCTTATTCTTAGTTTAAAATAATTAGTTAAATAATCTCTATTTTAATGCATGTTTGTTGTAAAAAAATCTGAATAGTATTGAAGAGAATGAAGCAAAAGCAGAACGCCCCCCTCCCCAAGTAACATGTATAATCAGGGATAAGTGAACTAACTTCCTGGAAGGGAACAGGGGGTGACTCAGCGCCCCTTTGCTCCTGGGGCAGGCAGCATCTGCCCCAGGCTGGGATGGACAGGTTGGATCATGTGCCCTCCCTCGGCCCTGGGCATCAGTTTCTCTCTGGGCAACCTCACTCTTAGTCTAAGGTGTCTGAGGGAGGAGGCAGGAGCCTGGCCAATCCCGTCATGTTCTGGGCTGAGACCAGATGGAGGAGACGGGAGAGTCTCCAGATCCTCCAGGCCCTGCAACAACTGGCCTGGTGAGATGTGGGGCCCTAGGGAAGCTGGGGAGATAGGGCTGGGAAGGGCAGGTAAATAATTGTTTATTGAGCATCTACTCTGGCTGCTGTCTGCATACCCTCTCATTTGAGCCTCACGGTGACCTCGGCAAGGTGTTGTGCCCATTTTACTGATGGGGAGGGACTGAGGCACAGAGGAGTTAAGTGGTCGGCTTGAGGACACACAGTATGGAATTGTGTGCCATTGACGCTGGTCAAGGCCTGGCAGAAGCTTGAGGGTGAGACCCGGAAAATCACTCAGACATCATTCACTCACTCATGGGAAAACTGAAGTCCAGAGATGAGGAGCGAGTGGCCTGAGGCCACACTGCCTGGTGTCCCGGGTGTTGGTGATCCTCCTGTTCCTGATCCTCCCCTCTGTTCACCTCTCTCCTCTCTCTTATTCGTCCCTTTACAGTCTTCCTCCTGTGGTGCCATCATAAGGAATGGGCCAGGCAGGAGAAGGGGGTCCAGGGAGAGGCCTCCCGGGCCACACTGAGGACTCAGAGCTTGGGGAGCCCTCCCCCAGGGCTGGTGCTCTCCTGCTGCAGATACAGTCTGGGTGGCCCCACTGGACCCCCATCCCGGGAGAGCCTGGCTCCACAGGTAGGCGGGAATGGGAGGGTGTGGAGTTTCCCTGGCTTCCCACTGTCCTGCCTCCGTATCATTTCATCCATAAATATTTCTGTTGCATCTCTGAAAGATAAAGACTCTTTAAAATAACATGACCAGCCTGACCAAGTGGTAGCACAGTGGATAGAGTGTCAGACTGGGATGCGGAGGACCCAGGTTCAAAACCCCAAGGTCGCCAGCTTGAGTGCAGGCTCATCTAGTTTGAGCAAGGCTCACCAGCTTGGACCCAAGGTCGCTGGCTTGAGCAAGGGATTACTTGGTCTGCTGTAGCCCCCCAGTCAGAGCACATGTGAGAAAGCAATCAATGAACAACTAAGGTGCCGCAACGAAGAATTGATGCTTCTCTTCTCTCTCCCTTCCTGTCTGTCCCTATCTGTCTCTCTCTGCCTCTGTCACAAAAAAAAAAAAAAAAGACCATGACCATAAAGCTATGCTCACACCTGAAAAATGAACCATAATTCTTTTTTTTTTTAAAGACTTTATTCAATTTTTTTAGAGAGGAGAGAGAGAGAAAGAAAGAGAAGTGGAGAGGTGCAGGAAGCATCAACTCCCATATGTGCCTTGACTGGGCAAGCCCAGGGTTTTGAACAGGTGACCTCAGTGTTCCAAATTGATGCTTTATTCCACTGTGCCACCACAGGTCAGGCGAACCATAATTCTTTAATAACAGCAAATATTTGGTCAGCATTAGAATTCCCCATTGTTTTATAAGCATATATCTTGTTACAGTGTGTTTGAACTGGAATCTAAATAAGGTCCTCATGTTGTAATTGCTCAATAGGTCGTTAAAGTCTTTGCATTGATGGTCTCCCCTGAATTTTTTTCTTGCAATTCATCTGTGGAAGAAACCCAGTTGCTTATCTGGTGGTTTCCTGCTGTCTGGGTTTTGCTGATTGCATCCCCCGATAGGGTTTTCAATGAGAAGTTTTTAAGAGAGGGAGCTGACCTCGACCTACGTGAGTTCAGTGGAGGTGTGAAGGCTGAGGGGTTGACTAGCAGAGGGAGAGCAGATAAGAGCTCCAGCTCCAGGGAACAGCATGTGCAAAGACCCGTGACAGCAAAGCACAGAAAATTCAAAACACAGCAGTCAAGTTCAGCCCTGTTAGTGCAGGTTGGGGGGTGCTGGGGGTGGTTTGAGATGCAGTTGGGAAGGTGTGTGTATGGTGGTGGGGGGACTTGCAGGTTTGGGGAGGATTTATACAAGCAAGGGGCCTGCCACAGGAGGGTTTTAGCAGGGGAGTAAAATGATTTGAGATTTGAAAAAAAAACAACCACTCTCTTTATCAAGTAGGAACTGACTAGAGAGGGGCTAGGAGTGGATGTGGGCAGTCAGGAAGGAGGCTGCTAACGCCATCCAGGCACCCAGAGGTGATGGTGTCAGGCCCCATTTTACAGATGAGAGAGCTGAGGGCCAGAGAGGTGAAGTGGCTTCCCCAAGTGACGAGTCTGGCGTGTGGCAGGCGGCTGTAGCTGCAGTGTTTATGATTAGCACCTGCGCTTTCTCTCGGCTAGTCCATGTGCTTTGGAGTCTGGCAGCTTTTTGCTGAAAAGCGGGAACCAGTGTCAGGATCACTGGGTTGACCACCAGATGGGAACCCTGAGGATATGCCTGAAATAGTCAATGTGGGTGAAGCAGCTCCAGACCTTTGCTGGGGCAAAGGTGACACAGCTGTCCCTCTGCCAGCAGAGGGCGGGTGAGCAAGTTGCAGACCGTGGGAGTCCTCTTCCCTCCCAGCCCAGCAAGCAGCATTACTTACACTCCTTCTGCCGGGGACCAAGCTGAATTATGGATTGTTGTAACGGGAGGTGGTGGAATTGGGAACTTTCCCAGGGGTGCAGCCCGGTGGGCCTGGGAGGGTCCAGGAGGGGTCCCTGGAGTGTGTCAGCCTTAGTTGGACCTCGTCCCTATCATGAGCTCCTCTAAGCAAGAGAGACTTTGTTCATCTCCCACCAGGAAGGGGATATGGTCCCTGGTTCTGGGAAGCTCCTGGGTTGAATGGGGTACACGGCCTCTGCCCCCCACCAAAGCCTGACAGGGGAGGACAGGGTCTTTAAGGTGTCCAGGAGGGGAGGGGTGTGTGGGTGGGGTGAGAGGGGAAGCGCCCATGAGGGCCATGGGCCTAACGGTGGCCTGAGGCAGCAGCCACCAATGGCTTTGAGCAGAGAAAGGTCACAGGGACATGACTGATTTGTCTCTTGACTGCTTCTCGGGGAACATGGCCCTCTGCAGCTCAGCCCTGGAGGGACCACATCCCATGGCCTGGGGGCGGTGGCCCAGGACTAGGGGCAAGGCTAGGGTTCTCTGCAGGAAGCCTGCCCGAAATTGGCCCTCCACCGGGCACCGCTGCTCTGGAGGACAAGGCTCTCCCAGTGCCAGAGGTCCGAGTAGGTGTCCCCAGGCTGCGGCTGGGGCTTGGGGCAGGGGTGGGCACATGAGCAATGCTCAGCACTGAGAGGAGTGTCCCATTGGGAGCAGGCCACGTCCTGCTCCTCCCAGTGGTTCCAACATGGGGCCTGGAACACTGTGGTGCCCAGCAGGTATGGGGAAAGGGGAGGTAGCCAGGGACACTGAGACAATAACTAAGCAGAGAGCTATGGGGACCGTGAGGTACCTGGGTCACAGGCACATAGTTCTGCCATGGTGTCTGGAACCCACTGCAGAGGTTGGTTTAATGCTCCTCTCCCTCCTCAGCCTCTAAAATCATCTCTCCCCCCATCTCCTGGCTAGATGGGAGCCTTCTGGTGGCGGGAACTGTATCTGCCTCCCAGGACCTTGCGGGTGCCCAGCCTGTGGTAGGCACGGAATAAATACTGTTAATGAATAAGGAAGGAGCCTCCTATGCCCCTGCCCCCATTTGCCTCATTACACAGCTAGAGTAACTGAAGTGCAGAGGGGTCAAGCAGCCTGCTTTAACTCACACTGTGAATCAGGAGCAAGAAGGGGGATTCAGAGCCCAGGCTGATGGTTTTGTGTGAGGAGAGTGGTGGGGTCAGGAGGGGCCGGCTTCTCTGACAGGACGTTGGGAAGAACAGAAGCCAGAAGAAGTTGTAGGGTTAAGAATTGTCCCTGAAAGCCATACACCTAGCATCCATTAGTGCCATACCTATTTGGCCCACTTGGACCCTCAGTCTCTTTTCATGCACTCTTGGAACTCCAGGAAAACTCCGTTCACCATGATTCTTCAGAATGCAGCTCTCCCACCCGCAGTCCATCCTCTGGCCTCTGTTATCAGAGCACAGTAAATATCTCCCTGTTGATGTATCTTTGCTGCCTGATGGTTCAAGATGATTGGATCTCAGCTCTGCTGTTGGTTGGAGTTTGGGGAAATGACTTCCCCCAAGCCTGTTTCCTTGTCAGTATTATTGAGCAGAGGCAGAAGTGCTAGCGTAGTTACGCATGTTGTCTCTTGAGTCTGGGATCCCTGGGCCGGCAGCCCAGTTCCATCCCTCGTCATCTGCGTTGGCCCCCACCTACCCCACAAGCATGTCGAGGGTCGGCCAGGTGATCGGCACAGGAGGAGGGGTGGTCTTGGTTTTAGCTGCTCAGGAGAGTCACCCGGGGAACTTTGGAAAAGTCAAGAGGCTCAGGCCACACCCCAACCATGAACTCGGTATCTCTGGGGGTGGGACCCCAGTGGGCATTGTTATTTCTAAGAGCTCGCCACCAGTGGTCCCAGGGTGCAGCTGGCTTGGGAGGCGGTGGTGCAGAGCTCTGGCCCCGTGTTTGGTAACTGGTGGCACCTTCTAGCTCGGCTCTTTTCCAGGGACCCAACTGGAGGTAGGCCCTGCTTGGCAGCCAATCTAACCGGGGATGAGGCTGGGCCCAGGTACTCACCTGTCCCCTTCCTATAGCTCCTTCTTCCAGGGCCTACAGCGGCGGAGGCTAAGATGCATCCTGAGAGTGTGGTGCTTGAGTGTGTGGGGTCCTGGCACCCTGTCAGCCAGTGCCAGGACCGCCTCAGTCCCAGAACCACGGGGCGGCATGCCGGGAGGGGACAGCTCACTGGGCTGCAGCACGCCTTGCAACTCACTGGAGAAGGTGAGGAGCAGAGGTTGGGATGAGCCAGGGTGAGTAGGGGACAGGTTGGGGGAGAGGGTAGGGTTGGGTAGGGGCCGGGCACCCAGGACTCCACACCCCCTTCCCCAGGCTTCCAGGGCTCCAGCCCTCCTGGGGACCCTTCAGCTGAGCTTTCTACAGGCAGCTGGGCAGAGGCGGCAGTGGCAGTGCCTTTTGCTCTGGAAGGTGCGGGCCCAGCAGTCCCAGGGTGCAGCCAGGTGGCACCAGTGCACCCTGCAGAGGCGGAGGGGACCCTTCCTTGGGATGGGTGAACCATGTTGCCCACTACTCTTTGGACTTACTATTTCCTGAAGGCCCCTTTCCTGTCAATCCTTGGCCATCATAGTGGCATCCCCTTGGGGTCTGCATCCCAGGGGGCTCCCCTGTCACACCCCAGGTAGTTGGCCACCAGTCTCATATCATCTCTACTCCTCCTGCCCTCCTACTGTGCCCTGCAGAGAGGTATGTGTGGGGGTAGGACAGGGTGGGCACTCGTCAGGGCTATTGTTTCTCTCAGAGATTTCACAGCTGTCGTTTGTTCATTCATTCATTCATTCTTTCACAGCACAGTGCTCGAGTCCGTCTGCCTGGGTTCTAATCCTAGCTTTGCCCCTCACTGGCTGTGAGATCTTGAACAAGTTGCTTAACCTCTCTGTGCTCCCATCTTCCATTTGTATGGAGTAGTAATAGTACTCATTACAATGGGAATCAATGAGATGGAGCACAGACATCCCCTAGCACAGTGCCTGGCATGTAGCCAACACTCCATTCATAGCACTGTCTATTGTAGAGGTTGAATACAGGACCTGGCACTGGATGGAGATCTGGGGTTCCATCTTAGCCCCACCACCTGTCACTGTGACCCTCAGAGTAGTGTTTCAGCCCTCCAGCCCCCAGCAACCCACTCTCCTCCAAGGTGAAAACAGGAGAGGAGACAAGTCACCTCAGGACCCTCTCTGCTGCTGTGGAAGGGGTGGGCGGGTCTGGCCCCCAGTAGCAGTGACTACTGTTAAGGTGGACACTCCCTTTCTCAGCATCCTCCTCAGCTGGAGCCACTGGGCAACAGTGCAAGGGGCCCAGAGAGAGCGGGAGGCCTGGGAGCAGAGCTGCAGGGCTGTGCTGGGCCTGTGGTGGCAGCGGCTAAAGCAGAGATGGCAGGCAGAGCAGGGGCCAAGGATCGGGCCAGGGATAGGTGCCAGGTGCCCTACAGCTCTGGCACTCTTGCTGGCAGAGTGAGTAGTGGATGGGGACAGGGCACCAAGGATGAGGATGGGCCAGGGTCCACCAGGGAGACCCAGGAGTCCATAGCCTCTAGCACAGAGTCCAACAGTGGGCCCCTAACAGGGCATGCCCAGGACCAACAGAACAGGACCTGGGTGCATGGACACTCGTCCCCACCTCCATTCCCTGGCTGTGTGGACTTGAAACAAGCTACTTAACCTGAGTCTCAGCTTACTTTCCTGTAAAATGAGGATAACAGTAGTACGACCCCACTGGGGGCTTGTGGGAATCCTGTGAGACAATCCCCGAACATGCTTGGCTCAGAACCCAGCGCCTAGAAGGCTTCTCATTCATCTTCATCCTTGTCATCCTTGCCTGGTTTTCAGAAGTCACGGGTCTGGACACTGAGTCACAGTACCCTCAGCACCCAGCACAGGAGGCAGAGATCATGGGGTGGGGGTTGGCCTTTGGGAGGCATCCCACTATAGCAACATCAAGCAACACCGCATGTCAATGGGCTGGCAGGTGGGGCCTGCTGTTCTGGAGAGCTCGTGTGCTATCAGCAGGAAACAGCTGCTTCTCCAGCCCAATTGTCCAGTTGCCCAGGAAGGCTGGCCCAGTGTTGCCAGACCTTCTAGTTTGTTTGTTTTTATAGAGACAGAGAGAGGAATAGATAGGGACAGACAGACAGGAACAAAGAGAGATGAGAAGCATCAATCATTAGTTTTTCGTTGCAACACCTTATTGTTCATTGATTGCTTTCTCATATGTGCCTTGACTGGGGGGGCTACAGCAGACTGAGTGACCCCTTGCTCGAGCCAGCAACCTTGGGTCCAAGCTGGTGAGCTTTGCTCAAACCAGATGAGCCCACACTCAAGCTGACGACTTTGGGATCTCGAACCTGGGTCCTCCAGATCCCAGTCCGACGCTCTATCCACTGCGCCACTGCCTGGTCAGGCCAGACCTTCTAGTTTTTTAAAGAAAAGCTAGAATTCTAGATTTTTATGAAATTCTCAGGATTCCTAAATATTGCCAAGAAATTAAAACCAAACAAAAAAAACTATGATTTGGGTTGGCCTGGTTATCAGTCAGTAGGACATCTATAACCTAAGCAGTGTGTGTGTGTGTGTGTGTGTGTGTGTGTAAGAGAGGGAGGGATGGAGGGAGAGAGATGAGAAACATCAACTCGTAGTTGCGCCACTTGAGTTGTTTATTGTAACCAAAGCATTTTAACTCAGACAGTTAGTGAGAACTCCTCTGTTCCCACGTAGGTAGAGGGCTGAGGGCTGGCTAAGCAGGGACCCACAGTCATTCAGGACGCCAGGCGAGGCTAGCGCTAGCACCCAGTGATATGTCAGCGTCTCCCTGTCCACAGGGCAGCAGTTCCCGCATGAACAGCACAGGCAGTGGAAGCAGGGCCTCCAAGGCCTGCAGAGGACCGTGTTCCAGAGCCAGCAGCAGGTGGCAGCTCATTTGACACGCAGGGCGGAAGGGCCAGAGCGGCTCCTACTGCAGAGGTGGGTGGGGCTTGGAGTGGGCAGCTGAGGGTCATCCACACCCCAGGAAAAGTAGGGAGAGAGCCCAGGGGGCAGGGTTATCTCTGCAGTTCTAGGGGAGCCCAGGTTAGAGGCCTGGGACCTGAGGGATGGGGTATGTGAAGGGAGACCCCAGTCTGGAGCCATACAGCCATGACCACCAACCTTCCATTATCTGCTTTGTGCATTTCACCTCCTGGCCTGGTCCGTCCTTTGGTTTCAAAGAATATGATTATGACAGAGAAATGAACACAGACATCTATCATAACCTGTGTTTTAACACTGCGTGGTGTTTGAGGAGTCAGCACAGGGGATTTCTGTGTACAGGGACCAGAAGAAGAGAGTGAAATCTTGAATAGAGCTGTTCTAGTAAAACACGCATACCATTCTTTAATGCACATTTAAAAAGTAAAGGGCACAGATGCTGCTTCCTCCTGCTGCTCAGTGACAAATTTGCAAACGTTCAGTGTCCCCACAGCCAGCAAGCCGATGGCCGCAGAGTGGCTGACCTCTGTGCTTTTGTATTTGAAGGTTGTGGGCATTTGTTGGCCCCTCAGTGAGTGGGGGACTGTGTTCTTCTCACTGACCTCGTGCCCCAAAGCAGGCTTACGAGGGGAGGCAGGATGTCTGTCCACCAGTGAATCTGGGACTTGAACCCACAACTTCTGGGTCCCCATAGGCTGCTGGGCAGCATCTGCCCTCGAGCTGGAGTGTATGTATGCACCAAGGTCCCTAGTGAAAGTACTTTCCCCATTATGCATTGGTCCCTACATTTTTAAGGCACAGGGTTGTGTATGTGAAGCTGTGTGTAACCTTGAAGACTTTGTGGTGGTGGGGTTACAGGTGTAATTTAGGGCACCTCTCTGCTCCTGTTCCGCAGCCATTTCTAGGCCTGGTGTGGATCTGCGAGAGATGCAGGCAGGCTCTGGGCCCAGTGTCGAGTCTTCCAGGCTGGCCGGAGGAGACGGGCACTGGGGGCTGCATTCACCACGTGGCGGGATGCCCGAGTAGCTGTAGCCCTGGCACGTGAGCGTTGTGTGGCCCAGGCCTCCATTGCTACCTAGAGCAACCACGTGCAGGAGGGCCAGGCAGACAGGCAGCTGAGGAGAGTCCGGGCCCAGCAGGCCTTTGTAGCATGGTGAGTGGCCCTGGGCCAGCATTGTGAGGCCTGCCAGCAGGCAAAGAGAGAGCTCCAGCCCAGGCCCAGGTGGCCCTGTGCTGGATGCTGTGGGTGCATGAGAGTCCTGCCTGCACCAGCCCAGCCGAGCCCACACTTCCCGGAAGCTGAGCGCCAGGTGGGTGCCCATGGCCCAGGAACAGCCCCCTCACTGTGCTTCCAGCTCAAGCCTTGGGCATGTTTTAGCAGGGGTAGTGGGTATTTGGTGGCTGGTGCCAGGGCTCAGGAGACTGGGGTGGTAGGAAGGGGCGGTCCTGGTCATCACAGCTAGTCCTGGGATCAGATCCCAGCTCTGCACGCTCCAGCTGTGTCCCTTCTTAGGCAAGTCTAACATTAAAGGTCAAAGGAAGGTAATAGGCCTGCTCTGCAGGGTGGCCCAGAGATTAAAGATAATGAATGTAAACGTTCAGCTCAGGGCCAGGGCCAGACACAGACATGGACACAGACACAGCAGGTGCTCAATAAACTGGGGTTCTTGTGAGGAAGGAGAGGCCAGATGTAGCTGGCAGGACGGTCCTTTCTCTAAACAGGATGCTTGTCCCTGTTTGGATAGCCTGCTGCTCTTCGTGCCTATTTTTACCTGTTTTCTCCAGCAGAGGTATGGAGGGGGGTCTAGGGAGAGGAGGTGCAGGGGTTCGGGATTTGTCCGGAGGTCCCCTCTGGCAGGGCACCAGCCAGGGCTGGGAAGGGCTCCCTACAGCTTCCATACACCCTGTCACTGATGCAGTCTAGCATCAAGATAGGAATATGAGACAGTAGCAATTTTTTGTCGTTTTTGTTTTCTTAGTGGAAACATGTTCGTTACAGAAATAAAAATATATAGATGAAAAAAATTTTTCTTTCATAATATTCTCTACCCGGAAGTCTGTCTCTCTGTCTCCCCTCCTCTCACTTAAAAAAAAATAAAAAAGAAAAAAAAGAAGAAAGGAAGAATCAGTGCTGGCAACAGTAACTAGGGTGCTGAATTCCAGGCCCCTTCCTTTGTGCCACATGGCCACACGTGCCCAGGGAGCCTTCACCTGACATCACGAGCAAGTGTTATGCCATCTCATGGTGGCACAGAGTCCTTGGGAGAGCCTGGGGTTTGTGTGGACAGTAGCTGGAGGCTTAGGCTCTGGAGTCAGGCCACTCTGGAGAGGTGGGGCCTCGGGCAAGTGATTAAACTTTGTGAAGTCTAAGTGGGAGAGCGATGTCCGCCCTATTGGCTGCCCCTGGCGCAGGTAAGCTCTGTCCATGTGCTGGGTGTTACTGATCCACCCTGCTGCTTGTGTCTCCAGCCCTCAGGAAGGATGGGGGAAGGGCGGTGGTGTGTGCTGATGGTCTCACTACTCTTGGGCACCTTCTCCATCTCTTCTAGGAGCCTTGGGTTCATGGGAGAACATGTGGTCACATGAACTATCCCACATGTGCCCACACAAGGAGGAGGCAGGAAAGGAAAGGAATCCTGGCCAAGCCCATTGGGGTCAGGTTTTCCTCTCTGGCTGTTTCCTAGGCCCACAAGTGCAGGCCACAGGGCACGGGGCCCATGCTGCCCAGCCCAGCACATCACAGTCTCGGTGGACGGAGGAAGTTGACAGAAACATCCTGGGCTCAGAGTAAGGAGGCCTGCCCCAGGGGAAAGATGACATCTGAGGTGCAGGGGTAACAAGGCCACCAGCCCTCAAGGGCCTGGAGATGAACTTTGCACTCCTCGGCTATTTCATCATATATATTTACCTGTAGTTTTCCCACCTGTTCCCTCTTCTGGACTATCTCAGCCATTTTTGGAAAACAGTACATCTGCCCTCCACTTCTCTATGGGCAGCAGCCCTGGGCCCAGAGGCCCAGCTTGGCCAGATGTGGTGGAGGGGGGTACACAACAGTGAACTCAGCCCCTTTAGTTCTCCCCTCTTCGTGTGCTCAGCTTCAAGGAATCTGCCCTCCTGAATGAGTGTGTTAACCTTTTCTGATTCAATTCCCCTTTCCAGGCGACAGTGCCGTCTGGCTGTGGATGCAGTGACCTGGACCTGCCTAGAGCTGGCCTCCCCCAGGACCAGGAGGGAACTGTGGCTCTGAGACCAGCGCCCTCAAGGGCAAAGGCCTGGCAGAAGAGAGGTAGCTGGGGTAAGCAGTGAAGTGGAGAGGGTGGGGGTGGGGCCCAGGGCCAAGGACCTTGCCTGAGCCGTGGCCAAGGCTGGGCCTCTCTGGCCAGCGGTTATACCTATGGGATCTTGGAGAAGCTGGCCCAGACCCATGGCTTGGCCCTTTCTCCTGGCCATGAAGGGGTCATGATGCTCTGGACAGTCAGAATGCACACAGGACCCCTCCCCCCAGGAGGAAGTACCTGCGACACTGGCACCTGGAGACGCTGCTCTGCCTGCTCCAGGGCTCCCAGCAGGCCGGGCGCCTGGCAGCGACGTGGCAGCACTGGGTATCTACGGTCGCTGGTGAGTAGGGTGGGCCCCTCTTCCCTGCCCAGCCTCACACTGGCGTCCCATCTCATCCCAGTTTCAACCCTAATGCCTAGAATGAAGTCTCCCAAAGTATGATCTTTGGACCTTCTCTGTCTAAAACCTGGGACAGGCTGAGGACTCTGCATTGTTCACATACCTCAGATGACTTGCTCTCTTATGACAAGCTCCTTGTCACATTCCCTTTGTTCTGATGCCACCGAGGGGCTGGAAGCTGCAGGGAGCATGGGTACCCAGCGCAGCAGTTGGCGCAGTTTGGGGCCTTCTCACCAGCTGTCCTCACAGCTCAGGCAGTGGCACCTGAGAAGGGCCTGGCCAATGTGGCAGCTACAGGTGGCTCGGCGATTACAACAAAGAGACGGCGGCTGCGTCCTTTCTCAGGTGCAGGTGGGGCAGCCTGGGCTCCAAGCAGGACGAACCAGTGCCACCGCGGGACGTTTCTGAACTGCTGGCCCTCCCTGCTTGCCACCCAGCACCCCTTCATTTTCAGGGGAGGGCTGTTTGTTTAGAGAAAACAGCCTGGATTTTGGAGCTCCTGATATAGCCCCATCCCACCTGTCACTCTGGTAACAAACCTGGCCTGTGGCACTGCTGATGTTCACACAGGGCCAAGTAGGGTCTAGTCCCTAACAGGCCCTACCCTTCTTTGTTCCAAGTATAGCTTCCTAGATCACAGGTCAAATCTATTCTAAGCCCTCGTATGTGGCCTGGGGCAGAGGTAGCTGCCTGCTCATCTGGGGTGGGGGGAAGGACCCCTTCTTCCCCCAAGGGACCAAGGAGCTGGGCACAGTTGTTAGCCTAGTACAAAAGGCCCTGGAGGGAGCTGAATGTTCCCTCTCCTCCCTGATTCCAGGCCTTTGAGAAGTAGCACCAGAGCCTGGCAGTCAGGTCCCCAGGAGAGGAGCCAGCAGTCAGCAGCCTGGGACCCCTGAGTAAGGTGGGCATCAGCCTAGGAGCAGGCTGGAACCTGCCTGAGCCCGTGGGTGGTGGACTCGAGGTGGAGTAGGGGGCCCAGCTGCAGCTGTGACTTGTTCCCACAGAAAGAAAAGCAGAACTGAGCCCAGCCTTCCCAGGAAGGAGCCGTGCCCCACCGGCCAGGGCGTGAGCGCTCAGGCCCCAGGGCATCACCCCTAGCCTGCAGTGGAGGGGGACTCAGGGGCTCTGAACAACAAAACACCCTCCTTAGTCCTCACTGCTCCCTGGCTCCCGGTCAGCTGCCTGGAAGAAAGGGAAGGTGAGCTCACAGGCTGCTCTGGGTTCTTTTCCTTGTTTGATTTTAGTGAGAGAGGGAAGGAGAGAGAAACATCAATTTGTTGTTCTACTTATTTATGCACTTGGTTGACAATTGTATGTGCCCTGACCAGGGATTGAACCAGCAATCTTGGTATAATCAGAACAGCGCTCCAACCAATCGAGCTAGCCAGCCAGGGCCACACAGGGATCAGGACCAGTCACCTGCCAGTCACCACCCTGGGCAGTCGGGCATGAGGGCCGATTCCTGGGGAGCAGTGCCAGGCAGACAGATTCCAGGATGGGGTCCCAGAGGGCTGAAGCCACTGGCAGGCAGAGGTCCTGCCTGAAAAATAAGCCCGGAAGAAATAAGCCCTGCTCAAACAAACCTCACCTTTGTCTTGACGGTATCGGGCAGGGGGACAAGGGGGAGGCCAAGGGTTCCACCAAGCACAAAGGTTCAGACACCTTGAACCGTTAAGAGGTACTTTATCTTGAGCCACCAGAATACAGAGACACTGTTTCAAAAGCAGCACAGCAGAAGTGAAAGCCCCACTGAGCTCTCAGAGAGGAAGAAGCCAGAGATGCCTGTTACCAGGCCTCGGCCCAACCCACCCAGAACCTGGTGCCAGGGAGTGTCTGCCCTTTCAGTCAATCCCTGAAAGTGCGAAATGGCCCCTGCCTTGGAAGCAGGAGGCATCTTTACTTTGTAACATTTCTTCGTCAATGTCACAAATGCCCACTGCCCATGTCTTCCACAGGCCGCCCCTCCAGTGCAAGGTCACCGGCAATCCCGGACTGGCTCCTGGCAGCTAACTCCAAGTCCAAGGTCACCGGCAGTCCTGGGCTAGCTCCTGGCAGCTGCCTAGTGTGAGGGCTCAGCAGTAGCCCGTTTCCTCCCTTCTCAGAGAGGACGGTGCTGCAGCCACCACCGTCCTCCACGGCATAGAGGTGCTCTGCATAAAAGAGCAAGATCTCCCCGCTGAGCAGGGAGCACCAGGCTCCCAGGGGGCAGACTCAGGTCCAGCCAGAGCCTGGAAGCCTCCCACCAGTCCAGCTGCCACCGTATGTGGGGGAGTGGAGACCAGGGCTTGGGGAGAGACGGAGCTAGGGGGTCCCCAGGAGAACCAGTCCTGGGGAGAAGGGAGGCGGGACATAGCCAGCCCAGGTGAATGATGTCAGGGTGCAGGATCATGGTGCCTGTCTCCCTCATGCCGAGGTGGCCTGTTGAGAAGCTCAAATGTGTCTTCTACCACCTGCCACAGGCAGTTGTCCAGTGGAAAGTCATTATCCACCAGGTTGACGAGGAAGTAGTTGTCGTGGATGTACTGGATGATCACACGGGATGGGGACTCTTCGTCATACAGCTTGCCCCACTGCTCGACCCACAGGGCAAAGGCTTCATCCTGGATGTGCACAGGGTTGTATACACAGTCACACACACACAGGCAAGGGCTACCCTTGGGTCAGACCCCATGCTCAGCGCCACAAGAGCCGCTGCCACAACCCAAAAGGACACTGCCAGGAATAGAGTAAGGCTCACTGCCAGCACCACCTCCCACCCCCAGAACAGAAATAAACAGTGACTCACAGTCTAGGTGCAGCCAGGAGGGCCGGGTCTGCCAGCCCTGGGGCCGGGATTCCCAGTCAACTCTGGGGACCCAGCGACACTGCCTGACCAAGTTTGCCAGGTAGGCAGGGCAGGCCCGCTCCCAGCCCCCTCACCTTCCAGAACATGAAGCTGACAGGGTCCACCACTGTGGGCTGGATAATCTCTCGCCCAGGGAAGATGCCCCAAGTGACAGCATTGGGCTGCAGTTCTGGGGCATTGGTGATGTTTTCGCCCTGGGAAGGGAGGAGGGGAGAGTAAGAACAGACGGGACAAAGACAACTAGAGCCCTTATGGCCAGGGGCCCTCTGCTCCACACCCTCAACCTGGCCCTCCCTCCAGTTCTGTGAACCCAAAACCTAGAGGCCACCCCGGGCATTTCTTTTCTCCTATGCACTTCAGTTGGCTCCTCACCCAGTGGCTCCACCTGCATCTCCTCCCGTCCATTTCCTCCTGTCTAGCCCAGCCAGGCCTCTCTCTGCTACTCAGACTACCCTAAGGGTCTCTGACTGTCCTGTTCCCTGGGCCCATTAGTCACCAGCCACACACTGTGACCTGCTTAAATAGAACGCAGAGCCAAGTCACTCCACTGCTGGGAAAGGCTCCCTCCTGCCTTCAGGGAAAAACTGAAATTCCAAGCAGGACCATGGAAACTCCTGAAGAGCTGGCCCCTGCTTACCACTTTGGCTCCCTGCTCAGTCAGCAGTGTCCCCACAGGGCTGTGGACGCCTCCTCTGCATGCCCTTCACCCTTTCCTGGAACGCCCTTCTCTTCCTTAGAGATTCAAGCCACATGGAACCCTCCAAGAAGCGTTCTGTGACCTCGAAGTTTAGCTGTCCCTCCCCAGTCCCCAGCAGCCTGTACTGAACTGTACTGTGCTAATTATCATGGGCAGGCTGCCCTCGCTGGGCCAGGTGGGGGAGCAGCCCCCACAGAGTGCCGCACCTTCACGTCCACAATGTGGTAGTTCACCCGCAGCTCGTACTTCTTCAGCACCTGCAGAAGCGCGTCCACTGTCTCCCGGCATGTGAAGAACTCCAAGTAGGCCTGTGGGGGAGGCAGGCACCCATCATGTCACCCCAGGGCCCTGCTGGCCGCCTTCTTGGCACTCAGCGACACGTCATATGCCTGCCCCCGATAGTCCCCAGGAAGGGCCCCACGCACACAGGTATGACAGAACACATAAGGCAGCAGGACTAATGGTGGCCACGTGGACTGAGTCAAACACTGTGGAGCTGGCAAATAAGCAAACGGGAAGAGAGCAGGGATGTGAGGATTCTTGGTCTGGGCAGGTCCCAGGGCCCCCGCCACCCCCTCCCAGTGGGCCAGGGACGGCTCCACGGAGAAGCCACCTCTGAAGCTGCAGAGGAAGCCCACTTGGGCCCACGAGGGCTTGTGAGAGAGGCCTGCCATGTTCCACACTCCCCACTCACTGGCTGGCTACCGTGATATTGAGGGCTTCTCTAGCACTACCAGACATTACGCCGGGTTTATTCAAACTCATTTGCTCTGACGCCCACCATACTGTAGGGTAGGCCCCGTCATCCCTACTTCACAAGTGAGGAGCGTTCAGGGAAGCTGAGGCCCTGGGCTGCTCTGGTGATGAACAGCAGAGCTGGTCTCGTCACACCCTGACCCTAACTCCAGATCCCCGAGTTTCAGTGTAAGTGTGATTTTAACTCCAGCAGCCCAAGGAGAAAGGGATCAGCTCAGAAGGGTAGGAACAGCCCCAGTTAGAGAACACTTCCTAGGTTCTCTCACAGGTTAAGCTTTCCATGCCTTGTCCTGTTTCACCCCCAGAGCGTGATGTGATCTGTCCCCACTTGAGAAAGCTGAGGCTCAGAGCAGTCGAGGAACCTTCCCGCCCAGGTATGTGTGACTTAAAGCGGATCTCCTGTCCACGGACCCACTGCCACTCAGAATGCAGGGGCCCCAGAGAGGAAGCTTCCCTGTCCCCATCTCAGGCTCCTGGGTGCCAGTCAAGTCAAGGCGGGGTAGCCCTGTGTGTCCCTGCTTACCTTCTGGAAGACATAGCCCCCGCCAGGGCCCCAGCCCACGACCGGGTCGGAGGACGGCTTCCCGTTGACGTTGGGCTGGGAGTTGATGGTGAGGATGCCCTGACGGTTCACTCGCAGTAGCTGCTCCTTCATCAGGCCGGTCTCGGCCGCCAGGGGCTCGTCGTTCCAGGGCAGGCAAGTAACCTAGGGGAGGGGGCGGGGCGACAATCGGACCTGGTCCCCTGGGCCTGTCCCTCTCATGGGTCCGTCAGAGACGCAGCCTGCCTCTGCCTCCGTAAACCCCTACCCGGCCCCCCAGGGGGGGACTTCTCAAGCTAGCCTTCTCTCTTTGCTGAGGTGCTACGTCCAGACCAGAGACAAGGCTCAGGGTGGGAAGGCCCACAGGGAAACAGGGTCGGGACGTGACCAGGGTCCCACCCCAGCAGCACTCACTCGACAGCCATTGTGGTTGGGCTCGCCTGAAAGGTAGTGGGCAAAGACTTCAAAGACACTTTCTTCGCTGGCCAGCTCCTGCCCCCACATCTTCAGCAGCTCTTCCTTTGGGGCCTTGCTCTTCAGGTAGAAGAGGTAGTAGTCCTTCAGCTCCCCGAAGGCTGGAGAGGAGGAATTGCCCCTAGCAGAGGGCGTGCCCAGAGGTCAAGGCGCACTCCTGACCTCGGGCTCCTCACCGGACAGCTGTCCCACACACCACCGAGGGGCCATTCCTGTGAAGTGGTCCGGTAGGGATCAGGTAAGCATGCCAACTCCTCCTGCCTCCCACCTCCTGGAAGTAGGACCCTTGTTCAAAGGGTGGTCTGCAGGCCTCACCAGCGGCCATTGGGGAACTCATCCCACTCCTGGGTGCGGTAGATGTAACTCTTTGGTCTGGAGGCCCAGAAGATGGGGCGCACATCTTCCTCCCGGCGCTTGGGGTGGGCACTGACAGCCCAGGGCAGGGGCCGCCTAGGTGAGAAGGGGACAGGAAGGGTAAGAGACTGGCTAGAGGGAGCAGGAGGAAGAACCCACTGAGCCTGGGTTCTTCAGTCTGACTTGTAAACATTAAGGTGCACAAGGACTTCCGGCTGAGACGGGAAAGAATCCTAAGTGTGCCACCAGCCATGGCACAGACCACCTCCACACCCCTGGGGTGGCCGACACTGTGACCTCTCTGACTTCCCTGCTCACTGACTTCACGCTGGGGCTCCCAGGCCTGAGTTTAGGGCCACGGCCTCACCTGGGCTCCTCGGTCCACATGCCTAGGCGCTTCAGTACCTCGGTGGTGGCCATGCTGCGGTTGAGGGTGTAGAAGTGCAGGCCCGGCACCAAGCCGCTGGCCAGCAGTTCCTGGCACAGGCTCACAGCCTGCTCGATGCCATAGTTGCGGATGGCAGCGTCATTGTCCCTGATCGGCTCGATCACATCCTTGATCTTCTGCGGCACCTCCAGTTTGGACAGCTTCACGAGCTGGCGCAGGGAGTGGTAGCTCTGTCCGAGACACCAGGGGGCTGTGGAGCCATGTCCCACCCTGTCTCTCACCCCACTCCCCCCTCTGCCCCTACCAGCTCTCCTTGCCAACTGCAGTGAGACCCAGAGGGACCCAGAGGGTCATACCATACTGGACGAGGGCCCTTGCCTGGTCCTGTTTTGTCCAC